>CM067171.1:13673250-13728606 GCA_034093135.1 Erigeron breviscapus
CTTTTGTCAACGTGTTTTGAAACGGTTGGTGGTACCACGTTTTAATTCACATAGGCATAATTGGTAATTGGATGATCAAACAAACTATTTGTTGGTAAGGTTGTCTAGGCTTTGGTGGTACCACGTTTTAATTCACATAGCGCAATTGGTAATTTGGTAATCAAACAAACTATGTTTGTTGGTGTTTGTCGGTTGGTGGTACCACGTGAGCATTTCATCTTTGCACGGTTATCTTGTCAACTCTAAACGAATTTGGTCTTATTTGAAAGCAATCATGTTAGAAGTCTAGTGAAGTCAAGGTGGATGATCCTTATTATTATTGTTTGAGCTCTTCTTTATTTTCAAGTATTTTGTCATCTAGATTTACTTCAATTTAATCGTCAAAGTGTTCCACCCTTTTTACAAACCCCTTTACTAAACAATTAATTCAACCAATCCCCGTGAACGAACCTGGACTTACCTCTTAACTATATTGCATACGATCGGGTCCACTGCCCGATAGTGTGTAGTAGTGAGTTTTTAGGTATTTCTAGTTTATAAAATTTAAACTCGATTTAGCACATCAAGTTTTTGGCGCCGCTGCCGGGGATTGTGTGCCGTTTTAGTTGTAAATTTAGTGGTTTGATCCTTCCTCACGCGTGAGGAAGTTATTTGCTTTAATAGTTTAGTTTTTCTTTTCTTATCTTATCACAGGTGCAGTTGACGTGTTTGGTTAGTTGTGTTTTGCAGGTCTACTTCTAGTTGATGAACTTGCGGTCTTCTGGTTTACCTCTTAATAGTCCATTGAGAACACCAACAAGACGTAGGTTCAACTTCACAACACCTACACCATTCTCACCTATTGCTAGACCCACTCCGGATTCTGACGAGGAGGGTTTCTATTTGGAAGAATTGTTCAAGTCTGAAGTTAAGTTAGAAGACGAGATGGCAGATGGGGAAAGGGACCCAAATGATATTAGGTATGGTGAAAGGGTCCGTACTATTCCTGCAAACCGTGGTAGCCCTATAAGACCTCCAGCCATTGGTCATGATTTCAATCTTAAGGGTAATCATCTGAAGAGCATTGAAGAGCAACAGTTTGACGGGAAAAGGAAATGGGATCCGTATCAACATCTAGAGAGATTTGAAAAATTGGCAAGGTTATACCAATACGGGCAGAATCAAATGAATGCCGTAAAATTAGAGACATTTCCAATGTCTATTACTGGCGATGCTCTTGATTGGTTCAATGACCTTCCAGAAAATTGCATTACAACTTGGGACCAACTTAAGCAAGCCTTTATTGGTGAGTTCTATTCACTTAGAACCCAAAGAAAGTTGGAGAACTTGATAAGGTCGTTTGCACAAGACGAAGATGAAGATGTTGTTGATGCGTGGATCCGATTTAAAGAGATGTTGAGAAATTGCCCGGGTCATAATATGACTAGAGAGCAATATGTTGAACTATTCTTTGATGGGCTCGATAAGAAGTCCAAACGTGAGCTAGGTTATGCTTTTGGTGGTGGGTTCAACAAGATCACACCAAATGAGGGCTTTGAAATCTTGGAATCCATGGCAAAGGATAACGCAAACATGGATGATGATCGGTTTTTAAAGAATGAGAGAAGGTTGAAGAAGGGTACTAGCCAAGGCCGAGTTGCAAAGGTCGAAGCTAGTCATGATTCGGGAATGATTGGAGAGATGAGGGCGCTGGCTTCGCGCATGGATAAGGGATTTGCATCTCAAGAGGCTAGGTTTGGAGCTCTTGAAAAGGATGTTAAGGTTGTTGCTGATGGTTGTGATCATTGTGGTGACATGCATTATTCTGAGGATTGTCCCAACCGGGGGCCAGAAGACGTCAACTACATTCAGAATCAACAAGGGAGTTTCCAGCGCAACACCGGTTTCCAAAACCGGTCTTCAGGTAATCCTTCCTATAACTCTTCCTTTCAGGCTAATAGTTCTCGTTTTTCAGGTAACAGGTGGCAAGGAGACAATTATAAGAATCAGCCTCAGCAGCAGACACAGCAAGGCCAAGGATCAGGATCTTCTAATGCCGGCCCAAATGACGAGTTGAGGGAGATGATGAAGCAGTTGGTTAGTAATCAGGTTGAAACCAACAATAGCATTAAAATGATCAGGGAAGATACTAAGGCTTTGAGCGAGAGGTTGGATGCAATAAACGGGAAGGTGGAGATCAACATGAAGAATCAATGTGTTAACTTTAAGGATCTCGAGAGTAGGATGGCTGCCCTTTCTAGGCCTCCAGGTACTCTACCGAGCACTACCCAACAGAATCCAAAGCCTCAATCGAGTAATCAAGGATCATGGAAAAAGGATACCCAGCCTAATGTCAGAAACGAGCATGTGAATGCTATCACTACGAGGGCAGGTAACACTTATGATTCAGCTAAATCTTCACCTAATGATTCGTTTCAATCTGTGCAGGTTAATGAAGAGGAGGAGCAAGTTGATGACGAGATTGAGATGGAACCGGAACTAGCCGTGCCGACACCGGCCGTTCCACCCCAACCCGTTGCTAAACCTGTTGAGATGCCCGCTGAGGAACCAACTGTTAAGACATATAAGCCGAAGGTTCCATTTCCCCAGCGATTGGTGAAAAATAAGCTAAAGGAACAAATGGATAAATTTGTAAGTCACCTCAGAAATTGCATATCAATATTCCATTTTTAGATGCAATTGTGCAGATGCCAGGATATGCAAAGTGCTTGAAGCAGATTTTGATGAATAAGAAGCATCTGGATGGTGTGGCTACTACAGTGCTAGAGGAAGTTTGCTCAGCAGCTGTAACAGGTAAGTTGCCCAAAAAACGAGGAGATCCAGGTAGTTTTACTATTCCCTGTAAGATTGGTAACTTAACGGTAAAACGTGCCTTAAATGATTCGGGCGCAAGCATTAATCTCATGCCTTCTTCTCTTTACTACAAGCTGAACTTAGGAACACCGAAACCAATTAACATGAAGATCAATTTGGCCGATAAGTCTGAAATAAGACCTATTGGAATATTAGAAGATGTGTTAATTCAGGTGGGAGGTTTGGTTTTTCCTGTAGATTTCATAATTATTGAAGCTGACGAGGCATTAAATGTGCCTCTTATTTTAGGGAGACCATTCCTTGCCACAGCCGATGCTCAACTTGAAGTTGGTCGTGGTAAGCTAACATTGAGAGCAGGAGATGAATCCGTTACATTTTCTAACACATGTTCTGTTTCGTTACCTAATGTTGCTAACTTTGTTGAAACTGCTTGTGTTAGTTCTTTGGATTCACAGATTGATAAATGGTTGGATGATAAGCTAGAGGAAAGAGAGCTAGAATTGAAGTCAACAGCGGTACATGTTCCTAAACCAACGGATGGCCCTTGTGCTAAAATCCGTAAGCTTTATAGTCGTGTGAGGTCCGCTATTTCTCATGGGAATATTAAGTTATCCGAAGAACTGTGCTCTAATTTATCAACAAATGAGAAAGCTGAGTTAATGATGGTTGTTGATACTTCTGACGAAGCAAATGATTGGATATGTAACAAGGTTAAAGGTAACTGTTTCTCTCCTTTCAAGGGAAGACCGCCCAACACTTTAAGTGTGGGGGCGTCGGGGTCCCAACGTTGGTAATTATGAGAGGATTGAGTCTAGCTAAAGACTCGTGAATAACTTAAGCGCTTCTCGGGAGGCAACCCGTGTCTTTTGTTGAATTGTATTTTCTTTTCATTTGTTTTGGCATTTCATTTTCGTAAAATCTTAAAAATCCATAAAAATTTGAAAAACTTAGAAAACCCAAAAAGATTTTTGTTTTATTAGTTTTCTATTTTATGTTTATTTTGTTCGAATTCTCATGCTTTTATTGAGAAATTGCAGGTCCGAAGGTCGCCTCGAGTGTTAAGTTAAGTAATTCGGCAAAGGTAAGTGCAGGTGTCGTTAGTATGTGGTCATGATTGGTCCTGTCGTCTGTTAAGTATTGACGAGTCGTTAAGTGGTGACTTGTACTTGGCAGTGTAACGCCAGTCACCCTCCTAACGCCCGTTAGGAGGTGAATTTTGGTTCTTACTGTAACGTGCGCGTTACGGCCGTCATGCTCCATTTAGTTTTGTAACGCCCGTTTCCACATGTGACGCCCGTTACGCTCTAAGTTGTGAGGTAACGCCCGTTGCAAAGTGTGACGGCCGTTACATGGAGTTTTCTGAGGATAAGAGGGTCGATTCTGGGGCAGACCTAACAAAGTTTTAACATAATCTCACACACATATCGGCAGGCAAAACAGAACTAGGGTATTGTTTTATTGTTTATTCCTCTCTTTTTCTTCCATTAATCACCACAGACCTTCTTCAATCTGGTATGTTTCCTTCAATTTTTTTTTCTTTTACTTTTTGTTTATTTAATTCATTGAAGGGTAGATTTTGTTAAAAGGAGAATATGTGTGTTAGGTTTTGATTCAAGGTTCATGGGGTATGATTATTTGCTTGATGTTGATGTATAGATGCCTTATGCCTTCTTTATATTTGTAGAAGATGATTGTTTACCCCATAGTTTAGGTTAAGTATGGGGGAGGATTAAGTGTGTTTGATTTTTGAGAAGATGGTATGATTTTGTGAATTGATATGGACGTGATGAGGAAATTTGGGCATTGTGGGTAGTATGTTAACTTTAATTGTGAAGTATTATGTTGTTGAGATTATTTGCGGCCTTATCAGTTATTTTTGATTTTGTAGATGGCCACCAAGAGACAACGTGAGATGAGAGCAAATAGGGCTGCTGTAGCTGAAGGTTCAGGTTCACAAGGACGGCAACCTGAAGCCCCTATCATTCGCACTCCCGAGCAGGTACCTGCAGAATATCAACCTAAGGTTACCCGGGAAATGATACGGACTAGACCGTTTGTAGCCAACCGAAGGTTAGATCTTGATAATTTGGAAGAATTGGGTTTGGATATTGATGAGTTGAATAGTTTGTTGACACCCCAATGGAGGGTTTTGTTTTCCATCAATACTACTATTTGGAAGGAGTTGTGTATAGAGTTCTTTAGCTCTTTCAGGTTGAACACCGATGAGACTAGGTGTAAGGCCACAGTTATGACATTCACTTTGGGAGCTAGGGTTCACACTATGTCATTTCAGGAGTTTGGGGTTGCATTGGGTTTATATTCAGAGGAAGAGGTGAGAAGGACCTCATTTACCAAGGGCATTGTTCAGTGGCCTGCAGGTATGACTGCTGCTCAGTTTTGGAATTCTGAAGACTTGAGCGATCAAGCGTATCATAATACTATTAAGCAGTCTGCTGTGAGAAACCCTGTGTATAGATTGGTTCTGAGGATGATAGCCGAGACCATTTCGAATAGGAACAACTGCCCTAATAACGCCACCAACACAGATTTGTTTTTCTTCTACTGTATGTTGAAGAAAGTTCCTTGTAACCTGGCTAGGTGTATTGCTTATTACTTGTATGAGCGTGGACATGGTAAGGCTAGAGGGTTTATTGCTGGTGGGCACTTTGTTTGTCACTTGGCTAGGCGCATGGGGTTGATTCAGCCGGATCCATTTGGCCATATTCCGGGATTTCAGGCTGTTTGCCATAGTATGTTACTTGACAGGGCAGCTTTGATTCGGATGGGTATTCTACTGGCATGTGAGTAGTAGTAAGGAGGAATGAATATGGATGCTGAAAAAAAAAAAAAAAAAAAAAAAAAAAAAAAAAAAAAAAAAAAAAAAAAAAAAAAAAAAAAAAAAAAAAAAAAAAAAAAAAAAAAAAAAAAAAAAAAAAAAAAAAAAAAAAAAAAAAAAAAAAAAAAAAAAAAAAAAAAAAAAAAAAAAAAAAAAAAAAAAAAAAAAAAAAAAAAAAAAAAAAAAAAAAAAAAAAAAAAAAAAAAAAAAAAAAAAAAAAAAAAAAAAAAAAAAAAAAAAAAAAAAAAAAAAAAAAAAAAAAAAAAAAAAAAAAAAAAAAAAAAAAAAAAAAAAAAAAAAAAAAAAAAAAAAAAAAAAAAAAAAAAAAAAAAAAAAAAAAAAAAAAAAAAAAAAAAAAAAAAAAAAAAAAAAAAAAAAAAAAAAAAAAAAAAAAAAAAAAAAAAAAAAAAAAAAAAAAAAAAAAAAAAAAAAAAAAAAAAAAAAAAAAAAAAAAAAAAAAAAAAAAAAAAAAAAAAAAAAAAAAAAAAAAAAAAAAAAAAAAAAAAAAAAAAAAAAAAAAAAAAAAAAAAAAAAAAAAAAAAAAAAAAAAAAAAAAAAAAAAAAAAAAAAAAAAAAAAAAAAAAAAAAAAAAAAAAAAAAAAAAAAAAAAAAAAAAAAAAAAAAAAAAAAAAAAAAAAAAAAAAAAAAAAAAAAAAAAAAAAAAAAAAAAAAAAAAAAAAAAAAAAAAAAAAAAAAAAAAAAAAAAAAAAAAAAAAAAAAAAAAAAAAAAAAAAAAAAAAAAAAAAAAAAAAAAAAAAAAAAAAAAAAAAAAAAAAAAAAAAAAAAAAAAAAAAAAAAAAAAAAAAAAAAAAAAAAAAAAAAAAAAAAAAAAAAAAAAAAAAAAAAAAAAAAAAAAAAAAAAAAAAAAAAAAAAAAAAAAAAAAAAAAAAAAAAAAAAAAAAAAAAAAAAAAAAAAAAAAAAAAAAAAAAAAAAAAAAAAAAAAAAAAAAAAAAAAAAAAAAAAAAAAAAAAAAAAAAAAAAAAAAAAAAAAAAAAAAAAAAAAAAAAAAAAAAAAAAAAAAAAAAAAAAAAAAAAAAAAAAAAAAAAAAAAAAAAAAAAAAAAAAAAAAAAAAAAAAAAAAAAAAAAAAAAAAAAAAAAAAAAAAAAAAAAAAAAAAAAAAAAAAAAAAAAAAAAAAAAAAAAAAAAAAAAAAAAAAAAAAAAAAAAAAAAAAAAAAAAAAAAAAAAAAAAAAAAGTCCAGGATGAGTGGTCCCGTTTCATTGGCAGCCAGGTTAATCGTCTGGCCTTTCAGCAGGAGTACTACCAGCCACACTTGCAGCGCTGGATAGATTCTACACCTCCTCCACCTGGTCCATCTGACGTGCCTCAGCCACAGCACCAGCAGTTTGTGCCACCACAACTTTATCCGATCGGCCATGCTGCATTTGATCACTACTATCCACAGCTGAGACAGCCGAGACCTTCAGGTGATGGTGCTAGCAGCTCGAGTCAGGTACCTGACAGCAGGGCGAGGTATTCTGGACCTGCTTTTGATTACTATGGTGCCGATTTGTTCAGTGAGAAGTATTATGGTGATAGCACCCCATCTGTTTTTCCACCACCGGAGTGATTGGCTTGATGGCTATGGTTATGCTTGTTTGAACAATTTAATTTCCGTACCTTTTATTTCTTTTAGTAGTTTGTTTTGTACTCACCCTTGTGGGTGAAAGACTTCAGTACCTTTTATTTTTCTTTTGTGCTTACACAGTAGGAACTATATATGTCGGGAATTTTTGTGGTTTGTTCTATGATGAAATTTATGCAGGTTAGTGATGTCCATTGTGAAACCCAAGTGTGGGGGAACCCGTTGATTTGTTTGATTTTGGAATCGTGTTGGTAGCTCCCTGTGATGTCATGTGCATATGCTGGCAGTAAGTTCAGCGCTATATTTTTGTTTGACATCTTTTCTGACATGGTTTGTCCATCATCCGGTATGTGTTCTTATTTTTCCATTTTTGTCGCTTACCCCTATTTACCCTTTGGTTTGACCGAATATGGACATTGAGGGCATTGTCCATCTTAAGTGTGGGGGGGATGGCAAATAGGTTTAAGCTGCCGGGTACTATCACGTTTGTTGTTTTGCCATTGAGATTTCTACCGGTTTTGTTGATGTGTCCCTCTCGTAGGCCTTTGGATTTTATCTAAGGGTAGGAGTTCTATTTTGAGCTCTTCACTATGATGTGCATGTTTAAAATTGGTGTTTTCAATTTGGTGGAATAATAGAAGTTGATATGATTTTTGAACTTGAGTTGAGCTTGTCCTTGTGGTAAATTGCTTTTGTCACTTAATTCATAATATTTTAATGAGCAATTTCACTACAAATTTTTCCTTGGCAAAAGTTTAATCGGCGAAATGTGTTCTGAACGGTTATTTGGCTAGTCCTTCGGGATTGATAACATTACTTGCATGCTCTTATATATCCAAACACCAAATTGTGAGATTTCATCATTTTATATAGTTGTGTTAGGTTACGGTTTTGGTTTGATTGCCTTGTAAATACGTCCCTCTCTTAGGCTCTTGGATTTATTCGGGAGTAAGGGTTTTCATTTTGATGCCCTGCACTAAGATGTGCGTGTTTGAGGTTAATCCATTCCATTTCCGGGTTCTTCTCTTGATAAGAGTGTGCCGGTGATGTGTTGATTCTAGAACTTGGCCTGGTGATCGTGACTAAGTACATCGGATGACGAATTGGCATTTAGGTTTGACCATACTTTTTCTTTCTTTCTTTTCACTTTTCTTTTGTACATGTATACCTTACTATACACACCCTTATACAACCTTTATACATATATATATATACATTTTCACCTTTCTTTGTACACTTTTGATACACATATACATCCCATATAATTTAGCCTTCACTCTTGTATAAATTCACCCTTATATACCGAACTATACCGATAGTCTAATCTGGGGGGCCGTTGATTGTCATGGTTTGGATGGTTTGGGAGAGCTTCAATGGTTGGCTAGTGGAAGTTTCTTGTCTATAAGAATACATAAATTGGTTGAGTTAAGGAGGATTATCTTGGAACTGTTCAAAGAAAGTGAAGTGAAATAGACTTATTCATCATTGTAAGAGGATATCTACTAGTAGAGTAAAATGAGTTGATTTCAAAAAAAAAAAAAAAAAAAAAAAAAAAAAAAAAAAAAAAAAAAAAAAAATTAAAAAAAAAAAAATTAAAAAAAAAAAAATTAAAAAAAAAAAAAAAAAAAAAAAAAAAAAATTAAAAAAAAAAAAAAAAAAAAAAAAAAAAAGAAGGAACTTGGGCTACTAGTAGGTATTTCTCATTTTAAATGTCGAGAAAGGTTGTTGTAACATTATAATGGAAGACTTGGATGATAATAAGTTGTTTGAAGTTAATACACCACTATGGTGTCGGGTTTTGCTTGGTGACGTTGGTGGTGTGTTCTCGGGATGACATCTTATGGGTTAGTGGTTGTTGACAATCAATGGTATGGGTTGATTAGACTATTTTGTACATTTTTCACATATACCTTATACTTTTGTTTATTTCATTTCATTTCTAACCTACACTCCCATATACTTCATTGTACATATTATATCCATTATACATAGCCTTAGCGTAACTATACAACCTACCTGTATGCCTATTTTGGATGATGTACTTGGTGCTTGCGCCGTGTTGGTGGAGCAATGATCCTAGTTCAAGCCTATGGTAAAATAGCATACATCACGACCGAGCTATGAGTGATTCTTCATATATATTCAACCCCAAAAGTAAGTTTGTTGGAGTAAAAAAAAAAAAAAAAAAAAAAAAAAAAAGAAGGAACTTGGGCTACTAGTAGGTATTTCTCATTTTAAATGTCGAGAAAGGTTGTTGTAACATTATAATGGAAGACTTGGATGATAATAAGTTGTTTGAAGTTAATACACCACTATGGTGTCGGGTTTTGCTTGGTGACGTTGGTGGTGTGTTCTCGGGATGACATCTTATGGGTTAGTGGTTGTTGACAATCAATGGTATGGGTTGATTAGACTATTTTGTACATTTTTCACATATACCTTATACTTTTGTTTATTTCATTTCATTTCTAACCTACACTCCCATATACTTCATTGTACATATTATATCCATTATACATAGCCTTAGCGTAACTATACAACCTACCTGTATGCCTATTTTGGATGATGTACTTGGTGCTTGCGCCGTGTTGGTGGAGCAATGATCCTAGTTCAAGCCTATGGTAAAATAGCATACATCACGACCGAGCTATGAGTGATTCTTCATATATATTCAACCCCAAAAGTAAGTTTGTTGGAGTAGAATGATTTTGATAGGTTCATTTGTTTCACTTGTGCTTAGTTGTGTTATCACGGCTTGCGGATTGTTCAGGTATTGTCAAACATTTCGGGTTTTCATTTAAGATTTTAACTGCTTCACCCAACCTTTTTGTCATTTGACATACTTGGTGTGGCTTCTTTTTGATACTCGTCATTGTTTATTTTGCTCCATTGTCAAGGATTACTTTATGCTTTAATTCAGGATTTGCTTGAGGACAAGCAATGCTCAAGTGTGGGGGGATTTGATGTGTCATATTTTATACCATTTCCCTCGCGAATTTAGGACCATTTATTCGTCATTTATATAGTTTTATCTCCAACTTTCGATGCTTTGAGGAATGTTTAGTGTTTTCAGGTTGGAAAATGATTATGCGGATGAATTGGTTGATTTTGATGATTTATGGAAGACTCGGGAGAAGGATTCGGTTGAAATCAAGTGAAAGATGAAGAAGACGGATTCTGGAAGGCGTAACGGCCGTCACAATGGTGACGGGCGTTATCTAATAAATTTTGGCTCTCCCTGTTACTGTCTCATTACGGCCGTAAAGGGACATGTGACGGCCGTCAGAATTAATAACGGGTGTTAGTTGATCTAGGTCAAGTGTAACGGGCGTAACAAACATGACGGGCGTTATGGTTGCAAATTGGCGAGTTACTGTAACGGGTTCACAACGGCCGTAAGCTTTTCAATGGATATGTAACGGGCGTCACAAATGTGACGGCAGTCATGGGTTTCGATGGTTCGTAACGGGCGTTACCATTCGTAACGGGCGTTACGCGTCTCTTTCATATAAATAGCTGGCCAGGTTTCTGCATTATGGACGGACTTTTGGGAGATTTTTCCTGAGGGTTTTTGAGAACTTTATTCTTTCCAGGAGCTGCTCTATTAGGGTTCTATCAGGTTTCCAAGCAAGATTTTTTAGGCGGATCCACTGAAGATTCACGAGCACCCATCTGGATCGTATCTACTTATTGTCTTGCAATTTTCTATTTACTCAAACGATTGGTACAATATGTTTTATTATTATTTCTTTTATCAATTTCAATTTAGCATGATTGGCTAGATCTATTATCATCCACCTTGATGTAACTAGACGAATGATGTGATTGCTATGTTTTAATTCAAAGAGTTGATTTCAATTATCGTTGTGTCGAGATCTTGATGATTTAATTCCTTTATATATATTTTTATGATATTGGTTGCGTGTGTGTTCTTCGTTAGTGGTACTAGTCGATTACATACGTGATTTTCAAACGGTTGCTTGTCTATGAGCAATTATCACTAGTTCATGGTATGATAGTGAATGTCATTTAAATAAGAGGAGTCATTTTGTCAACGTGTTTTGAAACGGTTGGTGGTACCACGTTTTAATTCACATAGGCATAATTGGTAATTGGATGATCAAACAAACTATTTGTTGGTAAGGTTGTCTAGGCTTTGGTGGTACCACGTTTTAATTCACATAGGCATAATTGGTAATTGGATGATCAAACAAACTATTTGTTGGTAAGGTTGTCTAGGCTTTGGTGGTACCACGTGAGCATTTCATCTTTGCACGGTTATCTTGTCAACTCTAAACGAATTTGGTCTTATTTGAAAGCAATCATGTTAGAAGTCTAGTGAAGTCAAGGTGGATGATTTATTATTATTTCTTTTATCAATTTCAATTTAGCATGATTGGCTAGATCTATTATCATCCACCTTGATGTAACTAGACGAATGATGTGATTGCTATGTTTTAATTCAAAGAGTTGATTTCAATTATCGTTGTGTCGAGATCTTGATGATTTAATTCCTTTATATATATTTTTATGATATTGGTTGCGTGTGTGTTCTTCGTTAGTGGTACTAGTCGATTACATACGTGATTTTCAAACGGTTGCTTGTCTATGAGCAATTATCACTAGTTCATGGTATGATAGTGAATGTCATTTAAATAAGAGGAGTCATTTTGTCAACGTGTTTTGAAACGGTTGGTGGTACCACGTGAGCATTTCATCTTTGCACGGTTATCTTGTCAACTCTAAACGAATTTGGTCTTATTTGAAAGCAATCATGTTAGAAGTCTAGTGAAGTCAAGGTGGATGATCCTTATTATTATTTCTTTTATCAATTTCAATTTAGCATGATTGGCTAGATCTATTATCATCCACCTTGATGTAACTAGACGAATGATGTGATTGCTATGTTTTAATTCAAAGAGTTGATTTCAATTATCGTTGTGTCGAGATCTTGATGATTTAATTCCTTTATATATATTTTTATGATATTGGTTGCGTGTGTGTTCTTCGTTAGTGGTACTAGTCGATTACATACGTGATTTTCAAACGGTTGCTTGTCTATGAGCAATTATCACTAGTTCATGGTATGATAGTGAATGTCATTTAAATAAGAGGAGTCATTTTGTCAACGTGTTTTGAAACGGTTGGTGGTACCACGTTTTAATTCACATAGGCATAATTGGTAATTGGATGATCAAACAAACTATTTGTTGGTAAGGTTGTCTAGGCTTTGGTGGTACCACGTGAGCATTTCATCTTTGCACGGTTATCTTGTCAACTCTAAACGAATTTGGTCTTATTTGAAAGCAATCATGTTAGAAGTCTAGTGAAGTCAAGGTGGATGATCCTTATTATTATTGTTTGAGCTCTTCTTTATTTTCAAGTATTTTGTCATCTAGATTTACTTCAATTTAATCGTCAAAGTGTTCCACCCTTTTTACAAACCCCTTTACTAAACAATTAATTCAACCAATCCCCGTGAACGAACCTGGACTTACCTCTTAACTATATTGCATACGATCGGGTCCACTGCCCGATAGTGTGTAGTAGTGAGTTTTTAGGTATTTCTAGTTTATAAAATTTAAACTCGATTTAGCACATCACTTATACTCCTCAGCAAAATGGAATTGCTGAGAGGAAGAATAGACATTTATTAAACATTGCTAGAAGTTTAATGTTTCAGGGAGGATTACCTTTAACTTTTTGGTCTGAATGTGTGTTGACTGCTACTTATCTTGTGAACAGGTTGCCTTCTTCTGTCTTAAAAGGTAAAACTCCATATGAACTTGTTTATAACAAGAAACCAAATCTTTCCCACATAAGAAATTTTGGATGTTTGTGTTTTTCAACTGTCTTAAATAATTTGGATAAATTTTCTTCTAGAAGTGAGAAATGTGTCTTAATTGGTTTTTCTAGTACAAAAAAGGCTTATAAACTTTTCAGTCTTGAAACTAAAGTTGCTTTCTATTCTAGAGATGTAAAGTTCTATGAAACTATTTATCCTTTTAAAATGAAAAATTCTTCTTCTAATTCTGATATTCTGTCTGGTATTCAATTGTCAAATGAGTCTGATCAATTAAGTTTCTTTAATAACATTATCACAAACATTTCAAATGAACCCAATGATGAAGGGAAAGATAATACTAGTGGTACTGGTACATCTACTTGTGCTGGCAATAACTTATCAGGAATTGGTGATGGCCTGGGTGAATCACAGATTTCTGGTAACCCTGCAACACAAATAGATGAAAATATCAACCCTGAGGGTGTGATTGAACAAGTTCAAAATGAAAATTTAGTTCATATGGAGGAACCTGGACCTAGTACTGTCTTGAGAAGGTCTGAAAGACCTTCTAAACCTTCTGTTAGGTTAAATGATTATATTGTTGGGTCTTCTATTAGATATGGCTTAGATAAGTTTGTGTGCTATTCTAAGTTAAGTAATGACAACTACTGTTTTGCTACAAACTTAAATAAGTCTATTGAACCTAAAACTTATAATCAAGCTATTAAAGATCCTAGATGGATTGAAGCAATGAATAATGAACTTGAAGCTTTATACAGAAATAATACTTGGATAATTACAGATTTACCTCTTGATAGAGAAACAATAGGTTGTAAATGGATATATAAAATCAAGTATAAAGCTTCAGGGGAGGTAGAAAGGTATAAGGCTAGGTTAGTAGCTAAGGGTTACAATCAAAGAGAAGGGTTTGATTATGATGAAACCTTTAGTCCTGTAGTAAAAATGGTGACTGTAAGGTGTTTAATTTCTTTGGCTGTGAGTAAAGGTTGGTGTGAAGTCCCTCACACGATGGTTTAATCCTACGAGTGTAAAATAACAAGACAAGTATGAACTAGAATAGGACTAGTATTACTTCAATATAAATATGCAAGAATATAAACGAAGTAATAAATGACTTAAGCAATATTTAAACAAGTAAATAAATGGTGGAACACAAATGTAGTTTTCAAGTGTATTTTCTTTATTGATGAATAAACAAAATACAAGATCGTTGCGGAACCTAGATATTACACGTATGTAAGTATCTAAACAATCTTTGAATTACAAGTGATCTATACTTGTTAAATAAACTCCTTTGATCGATATACTTAGAGTTGTGAAGTATAACTGTTTAGATCGAGAGTATTTAAGCAAGGTCACCAATTTGCTAAAAAGTGATTTTCTCAAAGAAATGACTTTGTATTTATAGGCAACAAAATTCATCAGTGAATTTTGTGCCGTACAAATATGGTTGCATACATTTAATGATCCGACAAGAACATTAAATGTATTGGATAAGGAATAAGGATAAAGTCACATCAAGTGCAAGTGTATCCTTTTATCCAACCACCTTTATACACGTATACTTTGGTAAAGAACAAGTGGGTTGTTCTTTGGAAAGCGTGTAAAGGCTTAAAGTCAAATCCTCGATATCAGTGTTCAGACTTGTAGGATCTAGAACACTGACAATCCTCCAGTGTACAGATCTGGTAAGACTTCCAGTGGACTCCGCCATTTGTCAGTCTTCTTTATTCAGACTTCAGTCTTTGACTTCAATCAGAATGTCTTCAGTAGACTTGATCTGGACTGGGGTGAAGTCCAGTGAGCTCATCTGGAGAATACTCCAGATTTCCTATACAAGTATTTGCTCACTGGTCTTCCATTATTTCTGGACAAATCTTCAGAGGGACTCCAGATTCCAAGTCTGGAGTAGGTCCAGTATTTTATCATTTCTGGACAGATCTTCGATAAGGCTCCAGCAGTAAATCTGGACTAAATCTGGACCTAACAAATTCCCCCTATTTGTTTAGAAATAATGCAAGTGTTTTCAGGCTTATAGATATACAAATTTGTATGCCTGGAAAACACTTAGTCGATTTAAGTCTAAAAAAAAATCTAAGTTACTGGAAAACACTTTATAGATCATGAGTGTTTTCAGTTTCATCTTTTAGGTTCTAACTTAGACTAAATCTAATCATTTACTTATAAAAAATAAAAAATTGCAACTATTATTACTATCATCAACTGGAAAATAGTTACAACTTTCATCAAACGATTAATTACAATAAGTACATGATAAAAGATTCAGGCCCTTCTTTTTGATGACTGCCCTGGTGCATCTTCAGTAGCCTTCCTCTTTGGAGATGGAGATGATGGAACAGACACTGGTGGTCTCAAACCCAACACAGCTTCCATTTGTTGTATTCTTCTCCAGACCTTCTCAATTCTTTTCATAAAGGCCTTAACATCTGGAGATAAATCAGTTTTACCTTTAAATGTCAATCCAATCTCCTTCAGTTCAGTCCATCCAAAAGCTTGGACTGTTGTTTCTTTCCTTTCATCTGTAAAGTTACCCTCTCTGGTCAACTTTACATTAAATCTGGTCATTCCTTGATGATTTTCAGCCAACTTGATTTCAGCATCAACAATTTTTCTAGCATTGGCCCTGAAATTCATCATTTGATCATAAGATGCCTTCTGCTTCGCCATCTGGACCATATATTCAGTTTCCTTGGATACACCACTCTGTTGTCCTTCAGTGGACTGGAGTTGTTGGCGATTAATTCTCAGAGAGGTATCCAGAGGAATAAAAGTGCTCACATCAACATCCTTTATTGCCTTGATTTGTTTGGCAGTAAGCTTCGGCAGACCAGTCATTCTTTTTCTGTACTCTATCTCCAGAGCAGCAACATTTTTTCTTATCTTTCTCTGGAGGTTCACCAGTTCCTCCCTTCTCTGCCTTATTAACTCTGGAATGGTAACACCATAAATTAATGAATCATATACCTGTTCTTCTTCAGCGTAGAACGAGCGTATATGAACATCATCCAATGCATTGATGAACTCTGGGATCATCCTTCATCCTCTTGAATACTTCAATGTTAATGCCTAACCTTCCAGCATTATATGAATCCAGAGTCCCATGATTAGCCATATCCCTATGATGGGCCAGCAATTCATCTCTTTGGTTTGTCTTGAAAATTTCAATCATGATGCATTGTTGTTGCAGTTTCTTCGAGGTGTCATCATCAACACTTGGAAATTCTGGTGACCCTTCAACATTTTGTTCTTCTTCAGATACCTGTTCTTTTCCCTTTCTCTTAACAGATTTCAAAGATGTTGGGATATCTGGAAAAGATTCAAACCTGGGCTCACTGGCATCAGTACCAGTCACTTGTTTTCTTTGCACAACACTTTCAGTGGCAACGGCCCTTACCACTTCCTTCTTCTTTCTTATTAGCTCTTCTTGTTCACCAGATGATGGAACAGATGATTTTTCCCCCTTGGAATGATCACCAGTCCTGGACTTGAGATCATTCCATAATGCTTCCATCATATGCCTGTCCAGAGAACCAAAAGTTCTTCCCTGTTCTGGCATGGAATCAGTCAAACCTTGCTTCAGTGCCACTTCTTCTTTCTTATTAGCTCTTCTTGTTCACCAGATGATGGAACAGATGATTTTTCCCCCTTGGAATGATCACCAGTCCTGGACTTGAGATCATTCCATAATGCTTCCATCATATGCCTGTCCAGAGAACCAAAAGTTCTTCCCTGTTCTGGCATGGAATCAGTCAAACCTTGCTTCAGTGCCAGCACTTCTTTCTTCATGTTTTCAATTTCTTCTGGCAAGTGCTTAGGCAACTCAGTGTCTATCATCTGAACAACTTCAGGCAACAAGCTATCCTGAATGTTTCTTAGAACAGAAGCAGAGATATCATCAGTGATTGTTTTTAGCATATCACCCCTAAATTTTCTAACAATTTCATCACTAAGGGTGCTGACAATATCATTCTGATCTAATGTTGGCCTGCTCTCCAGTGCACCAACCCTTGTAACCAGTTTTTCAACCTCTTCTTTCAGACCTGCCAGTGGTTGAACAATCTTACTATCCACTGCAGTCTCAACAGAACTTACCAGTCTTGTTTCCAAACCCTGGACTGCCACTTTAATGTTTTCAGAATTGCGATTGGTGGCCAGTACCAGCTCATCTAACTTATCAAATACCAACTTCTCATTCCCAGCAAACAAGTTCATTTCTGATGCTAAATTATTTGACAATAAGGACTTGAAATCAGAAATAACCTGGGAAGAGCTCTGGAGTGATCTCTCCAGGTCCGCCACCTTACTAAGAAGGCCTTGGACCTCGGCAGAAGATGAAGTGGAGAGACCACTGGGCGGTTCCAGATGGGAGGTCATTCTTTCCATCACTGGGACTTGTGCCCAGACCTCTTCAGTTTCCACATCTTCAGTATTAACAACTGAAGAGTCTGGCACACCTTGTTCAGAAGGGTTGACTGGAGATTCGATAGGTGTTTGTTGAGTTTGTGAAGGTTGAATGAATGGGGTGAAGTATGGAGTTGATTGTGGAATAGAAGGTGGTGGAGGTGGTGGTGGTGGTGGTGGTGGTGAGCTTGATACTGGTGGGGGTGGAGGCATTTCTGTTTCTGGAGGGGTAATAGTTGTTTCTGGTGGAGGTGGTGGTATATCTGGTAGACTTTCTACTTGCACAATGTCTTCACCCAGAAAGTTCATATCTACATCAAGGTTTTGACCTTCAGAAATGGGAGAATCAGCCCCATCCCAAAACATATCACCAGTAACATCACCAGCCGATGTACCAGCCTGTTCACCAGCCTGAACATTTAAATCAATCTGAGCCTCTTGCTCATCAGTCTGGACAACCTGTTCAACCTGCTCAAAAACTTGTTCATCAAACTGAGCAACAACTTCTACATTCTCTTCTTCAAAAATGGGAGACCCATCCACATCAATATGATGAAAATCTTAAACGAAGGACCCTATGTGCCAAGACTTCCTATCAATGCACTTCTTGACCCTACAGGATCAAGAAGTGGGAGGGAAAAGAGAGAGGAACACTGGTCAGAAGAGGAGAAAAGATTAGTAAATCTTGATACACTTCTTAAAAATATGATCCTCGGGGCTGTTCCAGAAACTCTTATTCCCACACTAGTGCTTTATCCCAGTGCCAAAAGCATGTGGGATGAACTAGTGAACCAGTATGAGGGAGGTGATGATACTGTTGTTACCAGAAAAGTCTCCCTAAACAAAAAGTATGAGTCATTTTTTGCTCTCCCCAATGAATCCCTTACTGGTACTTACACCAGATTTATGAGCATCATAAACCAGTTAAGAGGACTAGGGGTAGAAAAAGACAAGGATATACTTTTGGAGAAATTTTGTGATATTCTTCCAACAAAATGGTCTCACATGATTCTGGTCTTGAGGCAAGGTAAAACCTTGCATTCCCATACTTTGTCAACATTGTATGGAGCCTTCAGATTCACTGAAGAAAATCAATCCCAGAGGATTGAGGCAGAAAAAGATTCTTTTAATCATGCTTCCAGTAGTTCCACAGTGGTCACTAATACTGCACCACCTTGTGCGGCATTAATATCTTCTGAGAATGTATTTTCTATGAAGAAGATGATGTCTGAACTAATGGATTCTGGAGTCTGTAATGATATCTCTCCAGACTGTGATGAAACTGACAGTGATGACCTGGTTGCAATGATGGCCAAAACGTTTAACCGTTTTAAGGCCAGAGCAAATAGGCCCACTGGACAACATGCACCCAGTTCTTCCACTGATAAGACCAATCTGACATGCTTTAAGTGTGGCAGAAAAGGTCATTTCATGAAAGAGTGCAGGTCCAGTCAGTTTGTCTCCCAGTCTGGTCCAACTGCTTCTTATAACAAGCCTGATGATAGCTATAAGTTGAAATACAAAAAGCTTAAGGCTCAGATTGCTCTCTTGTCTAAACAGATGGAAGACAATAATAAATGCATGATTGCAACCACTGAAGAAGCATGGGTTCCCTCTGATGATTCATCAGTCGATGAAGAAGAAGAAAGAGATTGTTGTTTTATGGCTCTGGCTGATCAAGAGCATCTGGTGAAGGATGATGTCACATCTGGTCGTTGGGTCGACATTGTCATTAAAAAGGTTAGTGAGTATGATCTTGAAACTAATCCTGAACTTAAATTGGACGTCGCTGAAGCTCTAAATTCTGATTTAATTTTTGTGGAAACTGTTAGATTTGACAGTCTAAATGGTCTAGAAACAGATTCCTCTGAAATGGCTGCTTTAAAATCAAAATTAAAAGAACTTCAAGATATTGAACTGGCATTTCAAGCCCAGGTTCTGGTAACTGAACAATTGATCCAAGAAAAACAAGATCTTGAGCTCATTTTAGAAAAAGAAAAACTGGTGATTAAATCATGGCTTGAAACCAAAAAGCCATATGATGCTGGAGTAAATCAATTTCCTACTCAAAAACGTGCATATTTAGATGGAAATACTCATGTAGCATCATTAATACCAATAATCGATCGATTACCAGAGGGATTCAGGCCCACCACTGTTTATGATGAGCCTGTAACTCCCAAGGCCAATACTTCCCCAGTTCTTTGCCCAGAGGTTAAGACTGGAGCTGTCTAGATGACTGCTCCAGTTAAAAAGGTTAAGCAGAATAGACCTTTGCCTCAGAACAATCCCTTACCTAAGCCTACAACTGGAAAGGCTCAGGTATCATCTGATCAAAATGTTTTGTCCAGGTTAGAGAGCCAGATTCAAACACTGACTCGTCAATTTCAAAGTTTTAATGCAAGATTAAACTTTATTGAGGGTACTTCATCTGGCCCTAGACAAAATACTAAACCTTTTGCAAAGAAAGACAAATTTATTTCTCCAGTTGAGAAAAAGGAAAAGGTTTCTAAACTATCAACTCCAGTAGTGTTTTCAACAAAAACTACTGTTGAAGAAAGTGAACTAGACCAGATTGCCCCAGGGACCTATAAGGGAGGGTCCAGTGAACCCATCAGTCGATGGGTTCCCAAATCAAACTGATCAATATCTGGTGTATGTGTAGGGCGATCGAAAGAAGCATATCTGGTATCTTGACAGTGCAGCTGGCAGGACTATGACCGGATGTAAGACCCTACTGGAGGAGTTCACCATTTCTGATGGACCCTCCATCACTTTTGGAAATGATGGTTGTGGAAAGACTGAGGGATATGGTGTTCTGAACAATGGACAAGTCAAGTTCACACGTGTTGCATTTGTGAATGGTTTGAAATATAACTTGATTAGTGTAAGCCAACTGTGTGACGATGGCTATCAAGTCTTATTCAATGTTGCTCAGGGCATCGTATTCAACAAGGACTGGAAGGTAGTGTTGATAGCTCCCAGAAAAGGGAACGTGTATGTGATGGATATGGAAAGCTCTTCTTCAGAGCAATGTTTTTACACTCAAGCTGATGAAGACACAAACTGGTTATGGCATAAAAGGTTGTCCCATTTAAATTTCAAAAACATTAACAAGTTGTCCAGAAAACAACTTGCAGATGGGATACCTTCAGTTTCCTTCAAAAAGGAAAGGCCATGTCCAGGATGTGAGATGGGAAAGCAGAAACGTGCCAGTTTCAAGACCAGACAGAGTTTCAGCATTACTGAACCATTTCACATGCTTCATATGGACCTCTTTGGTCCAGTGAATGTTCAGACTCGTGCTGGTAAAAGATACACCCTGGTGATCGTAGATGAATTCTCCAGATATTGTTGGGTGGTCTTTCTCAGGTCTAAAAATGAAGCTGCTGCTGAAATCATCTCTCTTATCAAGCAGATTGAACTGAAGCATAAGCGAAAAGTGTGTCAGTTAAGAAGCGACAATGGAACAGAATTCCAGAATGCAACTCTGGAGAAATTCTGTACTGACACTGGCGTCTCCCAGAACTTCTCATCAGCACGCACTTCAGAGCAGAATGGAGTGGTAGAAAGGAAAAATCAAACGCTGATAGAAGCTGCCAGGAGTATGCTAGCTGAATCTGGTCTTCCTACCAGTTTCTGGGCTGAAGCAATTGCAATTGCTTGCCACACCCAGAATCGATCAGTGTACGTAAAGCGACACAAGAAGACTTCCTATGAAATATTGAGAAATAGAAAACCAAATATTGGTTATTTTCACGTTTTTGGATGTCCAGTTTACATCTTGAACGACTCCAGTCAGTTAGGCAAATTTGATGCCAAAGCTGATGAAGGATATTTCGTAGGATATTCAGCCATTCGCAAAGCCTTCAGAGTTTATAACAAGAGACTGGAGAAAGTACAAGAATCCATACATGTTACTTTCGATGAATCAAATGCTGCAATCAACAAACCAGCCCTTGACACTCCCCAGTAACTCCAATTGTCTTCTGTGAATCTGATCTTATCAACTACAATAAAGAAGATTCAGAAGATAAAGTTTCCAGTCATCCTGATCTGGAACCTTTTCAGAAAAAGAAACAATCCAGTAGTACTCCATTCTATCCCTCAATTATTTTCAAATTACCTTCTGAAATTAATATTGGTTCAGATGTGCGTACTACTCCACCAGTATCAGTGTCAGTTGAGAATAGACCAGAAATGTCTTCTTATGAAGAATTTCAAACTGAACAAGTACTCCAGGAAATGCCTTCAAATGAAGAATTTCATGATGCAAATCGTGATTTAAATGACTCAGATGAAGATACTGAAGTAATCTGGCAAGATCCTCCTCCAGAAGCAACTCCAGAGGAGACTCAACTGAACTCTTGCACTGATATTATTGTCAGTAACAATCCTGGTCAGTACTCCAGATGGACAAAAGCTCACCCCATTGATCAGATCATAGGTGACTCCAGTCGTGGAGTTCAGACCAGAAGAGCCTCCAGTAATCAATGCTTGTACGTAAGTTTTCTATCTTTGATGGAACCAAAGAAGATTGACGAGGCTATGGAAGATCCAAGCTGGGTGACTGCTATGCAAGAAGAGCTTAACCAGTTTGAAAGGAACAAGGTCTGGTATCTGGTTCCTTTCCCAGTTGGAAAGAAAGAACAATTGGAACAAGATGGGTCTTCAGAAACAAAGTAGATGAAGATGGCCACGTAATCAGAAACAAGGCCAGACTGGTAGCACAAGGCTACTGCCAGTCAGATGTCGATTTTGATGAATCATTTGCTCCAGTGGCTAGACTTGAAGCAATCAGAATTTTCTTAGCATTCGCTGCTTATCATCAGTTCAAGGTCTACCAGATGGATGTAAAGAGTGCTTTCTTGAATGGAAAGCTTGAAGAAGAAGTTTATGTCAGACAACCTCCAGGTTTCGTTGATGAAAAGCATCCACATTGGGTATATCGTCTGGAGAAAGCGCTATATGGCCTCAGACAAGCCCCACGTGCCTAGTATGACACTCTAACTAAACATTTATTGAAAAATGGTTTTAAACAAGGTGCAATTGACAATACCTTGTTCATTCTTCATGAGAAAGGTAATCTGTTAATGGTACAAATTTATGTTGATGATATTATTTTTGGGTCTACTGATGAAAACATGTGCAAGAAATTTTCAAAAATAATGTCCACTGAATATGAAATAAGTTTGATGGGTGAATTAACATATTTTCTTGGACTCCAGATTAAACAAAACAAAGATGGCATCTTTATTAATCAGGAAAAATATGTTAGAGATCTTTTAAAGAAATATGATATGAACTCTTCACCATCTAAACCAACTCCAATTTCTGCACCACTGATACTGGACTCTGATCCAGATGGAAAACCAGTGAACACCACTGTCTATAGAGGCATGGTTGGTTCACTGATGTATTTAACTGCCAGTAGACTAGATATTATGTTTTCAACATGTTTATGTGCCAGATATCAGTCTAATCCAAAGGAATCTCATATGCTTGCTGTAAAGCGCATACTGAAGTACCTTAAAGGTGTCCCCAGTCTAGGTCTTTGGTATCCCAAAGGCTCAGGCATGGATCTAATTGGTTATTCAGATTCAGATCATGCAGGTTGTAAGATAGACAGGAAATCCACTACTGGTGGATATCATTTCCTTGGTGGCAAACTGGTCAGTTGGACCAGTAAAAAGCAAACTTCAGTTTCATTGTCCACTGCTGAAGCTGAATACGTGTCTGCAGCCAGTTGTTGTGCTCAGATACTCTGGATGAAGAACCAGTTGCTTGATTATGGTATTATGTATTCAAAGACTCCAATCTTTTGTGATAATACCAGTGCCATTGCTATCTCAAACAATCCAGTCATGCACTCCAAAACTAAGCACATTGATCTCAGGTATCACTTCGTTCGTGATAATATTGTGAAAGGAAACATTGAACTCCATTTTATTCCCACTGACAAACAACTCGCTGACATTTTTACCAAACCACTGGATGTCAAAACTTTTGAATATCTTGTTGGTGAGTTGGGAATGTTAAATCCTTAAAACTGGTGATTGCTCAGATATTGAACGCCTTTGTGTACTATCTTTGCATTATTAGATTTCTGGAACAACATTCCAGGGAAGACTTGAAAAATATTTTCTATTAAAAATGTCTTAAGTTTAGGGGGAATTTATTTTCTCACTGGACAAATTCTTCAGAAAATATTACTGGTACCTTGTAAATGTGTCCCTCTCACTGGTAACTGGACAGATTGAAGTGCGTGTTTGAGTTGACTTTTGTCTTCTTGTAAATGTGTCCCTCTCATTTGTCTGTATTAGTTGACGTGCAAGTTTGAGGTTACCAGTCTTTCAAAAATGGTTTTCACTGGTACTTTACTGGAGTGTCCCTCCAGTGTACCATCAGCACATGCTTCACTGGACTAATCCACCAGTGATACTGGAGTGTCTAGTCAACCTCCAGATGGACTGAATTGAGTCACAATAATTTTTTAAAATACTTGGTCTTTGTGTGTGCCACGTAAGCAAACCTTTTTGAAGATATTTTTATCCTACGTGGCATGTAAACTTTTTCAACGCAATGATGGTCTTTTTACCTTGGGAAAACCAAAAGTACAAGTTGTTACTGTTTTGTGGGCTGTAAACCGTCATGCATTTATGTGTGATGTGATGTAATTAATACGGATCTCAGAACCGATCAAAAAGTTGTATTTGATAATTTCAAATTAATCGTTTGAGTTCCACATTCTCTCTCCTATATATACCCACTTTCACTTTCAATTTCTTCATCATAAACCCTAAATTTATTCAATTTCATCTTCATCTTTCAATCATAAATGGCACCCAAAAATCTTTTATCTGCCGAATATGCTCCGGTTGATAATGTTACTAAACCTAGACACATTACTCTTGAAGCCAAAGCTATTCGAATCAACATGAATAACTGGATGGCCAAACTTTCCAGTTCTCATCCTGCTCAATCTATCATTGGGAGATTGAATACTTTCTTTCTCTCATGCCCTCTGTATGGTGCATTAACCCTAAATCCAGGGAGAATGTACCATGATTATTTATGTGAATTCTGGTACTCCGCATTTTACAATGAAGAAACCTCATCAATTTCTTATACTCTTAGGGAGGTACTCAGGTCAGTTTTACAGTTGAATTATCTTGACCAGAATGAGTTGCCCGTCGAACTTCCCTCTGGCATAAATTACAGGGAAGTGTGCAGGTTGATGGGGCACACCGAAATACTTGATGACCATGGCCAGTTATTAAGAAAGGGGACTATTTATATGAGCAGATTGACAGACTCGTGGAGATTTTTCTTCACACATCTGGTTGAATGTCTGGGAGGTAGTTCTGGGGTCTTGATCAGATAAATCAAACCCAGCTCCAGATTGCCTATTGTTTGTGGTTCGGAATAAGAGTGGACTTTGCTCAAATTTTGTTCAATGATTTGGTGGATAGACTGAAAGCAAAAGGGAGAAAACCCCATGTTCCATTCATTCATTTTCTTTCCCTTATGTTTAGAAGTGAGGCCCTAGGAGACCAGTATGATTATGACACTACTCACTTTTCAGTGAGTGAGTTTATGAGGGACCTGACCAACCTTCAATCAAGAACAGGAGAGGTAGATATTCCTCCAACAATGTTAACGTTTCAAAGGGAACAAGTAGAGGCACCAGGTCCAGTACAAATTGTTGAAAGACCTGGTGATGAAGAAGATGTTCAGGTTGTAGAAATGGTACAACCTTTAAGGCAGGTGGCTCCAGAAGATCAACAACAAATTGTTGAGTCTTCCAGACGACCTAGACCTAGTAGGCGTCTGATGAGAGGTGGAGTCCAGGTTAACCCAGCAAGACAGGCTGGTGATGTGATGGATGTGGATGGGTCTCCCTTTCAATACCAGTAACATGCAATATTATCCTAGCTTTCCACGTACTAAATTCATCAATGCTCCCATTAAATTTAGGAACAGGATTATTCGAGTAATGCACATGCACATGTGGAGAAGCAGGAGGAGTAGGAGGTGGTGGATTGTTATTTCCAGTGGGTGGGTCATTAAGATTAGTTTCATGAGTTTCTTGAGTATTTTCTGGGATTGCCATCGCGAAACAGATCTAGGTAAGTATATTAACCTTCTGCTTTGATACCAATTGTGAAGTCCCTCACACGATGGTTTAACCCTACGAGTGTAAAATAACAAGACAAGTATGAACTAGAATAGGACTAGTATTACTTCAATATAAATATGCAAGAATATAAACGAAGTAATAAATGACTTAAGAAATATTTAAACAAGTAAATAAATGGTGGAACACAAATGTAGTTTTCAAGTGTATTTTCTTTATTGATGAATAAACAAAATACAAGATCGTTGCGGAACCTAGATATTACACGTATGTAAGTATCTAAATAATCTTTGAATTACAAGTGATCTATACTTGCTAAATAAACTCCTTTGATCGATATACTTAGAGTTGTGAAGTATAACTGTTTAGATCGAGAGTATTTAAGCAAGGTCACCAATTTGCTAAAAAGTGATTTTCTCAAAGAAATGACTTTGTATTTATAGGCAACAAAATTCATCAGTGAATTTTGTGCCGTACAAATATGGTTGCATACATTTAATGATCCGACAAGAACATTAAATGTATTGGATAAGGAATAAGGATAAAGTCACATCAAGTGCAAGTGTATCCTTTTATCCAACCACCTTTATACACGTATACTTTGGTAAAGAACAAGTGGGTTGTTCTTTGGAAAGTGTGTAAAGGCTTAAAGTCAAATCCTCGATATCAGTGTTCAAACTTGTAAGGTCTTGAACACTGACAATCCTCCAGTGTACAGATCTGGTAAGACTTCCAGTGGACTCCGCCATTTGTCAGTCTTCTTTATTCAGACTTCAGTCAGAATGTCTTCAGTAGAGTTGATCTGGACTGGGGTGAAGTCCAGTGAGCTCATCTGGAGAATACTCCAGATTTCCTATACAAGTATTTGCTCACTGGTCTTCCATTATTTCTGGACAAATCTTCAGAGGGACTCCAGATTCCAAGTCTGGAGTAGGTCCAGTATTTTATCATTTCTGGACAGATCTTCGATAAGGCTCCAACAGTAAATCTGGACTAAATCTGGACCTAATAGTTGGAAATTATTTCAAATGGATGTGAATAATGCCTTCTTGTATGGTGACTTAGAAGAGGATGTGTACATGGATTTACCTTTAGGCTGTTCTGAATATGGTTCTAATAAAGTATGCAAGTTAGTCAAATCTCTGTATGGTCTTAAACAAGCACCAAGGCAGTGGAATGCCAAACTTTCTAGTGCTCTTGTTGAACATGGTTTTGTTCAAAGTAAATTTGACTATTCTTTGTACACAAAAAGGTCTAAGTCTGGTTTTGTTGCTCTTCTTGTATATGTGGATGACATTGTCATCACTGGTGATAATATTGATGAAATTGAAAAATTCAAGTTGTTTTTGAGTAACAAATTTTTAATCAAAGACTTGGGTTTTTTAAAGTATTTTTTGGGAATTGAGGTTTTAGAAAATTCCCCTTACCTGCAAATGTGGTTTTGAACAACAAAGAAAGGCATGATGATAAATATATCAAAGATGTTGCTCAATACCAAAAATTGGTTGGTAAACTTATTTATCTAACCAATACAAGGCCTGATATTGCTTATTCTGTTCACTGTCTTAGTCAGCATATGCATGCACCCTTGCAGTCTCATGTTAAAACTGCTTTAAGAGTTCTTAGATATCTAAAGAACTCTCCCAGCTCTGGAATACAAATTGAAAAAGAAAATAGTTTAAAGTTAAGTGTGTATGCAGATGCAGATTGGGCTAAATGTCCTAGTACTAGGAAATCTGTTTCAGGTTTTTGTGTTTATCTTGGGAATTCTTTAATTTCCTGGAAAAGCAAGAAGCAAGCAACTATCACAAGGTCTTCTACTGAGGCTGAGTATAGATGCATGGCTTCAGCTACTTGTGAAATTATTTGGATTTCTAATATTCTGTCTGATCTTGGAGTAACTGGTTTACTTCCTGTAAACTTGTATTGTGATAATAGTTCAGCCATACAGTTGGCTGCTAATCCAGTCTTTCATGAAAAATCAAAGCATTTTGAGATAGATGTACATCTTGTCAGAGAGAAGGTAAGTTCAGGTATGATTCAAACAATAAAAATTGATTCTTATGATCAAGTAACTGATATTCTTACAAAAGGTTTAGGTGAGTCTCATTATAAAGAGCTTTGCAACAAACTTAACATGTGTGATATGTTTAAGAGAGTTTAATCTGTTATCAAACTTTTAAGTTTGAGGGAGGATGTTAAATATATAAAATGTATTTTGTATCAAACTTATAAAGTTTGATATTGTTCAGGGACTGTTTTTGATATTTAGTATAAGTTGATTATTATGGTGTTGGTTCTGTCAAGCTGTATTGTGCAGGGACTAAAGCTGTTAAGTCTCAAAGATGTCTTCTATATATACTGGACGAATTGAAGAATTAGGGTTATGAGTTGAGTCGGTTTATTTTTGTATTGGTTATTCATCTTGTTCGTATTTTCTGTATAATTCGTTTCAGTATTAGTTGTTCATATAACTTCCTTGTTATATGATTAATCGAGTATGTATTGTTATAAATTGTTTAGGATTGCACACGTTTGTGGACAATCCCTGTCTTAGATCTACACTCGTTTGAGGATAGATCATTGTTATCGAGTTGTAATTTGTGTTTCAATCTAATAATAAATTAGATTCAGTATTTAGTTTCTGTTTTTGTACAATCTGTATAATTTTATTAAACGATCATGTTACTAACCCTTTTTCTTATGAACATTTGAATTTGATAAAGTCCTGCATCTTTTTGATATGTAACCTTTGGTCTTTCCTGCAGTAATTTTGATAATTTTACACCTATTTCATATTTCATTTGGAACCATGACTGTATATATCATTGGTTTTCAAAATGATCCATGCTATTTGGAATTGCAATCTCTAAGCTATTTAACTCTTTGATCATTAACATGAATTGTCATGCTTCATGCTTTTTAAGCATGTTGGTAATCAATTACATGCGGCTTTTCAATCATTTAAATAACTTATTATTTGATAGTCTAACTCAAAAATTTACTTTATTGAGTAGTCATTTAAAACAACCGCACGATGTGCGGGTAAAAGACATCGTGTATATATATATATATATAGTAAAAAGTTAAAATGAGAACCAATAATTTGTCGAGAACTGCGAGAACTAGAATTTAATTAAAATCAGGAGGGTTAGTATTGTAATTTACTAAATACAATATACTTACTTATCAATTAAAACTAATTATCCCCCATGAATCACTCCTGCTTATATGGAATATCGGTTATAATAATTATATACTCTATTTATTATACCATTTCAATAATAATACTCCTTTTATTACACCATTTCCATGAATTACACGATACATTAACAGGAAAAGTGGATTTTTGGCTTCCATCTGTTTTATAGGAATATACTCTAACTGATTGATTTCCATCTTCTACATTGCTACTTTGTGTTGTTGGTTTCACAGGCCATAAATATACACTCAACACACATATAGACACTAATACAAACTAATTTATATAGTATAAACGAAACTAAAGAGTTGGATTGAAAGCTTATTTTATTAAGATTAAATGAAAAGGGTACATAATACAATAAATAAATGGCTATTTATAGCCTTAGAATCTGGAATGTGGGAGACTAAAACCCAATAGATTAAAATGTAGCATGACTTGTACCAACTTAACATACACTTCCAGTTGAGTCGGTCAAACATCTGCCACCCCTTTTATTCAACATGTGTATAAACCATATTACTAAATAACTTAAACCAAGTTGACCCATTCGCGTCAAACTCATATGTTCGACCTGTGACTCATAACTTGTGAATGAGCTGCATCATCACCATCAGGTTCGGCCTCGTAATGTACCCACAGTTCAACTAAACCAAACCCACCAGATTTAACTTCAGCCCTCTGACTGTGCTTCAACGTCTCGGTGTTCCACGCTAGAGTTGCTTTCTTCGTCTATCGACATCAATATACTGCTTTTTGTAGCGTCCACGTATATCAGCTTCAAAAACACTTCAAAAACACAGGTGATCAAATCCTAGCATCATATGGCAAAATCAAAAGTATGTTGTGGTTGCCTCTATAGTTAAAATAGAAAGGTCGGATTCTTGACAAGTTCTACAGCAGGTAGCAGGTTTTACGTCTGCAAAATCTTTTAGTTGAAAGGAAGTAGAGTGGTCATCAACCGAGAAAGGTATGCTGCATTTGGAAACATGAAAACAACTTAAGAGGTCTAAGCACATTGAAAAATTTAGACGGGGTTTAAGTCGTTCACCTCATTTGGCCGGTTGGTTTTTTTTCTTTAATAAATTGTTGAATTTACTGAACAATATTTTTCTTAAACTTGTTCACATTGTCACAACACCAACATTATTTTCACACGGGTCCAGGATTTAACAAATTACTAAAAACAATAGTAACATGTGTCCATATGCATTTACCAAATCATTAAAAGGAAACAAAGTCATAACACATTTATGTAATACATGTTACAATATGGTACACACATACGTTTTAGTACATACCAAAACACACGTTATTAAATCCAAACCTCATACATAAACCGTCATACCACATTTTTACCACATGAACACATATGTTTGTCTAAAACAAAACACACATAGGTAAACAGCCACAACACATGTGAACCACATAAACACATGTGACCCGATTCACATACAAATGTGTACACAGACCCACACATGTGTACACGAACATTATAAACGCATTAGTCACAACACATACGCTTATTACACTACACAATACAAATACAAGATAAAACATAATACGAATATTTCAATCAGAGGTGCACCTGGATAGAACATGTGTCAAGTCGCACATAACTAATAAGCTATCAATGTGTCTAACCCAATATAACAAGTATAATACATTTAAATAAGATCCTTAATTGCTCTTAATCACAGCTTAAGCAAGCTACTCTAACCCAATATAACGCAGTTTTATATCATTACAATAAGTTTTTCCCAATTCTAAAGGTATTTTCACAAACCAAATACATTCCAACAAATGAATGAATTGTATTCTAGCAAGCGACAAAAAGCCAACCGTTTTAATTTTCATTCACATTATTTGGGGTTCCCATCCCTATGAGACTACATGAACCATATGAGACTACACATATGTTTATTCAACCACACAAAACACATGTGACCCGATTCACATACAAATGTGTACACAGACCCACACATGTGTACACGAACATTATAAACGCATTAGTCACAACACATACGCTTATTACACTACACAATACAAATACAAGATAAAACATAATACGAATATTTCAATCAGAGGTGCACCTGGATAGAACATGTGTCAAGTCGCACATAACTAATAAGCTATCAATGTGTCTAACCCAATATAACAAGTATAATACATTTAAATAAGATCCTTAATTGCTCTTAATCACAGCTTAAGCAAGCTACTCTAACCCAATATAACGCAGTTTTATATCATTACAATAAGTTTTTCCCAATTCTAAAGGTATTTTCACAAACCAAATACATTCCAACAAATGAATGAATTGTATTCTAGCAAGCGACAAAAAGCCAACCGTTTTAATTTTCATTCACATTATTTGGGGTTCCCATCCCTATGAGACTACATGAACCATATGAGACTACACATATGTTTATTCAACCACACTAAACACATGTGACCCGATTCACATACAAATGTGTACACAGACCCACACATGTGTACACGAACATTATAAACGCATTAGTCACAACACATACGCTTATTACACTACACAATACAAATACAAGATAAAACATAATACGAATATTTCAATCAGAGGTGCACCTGGATAGAACATGTGTCAAGTCGCACATAACTAATAAGCTATCAATGTGTCTAACCCAATATAACAAGTATAATACATTTAAATAAGATCCTTAATTGCTCTTAATCACAGCTTAAGCAAGCTACTCTAACCCAATATAACGCAGTTTTATATCATTACAATAAGTTTTTCCCAATTCTAAAGGTATTTTCACAAACCAAATACATTCCAACAAATGAATGAATTGTATTCTAGCAAGCGACAAAAAGCCAACCGTTTTAATTTTCATTCACATTATTTGGGGTTCCCATCCCTATGAGACTACATGAACCATATGAGACTACACATATGTTTATTCAACCACACAAAACACATGTGTCCAACCCTAAAACATAAAACCAAATGTACACAAATACGATCCACAATTTCATACATCTATTTACATTATCATAGCACATATGTTTACACTTTCGAGAAACACACATGATAAATATAGGACTTATACGTGACCAACCCTAAAACATACGTTGCTCAGCAATAGAGGTCACTTGATAAGGGCCTTACTTCGTGCGCTAGGCATAACACATTTGTACCACATTTAAACCAGGTTAACCATTTGACGCCCTAGTCGTACCACATATCTAGTCTTCCACGCACACCACAAAGAAACTCACGTTGCAAGCAAAGTTTACTCACACATGTTTAACCAGGTTAACCATTAAACCACGTTAACCTTTTTGACGCCATAGCCGTACCAAACACATGTGACCAACTTTACTTACAAACAAATACTCAGGAAACAAAGTTATCACTTTACAAACAAATACTCAGGAACATATGTTATCACTTTACAGGAACAAATACTATGGAACATATGTGTAATACTTAACAGGAACATGTGACCAATTTATTAGGAAAAAAAACACAAAAAAGGCGTGTGTCACTCCCAACAAACAAATACGCAGGAACATATGTTATCAGTTACAGAAACATGTAACCTAATTAACAAAAAAAAAAAATCTTTTAACAAATCCGTAGAGAGTATTACTGGATGTACCTTAATCGGAATCACCGGATAAATCAAGTGCCATTTTTTGTAACATCCGTGAATTTTGACCTGTTGACTTTACGTGTAATTTGACTAACAAACTTGTTGAATGAAATAATTGAGCCCATTTATGATTATATGACTATGTGGTATGTTAGTCGGGTCGTTAATATGTTGTTTGGCGTTTAATTGTGTACTAAATTGTATTTTGGCTTGGGGGAAACGGGTAGTCCATGACCCATGAGCCAACTAGTTACCCATCTCCCCCCTTATCCTTTCATTTCTTATCTTCCTATCTATCTTCTCTTTTTCTCTCAAACAAAAGAAAACCAATTCATTCTTCAACCTCTTCTTGCATCAAATTAGTGTTGGAACGGTTATAACATAGAAATCATAGCCACCTTCATCTCGTTTGCTTCCTATTGGAGAATCAAAAGCCAAGTCTTGCATTTTTACCCATTTTGACCTAATTTCGGGTTCTAGCTCAAGGAGGAGTTTTGGTAAGTCTAATTCACCTCATTTGTACCTACTTATGTTTGTTTATGCATTTCTAGTCATCTTGAACATTTACAAGTCCTAAATCGGCTTAAATCTTGTTTTGGGTCAAATTAGGGTTTCAATTAGGGTTTGAAGGTTTTGGTGTGATTTTGATGTTTTGGTCGGATTGGTGGATTGGGTTATGTTTATTTATGATTAATGATGTTTATTTATGCTTCAAACTAAGTTACAAGTTCCTACAAATCGATTTGAGTTGGTTTGGGTCGAGTTTAAGGGTTTTGGGTTTGTTGTTCCTGCGTATGCTGCTGCTGCTTGTGTTTCTGGCCAGAACTGGGCCACTGCGGCGCAGTGGCTTAGGCCTAGCCCACTGCGGCGCAGTGGCTAGGGTCTGGTCAGTTTTTGGTTAGCCCACTGCGGCGCAGTGAGCTTGGCAAAGGCTCACTGCGGCGCAGTGGTTAGGGTCTGGTCAGTTTTTGGTTAGCCCACTGCGGCGCAGTGAGCTTGGCAAAGGCTCACTGCGGCGCAGTGGTTAGGCCTAACCCACTGCGGCGCAGTGGCTAGGGTCTGGTCAGTTTTTGGTTAGCCCACTGCGGCGCAGTGGTTAGGGTCTGGTCAGTTTTGGTTAGCCCACTGCGGCGCAGTGGCTAGGGTCTGGTCAGTTTTTGGTTAGCCCACTGCGGCGCAGTGGCTAGGGTCTGGTCAGTTTTTGGTTAGCCCACTGCGGCGCAGTGGCTAGGGTCTGGTCAGTTTTGGTTAGCCCACTGCGGCGCAGTGGCTAGGGTCTGGTCAGTTTTGGTTAGCCCACTGCGGCGCAGTGGCTTAGGCCTAGCCCACTGCGGCGCAGTGGCTAGGGTCTGGTCAGTTTTTGGTTAGCCCACTGCGGCGCAGTGAGCTTGGCAAAGGCTCACTGCGGCGCAGTGGTTAGATGCTGGAATTAGCCCACTGCGGCGCAGTGGCTAGGGTCTGGTCAGTTTTTGGTTAGCCCACTGCGGCGCAGTGGCTAGGGTCTGGTCAGTTTTTGGTTAGCCCACTGCGGCGCAGTGGCTAGGGTCTGGTCAGTTTTTGGTTAGCCCACTGCGGCGCAGTGGCTAGGGTCTGGTCAGTTTTGGTTAGCCCACTGCGGCGCAGTGGCTTAGGCCTAGCCCACTGCGGCGCAGTGGCTAGGGTCTGGTCAGTTTTTGGTTAGCCCACTGCGGCGCAGTGAGCTTGGCAAAGGCTCACTGCGGCGCAGTGAGCTTGGCAAAGGCCACTGCGGCGCAGTGGCTTAGGCCTAACCCACTGCGGCGCAGTGGCTAGGGTCTGGTCAGTTTTTGGTTAGCCCACTGCGGCGCAGTGGTTAGGGTCTGGTCAGTTTTTGGTTAGCCCACTGCGGCGCAGTGGCTAGGGTCTGGTCAGTTTTTGGTTAGCCCACTGCGGCGCAGTGGCTAGGGTCTGGTCAGTTTTGGTTAGCCCACTGCGGCGCAGTGGCTTAGGCCTAGCCCACTGCGGCGCAGTGGCTAGGGTCTGGTCAGTTTTTGGTTAGCCCACTGCGGCGCAGTGAGCTTGGCAAAGGCTCACTGCGGCGCAGTGGCTTAGGCCTAGCCCACTGCGGCGCAGTGGCTAGGGTCTGGTCAGTTTTTGGTTAGCCCACTGCGGCGCAGTGAGCTTGGCAAAGGCTCACTGCGGCGCAGTGGTTAGAGCCGGTTAGCCCACTGCGGCGCAGTGGCTAGGGTCTGGTCAGTTTTTGGTTAGCCCACTGCGGCGCAGTGGCTAGGGTCTGGTCAGTTTTTGGTTAGCCCACTGCGGCGCAGTGGCTAGGGTCTGGTCAGTTTTTGGTTAGCCCACTGCGGCGCAGTGGCTAGGGTCTGGTCAGTTTTGGTTAGCCCACTGCGGCGCAGTGGCTAGGGTCTGGTCAGTTTTGGTTAGCCCACTGCGGCGCAGTGGCTAGGGTCTGGTCAGTTTTTGGTTAGCCCACTGCGGCGCAGTGGCTTAGGCCTAGCCCACTGCGGCGCAGTGGCTAGGGTCTGGTCAGTTTTTGGTTAGCCCACTGCGGCGCAGTGAGCTTGGCAAAGGCTCACTGCGGCGCAGTGGTTAGAGCGTCGTTTAGCCCACTGCGGCGCAGTGGCTAGGGTCTGGTCAGTTTTTGGTTAGCCCACTGCGGCGCAGTGGCTAGGGTCTGGTCAGTTTTGGTTAGCCCACTGCGGCGCAGTGGCTAGGGTCTGGTCAGTTTTGGTTAGCCCACTGCGGCGCAGTGGCTAGGGTCTGGTCAGTTTTTGGTTAGCCCACTGCGGCGCAGTGGCTAGGGTCTGGTCAGTTTTGGTTAGCCCACTGCGGCGCAGTGGCTAGGGTCTGGTCAGTTTTGGTTAGCCCACTGCGGCGCAGTGGCTAGGGTCTGGTCAGTTTTTGGTTAGCCACTGCGGCGCAGTGAGCTTATGTTGTTGATTATTGATCGTTGGCGTATGATTGTCGTATATTGGTTGTTGGATTATGTTTGACGAATATTGATTGTTGGCGCAGGTTTATCGTATATTGATTGTTGGTTCATGAGTTATGCATTTACATTTGATTGTAAGCTTCGCATACATTGTTGATGACCCTCGGCAGGGGATTGCCGACATCCTGGTGCATAGATGTATGCACCCATTTTGGATGTAGACCTGACTCCGAGTATATAGACATATATATCTCGATGATTTTGAGATACAGCCTTGTTCATTGCGATGACAGAAGGGTATCGTTGCATGGGTGACTTGAGCTCACGCATAGGATAGGCATATTGGCTTATTCATGCATTCCAGCATTTGCATTGATACTCATATCATTTATGCATTTCTCATTTCACGCGTTGCACTTGTGTAATCTTGTTGTTGGTCATTATTGTGTTTCGTAGAGGCTCACTGTATGTCAGGTTTAGCCTCCTTTCGTGCTTTATGATTTTGTCTATGGTTCCTTGTGGACCATTACTGCGAACTCACCAACCTTGTGTTGACTATGCTTAGTACACTTTTCAGGTAATCAGGTTCCCCCAGGGCGTGGAGTGTAGTTGCTTTGCTTGCTGTTAAACCCGGACTATGGACCTCATGGATCAAGGATTCATTGGCCTGCCTTTTGCATTTTACTTAGGATCGTTTGCCATCTTTGGTTATTATTTTGTTAACTTTGATGGCTATTTGCTCCTGTCGTATTTTGTTACTTACTTCGTTATGTTTTGGATTCACCGAATCTTTGATTGCATTTAGTTTGTTCTATCGTAATTCCACTTTGCGCTATATGATTTCCGTGATATTCCGAGCCTCGGCTTGGGGTGTTACAGAATGGTGGCCCATGCGTGGTCGTAGAGAATTAGGTGGTTTGACCTAGACTACGGCTTAAGTTAAAACTCTTCATATAGCGTGCATGGTTAGGAATTCGTGTGCAATGTGAATTATGTGAATCCCCGTGTGAGTTCGTAGTTAAGACCTACTGTATGAAAGCTTGAATTCAATGTGATGAATGTGGATTGTAGTTAATATGGGTTGTTTTGTTAATTGTTGGAACTAATGTGATGATTTAGGGCAAAATGATGGGATGCCATTAACTTAGTATAATATCGTGGCAACCCTAAAAGAACCCGATCAACTCTTTTATGGTTACCCGATATTATAGCAAGTTCATGACATCGTGGATTGCGCACGTGTGGCTTAAAGTATAATAAGGAACCGATATGCTTAATGGAAGTTGATTAGGTGGAAGGTTAGCCGTTGGTACACCTTGTATACATACCCGGTCAGTAACTAGAGAGCATATCGAATTCGGATTATACTTTGAATCATTCGTGTTAGTTGTTTGATTTCATGATGTATGAGCATGATTACTTGATGATATGTGGTGATATGTGAAAATCCCTTATGATTCTAACACTTTTGCCTTAGCACAATGTTATGAAATGAGTATGTGGTATCGGTATGAGAGCATTGACTACTTGTGTGACTAACATGCGAGCATTTGAGACTAACTCTCGGGTCAACGTGTCGCTTGTTTTATAGAGATGGTGAGACCAAGGAGAGTCGGAACAAACTATAGGGCTGAAGAGGAAGAACCTCAACCGGAAGCTCAGCCGGAAGTACAAGGAGGTAGGGGCCGTGGTAGGGGCCGTGGTAGGGGGTCGTGGTAGGGGCCAAGGAAGGGGTCGTGGTAGGGGTCAAGGAAGGGGTCGTGGTGAGATCCCTGAACCAAATATGGCTGAGGTGATTGCTCAAACGATCGCCAATATCATGCCAACCATTATTGCTCAGGTCACGGCAAACCTTGGGCAAAACAATGGGCCTCAAAACAATGAAGCCCCAGAAAATATGGATAACGAAAATGCCCAACCTCATGCCGTTGAGAATGAAGAAGAGGGACCAGTGGGAGTTAATATTGGGATGCCCATGAATAATCAATACGGTGGATACCGTCAAGGATGCATATTTAAAGATTTTAAAAGTTGTGGGGCACCGGAGTTTGACGGGAAAGGTGGGCCCACGGAATGTATAAGGTGGTTTGAGGCGATAGAGGCGGTGATAGAAAGGAGTCATTGCACCTACGATGACCGGATTTCCTATGCATCCGGCATGTTTAGGCATGACGCCTTGAGTTGGTGGAACCAAGAAATAACGTTGGGGTGGACTCAAAATTTGGAGTGGATTGACTTCAAAAACAAAGTAAAAGCAAAGTTTTGTCCTCCGTATGAACTACAAAACTTAACTATTGAATTTGCAAACCTCAACATGGAGGGAGCCGACTACAAGGGCTATGTGAGACGATTCCAAGAGTTGTCTACCCTTATTCCTCACTTGGTGGGTACCGAGTCACAGGCCATCCAGAAGTTTGTATTGGGCTTGAACCCTCAAGTCCGATCTTATGTAAACTCCAACATGCCTACTTCTTTGGCTAATGCGGTCAACCAAGCCGGGAGCGTGACTGAAGATTTATTGAGGTGTGGCGTTTTGAGTAAATCCTCATCAAGCAAGAGGAAAGAAGTGGGTGAGTCAAGTGGGGTAAAGAAAGCGGGAAGGTTTGACCCCAAGAATGCTTATAGGGGTAGGGTAATGGCGGCGGTAGAACCGGCTAGGAGGCCTTATACCGGGCCTCATCCCTTCTGTGGGAGGTGCAACAGGCACCATCCCGCCACTACTCCATGTGGGGCATGCTATAATTGCAACCAAGTTGGGCACGCATCCAAGAACTGTAGAGCTCCAAGAGCCGGCCCAATGAATGTGGCTCCTATTCGGGCCGTTCCTCCTCAAGGTAACCAAAGAAGAGGCGAGTGTTTTGAATGTGGTAGCCGTGACCACTACCGAAATAATTGTCCTCGATGGGTGGGACAACAAGGCCATCAAGTGCAACCACGCGGCCGAGCCTTTGCAGCCAATGTAAATGAAGCCCGCAATGATCCTAACGTAGTAGCAGGTACTTTTCTCCTTAATGGTCTCTATGCAACCGTTCTATTTGATTCCGGGGCCGATTATAGCCTCGTGTCTTCTAACCTTGTTCCTTTGATTGATGTGCATCCGTGTGCTCTAAACTATGTGCTTGACATTGAAATGGTAAATGGGTCACTAACTAGAATTAGTCAAATACTCCGCGACTGTGTCTTGACTTTAGAAGATGTCGACTTCTTCATTGACCTTATGCCTCTTGACATTGGTAGTTTTGATATTATTGTGGGTATGGATTGGTTGACGGCGGTGAATGCAACCATTGTTTGTGGCGAGAGAGTTGTTAAAATACCTTTGGCTAACGGTAAAATTCTTAGGGTCCAAGGCGAAATCTCCGATTCCTCGAATTCTAGAGTCTTTAGTGCTACCATCTCAAAGGTAGAATTGAAGACCGTCCCTATCGTTTGTGATTTTCCCGATGTTTTTCCGGATGACCTACCGGGATTACCTCCAACCCGTGAACTTGATTTTCGTATCAATCTTATTCCCGAAGCCGCGCCCGTAGCAAAGGCTCCTTATAGACTAGCTCTAACCGAAATGCAAGAGCTACAAACTCAACTCAAGGAACTCCAAGAGAAGGGTTTCATTCGCCCTAGTCAATCTCCTTGGGGTGCTCCTGTTCTCTTCGTCAAAAAGAAAGATGGGTCCTTCAGAATGTGTATCGACTACCGGGAATTAAACAAGCTCACCGTGAAGAACCGATATCCTCTCCCAAGAATCGATGACTTATTTGATCAACTTCAAGGTGCTAAGCACTTTTCAAAAATCGATCTTCGCTCGGGTTATCATCAACTCCGGGTACATGAAGATGATATCCCCAAGACGGCTTTTCGCACAAGGTATGGTCATTTTGAATTCACCGTAATGCCTTTTGGGTTGACTAATGCGCCGGCGGTGTTCATGGATCTGATGAACCGGGTGTGTCAACCATACTTAGACAAGTCTGTCATTGTGTTCATTGATGACATACTTGTATACTCGAAGACAAAGGAGGAGCATGTTGAGCACTTGCGCGAGGTGCTCGAACTACTAAGAAAAGAGAAGTTGTATGCCAAATTCTCCAAGTGCGAAGTTTTGGTTGGAAGAGGTCCACTTTCTTGGTCACGTAGTGAGCAGGGATGGTATTCATGTGGACCCAAGCAAGATTGAAGCGGTCAAGAATTGGAGAAGACCCGAAACGCCATCCGAGATCCGTCAATTCCTTGGATTGGCGGGTTACTATAGAAGATTCATTGAAAACTTCTCCCGTATTGCACAACCACTCACCCTCTTGACTCAAAAAGATAGAAACTTTGAATGGGGCGAAAAACAAGAAAATGCCTTCCAAACTCTTAAAGATATGTTATGTGACGCTCCTATTTTGACGCTACCGGATGGAATTGAAGATTTTGTTGTTTATTGTGATGCTTCGGGGCAAGGGTTGGGTTGTGTTCTTATGCAAAGGGGTAAAGTCATTGCTTATGCCTCTCGTCAATTGAAGGTGCATGAAAAGAACTACCCGACACATGATTTGGAATTGGGAGCGGTGGTGTTTGCTTTGAAGTGTTGGAGGCATTATCTCTATGGCACCAAATGTGTGATTTATACCGATCACAAAAGTCTCCAACACATTTTCAACCAAAGTGAATTGAATATGAGGCAAAGGCGTTGGTTAGAACTATTTAGTGATTATGATTGTGACATCCGTTATCACCCGGGCAAGGCAAATGTAGTCGCTGATGCCTTGAGCCGAAAGGAGAGAGTGAAGCCAAGACGGGCTAGAGCTATGAGCCTCACGGTAGGGCCAAATATTCGTGATCGGATCATTGAAGCCCAAATCAAGCCACCCTACCGGAAAACTTTGGAAATGAAAACCTAGATGGCATGGAACAACAATTCGATCGGAAGAATGATAATGGGCTATACATGGTTGAAAGACTTTGGGTTCCTATTTTCGGTGACTTAAGAACCTTATTATGAATGAAGCACACCTATCGCCTTATTCGGTCCATCCCGGATCGGATAAGATGTACTTTGACTTGAAAGATTTGTATTGGTGGCCGGGCATGAAGCGTGATGTGGCTAGGTATGTGAGTGAGTGTCTTACTTGCTTACAAGTCAAAGCCGATCACAAGAAGCCACCCGGATTGTTGGTACAACCGGTGATGCCCGAATGGAAGTGGGAACATATCTCAATGGACTTCATTACTAAATTACCGAAGACGAGAAGCGGTCGTGACACGATTTGGGTGATAGTAGATCGGTTAACGAAGTCGGCTCACTTTTTAGCCATTCGCGAAACCGATAAATTTGACACTTTGGCTCGTTTGTACATCAAGGAAGTAATATCTAAGCATGGAGTGCCGATTTCTATCATTTCCGATAGAGATGCCCGTTTCAAATCAAAGTTTTGGGAAGCCTTTCAAAAAGCCATGGGTACTCGACTTGACATGAGTACAGCGTTTCACCCTCAAACGGATGGGCAAACCGAGGGAACCATTCAAACACTTGAAGACATGTTGAGGGCATGTGCAATTGATTTTGGTGGAAGTTGGGAAGACCATTTGCCGCTAGTCGAGTTTTCATACAACAATAGTTATCATGCTACCATTCAAATGGCGCCCTTTAAGGCATTGTATGGTAGGATATGTCGTTCTCCCCTAGCTTGGCGGAAATTGGAGAGAGTCAACTAATCGGGCCCGAAATTGTGATTGAAACGACTAAGGTAATATCTCAAATTAAAGAGAAGTTGCAATTGGCCCGTGAGCGTCAAAAGAAGTATGCCGATGTGAGGCGAAGACCGTTGGAGTTTGAAGTTGGTGATTTTGTACTTTTGAAGGTATCACCTTGGAAGGGTGTTGTACGTTTTGTGAAGCGGGGAAAACTTGCGCCAAGGTATATTGGTCCTTTCAAGATTCTTGAACGGGTTGGGAAAGTTGCTTATAGGTTAGAATTGCCTCAAGAGCTTAGCGGTGTGCATGATGTGTTTCATATTTGTAACTTGCGCAAGTGTTTGGCGGATCCTACACATCTTGTGCCTATGGACGAAATTAGGGTTGATTCAAATTTGAACTTTGTTGAAGAGCCGGTAGAGATCTTGGACCGTCAAGAAAAGAAACTCAAGAAGAAGCGCTACACCATTGTGAAGGTAAGATGGAACGCTAGACGTGGAGCCGAGTTCACTTGGGAGAGAGAAGACCACATGAAGTCTAAGTATCCACATTTATTTAATAATTAGGGTTTTGTTGAATTTCGGGACGAAATTCTTTCAACGGGGGAATAATGTAACATCCGTGAATTTTGACCCGTTGACTTTACGTGTAATTTGACTAACAAACTTATTGAATGAAATAATTGAGCCCATTTGTGATTATATGACTATGTGGTATGTTAGTCGGGTCGTTAATATGTTGTTTGGCGTTTAATTGTGTACTAAATTGTAAATTGGCTTGGGGGAAACGGGTCGACCCATGGGTAGTCCATGACCCATGAGCCAACTAGTTACCCATCTTCCCCCTTATCCTTTCATTTCTTATCTTCCTATCTATCTTCTCTTTTTCTCTCAAACAAAAGAAAACCAATTCATTCTTCAACCTCTTCTTGCATCAAATTAGTGTTGGAACGGTTATAACATAGAAATCATAGCCACCTTCATCTCGTTTGCTTCCTATTGGAGAATCAAAAGCCAAGTCTTGCATTTTTACCCATTTTGACCTAATTTCGGGTTCTAGCTCAAGGAGGAGTTTTGGTAAGTCTAATTCACCTCATTTGTACCTACTTATGTTTGTTTATGCATTTCTAGTCATCTTGAACATTTACAAGTCCTAAATCGGCTTAAATCTTGTTTTGGGTCAAATTAGGGTTTCAATTAGGGTTTGAAGGTTTTGGTGTGATTTTGATGTTTTGGTCGGATTGGTGGATTGGGTTATGTTTATTTATGATTAATGATGTTTATTTATGCTTCAAACTAAGTTACAAGTTCCTACAAATCGATTTGAGTTGGTTTGGGTCGAGTTTAAGGGTTTTGGGTTTGTTGTTCCTGCGTATGCTGCTGCTGCTTGTGTTTCTGGCCAGAACTGGGCCACTGCGGCGCAGTGGCTAGGGTCTGGTCAGTTTTTGGTTAGCCCACTGCGGCGCAGTGAGCTTGGCAAAGGCTCACTGCGGCGCAGTGGTTAGATGCTGGAAAGTTTGCGCGTCGTTTTTCAAACGTTAATAACTTTTGATCCGTAAGTCCAAATAAGTCGTATGACCTATCGTTGGAATCGTAAGAGAGTCTAGTTTCTTGTAGTAACACTCTTTTTGTATGAATCTTTCCTCATTTCTAAAAAGGTCGAGTCGAATGCGTCTAGTTCCTACTCGTTTAAGTTGAAAAGGGTGTTTAGGGTTTGTGACTTGACCTAATTGTGCTAAACCAACTTGTTTATGATTGTAGAGTTGACATTATGGTATTATGATGTATAATTATAGGTTGTGAACGTGTGGATCCTATTACTCGTTTGTAATCTTATACTAGCTTCTTTGCCGGACAAGGTGAGTTTCGTATCTCCCTACTCGCTTGAGATTCGGGCTGAAAAGTGTAAATCTGGCGTGTTTACTTGCATTTGTGATTTATTGATTGTTTGACTTGATTGTTGGATTGATGTGGCAGTTCGTCTCGTTTGATTGACTTGGGTTATGTCTTAGTTAAGTATTACTTTTATATTAGGATAGACGTACATACATGGAAGTCGGTTATGCCTTCATTGGGTTTTAGATGTGGTGGGAAGGCTGCGGGTGACCCTATATATAAGCATCCGGGACTTGAAGAAAGTAGAATCCTTTGAAGTATATGTACGTATAGTCGGTTTAAATTGTGATTAGTGGCTTATGTTGTTGATTATTGATCGTTGGCGTATGATTGTCGTATATTGGTTGTTGGATTATGTTTGACGAATATTGATTGTTGGCGCAGGTTTATCGTATATTGATTGTTGGTTCATGAGTTATGCATTTACATTTGATTGTAAGCTTCGCATACATTGTTGATGACCCTCGGCAGGGGATTGCCGACATCCTGGTGCATAGATGTATGCACCCATTTTGGATGTAGACCTGACTCCGAGTATATAGACATATATATCTCGATGATTTTGAGATACAGCCTTGTTCATTGCGATGACAGAAGGGTATCGTTGCATGGGTGACTTGAGCTCACGCATAGGATAGGCATATTGGCTTATTCATGCATTCCGGCATTTGCATTGATACTCATATCATTTATGCATTTCTCATTTCACGCGTTGCACTTGTGTAATCTTGTTGTTGGTCATTATTGTGTTTCGTAGAGGCTCACTGTATGTCAGGTTTAGCCTCCTTTCGTGCTTTATGATTTTGTCTATGGTTCCTTGTGGACCATTACTGCGAACTCACCAACCTTGTGTTGACTATGCTTAGTACACTTTTCAGGTAATCAGGTTCCCCCAGGGCGTGGAGTGTAGTTGCTTTGCTTGCTGTTAAACCCGGACTATGGACCTCATGGATCAAGGATTCATTGGCCTGCCTTTTGCATTTTACTTAGGATCGTTTGCCATCTTTGGTTATTATTTTGTTAACTTTGATGGCTATTTGCTCCTGTCGTATTTTGTTACTTACTTCGTTATGTTTTGGATTCACCGAATCTTTGATTGCATTTAGTTTGTTCTATCGTAATTCCACTTTGCGCTATATGATTTCCGTGATACTCCGAGCCTCGGCTTGGGGTGTTACATTTTTTTCTTATTAGTGTATTTGCTAAACGATTTCACCATCCTTACCTTGTCACTCCTTCTAAATGTTTCTGCCAATAAAAGAAACAAGCACTGAATAAGAACATAATATTAATCGAACACATATACACCGCGAATATAATTATTCCACAATACAAAAGAAAAGAACACCAAAAAAAATTAGGGTTAAAAATTACCTTTATACTATCAATTGATCCCGGATTATTAGTTGAACACACATGCACCACTGATTTTTAACTTCATTCGCTATTTTTCTGTTAATTTTGCGATTGTATCCAATCTGCATATAAAGGATTTAGAAGGTGAGAGTTTTCTGGCATTTTTTCTCTGTGGGTGAAACACAAATGCGATCGTTTTTTCTTTTTTAATTGATTTCAATGTTTTTTATAATTCCAACTCTACCCTTCCGCGTGTTTTTTCGTTCAACTGGTTACACATATTTACACAAATGCCATTAAGTATTATTATCCATTGATTTAGATAATCTAATGGTCTAGATCAGTTCTCGCAGTTCTCAACCTTTTATGAGTTCTCATAGTATCTGCCCTCTATATATATATATATATATATAATGAGAGTATTTTGGTGTGTATATAGAATTAGACGAAAAGTGTTGCTTTATAATGTAATACTAGATTTATGCCCGTGTCAAATACACGGATTGTTTATAGCATTTTAAAGATATGATAAGTTATTAAATATATAAATTTAAATGTAAAAAATGTAAGTAAAAACAAATTTAAAAAGAATATACTTCTAAAACATTAAACACAATATTTCATATGTTGAATTTTTATTTAATTAAATGATGAAAAGTTAAAAAAATTTCTCAAGTTGATGGCTAAAAAATTAATAAATATAAACTAAGTATTTAAGGCTAAAAAGTGTAAATTATTGATTGAAAACAAAAAAGTGTAAATTAGTGAGACTTTTTCTACAAATATTAATATAATAATATATTTGGATAATGATTATTAGAAATTTTAATTTATAATTAAACTAAATGATGACATAAGCGAGAAGTCAATTTGATGAAATCGAGCGTTTTAATTGGTCAATAAAAGTGTAAATTATTGATGAAAAATAAAAAAGTGTAAATTAGTGAGAATTTAGCTACAAAAACTAATATAATAATATATTTGGATAATGATTATAAGGAATTTTAATTTATAATTAAATTAATGATGACATAAGCGAGAATCAATTCGATGAAATCGAACGTTTTGATTGGTCAATAAGTCATTAGTTTAACTGTGTTTTAATATATATTAAGATTAAGATAGTAAATATAGATTATCAATTTTATAATGTAGTTGTAACATCTCAAATTTTAAAAATCTCTTTTTAATTATTAATTTGTACTTTTCATCATTTCGCGATGTGTAAAAATAAGTGACGTTCAAATATATATATATATATAGGGGCAGGATAAATTGAGTCCAGCTTATTTTGAGTCCAAAAAGGGTTCATATAACTTACACATGTGTAAGTTAACTTACACATGTGTAAGTCTCGCCGGAGATGGTCGCCGTCGCCGGAAAATCATGGTGGTGGTCGGAGATGATGGTGGTGGTGGTAGGAGGTGGTTGGAATTTGAGGACATGGAAGAAAATCAATGGACTCAAATTGGACTCAAAATAAGCTGGACTCATTTTATCTTTTTTAATTGTTATGGGCGTATGTGGGTACCAAAAACACAAATATAAGAGATCAATAACCCATGATGTATAATATATTCTAAGGTATCACCACTTCTAAAGCAACTCCTACACTTCATTTCGTTTGTTGTCTGAATCTTTTTGGTTGCCTATAAAAGTGAGAACAACTAAAACAGTAAGCGTTACAGCTTAGTGAGTACATATGCATATAATCATAATCTAGTCGTCTCATCAACATAGATTAGTATGTAGCCTATATCATAATTTCTCATGCTATATATTACTATTATTTCCACTTATAGAGTTGTTTGTGTGATTATTATTTTTCAACTAAGTTTTCATTTTATTAACGTAAATTATCCACTTATCTAATATATATTGCAATGCATTATTATTTTTTATTAACACTATATGTTATTTTGTCTCTTCCAGCCTATTTTAAGTAGTTGGTTTTTCCGGTATATACTAATTGTGCGACTATATAATGAATTAAAACTATTTCTCAATTTAGCGCATGCGGACATTAGTTTTTAGTCGTGTTGTCAGATTTTGCTTAGTTGTCATTTCCTAATTCATTTTTATTTTTTTTATGTATTATTATTATTATATTCTAACTAGCAAGATGTCCGCGCAATGTGGCGTAGACGGCAACCACTATTGATGGTGGCGACGACGTTGAGTGGTGTAAGGACAATTGGGTCATTTTCAATGTCTCACTTTTTTTAATTATATAGATACTAAAATGAGTGGATCGATTTACGTGCTAAAGTTTTTTTCCCAGAATTTTTTTGCTCTCATATATTATTTTCTTCCTGTTGCCTTTTCTGCCCTTTTTCTTAATTTTGATATTTTTTTAAAAACAGCTTTTTATTACCACTTTTTTTTTTTGTCTTTTGCCTTTAGACATTTATTTATTTATCTTTTGGTTTTGACTTTTCGTTAATTAATGACTCCTACGTATCATTTATTTACTATGTTTGACATATATTAAAGCTAATTTATTAGTTAGATTTTAGGTAAAATAAAACAAGTATTAATGTAAAACAAATAAAAGAAGAGGTTTCTGTTCATTGAAAATTACCGTGAATCTTGAAAATCATCGTGCATCAATTGTGATGCGGTAACATCTAAAATGAAATGTGTTAAAACACGATTTCTAACATTGAATTCAATTCATCAATGGCGGTTGGTGAGTGTGTGTTCTTGGTGTTTGTGTGTGTTTTGAGAGAGAAAGTATGTGTATTGTATTAAAGTTATGAAAGGGTTCTACAAAAGTTATGATCTCTAAGGTATGAAAGGGCTATTTATAGTCTAACTACACAATTATGCTAATTGTCACAATTAGCCCCTCAACCTTAGTGATCATTTATCTATGACTTAACAACAAGAAATTTTTCTAATCTAGATTACAATTTATCACTATTTTTGGATTTCTAACATTCTCCCCCTTAGTGATACATTGTAATGAATGAAGTACGTGTAATTTTGTCTTGTAAGAATAAATTTGATGAGCCCGGTGGTGAAGACAATTGGTGTGTTGAAACAAGTCTTCAAAGCTTCCTCTTTTGTCTTTGGAGAACTTGATTCAGTCTTGGTCTTGAATTTCTTGAAGTTAAATCATGTGATGATTCTCAATGTTCTTTTTGAACAGAGAATAATGAATGCGTGTGAGTCTTGAAGAAAGAGAATAATGAAGTTGAACAAGTGTGTGTGCTTTCTTGAATCTTCGAGAATTGTTGAATCATGAATCAGAGTTGTCTTTTGAAATGCGGAAGGTATGAATCTTGGTTTTGATTTTTCAATCTTTGATTCTTCAGTTTTGATTCTCGAATGAATTTCATCTTTTTGAACTAAAGTTTCATGAATATGAACTCTCCCCCTTTATGTATGCATTGGAGTTTCTTGATAAAGCGTTGTTGTATGAATTGAAGATCTTGAATGAAACGTGTTCGAAGACTCTTTTGAAGCTTTACTTCTTTGACTTGAATCTTCTAACCAATCTTTCAACCTTTTTGAAGCTTTGATCTTTGTCACATCAACTTGAACACTTTGGAAAGTAAGCATTTGAATGAAGTTTGGATGAAATTCTTATGAAGTAATCATGCTCCCCCTCAATCCATGAGTATAAACATTTTTGGAGCATCTTTGAACTTTTGAAGCATCTTGAGTGAAAAATCTTTTCATCTTCGGTTTCATTCTTATCTTTGACGTCAATTCAGATTCCCCCTTTTCAAAATCTCAATCAACTAAAATCTAGTGAAGATCTGAACATAAGAGACTATTGACACATCATGAAGAATTTTCTCCCCCTATACACAAACTTTGAAATAGCCCTGAACTTTGACAAGCCTAAAACCGATTGAAACAACCAAACACAAACTTTTCTCCTTGTTTCCTTGTCAAACAGTAAATCAATCATAATATTTTCTCCCCCTATACACAAACTTTGAAATAGCCCTGAACTTTGACAAGCCTAAAACCGATTGAAACAACCAAACACAAACTTTTCTCCTTGTTTCCTTGTCAAACAGTAAATCAATCATAATATTTTCTCCCCCTATACACAAACTTTGAAATAGCCCTGAACTTTGACAAGCCTAAAACCGATTGAAACAACCAAACACAAACTTTTCTCCTTGTTTCCTTGTCAAACAGTAAATCAATCATAATATTTTCTCCCCCTATACACAAACTTTGAAATAGCCCTGAACTTTGACAAGCCTAAAACCGATTGAAACAACCAAACACAAACTTTTCTCCTTGTTTCCTTGTCAAACAGTAAATCAATCATAATATTTTCTCCCCCTATACACAAACTTTGAAATAGCCCTGAACTTTGACAAGCCTAAAACCGATTGAAACAACCAAACACAAACTTTTCTCCTTGTTTCCTTGTCAAACAGTAAATCAATCATAATATTTTCTCCCCCTATACACAAACTTTGAAATAGCCCTGAACTTTGACAAGCCTAAAACCGATTGAAACAACCAAACACAAACTTTTCTCCTTGTTTCCTTGTCAAACAGTAAATCAATCATAATATTTTCTCCCCCTATACACAAACTTTGAAATAGCCCTGAACTTTGACAAGCCTAAAACCGATTGAAACAACCAAACACAAACTTTTCTCCTTGTTTCCTTGTCAAACAGTAAATCAATCATAATATTTTCTCCCCCTATACACAAACTTTGAAATAGCCCTGAACTTTGACAAGCCTAAAACCGATTGAAACAACCAAACACAAACTTTTCTCCTTGTTTCCTTGTCAAACAGTAAATCAATCATAATATTTTCTCCCCCTATACACAAACTTTGAAATAGCCCTGAACTTTGACAAGCCTAAAACCGATTGAAACAACCAAACACAAACTTTTCTCCTTGTTTCCTTGTCAAACAGTAAATCAATCATAATATTTTCTCCCCCTATACACAAACTTTGAAATAGCCCTGAACTTTGACAAGCCTAAAACCGATTGAAACAACCAAACACAAACTTTTCTCCTTGTTTCCTTGTCAAACAGTAAATCAATCATAATATTTTCTCCCCCTATACACAAACTTTGAAATAGCCCTGAACTTTGACAAGCCTAAAACCGATTGAAACAACCAAACACAAACTTTTCTCCTTGTTTCCTTGTCAAACAGTAAATCAATCATAATATTTTCTCCCCCTATACACAAACTTTGAAATAGCCCTGAACTTTGACAAGCCTAAAACCGATTGAAACAACCAAACACAAACTTTTCTCCTTGTTTCCTTGTCAAACAGTAAATCAATCATAATATTTTCTCCCCCTCATAATGACAAAATTGAGAACCAATGTCATTATGTACACATTTGATTGATTAAATGTCAACAAGAATAACATGATCACATGAATCAAAACATCAACCCACACCATTAGCCCAACCCAAGAAATCCTAGGGGTGACTAAAATGTAAGATCGAAGTTGTTGGTACAAACGTATTATATCAAGTTGTTGGTGTTTTCTGTGTTTGTGTGATGAGAAATGAAACCGGATAAGAATGATCCGTTAGCATGTTCAAAAATCGAAAGGATTAATGAAATGACCGAGTAAAATGTATAACATTTTTCGGATTTCCTATGTATCATTGAGATATGCACAAAACAAGTCTCTAACATAGTTCGATCTGCGGCTTTGCAACCACGAGATTGCTTCAAAGAATATAAATCATGGTTAGTATAGCCGAAGCGTTCAATAACCACAATCTATTATCCTTAAAGACTTTTTAGGGAAAACCGAGGTCACTTAGACTTCTCGTTAACTCAATAATCACATAAATGTAATCACGAGACCTACGGTCAACGTTGGAAAAGATGTTAGCATTGGTAGGATTTCCATTCGATCATCGTGGAATATCAATTAAGATATCACTACGAATGTTCCGGCTATATCACAAAGATAAGCAATAATATCACAAAGATATGACTCGAATGTGTCCTAAAGAAGTGAAGGATGATCAAATTAACGACCAATCAAGATAGCTCTAGACACAACGTGATCAAATGAAGTCGGGGACTGGAGCAGAATGTCGCCCTTTTTCAATATCAACATCTTCCAAATGAAGAGTCAATAGAATGTGAAAATCTCCGTGAGAAATAAAACAAGTATTTGTTAAGAAACACTTGAGTGGTTAGGAAAAGATGTGCATCGCTTCACTGGGTCCATGAAGACTTCTTCAATATCGAGAAATCAACAAATGAAAACCGATAGGAACGTGTTTACCCGGCTTTTTGAGAGTTTGGGGAGGGCTTTTGTTTCTTTTAGCCCTTTCTCACAACATCATTTCACCGTAACCTCTCACTTTTCGACTTTACTCCCTCCATCTTATTTGCACGAAAACAACATCACTCAAAAATACCCTCACTATCTAATGAAAGAAGTGAATACTCCGGGGTTAGAACTCATCGGCGATGATGAAATTCATGGAGTAAATTTTGAGAAATACTAATCACTCATGTGCACACTAATCACCGAACTCCATTTGATTGAAAATCATTGGAAAAAAAAAACATCAAATGTGTGAATGGAAAAAATTTGAAACACATTTGAAGTTATGAAAGTTTTTGAAATCACAAACTCCTCCTTAAACTATGCAAGAATAGATCAAAAAAAAATTTCATAGAAAGGTGGAGAAAAAAATGTTTTTGTGAGATCAACATGAGTAAAATCTTTGTTGTGATATTTTCGGAAAAACTTGAGAAATACAAAGTTTTGCTTCAACAACAATGTTGATAGTAAGACAGCTAGGGAGTACACAAAGGCGTTCGATCCTTCGCATCTTACATCAAAAAGTTGGAGGCAATTAAAACATTTAAGCAAATGTGAATTCAATCAATTGTTCAAAATGAGACAACTAGGGAGTACACAAAGGCGTTCGATCCTTTGTTTCTCATATCAACAATTGAAAGTTAAAAAAAACTTTATTTGGAAAAACTTGATTGCTATTATACATATTCATATAAGAACACTTGGAAGTACACAAAGGCGTTCGATTCCTTGTTATCTTATATCAATCTATATGTATAATAACAATATCTTAGAATGTATAAACACTCTAAAAATAAATATATCATTTAAGAACGGGTTACATACATAGTATATGCAAGCCACTGAAATAAATATCTTTTTGTTTATTTTTGAAAAAATTTGCAATTTTGTATTTGATTTTCTCTTTTCAAATTTTGTATTTTGTTTTTCTGGAATGTGGCAAGAATTCCTTCAAATGGAAAAAGAGTTAAGGTTTAAGATTTAACATACCAAGCTTGGAGATAAGAAAGTTAAACCTCTTCTCATCCAATGGTTTTGTGAACAAATCTGCAAGTTGAAATTCAGTACCCACAAAGTAGAGCTCGATATCACCTTTCTCAATATGATCTTTGAGAAAATGATATCTAACATCAATATGCTTGGATCGAGAGTGGTTTACTGAGTTGACTGCAATAGCAATGGCACTCTGAGAATCACAATAGATAGGGATATGATCATATTTCAGACCATAATCAGTTAGTTGTGTCTTCATCCATAAAACCTGAGCACAACAACTAGCTGCAGCCATATATTCAGCTTCAGCCGTTGATAGTGACACACAATTCTGTTTCTTGGAAGACCAACTCACAATTTTATCACCTAAAAATTGTAAAGTGCCGGAAGTGCTTTTGCGATCAAGTTTACAACCAGCATGATCTGCATCTGAATATGCAGTTAGATTGAATCCAGTATCCCTTGGATACCAGAGACCTAAATCGGGTGTACCCTTCAGATAACGAAAGATTCGTTTCACAACTTGATAATGTAAATCAGTTGGAGCAGCTTGATATCTAGCACACATACATGTTGCAAACATTATATCTGGGCGAGATGCTGTTAGGTACAACAATGAACCAATCATACTTCGATATCTCTTTTGGTCAAATGGTTTCCCATTTGTATCAGCATTTATGTTTGTTCGAGCAGCCATTGGGGTAGAAATTGAAGAACATGAAGTCATATCAAACTTTTTCAACATGTCATTTATGTATTTACCTTGTGATATAAAAATACCAGTTGGTAATTGTTTGATTTGAAGACCTAAAAAGTAATTCATTTCCCCAATCATGCTCATTTCAAAATGATTAACCATTAGAGATGAAAAGTTTCGGCAAAATGTTTGACTGGTTGACCCAAAGATAATGTCATCAACATATATTTGAACAAGTAGAACATGCTTACCTTGTTTGCGAATGAACAGGGTAGGGTCAATTGTGCCTTTGGTAAATCCACCTCTTAGTAAGAAAGTAGTTAAAGAATCATACCATGCTCGGGGTGCTTGCTTAAGACCGTAGAGAGCCTTGTCTAACCTGTAGACATGGTTTGGCCTTTGAGGATCAACAAAACCTTCTGGTTGATCAACGTAAACTTCTTCTTTGAGGTCACCATTCAAGAAAGCAGTCTTCACATCCATTTGAAACACGGTAAAGTTTCGGAATGCGGCATAAGCTAAGAATATTCGAATGGCCTCCATTCTTGCAACTGGAGCGAAAGTTTCATCGAAGTCAACACCAGGTTGTTGGCAATAACCCTTTGCAACAAGTCGAGCTTTATTCCTTACTACCACTCCATTCTCATCCTTTTTGTTTTTGAATATCCACTTTGTACTGATTGGATCATCTTTTCTAGGATTTGGAACTAATCTCCATACCTTCAGTCTTTCAAATTGTGCGAGTTCATCTTGCATTGCCTTAACCCACTCTGGATCACGAAGAGCTTCAGATACTGTTTTGGGTTCGATATTGCTAAGAGAAAGTGCAACAAGACACTCATTTACTGAAGTACGAGTAGTTACTCCTGCTTGTGGATCTCCAATTATTTGTTCTGTAGGATGGTATTTCTGCATACGTGTCCACTTGTGAGCATGAGGAAGGGGATCTTGTTGTTGAAGATCAACATCATCATCATTGAAACTTGAGTTTTGTTGAGAGATAGAATCATAACTTGGTATAACTCTTTCCTCATAAGCTGGATGATCAAAGTCAAGTGGTACATACACAGTTGGAGTGTTCAATGGATTTGTTGTCTGAGTTAAATGAGAAGGTTGTTCTTGAACATTCACTTGAGAGGATGGTGGAGAAGACTCAGTAGAAGAGGATCCTTGCTTTGAAGAACTTGATGATGATTCATGAATGATGTCAGGAACTTGATCGTTGTCATGAAGAGGTTCATTGTATTGAATTGGTTCAACGATGACTTGAGGTTCTTGATCATGAATCGGTTTTGAGTTATAGAATTCTTCAAAAAGAATATCTAATTCATCACTTGTTGGAGTTGGAAACTTCTTGAATTTAGAAGCTAAGGTAGAATTCCTTGTAGAAGTACTTGAAGTACTTGGATCATTACTTGTTGGTAGCAAACTTTCTTGCTCAAAAATCATGCCTGACATCTCATCAAACCAAACATTCATTGTTTCTTGAATTGTGTTTGTTTGGCGATTGTAGATTCGGTAGGCAATTGATGTTTTGGAATAACCAACAAAATATCCTTCATCACCTTTCTTCTCGAACTTTCCAAGATTCTCCCTATCATTCAAAGTGTAACAAACACATCCAAATATATGAAAGTAGTTGATGTTGGGTTTGCGTTTGTTAACAACCTCATAAGGAGTCTTTTCGAAACGCTGATTGATAATGGACCGATTCTGAGTGTGACAAGCAGTGTCAACAGCTTCAGCCCACATATTGGATGGTAATTTGGAATAAGCAAGCATTGTCCTTACTGCTTCCACTAGCGATCGATTTCTCCTTTCAACAACACCGTTTTGTTGTGGGGTGCGAACTGCTGAGAATTGATGAGTAATACCTTTGGATTTGCAGAATTCATCAAAAACAGCATTCTTGAACTCAGTTCCGTTATCCGAACGGATGTAACGAACTGGAAGTTGAAGATTTACTTGAGTAGTAGTGATAAAATCTATCAACATCTGAGTTGTTTCATCTTTAGATGCAAGGAACTTGACCCAAGTATATCTTGAATAATCATCAACAATAACCAAGATATATTTCTTCCCATTTCGGCTTTGTACTTTCATCGGCCCACAAAGATCCATGTGAAGCAAATGAAGAGGTGCTAAAGAATTTGGAGATTTCTTCGGTTTATGAGGAGTTCTCTTAATCTTCCCAACAGCACAAGAAGGACAGACATGCTCACTTTTATACTTATAGTCAGGTAAGCCTTCAACAAGATGCTTGTTGACCAAAGTATTGATGGTTTGGAAATTCAGATGAGAAAGCCTTCTATGCCATAACCAAGAATTCTTTGAAGTAACCTTTGAAATGAGACAAATATTATCGGTTGGTTGGTTATCATCGAGATTGACGGTAAAAAGATTATCATCACGATCACCACAAAGAATATCAACTCCATCTAGAGTTTGGACTTTGCAAAGAGATTTTCAAAACAGAACTTGAAGATTGTTATCACAGAATTGTCCAACACTGAACAAGTTGTGACTTAAACCTTCAACATAGTGAACTTTCTTGATGATAATTCCATTTCGTTCAATGTCTCCATAACCTAAGATAGGAGCGAAATTGTTGTTTCCAAAGCGAACTGTTCCCATGAATCGTTCAACAAAATTCTTGAGCAAAGATTTATTTCCAGTCATGTGCTTCGAACATCCGGAATCGAGTATCCAAACACAGATGGTTATTTCCTGCAATCAAAGAAATTTAATCGTTTTTAGGTACCCACTTGAAGACGGGTCCTTTATGGTTAGTTAAAACAGGCAGGGTATATAACTTAGGAATTGCATTCAAACATGTTTTCGAATCAACATAAGCATTAACAAGCACATTATCAACAAACACATTTGAATAAAATGTACGAACATTCACATGAGAATTAAAAGTAACACGTCTACAAGCATCAACATTAGCCACACATGTACGGGAATGAGATTGTTTACAAGCTCACAAGGTCTAGCCTTGGCATTTTCAACTTTATTTAACAAAGAACAATTGTTTTGATTAACAGGAACACCCTTCCTCCTATTAACAGCCTTTCTCCTCCTTCTTTTCTTCTTTTTCTCAA
>CM067171.1:13729606-13857247 GCA_034093135.1 Erigeron breviscapus
ACTTAATTTCGTTCTAAAGTTCTTCAAACGAAGATAGAAAACGAAGTTATCTTCATTTTCGTTTTGAATCTTCATCAAACGAAGATAGCAAACGAACTTAACTTAATTTCGTTCTGAAGTTCTTCAAACGAAGATAGCAAACGAACTTAACTTAATTTCGTTCTGAAGTTCTTCAAACGAAGATAGCAAACGAACTTAACTTAATTTCGTTCTGAAGTTCTTCAAACGAAGATAGCAAACGAACTTAACTTAATTTCGTTCTGAAGTTCTTCAAACGAAGATAGCAAACGAACTTAACTTAATTTCGTTCTAAAGTTCTTCAAACGAAGATAGAAAACGAAGTTATCTTCATTTTCGTTTTGAATCTTCATCAAACGAAGATAGAAAACGAAGTTATCTTCATTTTCGTTTTGAATCTTTTACAAACGAAGATAGAAAACGAAGTTATCTTCATTTTCGTTTTGAATCTTTTACAAACGAAGATAGAAAACGAAGTTATCTTAATTTTCGTTCTGAAGTTCATCAAACGAAGATAGCAAACGAACTTAACTTAATTTCGTTCTGAAGTTCTTCAAACGAAGATAGCAAACGAACTTAACTTAATTTCGTTCTAAAGTTCTTCAAACGAAGATAGAAAACGAAGTTATCTTCATTTTCGTTTTGAATCTTCATCAAACGAATTTAGAAAACGAAGTTATCTTCATTTTCGTTTTGAATCTTTTACAAACGAAGATAGAAAACGAAGTTATCTTCATTTTCGTTCTGAAGTTCTTCAAACGAAGATAGCAAACGAACTTAACTTAATTTCGTTCTAAAGTTCTTCAAACGAAGATAGAAAACGAAGTTATCTTCATTTTCGTTTTGAATCTTCATCAAACGAATTTAGTCTATGAACTTAAGCTATCTTCGTTCAGACCTTGTTCTTACGAAGATGTTCATACCTGGCAGAATAACTTCGCATGTATTGTTGATTTTCTACATACGAAGTTGGTCATTTAAGTTCAACACATATTACGAATATGTTCAAGCCAGGAGATCAAGTTCGTAGGTATAGTTCTTTAACTGTGCCGATGCTATACGAAGATGATCATAGAAGATAGAGTTCAAGAAAGAGGTTCATATATGTTTCAGTCTGAAGAGAACGATTCCACATCTGATCAGAAGAAACACAGGGTGTCTTTCTCCAACCAGAAGATTCTTAAAAAAAAAAAAAAAAAAAAAAAAAAGTCTTTTGGTCGTACAGCCCAGCCCATTTTGTACGAATTTGACAGCCCAGCCCATTTGTACCTATAAATATAGGACTTAGGTTTCAGATTTCGATGATGATTTAATAGCTATGTAATTCGTCCATGGCCGGCTGAGGGATCGCGCAAACCCTCAGTCGTAAGTCCACCATATTCATTATTGTTAGTCGTCTTGTTGATTGTGATTCGTAGTCTTCAAGATGTAATCATACGAATTCGTTTTGTATTGTAATCATATGACTGATGATAATGTTTATTATTTCTCCCATTGTAATTGTTTCTTATCTTTGTATTGTACAATTGTGAAACCACGTTTGGAACGTGTGTAGATCGTAAATCGTGATCTATCCTAAACTAGAAGTGCGAAATCCATCTAGATTAGTTATTAGGGTTCTTGTACAATACAAAGATAAGAAACAATTACAATGGGAGAAATAATAAACATTATCATCAGTCATATGATTACAATACAAAACGAATTCGTATGATTACATCTTGAAGACTACGAATCACAATCAACAAGACGACTAACAATAATGAATATGGTGGACTTACGACTGAGGGTTTGCGCGATCCCTCAGCCGGCCATGGACGAATTACATAGCTATTAAATCATCATCGAAATCTGAAACCTAAGTCCTATATTTATAGGTACAAATGGGCTGGGCTGTCAAATTCGTACAAAATGGGCTGGGCTGTACGAACTTATTAGTACTTACGAACTTAAAGTTCGTAAGGCATATATGTTAGTACTTACGAACTTAAAGTTCGTAAGGCATATATGTACAGTTCTTACGAACTTAAAGTTCGTAAGGCATATTTGTACGAATTTTCTCAGCCTTTTAGAATTATTGCATCGGACAACAATTTGTGCACTTAATGTGCTCCAACAAACTCCCCCTTGGCCGGTGCAATCAATTCTTCAAAATCCGATATTAGTTATAGAAAGTCTAAACAAATAGCCTCCCCCGTAACTAAAGATATCGGGTCTTCTTATGTTGAAACTCGATCTTCTGAAACTTCACTCTGATCTTCAACCTGTAAACTCTCTGTATCTTCATGACAACCAACTAACCCAACACCTCTCATTGTAGTTCTCCCCCTCAACAGTAACCACCTCCGAATTAAACATAAGCAATCATCCACTCGGATCTATTTGCATGTCGTGCTTAACCGGCATATAATAGAGAAGTAGAATTTCCAACAATCAGCATCAAATCAATCAGCTCCCATAAAAATAAGAAACTCTGCAAACTGAATCACAAAATGTAGTCGCATAAATCCTGTCTCAACTAGCAGTGTCTGACTCTGTCTTGTATCTTCACAAATCCACCAATCACTCGAAGTCGTTCTTATCAGATCTCCTCTTCAGTTGTATACGCCGCCACAATATAAAGATCTTTATCTATGCAACTCCTCCGCAAGAATCACCTGATAATTTATCTCTACATCTTGGAATATGGATAAGATTCGATCTTCAAATACTGAACAACAAATAACCAGCTTCAATGATCCAATACTTCAACAAAGTTTCCACGACAGCTATATATGAAAATCATCCGGCATATAAATCAATTTGAACATATAGTTCGATGATCTTCAAAACGCCTCGAGCATTAGAATACAATAATCACCAACAGAATAACCTTTGATCGTTATGTAACTTGAGTATGTAGAAAAGTTTTGCTCAAAAATCAGAATGAATATTTTATTCCCCCTCATTTTTCTGCAAAACTTTGAAAATCAGCCCATTTCTTGGCAGGAACTTTGATCATACATTTGATATCTCGTTGAATAAACTCAACACTTTTATCTGGTTTAACCACTTTCTTCTTTCGTCTCGGTTCAATATGAAAATTTGGTTTTTCAGAATCTTTCATATTCGATCTTAACTTGAAATCTTCATGAAGATTCTTACTAACCACATCTGCAAGACCATAACCACTTGGATTGATAATCCTGTTATTTCCTAGTTCATGTAAGTCTTCTTCACACAAACTTCTGAAATGTCTCTCACGCCATGCTAGATACTGACAACCTTCTGGTCTTTTAAAAACAAACAGCTTCAGTTCTTCATCATAAAACCAACTCCAGATTATTGTCTTATATCTTGCAGTATCTTTATCTGAGATATGAGTCCAATACATGATGGGTTTCATAGTATCCCATGTGACTATATAATCATTAATTCTTTGACCAGGCACAAGTCGATCAATCTCATGTAGTGGTTCATCTTCTCTGAGAGGTACAGGATAATTATTTGGATTAAAAGGTCTTGTCAAATTGATTTCCCAGTGAAAAGGAATCAATGCATCATCAATCCTAGCATATACCACGAAGTTTAAAACTTTAGCGGAGCTACTAATTGAAGTTTGAAGCATTTTTTCCTTAACTTCTTTCCTCTTTATCTCCAACTCTTTTCTTTCTTCCAAAGATGGGTCTTCAGGAGTTGAATCCCAAACATCATCAAACCCATAAGGTTTCTTGAATATATTTATATCCGGTTCAGGAACAAGCTCACCTTCCTCAAGTTCATCACCTTCGAAGAGTAATTCTGTATCATCTGTATCATCTATTAAGATTACACAAAATGAATACCGAAATACAATGAATAATCATGATAATAATAATAAAGATGAAATATAATTGCATTGAAATAAGATAAATTACATTCACATGTCGTAAACTTATTACATGCAACCTAATATACACTTTATCAATCTTTATCAAAATCATAAGTTGAATCAGAATCAGAATCAGATTCCAAGGCTGTTTGCCTTTGAATCTGTAATTCTTTTCCTCTTTCAGTTTCTGCTTCTTGCTGTTTATCTAATAAGTTATCAAAAACAGAATGAAAAGCATTTTCTTCGGTATTACAGTCATGTCCAAATTTTGCTTTAACTTCACGCTTTAATCGTTCAGTTTCAGCTTCAACTTGATCATCACTTAAATAATCAACCGATTGTGAAGAATTACCTGAATCAAGTGCTTCAATAACTTCAGCCTCTCGAGGAGCACTTGAACCACCCGCACCAGAAGTACCAGTCTGGGTAGTATCTCTTTCTGTCTCCCCCTGAGTCTCAACCCCTTTTCCTTTATCAGAAACTGGGCGAGAATCACTCCTATTACCAGCATTATCAGCATCATCATCATCATTCTGACGTCTTGGCTGAACTGCTGATAACCTGCAGACTTCTTCAGGAACTTCTCCCCCTTGATTCTTGACCCAGTTGATTAAAAAGGTCAAAGTACCCCTAACATTCGTAAGCTCAGACTCCAACGTATCAACACGTGCCTGAAGAACATCTATACGCCTAACTAGGGAGTAATCTGAAGGAATAGGAGGAAAAGTAGGCAATCTTGGCAATATTGGTATGGCAGGAGGCAACAATGGACGCAATGTGCACTACCGGCAACAGAAGCAACCGGTGCTGTAGCGACAACAGGAATAGCAGCATCAGCGGCAGATACTGAAGTAGCCTCAGAAATTCGTGCACGCTTAGCTCTGCGATAAGTGAGAGGAGCATCCATTGTCCTCTTCGGTCCACCAGCACTTGTACCTTCATGAAATGAACTTGGTGCCATATCTGTATATTCCAATGCTTCTTGATGCTGAAGTACAGCTTCTTGTTCAGCAACAACATTTTCATCCTGATTAACTTCTTCTTGAGAAGGAACTGGTGAAGAATGACATGCCTTACTCCGACGCTCTCGGCGTAAAGCACCAGGTACATCTTCTCAAGAAAAGTGATATGAATTATCACTTCCTGAAGCAGCAGGTACATCATGAGCCATCTTAGTTCGATGCTCATTACCAGAATCAGCAGCGACACTATCATATTCATCTGTGTCTGCTTCAACTACATCATCATCACCATCATTCCCACTATCAGAATCATCAGAATCACCATCCGAATCTCAGAATCATCAATCATCCATCATTCCCACTATCAGAATCATCAGAATCACCAGCCGAACTATCATCTGAACTCTCTTCATCCTCATGATCAGAATTTTCTTCATCATCCACTAACATATCATTCTCAAAACGAGATCGATAATTTGGATTAATCAAATGACCAAACAAAGGTGGATTATTTAGACCAGCCACATTTCGAGTATTGGCATCTAAATCAGCAAATATACGTAAAGGCCAAGCATGGGGTACATAGCGAGGACCTTGATCAAATACCAAGTTCGGACAGAAATGTCTAACTATCGCCATAACAAAACGAGGATATAATAGAAACCTATTCTTCGCCTTGGCGTTGATTTGACCAATAAACTCATGAAAGAAGTATGTTGAAAACGGATAAGGTCGATTATAGACCAAAGCAACCATCTGCGAAGAATCTGAGCAGAAAGCTGATCAAATCCAGCCTTTACGATTGCTCAGACTTACTAACAACACGTAAGCAAGGTATCTCCAACGTCCTTGAAATCCACTCTTATCAAAAGGAAGCTTTATTTGACCAACATATCCCATTCTTTGAAAACACCTACAAATAAGGTCAAAATCATAAGCTACATCTACTGCGTCGTCTGATTCGTCACCCAAATGTAGAATTTCACGAAGCATCGTAGCATTAAAATCAAAAGTGATTCCTGCAACAGTTGCTCGAACAAAGCTACGACCATCAACCATGACCTGATGAGCAGTCCTCCAGAAATCATCAATATACTGCCTAACCAATCTAGGTGAATCACAGAAGGCAAAAGAAAGCCTAGAACGAGCAATAAATCAAACATTTCATGATAGCGTTCAGAATTATGCTGATCGGATCCAGATTTAAGGCCAAATTGTGCTTCTTAAAGAACTGTCGTGGAGCAAGAGCCATTTCTGCAAAAACAAATCATAATTGAAAAACAAGTATAAGATTAGCACAAGAAATGAATAGCAGTCTTAGATGAACTTAATCAATAATCTCATAAGTGGGAACTGTACGAAATTAGTCTTTAAGTTCGTAAAATAAGAATGTACGAAGATACACTTTAAGTTCGTTAGTTAGCAATGAACGAATATAGACTTTAAATTCGTTAGATAACAATAAACGAAAATAGATTTTAAGTTCGTTGGTTAACAATGAACGAAGATAGCTTTGAAGCATACTAAATTCGTTTGTCACAAAAAACTTCTAAATTCGTTAGTTGAAAGAAGAGTCTAAGTTCGTAAGTCCTGTTTGAGAACCTAAGTTCGTAGAGATGAACGAAGTCTAAGTTCGTAGCCATTCTGAACGACTGTGTGTGCCAAAATCAAATATTTGATTCTCAAAACATTGATGAACACTTAATTTGCCCAAAATTAATTTACAAAAACATTTGTAACACTTAAAAGAAGCATAAACCATATCGATTTTACAAACGAATTAAGGATCCAATAGATTAAAATTCAAAACGAAATTAAACCCTAAAAAAAAATATTTTAAAAAAACCGAATGAGTTCATGTAAAGATTGGGCAAAAACAAGAATCAAAATTTGTGGATTTGTGAATGACGAAGCTAGATAAGATACCTGAATTACTTATTTCAACAAGGATCGAAATAATAAACCGAGAATCAAATGAAATCAATTAATTTGATCGATGAAGATATTGGGGTTTAAACAACTTAAATTCGTTTTCTTTAATGAATTTGGCAATGAAAAGGAGAGAACGAATTAAGTTGTAATATATATATGGATGGTTAAAAAAATGGGTCAAAAACGGGTCGGGTAAAAAGGTCGGTCGAAAATACGTGGAACGAATTTAACCTTCGTAAATTCAAGTGGAACGAAGATAAAGGTCATCTTCGTTTAAAACCAATTGAAACAAATTTAAATGTAACAAAATAAGACCAATTTTCTGAAGTACAATTCCAAACGAATTTAATCATTATCTTCGTAAGTACACTTTTGTACTTGGAAAATTTTTCAAGATTCGTCATCACGAAACTTTCCACGATGCGACCCCTTTGACCTAATCCTGTACATAGCAACAACTCGTTAAAAACAACTTGTTCATGCCTTGTACCAAAAAGTACCACCATCTAAAATCATCATCATAATGTAAGTATTTTACAAACATTATAATCTTGAATTAAAAACCGAACCCCAAGGTCTAAAATCAACCATTAACAAACCTGAAAATAATCAATGAACATATTAACAGCGATACCAACCACGACCATGATATGGAGAGTATTTCTCTAATCATTGAGATGCTTGACGGCAAACCATCTTGAAACACTTAAGTCCCATCTTAGATGCCGTCTACAAAATTAACAAACAATGAATAGTCCAAAAATCCAATGAAGAACTTTATAAAGTTTCCGAAATCATGTCATAAGTCAAGGTACGAGAATCAAAAGAAACACGTATCAACACTGATTATTTTCACTAAATACATGAAATGTAAAGTAAATAAATACTCTAAAAAACAGATTCATGTATTCTTCCTTCACGTGCTCATATTTGCATCACAATATTGTCATTTCACACCAAAAATCTTATCTCCACGATATCATCAGTATGAATAACACTGTATTGCAACAAAAATCAGCACTCCAACTTTATCTTCTTAACCTGAACACTGCACACTTACCAAAAACTCATTAACGCAACAAGAGCAAAGGCACAATAATACAGAAAATTCAAGTGAAAATACACAACATTAGGATTAACAATTACGAAAGATTCAAGAATGTAATAAAAGATTAAGGGAGGTCATTCCGTTGTCAAACCCTAAGAATCACCAAGTTATTAATTAAATTCATAACTTGTAAACACTGAAATTTGTGAGAATTCAAATAACATTGATTTGTCACATAAGATTTAAAAGATCATTTTCTAAACTTAAACAAATTAATGTCCATATCAGAAAATCTTCTTTTGAACTAAACACATAACCTCATCAAGAATTCAAATGAATGAATTCAGCAAAACATATACTCAACAGAATTTAAGTAGAATCTCTCGTGCAATAAGAACTTATGAAAATACTTATTTTGACTCAATAAAATAGAAAAATAAATTAGAATAAAAATTACAGAATAATAAACTATACTATACACAATAGTTATCTAAATGTATTCATTATTCACATGTGACTAGGGTACTGCTGATCAGATCAGAATAGCATTTACATAAGCCTACAAGCGAGAAATAATTCTCTTATTATTAGTTATGAATAGTGATCCAAAAACGATTACCAATATGTTTGTCCTCTTAAACACTCGGTACTTCCAGTCTCCTTTTTGGTTTGTGGCACTTTCGTATTACTTGAGCCAAGGACAGTCACCATGTAACCTAGTAAGTTACTCATGCCACAATTTTAGTTTGCGAACTTATGTGCCACATATTCAGATACACTCTCATAATCGAAACAAGCACTAAGATTAAGACATTTGGTGAGTAAAGTGAGAAAGTCTTTAAGAATCAAGTCAGCGGTGACAGGTCGGTGATTCCTCATGCGCAAAGCGACTTAACTTGACTCACGTACGGAAATATACTTAACATTGCATAATGCCAAGTACTTGCATATTTGTGACAATAATTTTACTTTAAAGCACTTATGAAAACCCGTGACTTTCTATGAGACCCGTGTAGCGAACTTTCTGACAACCTATCCCAAGATAAAACTTTAGGTAGGCTAGGTATACAAAGACACCCCAAGGACTTACTTGTTCGAATCTCAAAGGCCACATTAGCTTCATATTTTCAACAGATTTATTTGATATTTGTATATCTTGTCACAAATATACATCCAAAAAGCAATACATACACATATATGTACCCGAGACCTTCTTTATACAGACCGAATATACATAATGACAATGCAAGATCTTTCATAAGATTTAAAGGACTTGTCTAATTTAAGAACAAGCATTCTCAGCCATATATCTGAATACGTTTCCCATAAGAACATTGTATACTTTTAAGTTCAGATTAAAAGGAAACCTTGGTACTTTGTGCCTATCGATACATCATATAATGGTATCACTGAACTGAGCATTTTTAAAGTACAATTAAGTAGGCTTAAAAGCTAAAGTATCATCACGTCTAATCATGTAGTGCAGTAACCTTACTTTATTTATTATATTTTTGGATTTTCTATTTTTCAAATGTTTTTGTATTTTTCTGACACTAGATATATACAGACTTATACTAAGACAACTTTTTTTGTATTTTTGACTCTATCTATGTACGACTTAAACTACTAAGACACGAAAAGAAAATTTAAGTTCTTTGAGAGAAACTACTCGGCATTCTTCATACCATTGAGTTGATATAACAACTCATGACGAGGTCTATCAAAAGCTTTAGTATAAAGATCAGCAAGGTTATCATCAGTAACAACCTTTTCTAAATGAATAAGCTTTTTCTCAAAACAGTCACGCAAAAAGTGATGCTTTATATCTATGTGCTTGGTGACTTTAAAGTTTTTCGGATTCTTAGTAATATCTATGGCAGACTTATTATCAATACAAATAGGAGAGTCTGAGATATCCATACCATAGTCGCGCATTGTTGCTGTATCCAAAGTACCTGAGAACAGCATTGACCAGCAGCTATGTATTCTGCTTCACAGGTAGACTGTGCAACAGATGTCTGCTTTTTGCACTGCCACGATATAATTCTCCCCCCTAAAAGTTGACATCCACCTGACGTTGATTTCCTATCCGAACTGCAGCCACCATAATCCGAATCAGTATAAGCTTTGAATTCAAAGGAACCATGCATGGGATACCAAAGCCCTAGACGAGGCTTGGCCTTCACATAACGAAGAATCCTTTTCGCAGCTTTCAAATGTGACTCTTTCGGATTAGCCTGATATCTAGCACTGTAACATCCCAAAACTTAATCGTTTCTGTTGACTAACGTCGTTAGGTCAAATTCTAAGTCCGTGATATGTTATGTGGTAAAATGTGTGTTTATATGTTTATGTGCCCTATATGTGAGATTTAATTACCTTTAATGAGTGACAATAAAGTGGACTAAATGATGTGTAAAAGGCCTTTGTAGTGTGCATAAGTGCTTTAGTGTGTTATAGGTATCCCCAATAGGTGTTTTCAAGCGAAATAAAGTCAATATGAAGTCCAGGGACTAATTTTGCCAAAGTTGAAAAGTTAAAAACGGGTTTGGCATGGGATTAGCCTAATCTAGGTTAATTTTGCAGCCATTAATCATAATTAAAACAAATACAAAAGTTCCTTCAATTCTCTCTTGAATTCTTAAGCATAATATTCAAGTTTTGGTCAATCAAATCGTGTGTTTTGCATTGAATCGGATTGGCTGTCATTCGTACAGGTAATCAATGATTTGTTGTCGATGTTTTCAGATCTAATGATGTTTATAAAGGATTAAATCTGATTTTATAAAGGAGTTTTAATAAATTAGGGTTCATAATATGTTTAAGCAAATTAATGAGCAAAACGACATCAAGCGAGTTTGTAATCGATCATTATGATCAAAATATGTTTAACAATGTCAAAAACATGTTTTGGGTGAAGCCTAAGTCGATTGATTTCTGGAAAAATGAAGATTAAAGCCGTTTTATGAATTCTGGACGAAATTAGAGTTAAATTCGTTTTAAGTGTTAAATTCGTTTCTGGAATGCTAAATTCGTTTGAAAAACGAAGTTTAACTTCGTTCAAGCTATTTTCGTTTAAAAGAAGACTAATTTCGTTTGTTAAATCCGTTGGCTAAATTCGTTTGGCAAACGAATTTAAAGTTCGTTTGTTATCAGAAAGCAGTTAAGTTCGTTTTCTGGGATTAAGTTCGTAAGAACAAAACTAAGTTCGTTTCAAGTCCATTTAAGGTCCCAAATGACTTATATTTCATATATTAATGTACGATAGGTGTCGGGGATTACTATTAAGCACTGTTAGCTTTTGTTTGCGCGCACATTCTACTACCAGGTAAGATACACTACTTTTGTCACGCTGAGGGTGCAACAAAAATGGTTTCATAAACTATAACCTCCATAACGGTAATGTATAACCTATATTGTGGTTGGGTTGATATGGGAGGTATTCGGGGATTAAAGATGACGAGGCCTATGCTTAAAATGCTTCCCCGTAAATACGTTTATGATATGATATGTGATGATATGTTTAACGATATGATATGTTATGATGAACGGTGGTTAATGATATGATGTAATGATGATATGTGCATGTATATGTGGCTTGTTCATCTAGAACACTAGACCTTTTTAGGTTGCCATGACACGTGCACGTTTAAGGGCCCTAACGTGAAAAGATGATAGATGTGGATTAGTTTAGGATTAATGTGGAAACCTAAACTAAATGTGGTAAATGCTCGAGCTAATTAGACGTTAAGAGTTATGCATAACCCGTGCCTGACTGTGGTAATAGGTACGTATAAACCGTGCTCGTATGTGGGAGAGTACGTCGTGCTCGCATGTGGGAGAGTACGTGGTGCCCGTATGTGGGAGGGTACGTTAAAATGGTTGCTCGGGTGGCTCCTTGCAACCAGTCATATGTGGCGAGTAGTTCGGGTGGCCTGATGACCCACCTAATGTTATGAACATAACGTGCTACTCATGGATCGACATTGTCTTTCCTTAACGGTAACTCCGGTTACAACTTAACGGTGACCTAGTCACAACTTAATGAGATGAGATGAAATGACGAAATTGATTAGGCACACTTAGGGTCATGGACTCTATGCTTATATGTGATATGGATACGTTATGTGATATGGATACGTTATGTGGTGATATAAATGCCTAAATCAAATGACGTAATGTTTTAAAGTGACGTGTTTAATGGATGAAATGTTTTGCTTAAACCTGGTGTTATCTTACTTAGCTTTATAGCTAACACTTGTTTCTTCCTATGTGTTGACACCCCTCAGGTTAAGCAGTGAGATGTCGTGTGAAGCTTTGGCGAGAGATGGGTAGATGATCAAGATGGCTTTAGTTTACCCAATAAATTCGCATAGACTTAATGTTAATGATTTCCTTTATGGAACTACTGTAATGACTATGTTATGGTTGCTTTATGTTGGGCAATCTTATGGATTTCTTTTATTACTGATTTGATGCTATTAGTAACACCACTTATGTTTCTCAACTGTTTTCATTGGTTGAGGTTTTTAATAAACTGTTTCCGCTTTATTGACGCCGTTAGGCGAAAATTTTTGGAAATCCATATTTTTACGAAACGGGTGTTACAAGCACACATACTAACAGCAAAGGTAATGTCTGGACGTGAAGCCGTCAGATACATCAAGGAACTAATGATAGCCCGATATTGAGTTGCATCGACTTCTGGATCATTAGTCTTATCAGGACACAGCCCATGATTAGTCTGAATGGAGTAATTGCATCTTTAGCATCGGTCATTCGAAACCTGGTAAGAAGATCTTGAACATACTTGCTCTGATGAATAAAGAATCCATCCTTCAGTTGATCCACCTGAAGTCCAAGGAAGAAAGTTAATTCCCCCATAGCACTCATTTCGAAGTTAGCCTTCATGCTATGTTCAAACTCCTTGCACATGTTCTTATCAGATGAACCAAAAATGATATCATCGACGTAAACCTGTACAAGCAAGTAGTCCTTCCCTTTCCATTTGATAAACAACGTGCTATCAATAGAACCTCGAGTAAAGCCATTTTCATGCAGATGAGTAGACAATTTTTCATACCATGATCGAGGAGCCTGATGTAAACCATATAAAGCCTTATCAAGATGATATACTCTATTAGGAAAATCTGGATCCTCAAACCCCTGAGGTTGATCTACATACACTTCTTCTCTAATTTCTCCATACAAAAAGGCACTCTTTACGTCAAGTTGATACACCTTTATACCTTGATAACTAGCAAATGCCAGAAATAATCGAATGGCTTCTAGTCTAGCTACTGGTGCAAAAGTCTCATCGTAATCAAAGCCTTCTTGTTGCTCAAATCCTCTAACCACCAACCGAGCCTTATTGCGAGTGACTACACCTTTGTCATCCTTTTTACAACGAAAAACCCATCGCATAGATAAAGGAGATTCACCATGAGGTAAGTCAACTAACTTCCATACATCAAGCTTCCTAAACTGAGCCAATTCTTCTTGCATCGCCTCAACCCATGACGGATCTTTAAGTGCCATTCCAACATTTTTAGGCTCAACCTGAGAGATGAAGCAAAAATACAAGTACCAAGTAATTGCCCCAGAATCCTTAACTTCAGCAAACATACTTGACAAATTTTTCCTATTCTGATTTCTCGTGCGAACAGAGGCAGAAGCATCACCAATGATTTGCTCTACTGGATGATCCTTGTTGACTCTTGTTTGAGGAACCGTGTCGACTGTAAGATCATTTCCCAAGTTAGTCTGCACATGTTGTTCTGGAGTTTTAGGCTCTTCCTGATTTTCACCTTCCGAGTCGTCAGTATCATAGAAAGGATCATCAGGTAGAGGTATATGTAAAGGATCAGTAAGATCTTTAGGAGCAGTCTCTAAAGTAGAGTCTGCTTCTTTGGTCCCACTTGACTCTCCAGAATTAGAAGCAGGCTTAATGAATGGTGAGGAAACAGGAGAAGAAACAGGAACCGTCCCACCTTCAAGTGGATCATGAAGAGTAACTACATCTTCCACAATCGAAACAGGACCACGAAAAGAGGTGAAGACACCATCATAATCGAAGTCATTAGCAGGACCAATGTGTACAGCAGGTTTATGACTGACAATGACCACATTTGTACCAAAATTTACTTTGCCAGTTTTCTGATTGTACACACGCCGAATTGGTGTACTAGGTACATAACCTAAAAAGAAACCCTCCTCTGATTTAGGATCAAATTTACCCTGAGGAAGTATCGTAAGAAAAGTACAAGGAACACCAAATGGCTCAACATTTGCAAATTGGGCTTTTTGTTGTGCAAAAGTTCATAACAAGTTTTCTTGAACCGTTTAACTGTTAAAACCCGATTTAAAATGTGACAAGCTGTATTCACTGACTCCCCCCAGAAAGTAACAGGAAGCCCTGAATCAGCAAGCATCGTCCTAGCTGTTTCTATCAATGTCCTGTTTTTCCTCTCAGCTACTCCATTCTGCTGTGGCTCATACGGTGCACTAAATTGATGTTGAATACCCTTGGTCAAGCAAAACACAGTAAGAGTATTATTCTTAAACTCAGTGCCATTGTCACTCCTGATTCTCTTAACTTTAACTTCATGAACATTCTCAACTTGTCTAACAAAATCCATAAACCGGTATGCGGTCTCGTCTTTTGTCTTCAAGAAAAATACCCATGAGTACCTTGAGTAATCATCAGTGATCACCAAACAGTAGAACATCCCTCCAATGCTTCTGACATTCACAGGACCAAAGAGATCCATATGAAGTAGTTCGAATGGTTTGGATATAGTGTTGTGCACCTTTGATTTATGAGGATTCTTGTGTTGCTTTCCTTTCAAACAAGGTACACATTTTTCTTCCATCCCAAACTTCTTGACTGGAACACCATCAACTAACCCAAGACTGACAAGTTCATTCATCTTTCGAAAGTGGATATGTCCCATTCTACGATGCCAGAGGAGAGATTCAGATTCATTTGCTTTGCTCAACAAACAGATGGGCTCCGTTGGATTATCAACACCTAAAACTAAGCCATAGATGTCTCTCTTCCTAGGAGCTCTGAGCATAATCCATTCTTCTGGAATAACGAAACCCGGCTTCAAGATGAATGCCTCCTTTTCAGTGAAATGAACATTGTTGCCCTTGTCACAGATCTGTGAGACACTCATTAGATTATGAGTAAGTTGTTCCACATAGTTTACTCTTTCTAGAGTAAGTTGTCCATTGACGACATCTCCCTGACCGGTGATGTTGCCGCCCTTGGATCCAGCAAAACAAACATACGACCCATTTATACCAGTATAATTGGACAAGAGTTTCCTGTCCCCTGTCATGTGCCTGGAGCATCCACTGTCAAGGTACCATAAATGGATTGGTTTCCTAGGAACTCCCTGCACATAAAATGAGAAGAATTAGTTTTCATTGGGGACCCAAACCTTCTGAGGTTTGGGTCGACCCTTCTCATCCCTTAGAATCAGTTCAGTCCAATACCCATTGCTAGAAGCCGTGGGTGGAACATGATTCTCATCTCGTCTTCTCACAGGAGAAGACTTCTGACCTTTCGTCGGAGAAGGTCTAGGAGAATGAGGGCCATAAGAAGATCGAACACTCGAATGAATTTGATCATAAAATGAATTTTGACTTTTAGGAACAGAATGATCAGGTCGTGGAGGTGATTGAAAACGATTTGAATTCCTATGAACATTTCCTAAGGAACCTTTCAGTGGAGATTCACGTCGTTGAGGTATAGTAAACGGTTTTGGAGAAAATTGAACTTTAGCCTCATAAACCTGTTTATTATTACCCAACCCCCTTTTTCCTTCTGAAGTGGTAGCCTTTGAAGGAGAACCTGATCTTCGAGGTCTATTAGGACATACACTATAAACATGACCCTTTTCATGACAAGCAAAGCAAGAGAGGACCTTGAACTTTTTGTTGGTATCTACCTTTTTATCGGTACCTACAAATTCATTATTAGCACTAGTGTCCACTGACTTACTTGTTTTTCTTGAATTTTCTTTTTCAGGGTCTTGTTTAGTTGGTGAAATCCTAGACTTCCTAGCACCATCTTTCTCATGTTTATCTTTACTTGAAGATCTCTTAAGAGCAGGCATTAGAATGTGCTTCAAAACCTTAGTTGCTTCTTCATTAACGACTAAGTTATCTTCAGATTTTCTAATCCTAGACTGCTTAGGTGATGGAGTGAGACGTTGCTGACTTAATTTCTTCATATCCTCAATAGCAACATCCCAGACTTTATCAATCCTTTTAGGGTCAATAGATTCTAATGGGAATTCTAACTCAGTATAGACCCTATTACTCTTATGAAGTGTAAAGTGTACAATACTGTCTTTCTGACCATAAGGAGTAGACTGATTTAAAGCAACACCTTTCAATTTCTCTTCCTTGTTAGGTTGAGAAGAAACTCCTTTTGACTCTTTTGTTCCCTCAGGCAACTTTGCCTCAGAAATTGAGTCTTTTGGTTTACCATCTACAACACTAGGTGGAAGTAGGACTTCAGGAATATTAGGTTCAACAGGAGTATAATTATTATTGAAAGGAGGAGGCACATCTTTATAAGAAATCTTAGCAGTTTCAAGACTCTTAGAGGAAGAATTCTCAAACTTTTTCATATGCATCAAAAGCTCAGAATGTCTAGCAGAATCAGATTTAGCCTTAAATTCCAAGATTTCTATCCTAGCATCAGCAAGTTCCTTTTCTACTGTAGCACACTTTCTAGCTAACAAGGAATAAGATTCACTACTTACTCTTTCTATGGCCACAGACTGATTGACTTTATCTTTCATTGCTCTAATGTCAGACTCTAAGGATCTAATCTTTTCTTTGAAGAATTTTTCTTTATCATTTACAGTTAGACCCTTTTTAATTAATTTATCTCTTTCATCATGAGCAATATTTACAACAGATTCTAATTTCTTAATTTGTTCATTCTTTTGTTCAAGTTCATCAAACATGCGATTAACAATTTTGCAAACATGAACAATAGTATGTAAAGAATAAGATACCTGTTGGTCTGCCTCTTTGCAATCTGCCATGTAGGCAACAAAGTCATCCACAGTCATGCCAGCCGGAATCTCAAAATCTTGCATCTGCTCCTCAATAGTCTTTTCACTCTTTTCTGTGGCAGAATCATCTTTAACCTCAGCTGCTTTCACCTCTTCAGTAGCTTTCACTTCGTCAAGGTTCTTGACATCTTCTAACTCACTGTCAGATTCGGAATCAGTATCATATACACCAGCAGCAACAGATTCCACATTCGAACTTTTAGTATTTTCATACAATTGCTCTTCACTGTGGTAGACTGTGGTGTCCAAGAAATCATCGGGAGAATCAACTATTTGAGCCATATCATCAAGAATTTCGGCCAAATAAGCATTATTGTTCTCATCATGTGGAAGATTCCAAACATAAGAACCATCTGGTTGAGCAGCTACTATAACCTTGTCATTTCCATTGACATTTGCAGTAGGATCATCAGTCAACAAAAGAGCTCTAGTAGGATTTTGATTGAACGGACGATTACCACCTATATCTTGACGTGTAGGAGTCACATTTGCCTCTCTCTTTAGGCCGTTGACATTCTCTGGCAAAATGTCCAAAACCATCGCAGTTATAACATTTCACCTTTGACTTGTCAAATCCTTGAGTACCTCCAGTAAGCTGTCTTCCTGTTCTGTTCATAAACTTCTGTACTCTCCTGGTGATCATTGCCAATTGCCATTTCAGATCCATTTCTTCAACATCATCTGGATCTATCTGATCGTAATCTTCATCAATAAGTGTTGGATCTGTGATTCTTCCTACAACAAAAGCTTCATGTGCAGCACACATTGCAGCAAATACATTCATCCTACCCTCAGCTGATTTCATATTCATAGGCATGGACTTGTAACCAGCAGAAGAAGATGAAATATTTCCGAATTTCATATTTCCAGTCTTTGCACCGTCATTAGCCCTTTTTCCCTTGTTACCAGCATCAGTAGCTATGAATCCAAAAGAATCATCTCCATCCATTTGTGCACCACAATTGTCTGTCTCACCAGTATTACCAACTCCAGAAAAGAAAGCATTAACGTCAGCTGTTGGATTTTTCATAGTGGCATGATAGAGAGATGGATCTTGTGTGAAGTTATCTTGAAGATCCTTTGCCTTATCCTTCATTTCTCTGTTTCTTAGTGTGGATATTACTCCATCTATACGAAGAGAAGCATAATCAGCTCTTTCTTGCAATCCATGACAAAATTCTCTGTAAGCTTTTGGCAAACCATCCAAGAATTTATCCACTATCTCAGTAGGAGTATATTTAAGTTCAAAATAAGCTAATTCAGCAAGAAGATGTTGATATCTCAGAATAAGATCTTCAACTTGTTCATTCTTTGTGGCATTGAAGCAATCAAATTGTTTCTTAAGCATTTTAATTCTGTTTTGCTTCAATAGTGGATCACCTTCACAATGAGCTTCAATAGCATCGAACAATTGCTTTGAAGTCTTGTATTCTTGTTTAGGAAACAAGTGCACCAACTCTTGAGGAATGCACATACGAAGTGTGGAAAGAGTCTTTACTTCAATGGCGTAGTTAGCCTTTTCTTCGCCCGTTAATTCTCCCACCTTGTATGTAGATGTAACTCCATTCACAGTAAGAGTGGAAACACGTTTGGAACGTGTGTAGATCGTAAATCGTGATCTATCCTAAACTAGAAGTGCGAAATCCATCTAGATTAGTTATTAGGGTTCTTGTACAATACAAAGATAAGAAACAATTACAATGGGAGAAATAATAAACATTATCATCAGTCATATGATTACAATACAAAACGAATTCGTATGATTACATCTTGAAGACTACGAATCACAATCAACAAGACGACTAACAATAATGAATATGGTGGACTTACGACTGAGGGTTTGCGCGATCCCTCAGCCGGCCATGGACGAATTACATAGCTATTAAATCATCATCGAAATCTGAAACCTAAGTCCTATATTTATAGGTACAAAATGGGCTGGGCTGTCAAATTCGTACAAAATGGGCTGGGCTGTACGAACTTATTAGTACTTACGAACTTAAAGTTCGTAAGGCATATATGTTAGTACTTACGAACTTAAAGTTCGTAAGGCATATATGTTAGTACTTACGAACTTAAAGTTCGTAAGGCATATATGTACAGTTCTTACGAACTTAAAGTTCGTAAGGCATATTTGTACGAATTTCTCAGCCTTTTAGAATTATTGCATCGGACAACAATTTGTGCACTTAATGTGCTCCAACAATTTATAATGATGAAACTTCATCAATTACTTATACTCTCAAGGGAGGTACCAGATCCTTGAGTTTCTCTGTTAGTTTACTCAGGTATGTTCTACAATTGAATTATTTTGAACAGAATGAGTTGCCCATCGAACTTCCCTCTGGTATAAATTTCAGGGAAGTATGCAGATTGATGGGGCACACAGAAATTATGGATGAGCATGGCCAGCTATCCAGAAAGGGAACAGTCTACATGAGCAGGCTGACAGACTCATGGAGATTCTTCTTCATGCATATTGTTGAATGTTTGGGAGGCAGTTCTGGAGGGTTGGACCAGATAAATCAAACTCATCTCCAGATTGCCTACTGCCTCTGGTTTGGTTATAGAGTGGATTTTGCTCAGATCCTGTTTGATGATCTGGTAGAGCGTCTTAAAGTGAAAGGTAGAAAAGCCTTTGTTCCATATATCTGTTTTCTTTCACTGTTGTTTAAAAGCGCTCTAGGAGACCAGTACGATTTTGAAACTACTCACTTTTCTGTGAGTGAGTATATGAGGGATCTGACCAACCTAAGATCTCCACTGAATGAGGTAGATATTCCTTAGTCCATGCTCTCTTTTCAAAGGGAAGAAGTAGAAGTGGCTCCAGGTAGAGGTCAAGTTGGTGAAGGACCCTCTGGTGACCAAGATATACAAATTATAGAAGCTGTACAACCCATCAGACAAGTGGCTCCTGAAGGTCAAGGACCAGAAAATGTTCAACCTTCCAGACGACCTAGATCAAACAGGCGTCTGATGAGAGATGGAGTTCAGGTGAATCCAGAAAGACATCCTGGTGATGTAATGAACATTGATGGGTCTCCTATTTTTGAAGAGGAGAATGTTGAAAATATACTGTCATGCAAGAAGAAAATGTGGCTCAGATTGTTGAGCAGGTAGAACAAATTGTTCAGGCTGATGAACAAGTATCTGGTGAGCAAGAGGCTCGAATCGATTTGAATGTTGAAGCAAGTGAACAGGCTGGTGAATGCTGTTCAGACTGTAGTGAAAGGTGAACTTGTTCAACCACTGACAGGTCTGAAGATGAGGTTCAGAAGTTGGTTACTAGGGTTAGTTCATTGGAAAGCAGGCCCACACTTGATCAGGCTGCTGTTGTTAGCATGATTAGTGATGAATGTGCAAAGAAGTTCAGACTTAGTATGTTGAAAGAAATATCTGAAGAAATTTCTGAGTCTGTTCTTCGAACTATTCAAGATGGGCTGTTACCCCAAGTGGAGAAGTTGATAGAAAAATAATTGCCAAAGCACTTGCCTCAAGAAGTTGAAAATGTTAAAAAGGAAGTGTAGGCACTCAGAAAGAATGTGAATGATACAACTCCAGTGACTGGAAGAACTTTTGTTGCACTGGACAGACACATGCTAGAACAATTATGGAATGATCTCAAGTCCAGAACTGGTGATCATTCCAAGGGGGAAAAGTCGTCTGGTGTCCAAGAAGGGTTGATTAGAAAGAAGAAAGAAGTTGTGGCTAGTGCTGTTGAAAAGGCCTTTGCTACTGAAAGCATTGTGCAACAAAAACAAGTGACTGGTACTGATGCCAGTGCACGATTAGCACAGAGAGCATTTGGCACTGAAGCCACTATGCTGACTGAAGAGGCTGCTGGTACTGAAGCCAGTGAGCCCCAGTTTGAATCTTTCCCAGATATTCCAACTACTCTGAAGTCTGTTAAAGGAAAAGAACAAATGGTATCTGGTGAAGAAGAGCAAACTGTTGAAGAATCATCAGAGTTTCCTACTGCTGATGATGAAACCTCTAAGAAACTTGAACAAGAATGCATAATGATAGAGATCTTTAAGAGAAATCAAAAAGATGAACTGCTGGCCCATCAAAGGGAGATGGCAACTATGGGGACTCTGGATTCTTATAATGCTGGCAGGTTGGGCATAAACATTGATGTGTACAAAAAGATGAAGGAAGACCCCAGAGTTCATCAATGTCTGAATGCATTGAATGATGTTCATGTACGCTCCTTTTAAGCTGAAGAAGAACAAATTTATGATTCAATAATTTATAGTGTTAGTGTACCAGAACTTATCAGGCAGAGAAAGGAGGAACTGGTGAACCTCCAGAAGAAGATAAGGAAAAATGCTGGTGCTCTGGAGTTAGAGTACAGGAAGAAATTGACTGGCTTACCTAAGCTTACTGCCAAACAGCTCAAAGCAATTAAAGATGCAGATGTGAGCACATTCATTCCCCTGGACACTTCTCTGAAAATCAATCGTCAACAACTCCAGTCTGCTGTAGAACAACAGAGAGTGTCAAAGGAAATTGAAGCAATGATCCAGACAGCCAAATGGAAAGACAAGTATAATGAAATGTTGAATTTCAGGGCTGATGCTAGAAGGATCACTGGTGCAGAGATTAAGCTTGCTGATAATCATGAAGGTATGTCAAAGTTTGAAATAAAGTTGACCAGGGAAGGTAACTTTACTGATGAAAGAAAGAGTACTTCAGTCCAGGCGTTTGGATGGACTGAACTGAAGGAGATTGCCTTAACATTCAGGGGGAAGACAAATTTGTCGACTGATGTTAAAGCATTTCTGAAGAGGGTTGAGAAGGTATGGAGAAGAAAGCAACAGATGGAAGTTGCAATAGGCATGAAATCACCAGAATCAGTACCATCTTCTCCATCACCAAAGAGAAAGGCTTCTGAAGATGCTCCAGGACAGACATCGAAGAGAAGGGCCTGACTCTTATATCATTTACTTATTGTAATTTATCGTTTGATAAAATTGTAACTATTTATCAGTTGATGTATGTAATATTAGTTGCAGTTTTTAATTCATAAAAGTAAATGATCAGATTTAGTCTAAGTTAGTATTAAAAGATGAAACTGGAAAACTGATGATCTATAAAGTGTTTTCCAGTAACTTAGATTTTTTAGACTAAGTCAAAACTTGTGTTTTTCAAGCATACAAAGTTGTATAGATTTAAGCTTGAAAACACTTGCATTATTTCTAAACAAATAGGGGGAATTTGTTAGGTCCAGATTTACTGGACTCGCTCCAGACTCGACTACTGGAGCCTTACTGAAGATCTGTCCAGAAATGGTATATTACTGGACTCACTCCAGACTTGACGACTGGAGTCCCTCTGAAGATTTGTTTAGAAATAATGGAAGACCAGTGAGCAAACACTTGTATAGGAAATCTGGAGTATTCTCCAGATTAGCTCACTGGACTTCACCCCAGTCCAGATCTACTCTACTGAAGACGTTCTCACTAAAGTCAAAAACTGAAGTCAGAATAAAGAAGACTGACAAATGGCGGAGTCCACTGTAAGTCTTACCAGATCTGTACACTGGAGGATTGTCATTGTTCTAGACCTTACAAGTCTGAACACTAATATCGAGGAATTGACTTTTGCCTTTACACACTTTCCAAATAACATTCCACTTGTTCTTTACCAAGTTTATACGTGTGTAAAGGTGGTTGGTTAAAAGAATAAAGTCATATTGATGTGACTTTATCCTTGTACCTTAACCAATGCATTTAATGTTCTTGTCGGTTCATTAAATGCATGCAACCATATTTGTACGGCACAAAATTCACTGGTGAATTTTGTTGCTTATAAATACAAAGTCATTTCTTGTAAAAATTACTTTAAAGCATACATTTAGCATTAGAGTGAATTTGTCTAAATACTCTCGATCTTAAACAGGGATACTTCACAACTTTAAGTATCTCGATCCAAAAGAGTTATTTGACAAATATAGATCATTTGTAATTTATAGGTTGTTAGGATACATACTTATTTGTATTATCTTGATTCCGCACAACCTTGTATTTTATTTAACATCATAAATAAAATACACCTTGAAAAATACATAATGTTCCACTTTACTTGTTTATTGCTTTAAGTCTTGTATTACTTTGTTTATATATTCTTGCATTTATTTACAAGTAATACTAGTCCATTCTAATGATTATTAGACTTGTTGTATTATACACTTCTGGGTTAACCATCGTATTTGGGACCTCACAAAAACAGAAACTAAATACTGAATCTAATTTATTATTAGATTGAAACACAAATTACAACTCGATAACAATGATCTATCCTCAAACGAGTGTAGATCTAAGACAGGGATTGTCCACAAACGTGTGCAATCCTAAACAATTTATAACAATACAGACTCGATTAATCATATAACAAGGAAGTTATATGAACAACTAATACTGAAACGAATTATACAGAAAACACGAACAAGATGAATAACCAATACAAAAATAAACCGACTCAACTCATAACCCTAATTCTTCAATTCGTCCAGTATATATAGAAGACATCTTTGAGACTTAACAGCTTTAGTCCCTGCACAATACAGCTTGACAGAACCAACACCATAATAATCAACTTATACTAAATATCAAAAACAGTCCCTGAACAATATCAAACTTTATAAGTTTGATACAAAATACATTTTATATATTTAACACAGATATACAAACCTATGTGTAGAACATCCAAAAGGGTACATATGTATAAGCATTTACTATTACTCTTTCCATGTTGCACCCGTTCTATTGAGGTTACCTTTGATCTTCCCTTGTCAGTGTAAAACAGAAAATGGGCCAGTAATCCATGCAAGTTGTGTGCGATGCACAAAAGACTGCATCTGCTTTCAAATGATTTCAGGTAAAGAGTGATCAATAAATCTTTCCTTTTAAACCTTGCACAAATCGTAACAACATTCAATCAAAAGTATATAATCAGTGATTAGAAAATAAATTCATGATTGAACGTAAAATCCTAATTTAATCAATAGCAATAAAAAAAGACAACATGACGTCAATGTTAGTCTGCATATTTTTTTCCTCCCTTTTTAGCCTACATACGCATATATTACTGCCAATATATATATATATTATATATATATATATATAATATATATATATATATATATAATATATATATATATATTAGAACGGATTACTGCCAATATTAATCACTTCACCGCAATTTTAAATATCACTGTCAAACTGATTTAAGCCATAACTAAACCAAAAATTGATGTAGCTTACCGGTGAAGACTTTCAGGTTATTTCGCATACAATGTTGAAATCGTAGCTGTGAGTTTGTAAACCATAAAGGAATAACAAATCATCCAAATAATTTGAAACCGTCTTAAACACCCCAAATAATGCGACACTATCTAATATATCATGAAACATGTTTATGGAACTGATGTGCGAAAATCTAGTTTTAAAATTTATAAACAAGAAATACCGATTAACTGATTACTACACACTCTCGGGCAGTGTACCCGTTCGTTTGTAATATAGTTTAAAGGTAAGTCCAGGTCGAATCCACATGGAGTGTATAAGAAATAAGCGAGTTTTAAGTAGTTCAAAATGCTTTTAGGTTTTATGACCCTCGTCAGTTGATTTGAAAATTAAACTAAAATAAAAGTAAACTAAAATTAACTTAAAAAGATTTATCGAGAACAATAATATTAAAAGGTCATCTACTTCGACTCCATGATACATCAAATTCAGGTTGCACTTTAAATGAAAGACCAATTCAAATATGACGACTTATAATCGAGAACCAAACAAAGACTCACTCCGTACCCGTCAAGTTTGTTACTTTAATTGATGCCCTTAATCAACTAGATCCATTACTTAAGACCCGTACCCCGAGACGCCTCTTATAACTTCACTAATTAACTAATTGTTTTGATTAATAAGATAACAATTATGTCTATTGATTGTACCCAACCATTAACCCGTTGATTCTTATTATCGATTGATTCCCTTCTACCGTACCCGTCAAGTTTGTTACTTTAATTGATGCCCTTAATCAACTAGATCCATTACTTAAGACCCGTACCCCGAGACGCCTCTTATAACTTCACTAATTAACTAATTGTTTTGATTAATAAGATAACAATTATGTCTATTGATTGTACCCAACCATTAACCCGTTAATTCTTATTATCGATTGATTCCCTTCTACCGTACCCGTCAAGTTTGTTACTTTAATTGATGCCCTTAATCAACTAGATCCATTACTTAAGACCCGTACCCCGAGACGCCTCTTATAACTTCACTAATTAACTAATTGTTTTGATTAATAAGATAACAATTATGTCTATTGATTGTACCCAACCATTAACCCGTTAATTCTTATTATCGATTGATTCCCTTCTACCGTACCCGTCAAGTTTGTTACTTTAATTGATGCCCTTAATCAACTAGATCCATTACTTAAGACCCGTACCCCGAGACGCCTCTTATAACTTCACTAATTAACTAATTGTTTTGATTAATAAGATAACAATTATGTCTATTGATTGTACCCAACCATTAACCCGTTAATTCTTATTATCGATTGATTCCCTTCTACCGTACCCGTCAAGTTTGTTACTTTAATTGATGCCCTTAATCAACTAGATCCATTACTTAAGACCGGTACCCCGAGACGCCTCTTATAACTTCACTAATTAACTAATTGTTTTGATTAATAAGATAACAATTATGTCTATTGATTGTACCCAACCATTAACCCGTTGATTCTTATTATCGATTGATTCCCTTCTACCGTACCCGTCAAGTTTGTTACTTTAATTGATGCCCTTAATCAACTAGATCCATTACTTAAGACCCGTACCCCGAGACGCCTCTTATAACTTCACTAATTAACTAATTGTTTTGATTAATAAGATAACAATTATGTCTATTGATTGTACCCAACCATTAACCCGTTAATTCTTATTATCGATTGATTCCCTTCTACCGTACCCGTCAAGTTTGTTACTTTAATTGATGCCCTTAATCAACTAGATCCATTACTTAAGACCCGTACCCCGAGACGCCTCTTATAACTTCACTAATTAACTAATTGTTTTGATTAATAAGATAACAATTATGTCTATTGATTGTACCCAACCATTAACCCGTTAATTCTTATTATCGATTGATTCCCTTCTACCGTACCCGTCAAGTTTGTTACTTTAATTGATGCCCTTAATCAACTAGATCCATTACTTAAGACCCGTACCCCGAGACGCCTCTTATAACTTCACTAATTAACTAATTGTTTTGATTAATAAGATAACAATTATGTCTATTGATTGTACCCAACCATTAACCCGTTAATTCTTATTATCGATTGATTCCCTTCTACCGTACCCGTCAAGTTTGTTACTTTAATTGATGCCCTTAATCAACTAGATCCATTACTTAAGACCCGTACCCCGAGACGCCTCTTATAACTTCACTAATTAACTAATTGTTTTGATTAATAAGATAACAATTATGTCTATTGATTGTACCCAACCATTAACCCGTTATTCTTATTATCGATTGATTCCCTTCTACCGTACCCGTCATAGAAGCAATTACTTATACCTAAGCAATCAAAATATCTCTTACCCAACCCTAGTTACCACTGAGATTAAGCAAGATCTATCCGAAATCAGAAGATAAATGATAAAGAATTAATAAGCTAAGATCACGACATAACGTTAAATCAAATCGTCTAGAATAATATAAATCATGCAACCATCATTCAAAGTATCACTTCATCTCAGTAGATGATGAAGTATTTAGCTACTCATAGTCAAAAACAGAACACAGAGTAATTAAAAAGAGAAACATAGTGTACCAATGTGTTTGATCTAACTAGAAAGCAAAGAAAAACGTAATCGAAAGCCTTGGATCTCACGAACAACTCTGTAGCCTTTGAGAACGTAAAAGCTGCTGCAAAACCCTAGAAAATAACCCTAATTTCGTAAACAAGTGATAAGATGTCGAATGGTAGGGTTTTGGTCTTCTATTTATAGGGTTTAGGAAAGTCTTGGTTCTGCCGACCTAATCTGTGCGCCGCATGGAATATCCATGCGCCGCATATAATGAATTTTCTGAATTTTGGGTGCCCGATACGCGCTACATGAAGCTCTCATGCGCCGCACATACTTAGTCCAGATCTACTGCCTCAAAATCCCAACTTTTATGCGCCGCATAAATATCCCATGCGCCGCATATGTCTTCAGGAATAACCAAACTTGTATTTTTCCACTCGGTCTTCACACGAACTCGTCCTCGAACCTTCTTCATGCATCCAGAAGTCGTCTAAAGGCCATTTCTAACCATTTTGTACTCCTTGAACCTGAAATCACACAAACACTATGAAAGTATCGAATATTCGTGCAATTAACTCATAATTAATTATAAAAATGGCTTATTAACGATGTGGAAATATGTATAATTATAGACACATCAAATTCCCCCACACTTGAGCTTTGCTTGTCCTCAAGCAAATACTCAAGACAAATCATTTGAAAATCTGAATGATGGAGTTGTTTTTCTACTTTTCAAACCACTTTAAGTATAGTCATGCAAAACTATAACGTTTAAGAAAAATGCTTTAGACAAAATCAGAAAGCTATAACTTACGAGGTAAAGATACTTAGTCAATCAGATCTAAAAGCCAACCTTATACTCGTGTTAATACCTCTAAAACCGTTCTATAATCCCAAGTGTCTTACAGCTCAGTCTTACTCTTTTACGCAACAAGTTAAGCACTTAAAGGTTTGTATAGCAATTAGTTCCACTAGCCACTAGTAAGGCACGTTATCTTATTATTGGTTGTGCTTGTGAATCACTACATAGACATACTCTTACACTACGGTCATGCTTCCTAACTAGACACCAAAGCAGTTATACGATATTATCATCTTTAATAGTTGAGACAACGGTGACAGGTCGGTGGTTCCCCACTCACAGAGCGACATAACTCAACTAATGGTTAGAGTTTATACCTTACATCAAGACAGCGGTGACAGGTCAGTGGTTCCCCACTCGCCGAGCGACATAACTTGATGTGTATAATTTTACTCGTTTAATAGCTCAAAGAACTCATTTATTAATCTACTGATCGTCTTTCTTTAAGATTTTTACATTATTTCATGCATTGACTTAATCAGAGATCCCAGACGACTCATACACTTACCTAGTATACTAGCTATTCAACAATCAATAGAGCAAGATTTAAGGATAAACCATACGTCTAATATAGATCTTACACAAGCACTTAAAGCATTAAGGTTCAATTATATACCATTACCAATAGACTAGATAGTTCTAATTGCTAAGTATATATTTAAGTCCGGTTAAGTGTGCTATAGGAAACTATAGCGCAAGCCATTTCAGCTTAAACTATAATCCACTTGGTCAAATGAACAACCACAAATCTATGGTTAAACTTAAAGTTCTAACTAACAATTCATCTTACCGAAGTTAATATTGCTTATTTATCCTCATCTTTTGTCTATAACAAAGCTTATTTCTCAAAAATGAAAATTTTGCATGAATAAATTAGTAGAAAACTTGCATTTTTGGTTTTACCTATTCCACCCCCCCACACACTTGAATTGTGCAACATCCGTGTTGTACATGAAATCGATTAAAACTAAGGGAGATAGGGAAAAACAAAAATAAAAGAAAAGAACATGAAACTTGCCGGATACATGTGTATGTTCTTATACTTGGTAGAATCGCCTAAATGAATGGTCGCTGAACTTACTACAAACATATGCACGTGGATTGCTACCTCTCAAAAATTCAAAACACTCCTTCCAACAATCAAACATTAGTCACAAGTAGCAATGCTTGCTACTGAACTATCATTCCAAATAAACATCAAAATGAAACGAAATGGTTAAAACGCCAACAGAGGTGCATTACAAACCAAATGAAACATAAGATAATAAAGTTCAACAGATGAAATCACTCTACCACACTGATGACTCTATGCCCACGGTGCCGGCATCGCCATCACAATCTCTAAATTGCCATCAATAGCCAATCAAACAAGCTCTAAAGAGGAGGTTGTTCGTCCCTAGGAAAAATAGACGGGGAGCCACCTCCCTCGTGCATAGTGGATCTCTCAGCAAACATATCTCCTCCTGGTACAATATTGGGTGTTCCTGTGGTAGCCCTACCTCCTGCCTCATCTCCTACCGGCGTGTAGTAACTAAAATAGTTACCACTGTACCTGTCTGCACCGGTATACATCCCATAACCTGTAGTCTGAGTAGTAGGGTCATATGCTGCAGGCTGTTAACGATACTACTCATGCAGAAAATCCGACTGAGGAAAGAAGAAATTAAAAGAAGCCGCACTAGGAGGTATCACCGGTGGTGGATTATAGGCGGGAACAGCGGGTCGGGAAGTCTGGGCCAAATGATCATACTCATGCTCCATCTGTCTCTGCCACATTGGAGCAAAATGCTCCTGCGTCTCTAAAGTCCTATGAACCATGCTAGTAAGTGAGCGCTGCTGGTCCAAGATCATATCTGTGGTCCCCTGCAAACCAAATATAGCCTCCTGCATAGAAGAAAGATCAAGGTGTAGAAGAAGAAGAAACACCACCAGTATACCGAGCCTCACTAGTACCATCATTTCTCTGCCGCCTCCTTAGGCCTCTCCTCCCCTGTCAAAGTACCAACGAATACATCCCTGTTATCAACAACCACAACTAATCATGATCGTCTCAAATCATCCAACCCAAAAGGAACACACGGGACTCTAGTAACCCCTATGTTATACCTGGCAGTCTGCAACTCTAGCCTCAAGTAAATCTGGGTAATGTATTGCCCGCAGAAAAGAATCTGATCCCTGTATAACGCAATGTACCTAGCCAAAACAAATGGGGCACAAACATATCTATATGGTGCTCCCTCCTGAAACAATCTCATCAGCCAAACATCCAATGGTGAAACTTTATCTGTGTGGTCACCCCTAACCAGGAAACAATGGGTGATCATCTTATGCAATACCCTCAACAACGGATCATCAATCTCAACATGCTTACTACTAGACATCTGCACAACTCCACTGCCTCCAATCTCATGTTAGAAATCATCCAAACTCTTGTCATCATCAAAACCAGAATGCCTCTTATCAAACACTCCATTACATAAAAAGTCATATGTATCAATATCCTCCAACTCGTCTCTACTAACCATCCCTGTCAAGTAAGCAAACTCTGGCACCGAACAGTGCCTCTGAACACCCCCAGCTCTAAAATGGATTACTTTCTTGGTGTTGAACTTAGGAACTCAAGACACCATTCTCTAACCGGTGAATGCGAACAATTAAAGATATTTTCCCACATTTTGTACGTCTTAACCTGCCCATTTCCATTCCTATACTTGCATAACAACATCTTTTGAATATCCTCAGCAATACTTATACTAGAAAAATCACGCCAACTCACAATTTTCGGTTGCATCACATGGTCATACCTAATTTCTTGCAACTTGTTCAAATATGTCGTTCTCTCAAGACCTGTAACACCTGGAAACTTAAGCCATTCATGGGCTTCAACCGGCATATTCTTTGCATCAGCATCCAACGGCAAATCCTTATATGTAAATGTGTCACTTGGTTCCGGGTCCGTGAAGTCATAACCTCGAGGAATGCCCGGAACAAACTCGTTATCACTTGAGGTTGCTACTCCCTTTCCTCTCTGTAAAAACACATTATACATTCATTAGAACCTAATGGAAGCACTAACATTCATCAAACGAACTGAAACTAAGAGTTAAAAATCGAAAATCGCAAACAGAAGCATATATGCGGCGCACAGGATATCCATTCTGCGCATATTTCCAGTTTTCAGAATTTCCAAAATTACATGCAGCCCGTTATGCGGCGCATGGATCATCCATGCGGCGCATAATCCTGGATTTTCAGAACATTTTTGTTTTAAAACACAATTAAATCACTTCCCACCAAAATTTTAACATATGTCAACATCATAATCACAATGCCAGGTCAAAGAAAGTCAATTTTCAATCTTTCAATCAAATTCGAGTTCAAATCCATACAATTGATCATGTTAAACACAAATTAAACTTGAATTAAACAAACCCAAACCAACAATACCTCAATTCAATCATCACAACAAAAAACCCTAATTCACTTTCATAATCATGAACCCTAATTTCAAATTCGGACATAAAACATGTAATTAACCCAACTTGAAACAAGATATAATCAATTAAAGCACAAATAAACCATCCCCAAGCATAAACAATCAAAAGCCCCAAATCAATTTCGATATTCCTTATGAACCCTAGATCCGAAAATTTCAATTCAAACCCAAATTACTTGTTAAAATCGATTGCAATCATTATTAAACACAAAACCCATATCATAAAATCAAGTAATTTCGTTTTAATTGACACCTAATTGAAAAATTCTTGAAAAATTCGAACCTAAACTCACCATCATTGCAAGAACAATCAAATAAAAGAATAGGAAGAATACGTACCCTTGATGATCTAACCATGATGAATAACAAGATACAAGTAGAAGGAAATTCGAATTTGGAGGGGGGGGTCGGTTTTTTAGGGTACTTTTGTGTGTATTTTTATGTTTTAGAAGTTTTGAATGAAAATAGACTAAGGAGAAAAACAATAAGAGGGAGAGAAAGGCAGATTTTCATGGGTCCCATTTATCCAAACAAAATCCCAATCCAATTTAAAAGCTGGTCAACAAAAGTCAATGTTGAAAACCCACGATATGCGGTGCATACAACCGCCAAGCGGCGCACAGATGCAATTTTCAGAATCTGCAGAATTTTCAAAGCCCCGATATGCGGCGCATAGAAGATCTATGCGGTGCATAAATCATCGTCCCCTGTGACTTACCTTGGCTCGTTTTGACTTACCGTAACGCGTGTGGGTGCCTCCAGACCTGCATTACTTAACAAAAAGCTATAAAAACGAAAAATAACAGTAACAAAACTAAGAAAAATAGAAATGACACACAGGTTGCCTCCCGAGAAGCGCTTAATTTATTAACGAGTCATTAGCTAGACTCGATCCTAAATTATTGATCGAATTCAAAGAATGGGAGCTCCTCTACTACAGCTCCCTCGGCACTCTCTTCCTCATTAAACAACTTTAGCCTATGGTCATTCACTATAAATGAATCTCCATCATTCTTGAACTATTTAACATAACCCGACGGGTAAACATACTTAATGACATAAGGTCCAGTCCACCTAGAGGTCAACTTAGGTTGTTTCAACTTAAATCTAGAAAGGAACAGAAGCACTTTGTCACCTACCTTAAATTCTTTCTTACGGAGTCTACGATCATGCCAAACCTTAGTGCGTTCCTTATAGAGTCTCGAATTATCATATGCTTGCAACCTAAGTTCATCTAGTTCATGCAATTGCAAAAATCTCAATTCACCACTTTCAATTAAGTCCATATTGCAATTCTTAAGTTCCCAATAAGCCTTATGCTCTATTTCCAACGGTAAATGACAAGTCTTACCGTATAGCAACCTATATGGTGTAGTTCCTATGGGTATTTTGTAGGTGGTTCTAAATGCCCACAAAGCATCATCTAATTTCTTAGACCAATTCTTTGGGTTATCACCTATAGTTCTCTCTAAAATTCTCTTTAAAGCTCTATTGGTATTCTCTACTTGGCCACTTGTTTGCGGGTGATAAGAAGTCGAGAATTGGTGGTGAACACCATATCTCTTTAACACCTTAGCAAGTTGGTGATTCGCGAAATGAGTTCCACGATCACTTATTAAGACCTTAGGGATTCCAAATCTACTAAACAATTGCTTCAAGAAATCTATAACTACCCCGGCATCATTAGTTGGCAATGCTTTTGCCTCGACCCATTTTGACACATAATCAACCGCCACTAAAATGTAGGTACATTTGTGTGAAGGCGGGAAAGGTCCCATGAAATCAATACCCCAAACATCAAAAACTTCGCATACCTGAATAAATTGTTGAGGCATTTCATCCCTCTTAGAAATGTTACCTTGGCGTTGACAAATCTTACAAGTATCCACAAGCGTTTGAGCCTCCTTGAAGATTGTTGGCCAATAAAAACCTGCATCAAACACTTTCTTACCTGTAATCGATGGTCCATAATGTCCACCGGTAGGTCCATAGTGGCAATCATCCAAGATCTTCCTGGTTTCAGCTCCGGAAACACATCTCCTAATCATTCCATCTGCACACATTCTAAACAAAACGGGTCATCCCAAAAATAGTTCTTCACATCAGAAAAGAATTTCTTCTTTTGTTGATGTGTCCATCCCTTAGGAATAATGCCTGCAACAAGATAGTTAGCAAAACCTGCAAACCATGGAAGATTATCATCATTACTACTCATTAAATACTCATCGAGGAAGGCATCGTCTATATCTCCTTCCCGAAGTTTCTCACAGTGGGGATCTTCAAGTCTACTTAAATGGTCAGCCGCTAAATTTTCAGCCCCTTTCTTATCCTTTATCTCAATGTCAAACTCTTGCAAGAGCAAAATCCAACGGATGAGACGAGGTTTAGCATCTTGTTTAGAAAACAAGTACTTAAGGGCTGAATGGTCGGTAAAAACTATGGTCTTACTAAGCACTAGATATGACCTAAACTTATCAAAAGCAAAGACAACCGCTAGTAACTCTTTCTCGGTAGTGGTATAGTTCTGTTGAGCACTATTAAGAGTCCTACTAGCAAAGTAAATGGGTCGGAAATGGTTACCTTCTCTTTTTCCTAAAACAGCCCCACGGCATAATCACTAGCATCACACATTAATTCAAAAGGTTGAGACCAATCGGGTGAAACCATAATGGGTGAATGAGTCAAATGGTCTTTGAGAAGTTCAAATGCCTTAAGGCAATTAGAGTTGAACTCGAACGGCCTTTCTCAAGCAAATGGGTCATGGGTCTAGTAATCTTAGAAAAGTCCTTAATAAACCTACGGTAGAACCCGGCATGTCCAAGAAAACTTCTAACGGCCTTAACATTGGTGGGAGGAGGTAACTTAGCAATAACATCAATCTTAGCTCTATCTACCTCTATGCCTAAACTAGACATTTTATGTCCTAAAACAATTCCTTCTCTAACCATGAAGTGACATTTCTCCCAATTAAGCATTAGGTGAGCCCGCTCGCATCTTTCTAACATCTTATCTAAGTTTGCTAGACATGTATCAAAAGAATTACCAAAAACAGAAAAATCCATAAAAACCTCCATGGAAGTTTCTAACATGTCTTGAAAGATGGCTATCATACACCTTTGGAAGGTGGCGGGTGCATTACATAATCCAAAAGGCATTCTACTATAAGCATAGGTACTAAAGGGACATGTAAAAGTGGTCTTTTCTTGATCATTGGTGTCAATGGGTATTTGAAAGTACCCGGAGAAACCATCAAGAAAACAAAAATACTCGTTACTGGCTAACCGCTCGAGCATTTGGTCAATGAAAGGTAAAGGGAAATGGTCCTTACGGGTTGCATCGTTTAACTTCCTATAGTCAATACAAACTCTCCACCCGGTAACCGTCCTAGTTGGAACAAATTCATTTCGGTCATTGGTCACTACCGTCATCCCCCCTTTCTTTGGTACACAATGTACCGGACTAACCCATGGACTGTCAGAGATACGGTAAATTATTCCTGCATCTAAAAGCTTAATTATCTCTTTCTTGACTACATCTTTCATATTCGGATTAAGCCTCCTTTGTCTTTGAACAACTGGTTTAAAACTTTCATTTAAATTGATTTTATGCTTGCAAAATTCGGGGCTTATTCCTGGTATGTCAGTTGTACGCCAAGCAAAGGCCTTTTTATGAGACCTAAGGACAGTCATTAACCTAAACTTTTCATCATCCGAAAGTGATGATGAAATGACAACTGGAAGAAAACACTTACCTTCGAGGAATGCATATTCCAAGTGCTCGGGAAGTGGCTTAAGCTCCAAATCAGTTGGTGGATTCTCCACCGAGGTCTCCATCTTCACGCCATCCCTATCGATCTCCTCAAAAGTCTCATCTTCCGGTGGTGTTTCATCCATGCTCAGTGCCATAATCTCTTGCATTTCTTCTTCTTCCATTTCACGAACTTCTTCACTACTTGCCACTAGAGCTTCATCCATTTCCATGCCCAAAATTTCCAGAATCTCCATTTCCAAAGCATCTTCAATCACATCAATCCTGAAACAAGAATCATCATAAGAGTAAGGGTGTTTCAATGCTTTATCAATGGCAAAAGTGACTCTATCATCTCCTATTCCTAACAAAATGATCTTATCCTTGACACGGATGATAGCATCGGTCATGTACAAGAATGGTCGGCCTAAAATTAGAGGCACCTTGGTGTCCTCTTCCATTTCACGAACTTCTTCACTACTTGCCACTAGAGCTTCATCCATTTCCATGCCCAAAATTTCCAGAATCTCCATTTCCAAAGCATCTTCAATCACATCAATCCTAAAACAAGAATCATCATAAGAGTAAGGGTGTTTCAATGCTTTATCAATGGCAAAAGTGACTCTATCATCTCCTATTCCTAACAAAATGATCTTATCCTTGACACGGATGATAGCATCGGTCATGTACAAGAATGGTCGGCCTAAAATTAGAGGCACCTTGGTGTCCTCTTCCATTTCCTAGATCACAAAATCAGCCGAAAAAACTAGATGTCCTACTTTAACACACATATTTTCAGCGATCCCCATGGGATACTGAAATGAATGGTCGGCAAGCCTAATGCTCATCTGAGTTGGTTTCAATGCCTCTAAAGATCACTTATGATAAACATAATAAGGCATTAAATTGATGCTAGCCCCTAGATCGGCTAATGCATCACAGCTAAAAGACTTATCAAAAGAACATTTAATCAGAAAACTTCCTGGGTCTTCAAGCTCAAGAGGAAGTTGATTCTTGACTACAGCTGAACACTCTACATTGAGGAAAGTAGCCTTGGCTTCCTCTAGTTTCTTCTTATCCGTTACGAGCTCTGTTGAGTCCCAATGTACATTCTAAATTTGGTGATGACAAATCTGACCTATAAACACTTAGTAATCTTTTGGCTCTTGTAATCTGATCTGGGTCAGAGTAAGCTGACACAGCTTGCGATCTGTTCCTGGCCCAGATCATGCTTCATGTTTTGCAAATTGTAATCATTTGGAAGCAAGTGTTGTTCAAGCTGCATCAACAAGTATATAGCATTCAATCCAAGTCGAAGAAGAGGATTGAAGATAAGGACAAATGACGTGACTAGGAAGGTTCCTAGAATCTAGGTTGGTGGTTGGTTTACATATGTGTATCCATACTCTTATTGGATGATAAAGAATGTGCGTCAGTACTTTGGGAACCACAAGTACGAGGAGAAGGCATGATCAAATATTCCTTTGTCATCCAGTGGAAGAAGAATACGTGGCTTAATTGGATACCAAGAGAAGACGGGCTTTTGCCTATAAAAGCCTCAATCCTTGATTGCATATGTGTGGCATTCCTGAGAATCATTCTTCACACAAGTTTTCTCTGCTCTTACACACAGCTTAGTCTGTAAGAGATCAGCTTGGGCTGATTCTCTTGAGCTGAAACTTATTGATTGTTGTTTGTCATTTCAAGGGTTGTTTAGATATCTGTAGGCTATCTTTGTTCCGCAACAAGCTGTAATTCTTTGTATAGATTATTTATTAATAAAGGATTACATTGAAAACCACAATCTGTGTTCAAGAATGTTTCATTTACTTTACTGCTTTACTGTTTTATTGATTCCTGTTCTTTACTTACTTAATATCTAAGCTGAGTCTTTAAAACATTTGTTAAAAGTTTGTAAAGATCGAATTAAGTTGTATTCACCCCCCCATCTACAATTGTTCTGTGTACAATATACTTTGGTATATTGATACACCTTGGGACGTATTCAATTAAAGATCTCTTAAATAAATTTGGTTTTAGTGATTGCTCACCTATGAAAACTCCTATGGGAACTGGTGATAAGCTGGGTGAAGATAAAAATGGCAAATTTGTTGACACCACAGCTTATAGGGGTATGATAGGATCATTACTTTACTTGACTGCTAGCAGACCAGATATTATGTTTGCTACATGTCTTTGTGCAAGATATCAAGTTAGTCCTAAAGAATCACATCTTAAAGCTGTGAAAAGAATCTTCAGATACCTTAAAGGTAGTCCCAATCTGGGTCTTTGGTATCCCAAAGACTCAGGATTTGATCTAATTGGCTATTCAAATTCTGACTTTACTGGCTGTAAGATTGATAGAAAAAGCACTTCAGGAGCTTGTCAATTGCTTGGCAATAGTCTTGTAAGCTGGTCCAGCAAAAAGCAGCATTCAGTTTCTATTTCCACTGCAGAAGCTGAATATGTTGCTGCAGGGAGTTGTTGCTCTCAAGTTCTTTCGATGCTGTATCAGCTTCAAGACTATGGTGTCACTGCATAAAAAACTCCAATCTTTTATGAGAACACCAGTGCCATAGAAATTTCCAACAATCATGTGCTTTATTCAAGGAGCAAGCACATTGATATAAGATATCATTTCATTAGAGATCATGTGATGAAAGAAGATGTTGAACTCCACTTCATTCCAACTGATAATCAGCTTGCAGACTTGTTTACAAAGCCATTGGATGAATCAAGGTTCAACTATCTCATAAGTAAGCTAGGTATGCTAAATATGTAAAAGGTAGTGAGCTAAGTAATAACAAATCTGACCCCTTAGAGTTATTCTCAATTTTGAGGGTAAGTTGTGTCTGACCCAGACTACCCTTTCATACTTGGTGTACTTTCAAGTAAAAGAGGGTAAGCTGAGTCTGACCCAGCTTAGTGGTTGTTTTGTTATTAAATATCTCAGTGCGTTTTATTATTTATTATATTTTATTTAGTTTACTTATTTATCCATTTTCTATTTAATTAGTGTTTGACACGTGTAGTGGCAACGGTTGGTTTCTGAAAAAGTACCCCCACTACTCGTTCTTCCACCAATCAAATTGTTTCTCTCTCCAATTTTCAAACGGTTAATGTTATAATAAAGTATATATACTCAATTTAACCTAAACCCCCAAATCACTTCTTCATTTCTTTTAAAATCAATCGTTATTTTTCTCTCAAATCTGTACACTGTTTTATTAATTTCTTAAATCTTTTTCAAAAATTCTTGTTTAAATTAAAATGGCATCATCATCTGTTTCTCCTAATAATTCTCAATCAGATTCTTCGTCTGAATCTGAAGTTCTATACCCAGCTCCGGTAAGCGTGAATAAGCTTTCGCCCTATGTGGTGGGAAATAATGTAGTGGTAGTCCCGGCTGATCTTGATACTGGTAAAATCAAGATAGTCAGTCTCGTTTCGGCCAATGTTCATCCTCCTTCTTGGGCAAAGGGGTATGACGACGTGGTAGCATTCCTATGGTACCATCCATTTGGCAAAATGTTGATTGAGAAGTCTGATGTGGTGTTTAAGGACCTTCTTTGTGAATTTTGGGCTAGTTGTTATGTGAAGAATAACAAGGAAGGAGATCCTGCAATCTATGGCACCATCCTCAACGGTAAGAAAAAGGTATATATTTCTTTAAAGAGGATTAGGTCTGCTTTTGAGCTGTCATATATGCCTGATGATATTTATGAAAGTGTTGTGTCTCACACTGAAGCCAAAAGTGTTTTACAAGATGTTGGATATACTGGTCCATTGGCTTCAGTGGTTAAAATGAAATATTTAACTGGTATTTGGAACTATCTTTTGAGCACAATATCAAAATCTTTACAAGTAAAGGCAGACAGCTTTGATCAACCTAATGCCTTAGAATTGCAGAATTTTCATGCAATAGTCACTATGACCAGAATAGATTTTGCTGCTGTAATTTTTAGAGACTTAGTTGGCCGAGTCAACAACAAGAGTCTTACCATACCTTATGGTAGAATTCTGGCTTTAATTATTGATGCTATCTTAGATAGTGATTTCAGTTTGGCAACTGGTCAAACTGTTGAATGTAAGGCCATTAATAACAATATTTTCAATAGTCCTAAGGTAACTGCGCAGGGTCTAACCCCAGCAATGCAGACCTACCTTGATTATTGCAGGGGAAAGGAGAGGGGGGAAGCTGTTAGTGAGGAAGATGTCCCTTCTTCGACGCGATCTGAGTCTGACACTCAATCTGCTAATCAGGGGGACCCAGGTACACATGCTTCTGAACCATCAAACTCCTCTCAATCTATTCATTCTTCTCCTTCTAAAGAGGGTGAAGGGTTGGCCAAATCATCAGCCACCCTAGCCACACCCTCATCCATTTCTTCCAAATTCGCTTCAAAAAGACCCATTGTTGAGGACTTTGGTGCAAATATCAAAAAGGAAGTCTGTGTCAAAAAGCAACTATCAAAAAGGAAGTCTGTGTCAGCTTCTGGGGTTGACAATGCAACATCAAATATTGAAGTCCCCCAAGGTGCAGAGGAAGCTGAGGAACGTTCCAAAGCTGACTCTACCACCTAAGCAGATAAGCCGAAATCACCACACCCATCTGCACTCTCCTAAAAGAGTGTAGATGAGAAAAAGGGATCACCTACTGGCTACTGCTACCCAACCCTCTAAAAAGGGTAAAGGTATTGAAACAAAGACCTCCTCCCAAGGTCATACTGTGTCGCCACCTATATTGCCATCATCAGCCTCACAAAAGGTTGATGATATCATAAAAGGAACAATAGTGGATCTAGCCCAGATCCAACATGAGTCAGACTCTATGCACATCATTTTTGAGATGTTCAGCCAAAGGAGAGAAGTATCGAACGCACTTGTGACACTCCTTCTCCTCCCCAAGCTGATCAGACTCCTTCTATCTTACACTCTGATTCTGCTCAGGCTGTCAATGCCTCTCCTAGATCACAAGGAGTAGTACAGGCCTCAATAATTCTCCCTAAGGTTGCTTTGGTGCAACAAAACACCATTGTGGAAGGGCAATCCTCTACCCTTAACATTACACCTGCAGGATCTGTGTCTGCATCTGTCCTTGGACAGAGGGATCCTGTAGTTACATGGTTGTCTTTAAGGCAGTTATGTCAGCCCCATGTGCAGCAATGGGAACTATTGGTGGTCCTCACAATGCCAATGAGAATTTAATCACTATCTCTGGAAGTGATTCTTCATTCGATGATGTGTTTGCCCATCCATCCTCAAGGGATGATCTGATGGAAGATGCCAGTGGAGGAGTTGATCAACATCATGATCAACACATTCCCACTGGCCCTTAGCCTGAATTAAACGTCAATCTTTCTCAGGCTGACCAACACATTATCATTTCTGAAAAATCTGCTCATGAGACTCACTCTCATGAGAAAATTCACCAAACTCCCTTAGCCTCCACCCCTTTCTATATGAGCCCAATGACCCTGATTTTAAGGATTGCAGGTTGCTCTTTCCAAAGTTAGTGGCTTTTAAGCCAACTGCAAGCCCTTCCCAAGCTGCCACTATCTCATTTTCAGATATGGTGGGTCAGCTCACTGAGTTCACTTCAATCTATAAGGTTGAGAGCTCAAAGCTGATCAAAGACTTGGAAAAGATCCAAAAGGATCAGGACTTGACGGACAAGAAGGTGGATAAGCTGTGTCAAGAACAGACTGCACTAAAAGAAAATGTGAAGAAGGCAGTTGGCTTGATGCAGCAGAACCAATCCAAGCTGACAGAGTCTCTTGATGGTCTCACAAAGGCAATCCATGAAAAAAAGGAGAGAAACAAGAGCACTCTGAGTCAGATTGAGAAAAGTGCAACAAAGTTTACAAGAGATGTCACCATTGAGCTTCAATCTGCCAACAAGTCACAAGCAGATTTCAAGAATGAATTCATTGAAGTTTCAAAGGGTGTCAAATCTAGTATTGGATCCCTCCATGCTGACTATATTGAGTTACTTAGGGCATGCTGTGTCAACAATGTCAAGATTGACTTGCTTAACCACAAATTAAGTGGAGTCTTTGCCACTCCAGTCAGTTCTTTCCCTGGTGATGATGACAAAAAGGGGGAGAAGAGTGTTGCACAGATTGAGCAAGAAGAACTTGAAAGGGAAAAAGAGAAAATTCAAGTTGACAAATAGATTGCTGAGTACTTAAGAAAGCTAGATGAAAGAGTGAAAAAGGCTAGAGCTGAGAGGGAGGCCAATGACAAAAGGATTGTTGTATTTGGTTCAAGTTTAGAAGGTGAGAAGGAAACAGAGGAGATAAAAATGCCAGAGTCTGATTCTGGTGGTGAAAAGTTGGTTGGAAATTTGAATGAAGAAGCTGAGAAGGAGAGTGATACAATTGAGGGGGAGACTAATGTTGAAATGGGAGATATAAGGAAGGAAGTTGGAGTTGAAAAAGTTATTGAAAAAGGAAAGTCTTCCCAAGCTGACCCTGTACAAGTTGTGTCATCTCAAGCTGACCCAGCTCCCAAAGAAAAACTTGCAGAATCCTCTTCAAGTGAAGACACAGCCACCTTTACTCAATTTATATTAAAGAATTTTCTGAAGTTTGGGTGCCCAATATGCGCCGCATGAAGCTCTCATGCGCCGCACATACTAGTCCAGCTACTGCCTCAAAATCACAACTTTTATGCGCCGCATAAATATCCCATGCGCCGCATATGTCTTCAGGAATCACCAAACTTGTATTTTTCCACTCGGTCTTCACACGAACTCGTCCTCGAACCTTCTTCATGCATCCAGAAGTCGTCTAAAGGCCATTTCTAACCATTCTGTACTCCTTGAACCTGAAATCACACAAACACTATGAAAGTATCGAATATTCGTGCAATTAACTCATAAATAATTATAAAAATGGCTTATTAACGATGTGGAAATATGTATAATTATAGACACATCAGGAACTAAAATGTTTATGTTCTTAAAACTCATTATTCAATGGAAAATATAGAATAACCAAACCCAAACCAATACTTACCTTTGTTCATGGCCAATAACCAAGACACCATAATTGACCACTATTGCACCTTCAATCATGTGTATTAGCTAGAAATACGTAAGTGATAAAAACCTTGTGGTATTGAAGTACCTACAGCAGCCAAAGTGACCACCTAGACTAACTTTCCCATTGGTTGTGGCTTTAGGTAAAGAATGACTATCCATCTCTTGTCACTTTTCTATGTCAACATACTAATGGCAACAAAAGTTTTGATAGTTTGGTGTTGGGTATGACTTATGATTATTAATGTATGACTCTTTTACTTACCCTTTTGTTGGTCCCTCGTCTCTCTCTCACGAACAACAATACAAAACACACACTGAACTTTACTTGAACGCAGAGCGTTCTTCTTACTTGACTTCACAACACGTCTTTTACAAATGGTTTACATGGGTATTTATAATTACCCAATAGACACATACGAAACAACACACCCTTTCACTAAAGGGTATAACTTTCTAACAGACACAACTTTTCTAACAGACATGTCCCTTCACAATCCTAACTACCTATAACCGAAAATAACTTCCATTCGGTTGTAGACTTTATTTCCGACACATTAAACCCTTTAACTTATACATCGACACTTCCATGGATTGATAAATTAGTATCCAACACTCCTCCCTAATTTATTAATCCATGCCTTTGATATCTTCAAACTTCATCATCTTTATCTTTGAACTTTGGCTTGTTTCCACTTCCTTTGTCTTGATCTTTAACACGAACTATGTCTTGAACTGCTCCATTGATTTCACTTCTTTCTTTCTTATCTTGAATCTCATCTTGATCATCCTTGTTAACTTTGTCGGTACCTTCCTTCATTTGTATCATCTCATAGTCTTGAATCTCCAACAATGTGTTTCTTGTATCACGATCTTCGTATTCAACTTTCTTGTTTCTTGACTTGATGTCTTTCTCAATCTTGCTTTCCTTTTGAAATCTTGATGGCGTCTCTTGATGCTTCTTGCATTCGCCGTTGTCAACTCTTGGTTCTTCTTCTAGTAGTTTCTTATCCGAAACAACTTCATGGTTTTCTTTCTCAACCTGTTCTCTTTCTGACTTTAACTCTTTCATCTCTTTGCTTGTGCAATCTCTCAACTTCTTGAGGTTTTCTAACTCCCTTTGCATTTGTTTCTCAAATGCAATCTCTCTACTTTTCATCTTCTTCTCAAACTCTTGTTTCTCCATCTCAAAGTCTTGGAGTAATTCAAACTGTAACATTCGTGAGTTTTGACCCGTTGACTTTATGTGTAATTTGACTAACAATTTGAGGTAATGAAATAATTGGGTTCATTTTGTGATTATATGACTATGTGGTATGTTAGTCGGGTCGATAGTGTGTTTAATCGGTGTTTAAATGTATAACGATTTGTATTTTGGCTTGAGAAGGAAACGGGTCGGCCCGTGGGTCATCCACGACCCACCAGCCCCTTTATGACCCATTCCCTCCTTATCCCTTCATTCACCACATATCTCCCTTTCTCATTTTCTCTCAAGTAAAGAAGGCAAAGGCAACCCATTTCATTTCTTCATCTCATTTACATCGACTTGGTGTTTTGGAACTGATATAACACTAGAATCATAGTCTTCTATACCTCATTATCGTCATATCGAAGAATCAAAGGTTGTAGTGAAAGCATTTTTACCCATTTTGTCATAAATTGGGTTCTAGCTCGAGAAGGAAGTTTTGGTAAGTCAAATTCATCCCATTTGTATCTACTTATGTTTGTTTATGCATTTCTAGTCGTTTCGAGTATTTGCAAGTCTCAAATCGACTCAAAATGGAATTTGGGTCAATTTAGGGTTTTGGGTTGGTTTGATCGATTTGGTTGTTTTGATGATGTTATGGATGGAAATACGGGTTTGGGTAAGTGTATTTGTGCATTAGAATGTCAAATGTAACTTCAAAATGAGTCCTTTAACCTTGCAATACGATTTAGGGTTTTGGTTCAAGTGAGTTAGGGTTTTGGGTCACATTTTCTGCACTTAACTGCTGCTGTTCGTGGGTTTGCCCAGTAAGGGGCGTAACCTACGCCCCCTTGGGGCGTAGCTTACGCTAGACCAAATCTGGCTGGGCGTAGGTTACGGCCCTTTGGGGCGTAGCTTACGCTAGACCAAATCTGGCTGGGCGTAGGTTACGGCCCTTTGGGGCGTAGCTTACGCCGAATCCTCCATCTTACGCCAAAACCTTCTGTTTACGCCACTCAAGACGCCAAAAGAATTGCACTTTCTGGAGCACCGTACCTTACGCCCCCTTTACCCTAGAATTTTACTAAGGCCGTAACCTACGCCCCTTAGGGCCGTAGCCTACGCCCCCTCTGTTTCTGAATTTTCCTGTTTGACCTAGTTTGACTTCCAGAACCCTAATAACGTATCGGGCTTCGATCTAAATCACTTCTTAACTTATTTTACATTGATTAAGAGTTCTAGAAGTCGCCTAATGTCGAGAACCACTTTGAGAACCTAATTAGGGTTTTGTCGAGAAATTGTTAAGTTACGTATATGTGTTTATGTATGTTGATATGAATGTATATGATCGATATTTAGGTGTTGGACATGAAGTGAACATTGAACGACAGTAACTTGACTTTATATCAATTCTAGCTTTTCATAGCCAATCGAGGTGAGTTCCGTAACTCCCTACTCCTTTGAGATTCAGGCTGAAAAGTGTAAAACTTGCGTGTTTACTTACGTTGTTGACTGATTGATTGATTTGGATTAAATGTTGGATTGATGAGACGGTTTATTACGTTTGGTTGACTTGGTTTATGTTTGTTAAGTATTTCATTAATATTAGAATAGACGTACATACATGGAAGTCGGTTATGCCTTCATTGGGTTTTAGATGTGGTGGGAAGGCTGCGAGTGACCCTATATATAAGCATCTGAGACTCGAAGAATGGATAATCCTCTTAAGTGTATGTACGTATAGTTGGTTTGAGTTGTGTTTATTGGTTTATGACTGACGAATATTGACTGTTGGTTTATGACAGACGACTTGTGATTGATGCATATACGATTGATTGTAAGCATGCATACATTGTAGATAACCCCCGGTTGAGAATTGCAAACATCCAAGTGTATAGATGTATACACTTATCCTGATGGATGTTGATGTCATGATCCCGAGTATATAGACATATATATCTTGATGTTTTTGAGATACAGCCTTGTTCATTGTGATGACAGGCGGGTATCGTTGCATAGGTGACTTGAGTTCACGCATAAGATAGGCATGTTGGCTTATTTATGCATTCGGTACTTGTATTGATACTTATATCATTGTGCACTCATATTACGCACTTACTTGCTTTGTGTAATCTTGTTGTTGGACGTTATTGTTACTTAGAGGCTCACTGTAAGTCATGTCTAGCCTTTATTCGTACCTTGTGATTATTGACGGTGGTTCCTTATGGACCATTACTACGAACTCACCAACCTTGTGTTGACTATGCTTAGTACACTTTTCAGGTAATCAGGTTATCCTCGGACGTGGAGTTTACTTGCTTTGTGTAATCTTGTTGTTGGACGTTATTGTTACTTAGAGGCTCACTGTAAGTCATGTCTAGCCTTTATTCGTACCTTGTGATTATTGACGGTGGTTCCTTATGGACCATTACTACGAACTCACCAACCTTGTGTTGACTATGCTTAGTACACTTTTCAGGTAATCAGGTTATCCTCGGACGTGGAGTTTAGTTGCTTGCTTGCTGTTAAACCCAGGCATTGGACATTATGAATCAAGGATTCATCGACCTTTTCTTTTGCATTATACTTAGGATCGATTTGGCATCTTCTGGATGTTCTTTTGTAAACTTTGATGGTTATTTGCTCCTTATGTATTTTGGTACTTGTTTCGTATCGTAATGGATTCACTGAATCTTTATTTGCATTTAGTTCTTGTTCTATTGTAATTCCACTTTGCGCTATATGATTTCCGTAATATTTCGAGCCTTGGCTTGGGGTGTTACACAAACTTCCAAAACTCTAGTTTACTTCTTAAATCACTTTCTATCTCTGATCTCATCTCTTCGAACTTTTCTTTTGGAATTTCATCTTTCTTAATGAGAATCACATTTCTTCCCTTGTCTTCCTTTAAGGATGTTGTCTCCTTTTCATCCTTAGTAGTAACCATCAATAGCGCTGGTACGTCATCTTCGAACACAAGGTTTGCTTTTTCTTCTCTATAGTTTGGTTTTGGACAATTTGCAGCGAAGTGTCCAAAATCTTGACAATTATAACATTGTACGTCTTTAAGTTGTCTTCTTGGATAGTTTTGATCTCCAGGGCTTTTCTTCCATCTATCGAAACTATCTTCATTTCTATTATCTCTCATGAATCTTCCTTGGCCTCTTCCTCTTGTCTGATTACCACCCCTTCCTCTATTGTTCCCATAGTTGCGTTCATAATTTCTGCCATTCCCTTGACGTGTGAACAACAACTTCTCACTATTATCTTCTCCACTTTCTTTTCTAAACTTAAGTCTTTCTTCGTAAGTCTTAAGTTTCCCAATAACCTCCTCTAATTTCACTTTGTTAAAATCAACAATCATTTCAATGGTTGCTACTATTGGTACAAACTTATCTGGCATTGCGTTGAGTAATTTTCGTACTTTCGTTTGTTCATCAAATGTCAATCCACATGTAGCAGCCTTTGTAATAATGCTCATCAGTTTTCCGGCAAATGAATCTATTGATTCATCTTCTTTCATCACGAGTCTCTCAAATTCTGATTTCAATTGTTGCGAGTGCGCTTGTTGAACATCTTTCAATCCACACAACGGTGGTGGTTATCGTTTCAATCCACACAACGGTGGTGGTTATCGTTTCAATCCACACAACGGTGGTGGTTATCGTTTCAATCCACACAACGGTGGTGGTTATCGTTTCAATCCACACAACGGTGGTGGTTATCGTTTCAATCCACACAACGGTGGTGGTTATCGTTTCAATCCACACAACGGTGGTGGTTATCGTTTCAATCCACACAACGGTGGTGGTTATCGTTTCAATCCACACAACGGTGGTGGTTATCGTTTCAATCCACACAACGGTGGTGGTTATCGTTTCAATCCACACAACGGTGGTGGTTATCGTTTCAATCCACACAACGGTGGTGGTTATCGTTTCAATCCACACAACGGTGGTGGTTATCGTTTCAATCCACACAACGGTGGTGGTTATCGTTTCAATCCACACAACGGTGGTGGTTATCGTTTCAATCCACACAACGGTGGTGGTTATCGTTTCAATCCACACAACGGTGGTGGTTATCGTTTCAATCCACACAACGGTGGTGGTTATCGTTTCAATCCACACAACGGTGGTGGTTATCGTTTCAATCCACACAACGGTGGTGGTTATCGTTTCAATCCACACAACGGTGGTGGTTATCGTTTCAATCCACACAACGGTGGTGGTTATCGTTTCAATCCACACAACGGTGGTGGTTATCGTTTCAATCCACACAACGGTGGTGGTTATCGTTTCAATCCACACAACGGTGGTGGTTATCGTTTCAATCCACACAACGGTGGTGGTTATCGTTTCAATCCACACAACGGTGGTGGTTATCGTTTCAATCCACACAACGGTGGTGGTTATCGTTTCAATCCACACAACGGTGGTGGTTATCGTTTCAATCCACACAACGGTGGTGGTTATCGTTTCAATCCACACAACGGTGGTGGTTATCGTTTCAATCCACACAACGGTGGTGGTTATCGTTTCAATCCACACAACGGTGGTGGTTATCGTTTCAATCCACACAACGGTGGTGGTTATCGTTTCAATCCACACAACGGTGGTGGTTATCGTTTCAATCCACACAACGGTGGTGGTTATCGTTTCAATCCACACAACGGTGGTGGTTATCGTTTCAATCCACACAACGGTGGTGGTTATCGTTTCAATCCACACAACGGTGGTGGTTATCGTTTCAATCCACACAACGGTGGTGGTTATCGTTTCAATCCACACAACGGTGGTGGTTATCGTTTCAATCCACACAACGGTGGTGGTTATCGTTTCAATCCACACAACGGTGGTGGTTATCGTTTCAATCCACACAACGGTGGTGGTTATCGTTTCAATCCACACAACGGTGGTGGTTATCGTTTCAATCCACACAACGGTGGTGGTTATCGTTTCAATCCACACAACGGTGGTGGTTATCGTTTCAATCCACACAACGGTGGTGGTTATCGTTTCAATCCACACAACGGTGGTGGTTATCGTTTCAATCCACACAACGGTGGTGGTTATCGTTTCAATCCACACAACGGTGGTGGTTATCGTTTCAATCCACACAACGGTGGTGGTTATCGTTTCAATCCACACAACGGTGGTGGTTATCGTTTCAATCCACACAACGGTGGTGGTTATCGTTTCAATCCACACAACGGTGGTGGTTATCGTTTCAATCCACACAACGGTGGTGGTTATCGTTTCAATCCACACAACGGTGGTGGTTATCGTTTCAATCCACACAACGGTGGTGGTTATCGTTTCAATCCACACAACGGTGGTGGTTATCGTTTCAATCCACACAACGGTGGTGGTTATCGTTTCAATCCACACAACGGTGGTGGTTATCGTTTCAATCCACACAACGGTGGTGGTTATCGTTTCAATCCACACAACGGTGGTGGTTATCGTTTCAATCCACACAACGGTGGTGGTTATCGTTTCAATCCACACAACGGTGGTGGTTATCGTTTCAATCCACACAACGGTGGTGGTTATCGTTTCAATCCACACAACGGTGGTGGTTATCGTTTCAATCCACACAACGGTGGTGGTTATCGTTTCAATCCACACAACGGTGGTGGTTATCGTTTCAATCCACACAACGGTGGTGGTTATCGTTTCAATCCACACAACGGTGGTGGTTATCGTTTCAATCCACACAACGGTGGTGGTTATCGGTTTATACAACGGTGGTGGTTATCGTTTCAATCCACACAACGGTGGTGGTTAATCGGTTCTATTTCTTCTATACTATGACGGTTACACTTCTCTTTTCCGGCAAACACACGGCGGCGGCGGCGGTGACTTCTTCTTCGAATAACTGGTACGTTTTTCTTTCTCTCTTATCTACTTTCTCTAATTCGATCTTTCGCTTGATCAAATCGTTTCACTCTCTCTATTTGATTTTTTCTGAATCGATCTTCACTCGATCGGTTATTGATTCCCCTGAATCACTCTCTTGTCTGTCTCTCTTCTCTTAAGCGATCCCTCTTGAATCGCTGATCTCTTCTCTGGTTCGAACAACCTTGGCTCTGATGCCACCGTTGGTCCCTCGTCTCTCTCTCACGAACAACAATACAAAACACACACTGAACTTTACTTGAACGCAGAGCGTTCTTCTTACTTGACTTCACAACACGTCTTTTACAAATGGTTTACATGGGTATTTATAATTACCCAATAGACACATACGAAACAACACACCCTTTCACTAAAGGGTATAACTTTCTAAGACACAACTTTTCTAACAGACATGTCCCTTCACAATCCTAACTGCCTATAACCGAAAATAACTTCCATTCGGTTGTAGACTTTATTTCCGACACATTAAACCCCTTAACTTATACATCGACACTTCCATGGATTGATAAATTAGTATCCAACACTCCTCCCTAATTTATTAATCCATGCCTTTTACTGTTATTTCTCTAAAACACCTCTTTTCCACCAAGTTATATAGTTTCTAAAATACTCTGTAATAAGCAATCAACACAACACAGGTTAGCAACTACAAAAATTTTCTTTATCGGATTTTGTATCAAGTATTAAAATACATGTTAAAGACATTATGTAAATCTTTCGGTCCATCCTGAACAGCTTAAGGGTGCTCCAAATAAAACAACTATATTGCTATACACACCCTTATAGTAAGGCTGCAAGATAAATGTTGTAGCTACATTAAAATCTAAATGAGGGAAAGCAAATTGTGAAGTTGTTTCTAGAGTAGATTCCAAAAAAAATAAAAATTCATATAATCACATATTTTTGCTACTTCCTTGGACTGCCTAATCAAGCTTTTCCTATTTTACTCTTTTCTTCTTACATAAATAAATATCAAAAACCATGCCCATAATCCATAATATCATCTATGAGTCGTGATCACCAAGAGCATGTAAAACAGGAACGTGCAACCTTAAGATGGAAACCACGACAACGATTTAAAGAATATTTGAAAGATGCTTGCAAAGAAACATAGATTTATTAAAAGATCATACCTTTATGCTTCCTAACTGGACAAACTCGTGTGAACAGTACCACGAGTTTGGACAAACTCGTGTGAACAGTACCACGAGTTTGGACAAACTCGTGTGAACAGTACCACGAGTTTGGACAAACTCGTGTGAACAGTACCACGAGTTTGGACAAACTCGTGTGAACAGTACCACGAGTTTGGACAAACTCGTGTGAACAGTACCACGAGTTTGGACAAACTCGTGTGAACAGTACCACGAGTTTGGACAAACTCGTGTGAACAGTACCACGAGTTTGGACAAACTCGTGTGAACAGTACCACGAGTTTGGACAAACTCGTGTGAACAGTACCACGAGTTTGGACAAACTCGTGTGAACAGTACCACGAGTTTGGACAAACTCGTGTGAACAGTACCACGAGTTTGGACAAACTCGTGTGAACAGTACCACGAGTTTGGACAAACTCGTGTGAACAGTACCACGAGTTTGGACAAACTCGTGTGAACAGTACCACGAGTTTGGACAAACTCGTGTGAACAGTACCACGAGTTTGGACAAACTCGTGTGAACAGTACCACGAGTTTGGACAAACTCGTGTGAACAGTACCACGAGTTTGGACAAACTCGTGTGAACAGTACCACGAGTTTGGACAAACTCGTGTGAACAGTACCACGAGTTTGGACAAACTCGTGTGAACAGTACCACGAGTTTGGACAAACTCGTGTGAACAGTACCACGAGTTTGGACAAACTCGTGTGAACAGTACCACGAGTTTGGACAAACTCGTGTGAACAGTACCACGAGTTTGGACAAACTCGTGTGAACAGTACCACGAGTTTGGACAAACTCGTGTGAACAGTACCACGAGTTTGGACAAACTCGTGTGAACAGTACCACGAGTTTGGACAAACTCGTGTGAACAGTACCACGAGTTTGGACAAACTCGTGTGAACAGTACCACGAGTTTGGACAAACTCGTGTGAACAGTACCACGAGTTTGGACAAACTCGTGTGAACAGTACCACGAGTTTGGACAAACTCGTGTGAACAGTACCACGAGTTTGGACAAACTCGTGTGAACAGTACCACGAGTTTGGACAAACTCGTGTGAACAGTACCACGAGTTTGGACAAACTCGTGTGAACAGTACCACGAGTTTGGACAAACTCGTGTGAACAGTACCACGAGTTTGGACAAACTCGTGTGAACAGTACCACGAGTTTGGACAAACTCGTGTGAACAGTACCACGAGTTTGGACAAACTCGTGTGAACAGTACCACGAGTTTGGACAAACTCGTGTGAACAGTACCACGAGTTTGGACAAACTCGTGTGAACAGTACCACGAGTTTGGACAAACTCGTGTGAACAGTACCACGAGTTTGGACAAACTCGTGTGAACAGTACCACGAGTTTGGACAAACTCGTGTGAACAGTACCACGAGTTTGGACAAACTCGTGTGAACAGTACCACGAGTTTGGACAAACTCGTGTGAACAGTACCACGAGTTTGGACAAACTCGTGTGAACAGTACCACGAGTTTGGACAAACTCGTGTGAACAGTACCACGAGTTTGGACAAACTCGTGTGAACAGTACCACGAGTTTGGACAAACTCGTGTGAACAGTACCACGAGTTTGGACAAACTCGTGTGAACAGTACCACGAGTTTGGACAAACTCGTGTGAACAGTACCACGAGTTTGGACAAACTCGTGTGAACAGTACCACGAGTTTGGACAAACTCGTGTGAACAGTACCACGAGTTTGGACAAACTCGTGTGAACAGTACCACGAGTTTGGACAAACTCGTGTGAACAGTACCACGAGTTTGGACAAACTCGTGTGAACAGTACCACGAGTTTGGACAAACTCGTGTGAACAGTACCACGAGTTTGGACAAACTCGTGTGAACAGTACCACGAGTTTGGACAAACTCGTGTGAACAGTACCACGAGTTTGGACAAACTCGTGTGAACAGTACCACGAGTTTGGACAAACTCGTGTGAACAGTACCACGAGTTTGGACAAACTCGTGTGAACAGTACCACGAGTTTGGACAAACTCGTGTGAACAGTACCACGAGTTTGGACAAACTCGTGTGAACAGTACCACGAGTTTGGACAAACTCGTGTGAACAGTACCACGAGTTTGGACAAACTCGTGTGAACAGTACCACGAGTTTGGACAAACTCGTGTGAACAGTACCACGAGTTTGGACAAACTCGTGTGAACAGTACCACGAGTTTGGACAAACTCGTGTGAACAGTACCACGAGTTTGGACAAACTCGTGTGAACAGTACCACGAGTTTGGACAAACTCGTGTGAACAGTACCACGAGTTTGGACAAACTCGTGTGAACAGTACCACGAGTTTGGACAAACTCGTGTGAACAGTACCACGAGTTTGGACAAACTCGTGTGAACAGTACCACGAGTTTGGACAAACTCGTGTGAACAGTACCACGAGTTTGGACAAACTCGTGTGAACAGTACCACGAGTTTGGACAAACTCGTGTGAACAGTACCACGAGTTTGGACAAACTCGTGTGAACAGTACCACGAGTTTGGACAAACTCGTGTGAACAGTACCACGAGTTTGGACAAACTCGTGTGAACAGTACCACGAGTTTGGACAAACTCGTGTGAACAGTACCACGAGTTTGGACAAACTCGTGTGAACAGTACCACGAGTTTGGACAAACTCGTGTGAACAGTACCACGAGTTTGGACAAACTCGTGTGAACAGTACCACGAGTTTGGACAAACTCGTGTGAACAGTACCACGAGTTTGGACAAACTCGTGTGAACAGTACCACGAGTTTGGACAAACTCGTGTGAACAGTACCACGAGTTTGGACAAACTCGTGTGAACAGTACCACGAGTTTGGACAAACTCGTGTGAACAGTACCACGAGTTTGGACAAACTCGTGTGAACAGTACCACGAGTTTGGACAAACTCGTGTGAACAGTACCACGAGTTTGGACAAACTCGTGTGAACAGTACCACGAGTTTGGACAAACTCGTGTGAACAATACCACGAGTTTGAAGCCCAGCCCATTTGTAGCCTATATATATTGTTCTTAGGTTTCGGTTTTAGTGGATGATTTTAGTTGCAACAGATTTCATTCACTAGGTTCTCGAGGTAGAGATCTATACCTCGAGATGCCGCCCAAAGAATCAGATGTCTACTCGTTTTATGTATTGTAATCTTATGATTAATACAAGATATGAGTTTTTTACATCTGAATTTTATCTCCTGTTCTTATATATGTGATTCATTCAATTTCCTCAATAACGATTATGTTTGGATTCCGCACTTACATAGTCGTAGGAATCGCGAATCGATCGGTCCCCGGCACTTTCAATTGGTATCAGAGAAGGAGAGGCTTTATGTCTCTGATTCGTGGTTCGTTTTTGAGGTTTAAGGATGAAGAACAAGATCAGATCTGCAAACACGTTTTTGATTTCTCCAAATCGCGCGTGTTTGGCAAATCGTGCAGATGAGATCACGTGTTTGGTTTTTCCGCGCGTTTAGAAATTTTGAAGTCAAAACACAAGTCTTTTGATATTCCACGGGTTTGGGAAAACACGCGTTTACAAACCCTAGTTTCACGTGTTTGGGATCTGCAAGCACGCGTTTACACGATAGCACGCGTTTGATCCAAGCACGTGTTACTAGCACGCGTTTGAGTTTGGAGCTTATCACGCGTTTAGGTTCTTAAACTCGTGGCACTGTTCACGAGTTTGCCGAAGAACGTGTTTGAGTTGTCGAAATGGAATCGAGGTTCAAGTATGTTTCGGTGTGGAAGGATCACAGCAGAAGACAACGATACATTGAAGCATAGAAGACAGGGTTGTAGAAAAGCTAAAAAAAAAAAAAAAAAAAAAAAAAAAATAATTTTTGTCCATGGTCTTAAAATGGCATGATTCATGGAGATTTGAAGTTTGGTAGCGTTCGAAAAATTTTCGGTCCGTTTTTGTGCGATTTCGGCACGTTTTGGATGAAAATTTTCGGCAATTATCAAATTTTTCCCACAGCCTTAGAAATAAAAATTTACGTGAATACCAATGTTTCACGTAAATGTGTTTTTCCTCGGAAATTTGGAGGGAAAACGAATATACCCTGTTTGGCGAAGAGCTGCTGCTGTAATGAGCTCTAGGCCATTTTGAAGAACCTCTATGAATAGGAGATCCTGTAACCTAAGCTTATACTATCTTTCCAAGTTTTGCAGAGAAAAGGGGGGGAGATACTTTTATCAACCAGATTTCTGAGCTGAACTGGTAATTGGTATATCACAGAAGGGCTAGATTTCAGAATTTTACAGAGAAAAGGGGGAGATAAAAAATTTCAGATTTCTGAGTAAAATTCTGTGCTACTTGAGAGACAAACCAAGATCTGTGTTTAGATGATGGTGTGCTTAATGTGAAATATGCTCAAGTATCAAATAGATGGCAGTTGTGGAAACTTTGTCGAAATATTAAGAGCAACGAAGTTGGTCATCTGTTGTTAAGTAATTGAAGATTGAACCTATTTATATTCCAAGAATAGAGATGATTATCAGGCGATCATTTATTGTGATTGCGAGATTAAAGATCTTTATATTTGGTGGTGTATACAACTGAAGGGGAGATCTGATAGGAAAGACTTCGGGTGGTTGGTGGAATTGTGAAGGTACAAGACAAAGTCAGATGCTGCTAGTTGAGACAGGATTTTTGGTACTGCAGTTTGTGATTCAAGCTACAGAGTTTCTTATTTTTGTGAGAGCTGATTGATTTGATGCTGATTGTTGGAAATTCAACTTCTCTATTATATGCCGGTTAAGCAAGTCGAGGAATGTCTCGAGCAAAGTTCCAAGCAGGAAGAAGATTGCATATGTTTAATTCGGAGATGGCTACTGTTGAGGGGGAGAACTACAATGAGATGTGTTAGGTTAGTTGGTTGTCACAGAGATACAGAGATTTTGGAGTTTGAAGATCAGAATGTTGTGTCAGAAGATCGAGTCTCAACAAAAGAAGACCCGGTATCATTAGTTAAGGGGGAGTTTGCTTTTGCAGGTTTTCGATTGCTAATGATTATCGGTGAATGAATTGAGTGCATCGGTCACAAATTGTTATTAATATGTAATCATAGACTTATGTTATGTTTAAAATTGTTATTTGGACTTAAGTAATGTGAATGATTACATATTGATCAGAGTTTTGGTATGTTTAATGTTTACGACTTGTATGAATATGATTATAAATAACATACAGATACAAGTGATAAACTTGTCACGTTTTGAGTAATTAAAGTTTACTTAAAAGATGACAAAAGGAAGTGTGTACAAACTCGTGCTACAGTAACACGAGTTTGCCTAAACTCGTGCTACAGTAACACGAGTTTGTCTAAACACGTGGTCATCACGTGTTTACTTATTAACACGCGTTTGTTAATGGGCTATGGGCTTTAAGATATACGGTTTTTTTTTTTTTTTTTTTTTTTTTTTTTTTTTTTTTTTTTTTTTTTTTTTTTTTTTTTTTTTTTTTTTTTTTTTTTTTTTTTTTTTTTTTTTTTTTTTTTTTTTTTTTTTTTTTTTTTTTTTTTTTTTTTTTTTTTTTTTTTTTTTTTTTTTTTTTTTTTTTTTTTTTTTTTTTTTTTTTTTTTTTTTTTTTTTTTTTTTTTTTTTTTTTTTTTTTTTTTTTTTTTTTTTTTTTTTTTTTTTTTTTTTTTTTTTTTTTTTTTTTTTTTTTTTTTTTTTTTTTTTTTTTTTTTTTTTTTTTTTTTTTTTTTTTTTTTTTTTTTTTTTTTTTTTTTTTTTTTTTTTTTTTTTTTTTTTTTTTTTTTTTTTTTTTTTTTTTTTTTTTTTTTTTTTTTTTTTTTTTTTTTTTTTTTTTTTTTTTTTTTTTTTTTTTTTTTTTTTTTTTTTTTTTTTTTTTTTTTTTTTTTTTTTTTTTTTTTTTTTTTTTTTTTTTTTTTTTTTTTTTTTTTTTTTTTTTTTTTTTTTTTTTTTTTTTTTTTTTTTTTTTTTTTTTTTTTTTTTTTTTTTTTTTTTTTTTTTTTTTTTTTTTTTTTTTTTTTTTTTTTTTTTTTTTTTTTTTTTTTTTTTTTTTTTTTTTTTTTTTTTTTTTTTTTTTTTTTTTTTTTTTTTTTTTTTTTTTTTTTTTTTTTTTTTTTTTTTTTTTTTTTTTTTTTTTTTTTTTTTTTTTTTTTTTTTTTTTTTTTTTTTTTTTTTTTTTTTTTTTTTTTTTTTTTTTTTTTTTTTTTTTTTTTTTTTTTTTTTTTTTTTTTTTTTTTTTTTTTTTTTTTTTTTTTTTTTTTTTTTTTTTTTTTTTTTTTTTTTTTTTTTTTTTTTTTTTTTTTTTTTTTTTTTTTTTTTTTTTTTTTTTTTTTTTTTTTTTTTTTTTTTTTTTTTTTTTTTTTTTTTTTTTTTTTTTTTTTTTTTTTTTTTTTTTTTTTTTTTTTTTTTTTTTTTTTTTTTTTTTTTTTTTTTTTTTTTTTTTTTTTTTTTTTTTTTTTTTTTTTTTTTTTTTTTTTTTTTTTTTTTTTTTTTTTTTTTTTTTTTTTTTTTTTTTTTTTTTTTTTTTTTTTTTTTTTTTTTTTTTTTTTTTTTTTTTTTTTTTTTTTTTTTTTTTTTTTTTTTTTTTTTTTTTTTTTTTTTTTTTTTTTTTTTTTTTTTTTTTTTTTTTTTTTTTTTTTTTTTTTTTTTTTTTTTTTTTTTTTTTTTTTTTTTTTTTTTTTTTTTTTTTTTTTTTTTTTTTTTTTTTTTTTTTTTTTTTTTTTTTTTTTTTTTTTTTTTTTTTTTTTTTTTTTTTTTTTTTTTTTTTTTTTTTTTTTTTTTTTTTTTTTTTTTTTTTTTTTTTTTTTTTTTTTTTTTTTTTTTTTTTTTTTTTTTTTTTTTTTTTTTTTTTTTTTTTTTTTTTTTTTTTTTTTTTTTTTTTTTTTTTTTTTTTTTTTTTTTTTTTTTTTTTTTTTTTTTTTTTTTTTTTTTTTTTTTTTTTTTTTTTTTTTTTTTTTTTTTTTTTTTTTTTTTTTTTTTTTTTTTTTTTTTTTTTTTTTTTTTTTTTTTTTTTTTTTTTTTTTTTTTTTTTTTTTTTTTTTTTTTTTTTTTTTTTTTTTTTTTTTTTTTTTTTTTTTTTTTTTTTTTTTTTTTTTTTTTTTTTTTTTTTTTTTTTTTTTTTTTTTTTTTTTTTTTTTTTTTTTTTTTTTTTTTTTTTTTTTTTTTTTTTTTTTTTTTTTTTTTTTTTTTTTTTTTTTTTTTTTTTTTTTTCTTTATTTTTAGGTTTCTAACTTTTACCATCTTTTTTTTTTTACTTTCTACCTTTATAGTAAACTTTAGGTGTTTTTAACTTTACAATCAAACTTTTGGGTAATGTTAAATGTGTGTTTGCACGATGCAGCGACGATAGTGTTAGTGGGGATGGTGTGGTGATGGCGGCGACGGCGAGTGGTGTAGGTTATTAATGTAAAGTTAATTGATCTAAAAGATGGTAGTGTAATTATTTTATGAGTTTATTTATACCTATTACATAATCTTTTGTGTTAGGTCCAGATTTAGTCCAGATTTACTGGACTCGCTCCAGACTCGACTACTGGAGCCTTACTGAAGATCTGTCCAGAAACGTGTTCTACTGGACCTACACCAGACTTGGAATCTGGAGTCCCTCTGAAGATTTGTCCAGAAATAATGGAAGACCAGTGAGCAAATACTTGTATAAGAAATCTGGAGTATTCTCCAGATTAGCTCACTGGACTTCACCCCAGTCCAGATCAACTCTACTGAAGACGCTCTCACTGAAGTCAAACACTGAAGTCAGAATAAAGAAGACTTACAAATGGCGGAGTCCACTGGAAGTCTTACCAGATCTGTACACTGGAGGATTGTCAGTGTTCTAGACCTTACAAGTCTGAACACTGATATCGAGGATTGACTTTTGCCTTTACACACTTTCCAAAGAACAATCCACTTGTTCTTTACCAAAGTTTACGTGTGTAAAGGTGGTTGGATAAAAGGATACAAAGTCATTTGATGTGACTTTATCCTTATTCTTTATCCAATGCATTTAATGTTCTTGTCGGATCATTAAATGCATGCAACCAGATTTGTACGGCACAAAATTCACTGGTGAATTTTGTTGCCTATAAATACAAAGTCATTTCCTTGACATAAATACTTTTAAGCATACATTTTGCATTTAAGTGAATTTTGTTGCCTATAAATACAAAGTCATTTCCTTGACATAAATACTTTTAAGCATACATTTTGCATTTAAGTGAATTTGTCCAAATACTCTCGATCTTAAACTGGGATACTTCACAACTTTAAGTATCTCGATCCAAAAGAGTTATTTGACAAATATAGATCATTTGTAATTCATAGGTTGTTAGGATACATACTTATTTGTATTATCTTGATTCCGCACAACCTTGTATTTTATTTAACATCATAAATAAAATACACCATTGAAAAATACATAATGTTCCACTTTACTTGTTTATTGCTTTAAGTCTTGTATTACTTTGTTTATATATTCTTGCATTTATTTACAAGTAATACTAGTCCATTCTAGTGATTATTATACTTGTTGTATTTTACACTTTCTAGTTAACCATCGAACTTAAGGGACTCACATTTGGTATCAGAGTAGAAGGCTAAACATTGCCTAGATCTGTTTCTTTGATGGCTAACCAAGAAAATACACAAGGAAGTTTTAATCTTGGTCCCGATCCTAATGCTAATATTAATGATCAAAATGAACCACCTATTGTTAATAACACTAATCCACCTCCTCCTCCTAATCCTGCTTCTCCACACGTGCATGTGCACTACTCAAATAATCATGTTCCTAAATTCAGTGGGAACAGTGATGAATTTGGTACGTGGAAGGCTAGGATGGTTTTGCATATCACTGGTATTGAGAGGAACATGATGAAAATTTTAAATGAAGGTCCTTATGTCCCTACATCACCTCTCAATCCCCTTCTTGATCCTTCTGGATCTAGAAGAGGAAGGGAAAAGAGGGAGGAACATTGGTCTGAAGAGGAGAGGAGATTGGTGAATCTAGACACCCTTCTCAAAAACATGATCCTCGGGGCCATTCCTGAAACCCTAATTCCCACACTAGTTCTTTTTCCTAGTGCTAAAACCATGTGGGATGAACTTTTAAACCAGCATGAAGGAGGAGATGACACCATTGTCACCAGAAAGGTCTCCTTAAACAAGAGGTATGAGTCATTTTTTGCTCAGCCTAATGAGTCTCTCACTGGTACTTACACCAGATTTATGAGTATTATAAACCAGTTGAGAGGTCTTGGGGTTGAGAAGGACAAGGATATACTTCTGGAGAAATTTTGTGATATTCTACCCACCAAATGGTCTCACATGATCCTGGTCTTACGACAAGGTAAAACTCTACACACACACACTCTCTCAACTTTATATGGAGCTTTCAGGTACACTGAAGAAAATCAAGCCCAGAGAGTGGTGGTAGAACAAGATGCTTTTAACCATGCCTCCAGTAGTCCTAATGTGGTTAGTCATACTGAACCACATAGTACAGCGCTGATATCTTCTGAGAATGTATTTTCTATGAAGAAGATGGTGTCTGAACTCATGGATTCTAGAGAGTCCAGTCAAATCTCTCCAGACTGTTGTGATGAAACTGATGATGATGACCTTATTGCAATGATTGCTAAAACGTTTAACCGTTTCAAAGCAAGAGCAAATAGGCCATCTGGACAATTTGCATCCAGTTCTTCAATTGATAAGACCAATTTGACATGCTTTAAGTGTGGCAAAAAGGGTCATTTCATGAAAGATTGCAGGTCCAGCCAGTTTATATCCAAGCCTGGTCCATTCTCTTCAAATAATAAGCCTGATGATAGCTATAAACTGAAATATAAAAAGCTTAAGGCCCAGATTTCTCTCATGGCACAACAAATTGAAAACAATAATAAGTGCATGATTGCAACAACTGAAGAGAAGTGGGTTCCTTCTGATGAATCATCTGCTGATGAAGAAGAAGAAAGAGATTGCTGTTACATGGCTCTGGCAGACGATGAGCACCTGGTGAAGGAAGATGTCACATCTGGACGATGGGTAGACATTGTTATTAAAAAGGTTAGTGATTATGATTGTGCAACTGACCAAGAATTAAAACTGGACATAGCTGAAGCTCTTAATTCTGATTTGATATTTGTAGAGACTGTTAGATCTGATTGTGTAAATGGTCTAGAAACAGATTCTTCTGAAATAACTGCTTTAAAATCAAAATTGAAAGAACTTCAAGACATTGAACTGGCATTTCAAGCCCAGGTTCTGGTAACTGAACAATTGATTCAAGAAAAACAAGATTCTTGAAATAACTGCTTTAAAATCAAAATTGAAAGAACTTCAAGACATTGAACTGGCATTTCAAGCCCAGGTTCTGGTAACTGAACAATTGATTCAAGAAAAACAAGATCTTGAAGTCATTTTAGAGAAAGAAAAACTGGTAATTAAATCATGGCTAGAAACTAAAAAGCCATATGATGCTGGAGTAAATCAATTTCTGCTCAAAAACGTGCATACTTAGATGGAAATACTCATGTAGCATCATTAATACAGTAATCGATCGATTACCAGAGGGGTTCAGGCCCACCACTGTTTATGATGAGCCTGTAACTCCCAAGACCAATATTTACCCAGTTCAATCCCCAGAGGTCAAGACTGGAGCATTCCAGATGACTGCTCCAGTTAAAGAGGTTTATCGGAATAAACCTTTGCCTCAGACCAATCCCCTACCTAAGCCTAGAACTGGAAAGGCTAAGGTATCATCTAAAGAAAATATTTTGTCCAGGTTAGAGAGCCAGATTCAAACACTGACTCGTCAATCTTAAAGTTTTAATGCAAGATTAAACTTTATTGAGGGTACTTCATCTGGCCCTAGACAAAATACAAAACCTTTTGCAAAGAAAGATAAATCTATTTCTCCAGTTGAGAAAAAGAAAAAGGTTTCAAAACTATCAACCCCAGTGGTCTTTTCAACTAAGACCACTGTTGAAGAAAGTGAACTAAACCAGATTGCCCTAGGGACCTATAAGGGAGGGTCCAGTGAACCCATCAGTCGATGGGTTCCCAAATCTAACTAATAAATATCTGGTGTATGTGCAGGGCGATCGAAAGAAATATATCTGGTATCTTGACAGTGCTGCTGGCAGGACGATGACTGGATGTAAGACCCTGCTGGAGGAGTTCACCATTTCTGATGGACCCTCCATTACTTTTGGAAATCATGGTTGTGGAAAGACTGAGGGATACGGTGTTCTGAACAATGGACAAGTCAAGTTCAGACGTGTTGCATTTGTGATGGTTTGAAATACAACCTGATCAGTGTAAGTCAACTGTGTGATGATGGCTATCAAGTTCTATTCAATATCGCTCAGGGTATCGTATTCAACAAGGACTGGAAGGTAGTGTTGATTGCTCCCAGAAAAGGGAATGTGTACGTGATGGATATGGAAAGCTCTCCTTCAGAGCAGTGTTTCTATACTCAAGCTGATGAAGACACAAACTGGTTATGGCACAAAAGGTTATCCCATTTAAATTTCAAGAATATTAATAAGTTGTCCAGAAAATAACTTGCAGATGGGATACCTTCAGTTTCCTTCAAAAAGGAAGGGCCATGTCCAGGATGTGAGATGGGTAAGCAGAAGTGTACCAGTTTCAAGACCAGACAGAATTTTAGCATATCTGAACCTCTTCATATGCTTCATATCGAACCTCTTCATATGCTTCATATGGACCTCTTTGGTCCAGTGAACGTTCAGACTCGTGCTGGTAAAAGATACACCCTGGTGATCGTAGATGAATTCTCCAGATATTGTTGGGTGATCTTTCTGAGGTCTAAAAGTGAAGTTGCTGCTGAAATCATCAGTCTTATCAAGCAAATTGAGCTTAAGTACAGTCAAAAGGTGTGTCAGTTAAGAAGTGACAATGGAACAGAATTCCAGAATGCAACTCTGAGAATGGAGTGGTGGAAAGGAAGAATCGAACGCTGATAGAAGCTGCCAGGAGTATGCTTGCTGAATCTGGTCTGTCTCCCAGTTTCTGGGCTGAAGCAATTGTTACTGCTTGCCACACCCAGAACCGGTCAGTGTATGTGAAGCGACACAAAAAGACAGCCTATGAAGTCTTAAGAAATAGAAAACCAAATATTAGTTATTTTCATGTTTTTGGATGTCCAGTTTACATCCTGAACGACTCCAGTCAGTTAGGCAAATTTGATGCCAAAGCTGATGAAGGGTATTTCTTAGGCTATTCAGTCATTCGCAAGGCCTTCAGAGTCTACAACAAGAGACTGGAGAAGGTCCATGAGTCAATTCATGTCACATTTGATGAATCAAATGTTGCAATCAACAAGAAGCCAGCCCTTGACACTCCCCCAGTAACTCCAATTGTCTTTTGTGAATCTGATCCTATAAACGACAATAAAGAAGATTTAGAAGACACAGTTTCCAGTCATCCTGATCTGGAACCTGTTCAGAAAAAGAAACACTCCAGTAGTACTCCATTCTATCCTTCTATTATTTTCAAACTACCCTCTGAAATTAATATTGGATCAGATGTTCGTACTACTCCCCCAGTATCAGTGTCAGTTGAGAATATACCAGAAATGTCTTCTTATGAAGAATTCCAAACTGAACCAGTACTTCAAGAAATGCCTTCAAATGAAGAATTTCATGATGCAAATCGTGATTTAAATGACTCAGATGAAGATACTGAAGTAGTCTGGCAAGATCCTCCTCCAGAAGCAACTCCAGAGGAGACTCAACTGAATTCTTGCACTGATATTGTTGTCAGTAACAATCCTGGTCAGTACTCCAGATGGACAAAAGCTCATCCTATTGATCAGATCATAGGTGACTCCAGTAGAGGAGTTCAGACCAGAAGAGCCTCCAGTAATCAATGCTTATATGTTAGTTTTCTATCTTTGATGGAACCAAAGAAGATTGACGAGGCTATGGAAGATCCAAGCTGGGTGACTGCTATGCAAGAAGAGCTTCACCAGTTTGAAAGGAACAAGGTCTGGTATCTGGTTCCTTTCCCAGTTGGAAAGAAAGAACCAATTGGAACAAGATGGGTCTTCAGGAACAAAGTAGATGAAGATGGCCACGTAATCAGAAACAAGGCCAGACTGGTAGCACAAGGCTACTGCCAGTCAGATGTCGACTTTGATGAATCATTTGCTCCAGTGGTTAGACTTGAAGCGATCAGAATATTCTTAGCATTCGCTGCTTATCATCAGTTCAAGGTCTACCAGATGGATGTAAAGAGTGCTTTCTTGAATGGAAAGCTTGAAGAAGAAGTTTATGTCAGACAACCACCAGGTTTCGTTGATGAAAAACATCCACATTGGGTATATCGTCTGGACAAAGCGCTTTATGGTCTCAGATAAGCCCCACGTGCCTGGTATGACACTCTGACTAAACATTTGTTGAAAAATGGTTTCAAACGAGGTGCAATTGACAATACCTTATTTATTCTTCATGAAAAAGGTAATCTGTTAATGGTACAAATTTATGTTGATGATATTATTTTTGGGTCTACTGATGAAAACATGTGCAAGAAATTTTCAAAAATAATGTCAACTAAATATGAGATGAGTTTGATGGGTGAATTAACATATTTTCTTGGACTCCAGATTAAACAAAACAAAGATGGCATTTTTATTAATCAGGAAAAATATGTTAGAGATCTTTTAAAGAAATTTGATATGAACTCTTCACCATCTAAACCAACTCCAATTTCTGCACCACTGACACTGGACTCCGATCCAGATGGAAAACCAGTGAACACCACTGTCTATAGAGGCATGGTTGGTTCACTGATGTATTTAACTGCCAGTAGACCAGATATTATGTTTTCAACATGTTTATGTGCCAGATATCAGTCTAATCCAAAGGAATCTCATATGCTTGCTGTAAAGCGCATACTAAAGTACCTTAAAGGTGTCCCCAGTCTAGGTCTTTGGTATCCCAAAGGCTCAGGCATGGATCTAATGGGTTATTCAGATTCAGATCATGCAGGTTGTAAGATAGATAGGAAATCCACTACTGGTGGATGTCATTTCCTTGGTGGCAAACTGGTCAGCTGGACCAGTAAGAAGCAAACTTCAGCTTCATTGTCCACTGCTGAAGCTGAATACGTGTCTGCAGCCAGTTGTTGTGCTCAGATACTCTGGATGAAGAACCAGTTGCTTGATTATGGTATTAAATATTCAAAGACCCCAATCTTTTGTGATATACCAGTGCCATTGCTATCTCAAACAATCCAATCATGCACTCCAGAACGAAGCACATTGATCTCAGGTATCACTTCATTCGTGATCATATTATGAAAAACAACATTGAACTCCATTTTATTCCCACTGACAAACAACTCGCTGACATTTTTACCAAACCTCTGGATGTCAAAACTTTTGAATATCTTGTTGGTGAGTTGGGAATGTTGAACCCTTAAATCTGGTGACTGCTCAGATATTGAACGCCTTTGTGTACTATCTTTGCATTATTAGATTTCTGGAACAACATTCCAGGGAAAGACTTGAAAGATATTTTTGTTCTTAAAATGTTTTAAGTTCAGGGGGAATTTATTAATTTATTTTCTCACTGGACAAATTCTTCAGAAAATATTACTGGTACCTTGTAAATGTGTCCCTCTCACTGGTAACTGGACAGATTGAAGTGCGTGTTTGAGTTGACTTTTGTCTTCTTGTAAATGTGTCCCTCTCATTTGTCTGTATTAGTTGACGTGCACGTTTGAGGTTACCAGTCTTTCAAAAATGGTTTTCACTGGTACTTTACTGGAGTGTCCCTCCAGTGTACCATCAGTACATGTTCACTGGACTAATCCACCAGTGATACTGGAGTGTCCCTCCAGTGTACCATCAGTACATGTTCACTGGACTAATCCACCAGTGATACTGGAGTGTCCCTCCAGTGTACCATCAGTACATGTTCACTGGACTAATCCACCAGTGATACTGGAGTGTCCAGTCAACCTCCAGATGCACTAAAATATGTCATAATATTTTCTAAATACTTGGTCATCGTGCGTGCCACGTAAGCAAATCTTTTTGGAGATATTTTAATCCTACGTGGCATGTAAATTTTTCAACGTAATGATGGTATTTTTACTTTGGGAAGTAAAAAAGAGCAACTTGTTAATGTTTGTGGGCTGTAAACCGTCACACATTTATGTGTGATGTGATGTAATTAATGCGGATCTCAGAACATCGATCAAAATTATATTTGATAATTTCAAATAAACCGTTTGAGTTCCACATTCTCTCTCCTATAAATACCCACTTTCAATTTCAATTGCATTTACTTCAAACATATTTACTCCCAAATCTCTCAAATTCCTTCATTTACTTTTTCATTCAATTTCCAATCATATTTATCTCTCTTATTTACTCCATTTTCATTCATTCTTTCATCAAATCTTCATCATAACCTATACATATTCAATTTCATCTTCATCTATTCTGTATAAAATGGCACCTAGACAATCAAAATCGCTCAAAAATCTCCTTGCCGCTGAATATGCTCCTTCTGAAAATGTTGACAGGGCACCTCATATCAATCTTGAGGCAAATGCCATTAGAATCAACATGAATAACTGGATGGCCAGACTTTCACTGTCCAGTGTTCATGATGCCCAATCGATTATTGGGAGATTAAACACATTTTTTCTCTCTTGCCCATTATATGGTGCGTTAACACTTAATCCAGGAAGGATGTACCACGAGTACCTGTGTGAATTCTGGTACACTGCAACATTTGATGATGAAACTTCATCTATCAATTATACTCTCAAGGGAGGTACCAGATCCCTTGGTTTCACTGCAAGTCTACTCAGGTCTGTTCTACAGTTAAACTATCATGAACATAATGAGTTGTCTATTGAACTTCCCACTGGTATCAATACAAGGGAAGTGTGCAGACTGATGGGGCACACGGATATCTTGGATGAGCATGGCCAGCTATCCAGGAAAGGAACTATCTACATGAGCAAGCTGTCAGACTCATGGAGATACTTTTTCACCCACATTGTTGAATGTCTGGGAGGCAGTTCTGGAGGGTTAGACCAGATAAATCAAACCCATCTCCAGATTGCCTACTGTTTATGGTTTGGGCTTAGAGTGGACTTCGCCCAGATTCTTTTTGATGACCTGGTAGAGCATCTAAGAGTGAAAGGAAGAAAACCTTTTGTTCCTTATATTCGTTTCCTTTCACTACTGTTTAAAAATGGTCTTGGAGACCAGTATGATTTTGATACTACTCACTTTTCTGTGAGTGAGTATATGAGATATTTGGTCAATCTCAGATCTCCACTGGACGAGGTAGATATTCCTCAGTCCATGCTTTCCTTTCAAAGGGAAGAAGCTGAAATGGCTCCAGAAAGAGGTCAAGCTGTTGAAGGACCATCTGGTGACCAAGATGTACAGATCATTGAAGCTGTACAACCAATTAGACAAGTGGCTCCTGAAGGTCAAGGTACAAGAAGTTGTTGAACCTTCTAGACGACCTAGAACTAACAGGCGTCTGATGAGAGCAGGACTTCAGGTGAATCCTGAAAGACATCCTGGTGATGTTATGAATCTGGATGGGTCACCAATTTTTGAACAAGAGAACGTACAAGAGGTTGTTGAGCAGGTTGTAGAGGAAGTTGAACAAGATGTTCAGACTGATGAACATGTTTCTGGTGAGCAAGAAGCTCAAATAGACTTGAATGAAGAGGCTGGTGAACAGGTTAATGTAGAGACTGGTGAACAGACAGTTGGGATGGCTCCAGAATGGGATGATGTAGATTCCCCAATGTCTGAAGGCTTTGATGTAAACATGAATTTCTTGGGTGATGAAGAAGAAAATATTGAGACATCTGCTATTGCTTCAGTCACCCAACCAATTAAGTCTTCTGAAATGCCACCACCACCAGAATCAACACAACCACCACCACACCACAACACATGCCACCACCACCACCACCTTCAATTCCAGAAAACACTCAATACTTCACTCCAGCAACCACTCAACCTTCATAATCTCAACCTCCACCTCGTGCGCCAGAGTCACCAGTTGCAACATCTGAAGCTGCAACTGAAGAGGACTGGGCACAAGTTCCTCTTATGACCAGATTGCCTTCAACTCTTGAACCTCCCAGTGGTCTCTCCACTTCATCTTCTGCCGAGGTCCAAGGCCTTTTAAGTAAGGTGGCGGACCTAGAGAGATCACTCCAAACTTCATCTCAGGTTATTTCAGACTTCAAATCTTTATTATCAAATAACCTTGCATCTGAGATGAATGTCTTTGCTGGGAATGAGAAGCTGGTTTATAAGAAGCTTGATGAACTGGTACTGGCCACAAACAACAATACTGAAAAGATCAAAATGGCAGTCCAGGGATTAGAGACTAGGCTGGTTAGTTCTGTTCAGACTGCAGTCACTGGTGAACTGGCAGGTCTGAAAGAAGAAGTTCAGAGGTTGGTCTCCAGGGTAAGCTCTTTAAAGAGTAGATCCACACTTGACCAGGATGCAGTGGTCAGTACAATAAGTGATGAATGCACAAAGAAGTTCAGAAACAATATGCTGAAAGAACTATCTGAAGAGATCTCTGAAACTGTTCTTCGTACCATTCAAGATGGGGTGTTACCCCAAGTAGATAAGTTACTGGATGAAAAGTTGCCAAAGCACTTGCCTAAAGTAGTTGCAAATGTCCAAAAGGAAGTGCAGGCACTTAAGAAAGTTGTGTCTGATACAACTCCAGAGGCAGGAAGAACATTTGGTTCACTGGACAGACTTATGCTTGAACAGTTATGGAATGATCTCAAGTCAAGAACTGGAGTTCATTCCAAGGGGGAAAAGTTGTCTGGTGACCAAATGACACTGAAGCACTTGTCACAAAGAGCATATGGCACTGAAGCCGGGCTAACTGAAGAAGCTACTGGTACTGAAGCCAGTGAGCCCCAGTTTGAGTCCTTCCCAGATATTCCATCAACTCTGAAGTCAGTTAAGGGAAAACAACAAATGGAATCTGGAGAGGAAGAGCAAATAGCTGAAGATGCTGATGATGAAACATCCAAGAAGCTAGAACAAGAATGCATCATGATAGAGATCTTCAAAAGAAACCAAAAAGATGAACTGCTGGCCCATCAAAGGGAGATGGCATCAATGGGGACTCTGGACTCTTACAATGCTGGAAGGTTAGGCATAAATGTTGATGTATATAAAAAGATGAAGGATGACCCCAGAGTTCATCAATGTTTGAGTTTATTGGATGATGTTCATGTACGCTCTTTCTACGCCGAAGAAGAACAAGTCTATGATTCTATAATTTATGGCGTGAGTGTACCAGAACTCATCAGACAAAGGAAAGAGGAACTGGTAAGCCTTCAGAAAAAGATCAGAAAGAACGCTGGTGCTCTGGAGATAGAGTACAGGAAGCGACTTACTGGCTTACCAAAACTGACTGCCAGACAAATCAAAGCAATCAAAGATGCTGATGTAAGCAATTTCATTCCCCTGGATACTTCTCGAAAAATCAATCGTCAAGAACTCCAATCTGCTGTAGAGCAAAAGAGAGTGTCCAAGGAAACTGAATCATTGATCCAGACAGCCAAGTTGAAAGACAAGTACAATGAAATGTTAAATTTCAGGGCTGATGCTAGAAGGATCACTGGTGCTGAAATCAAATTGGCTGAAAATAATGAAGGCATGTCCAAGTTTGAAGTAAAGTTGACCAGGGAGGGTAACTTTACTGATGAAAGGAAATGTACTTCAGTCCAAGCATTTGGATGGAGTGAACTGAAAGAAATCGCTTTAACGTTCAGGGGGAAGACAAATGTGTCGACTGATGTTAAAGCATTTCTGAAAAGAGTTGAAAAGGTATGGAGAAGAAAGCAACAGATGGAAGTTGCAATGGGCATAAGATCACCAGAATCAATACCATCTTTTCCATCACCAAAGAGAAAGGCTACTGAAGATGCTCCAGGACAGACATCAAAAAGAAGGGCCTGACTCTTATCATTTACTTGTTGTAAATTATTGTTTTATGAAAATTGTAAACTATTTATCAGTTGATGTATGTAATAATAGTTGCAATTTTTGATTCATATAAGTAAATGATCAGATTTAGTCTAAGTTAGAACTTAAATGATGAAACTGAAAACACTCATGATCTATAAAGTTTTTCAAGCATACAAAATGCATAGATTTAAGCTTGAAAACACTTGCATTATTTCTAAACAAATAGGGGGAATTTGTTAGGTCCAGATTTAGTCCAGATTTACTAGACTCGCTCCAGACTCGACTACTGGAGCCTTACTGAAGATCTGTCCAGAAACGTGTTCTACTGGACCTACTCCAGACTTGGAATCTGGAGTCCCTCTGAAGATTTGTCCAGAAATAATGGAAGACCAGTGAGCAAATACTTGTATAAGAAATCTGGAGTATTCTCCAGATTAGCTCACTGGACTTCACCCCAGTCCAGATCAACTCTACTGAAGACGTTCTCACTAAAGTCAAAGACTGAAGTCAGAATAAATAAGACTTACAAATGGCGGAGTCCACTGGAAGTCTTACCAGATCTGTACACTGGAGGATTGTCAGTGTTCTAGAACTTACAAGTCTGAACACTGATATCGAGGATTGACTTTTGCCTTTACACACTTTCCAAAGAACAATCCACTTGTTCTTTACCAAAGTTTACGTGTGTAAAGGTGGTTGGATAAAAGGATACAAAGTCATTTGATGTGACTTTATCCTTATTCCTTATCCAATGCATTTAATGTTCTTGTCGGATCATTAAATGCATGCAACCAGATTTGTACGGCATAAAATTCACTGGTGAATTTTGTTGCCTATAAATACAAAGTCATTTCCTTGACATAAATACTTTTAAGCATACATTTTGCATTTAAGTGAATTTGTCCAAATACTCTCGATCTTAAACTGGGATACTTCACAACTTTAAGTATCTCAATCCAAAAGAGTTATTTGACAAATATAGATCATTTGTAATTCATAGGTTGTTAGGATACATACTTATTTGTATTATCTTGATTCCGCACAACCTTGTATTTTATTTAACATCATAAATAAAATACACCATTGAAAAATACATAATGTTCCACTTTACTTGTTTATTGCTTTAAGTCTTGTATTACTTTGTTTATATATTCTTGCATTTATTTACAAGTAATACTAGTCCATTCTAGTGATTATTAGACTTGTTGTATTTTACACTTTCTAGTTAACCATCGAACTTAAGGGACTCACATTTTGCACCTACGTTTATCATTTATATGTATCAACCACTAATGTGTCTCAATTTATACATATTTTCCTCATACTATTTGGACGTTTTGTACATGGTTTATAGCGTTTATACTTGTTTTGTGGTGCGTTATGGTGTTTGCTAGTGGTTTCAGGTTTACAGCAGGTACATCGCCTACAAATGGTAGAAAATGGCTTGAGAATGGTCCATATGCACTTACGGATGAGTCATGGTGAAAAACGTAGCTGAAACCTAAAAATCTGAAGGAACTCGCGGCACAAGTTTTAATCCTCGCGGCGCAAGGTTTGAGTCTGTGTTCAGGTGTTCGCAATTTTGGACTCCTCACGGCGCGAGAATTACCCCTCGTGGTGCGAGATCGAGCTGACATCACTATTTTCTCTCTCTTGGGGTATAAATACCAACTACCACTCAACCCTTAACCTAATCTTGGATACTTGAGCTCTCACACTTTATCTCCATCCGTTTTTCAAGGGTTTTTCACTACTCCAACTCATTTGAAGACTAGAATGTTATTTTTGGCTCTTGTTTAGTGATTGTAGCTACCTTGTAACCTCGATTTAGATTATTTCTCTAATTTGGTACATCATGTTCTCCTTTTTATTTGAATCTTTAGCTCTTTTCATTATGAGTAGCTAAATCTCTTTACATCTATGAAGATGAAGTGAAACAATTAGTTATGGTTGCATAATATTTTGAATTCAAGTTGGTTTACTTAACATTTTGTCAAGATCTTAATGAAGTGATTTCTTTTACTTAATCTTGTGTTCTTGGTGATATTTGTGTTCTTCGATAGTGGTACTAGTTGAACACAAGTATTATTTTAGTTGTTTGTCTATGAATAACTCTTGCTAGGTCATGGTATGATAGTAAAGAATACAAGTTTAATAGAAATTACTTTGTTAAGTGGATTTAACGGTTGGTAGTACCACGTTTCTTTCACAAAGATAAAATTGTTATTTAAATAATCAAACCAACTAGTTAGTTCAAGGAATTGTAATAAGGTTGGTGGTACCACTTGTTGCAAGAAATTGGGTTGATTAGGTGATTTAGTCGATTTTACAAACGTAGGTGGTACCCGTTTGTGTCTTGTCTTGTCACGATTATTATTACCAACATATATGAATTTTGAGCTTAACCTATATGCAACCTAGACTTTTTGTGGAACGGATTCGACATAGATGGCTTTTTAATTATTGTTTACAACTCAAACTATTTTCGTGTGCTCTCGCTAATACCGGTTGAGTACTTTATTTTACTTGTTCATTAACTGGCTTCAAAAACGCAAAGTGACAACTCGGTCACACCAAAACCTTCTTTTGATTCACATTTTAACAACCTTGAGTGCAACATTCAGTCCTTGTGTTCGATCCTGGTCTTGCCAGTTAGCTATATTACATACGAACGGGTACACTGCCCGTAAGTATGTTGTAGTCAGTTAGCGGTAGATCTTGTTATAAATTTTAAACTAGATTTCACACATCAAGTTTTTGGCGCCGCTGCCGGGGAATGATTTTAAGTACTTTTGGTTGAGATTCTGTGAATCGATCCTTTTTCGTGCTTTGCACGGAGAAGTTACTTGTTTTATTTTTAGTTTGCTTTAGTTGTACCTCAGGTGCTATTAACGTGTTTGTTTGTTGTGTTGTGTTCGCAGATTATTTTTAGGTAGTGGATGAGCACTCGAGCTTCTGGGAAACCATTAGTGAAGGCCACATCTAACCCGAAAAACTCAAAAAGCACCAAAACACAATCATCACAACCGTCATCATCCGCACCATTTTACATAGACACCACTCCTAGACCCAAACCCAACCACATACTTCACGAGACTTATTACGAGTCGGGAAGTAACGAGTGGGGTTACCATTCCGAAAAAAAGAACCACTTTCCGATAAAACACCTACTCCACCCGAATCACCAAAACCGGACATCAACATGGCCGGTCAACAAAATGACCTTTTTCACACCAAAATCGAGGACATTCCTCGAACCATACCCACCTCCCGCCAATCGGCGATCCGAACACCCGAGATTGACACTTTCACGGTGAAAGGCAACCATTTGCAAATGGTTAAGGACTTGTGCTTTGACGGAAGAAATAAAAGGGATCCTCATGAGCATCTTGACAAGTTTGAGATGATTTGCAACTTATTCAACTATGGGGAAAATCAAGGCGACAATGTCAAGATGAAGCTTTTTCCTATGTCTCTCACGGGAGAGGCTCACAAATGGTTAAAGGGGTTAGCACCGGATAGTTTGATTACTTGGGGTGCGGTTAGAGAAGCTTTGATAGAGAGATTCTTTCCGGTTAATCGGGAAAGAGAACTTAGGCTTGTCATTCGTTCTTTTAGGCAAGATGAGGATGAAACAATAGTTGAAGCATGGTTAAGGATGAAAGATCTTTTGTGGGAATGCCCGGGGCATGGAGTAAATGATACCGAGTTAGTGGGTATATTTTTAGATGGGATGAATAGGGAGAGTTATGAAAAGATGGTGATGACTTGTGGGGGTAGTACTTGTTACAAAACCTCTAGTTAATTGTGGAAGATGTTTGAGGATATGTCGAAGGCTCAAGTCTCTAGGACTTCGAGTAGAGATAGGAGGGGTCGTCGGGTAGTAGCTAGAGTTGATGAGGGTGAAAGTTTCGAGATCATTTCAAAATTAAGGCACTTTCTAACCGGATGGATGAAAGGTTCTCCATGATGGAGAACAATTTTGGTGGGTTAGAGCAAGATGTTAAGATTATAGTCGGGGGATATATCCATTGTGGTGGACCGCACCATCCCGATGAGTGTGACTCGATATTAAAGGAGGATGTAAATCATGTGCAAAATCAACAACCTGGCCAATATCAACCTCTTTTCCAGCGTGGTGGCAATTATCAAGGCCGACACCAAGGTAACTCCTCTAACTCTTCTAATTTTTATTCTAACAATCGTGGTGGAAATTTTCATAATAGGTGGCAAAAAGATGATTATCGTGGAGCACCTCAACAACAACAAGCACCACCATCACCTCCAAGGTGAGAAGAAGACAAGGGCGAAGGATCACCTCTCATGGCCATGATGGCCAAGTTCCTTGAGAAACAAGACAAACGAGAGGAGGCCCAAGAGAAAAGGAATATCTCAATGGAGAACTATTCTAAGCTTTTGAATGACAAGATTGGAGGCTTGCATGACAAGATAGACATAAGCAATCGCAACAACCAAGCTTTGATTTCTAACTTGGAAAAAAGAATTGATAGGATGAGCAATCAACAAACGTAACTAGGTACTCTTCCAAGCAACACTCAACAAAACCTGAACCAAGGTCAAGGATCATGGAGGAATGGGGATGACAAGTACAAAGGGCCTCAACACCAGAATGAAACCTTTAATGCCATAACTACACGGTCTGGCAAGGTAATTGATCCTCCTAGTGATAATTCTTGTGCCTCTAACGTTTCTCCACAGGTTGAGCAATTTGATGAAAGATTTGATGACGAGCTAGAGATGGAGTCACCACCGAGGGAGAACATTCAGCCTCCCAAAGCCTCACCCATTAGGAACCTGAAGTCAAGGCTTACAAGTTGGGTGGTTTGGTTTTTCCTGTGGATTTTGTCATTATTGATGTGGATGAAGCATTAAACGTACCCCTTATTCTAGGAAGACCATTTCTTGCTACGGCCGATGCTAACATTGAGGTTGGTCGTGGTAAGCTTACTTTGAGAACGGGGGATGAGTCAGTAGAATTCTTGAACACTTCTTCTATTTCTTCGCCTAATGTTGTTAACTCTGTTGAGACTGCTTGTGTTAGTTCTATAGATTCTCAGATCGATGAATGGCTGGACAATAAGTTGGAGAAAAAGGGAAATGATGGGAAGACAACAGCGGTGGTTAATTCTCGGCCAACGGATAGCCAAAGTACCAAGATCCGTAAATTGTACAATCGTGTCAAGTCTGCGGTTTCTCATTGTAATGTGAAGTTGTCTGAAGAACTTTGTTCGAATTTGTCAACCAAAGAGAAGGAAGATTTGATGTTCGAAGTGAATGCTTTTGGGAGAGCAAATGATTGGATTCAGACAAAGATAAAAGATAATTGCTTCCCACCGATTAAGGATGGAACTCCCAACAACTTAAGTGTGGGGAGAGGGGTTAAAGGCCCCAACTTGGTAAATCTTTAAGGTTTGATCGAGTCTAGCTAGTGACTCGTTAATAAACTAAGCGCTTCTCGGGAGGCAACCCGTGTGCCTTTTATCATTTTTAATTGTTTTCAGTAGTTTCCTTTCTGTCTTATATGTTTTGTTGAGAATCACAGGTTGGAAATCAAGTTAGACGAACCGGTTAGTGAAAACATGTGTACGAATGTCCAGAATTCTGAAATGAAACTGCAGCTCGCAGCGCGAGGACCTCACCTCACGGCGTGAAAATGGCGGAATTTGGAGCAAATTTTATCAGAATGAAAAATCACGGCGCGAGGGGATGAAATCGCGGCGTGATCATTTTTTGTGAGGCTCGCGGCGCGAGAGGCTCACCTCACGGCGCGAAATGTGAGATTAGTGGGCATTTGGAAGACAGAACACGAAATCGCGGCACGAATGGTTCCAATCGCGGCGTGAGGGGTCTAGTTCTTGGCAGATTTTTGAGCAGTGATTCTCCCTTGCTATTTTCTAATTATTTTTGAGACATTTTCTATATTATTTCTTTCAATTTGGTTGTAATTCGCCGTTTTAGCGATGAGACATTTGTTTAGTTGTTTCTTGTATTTTCTTTTATTTCGAACTATGTAGTTGGTTTGGTATTTTTGCTATTGGTGTTTATCAGGTGATTGTTTCAAGTTGGCAAGTTGATTGTCTCGAGATTGCATTTGGAATTTATGGAACAAACAAGCGGGTATGCTGGCAGTCAGTTCAGCGCCCACTTAATTTTGGCATTCAACTTTGCTATGGAAAAATCATGATTTCACCCGGAGGTTTTTCATTTTTTCCTTTCTACATTTTTCATTTTTCCCTTTTTCCCATTATTCGCCTTAGTTATTTGTCCATTGAGGACAATGTACAACTTAAGTGTGGGGAGGGGGATGGTAAATTGGAAAAATGAAAAATTTTGAAATTTATTCTTTAGTTATTCCTTCCTTTACTAGCATTTTGGTTAAATTTTTAAATTTTTGAGGCTATAGGTTTTGCGCAAAGACGAGAAATGAGGTTAACTTGAATTTTGCTAATTTAGGATAAAACTTGAGATTAGTTACCTTTAGCTTTCCTTTCCTAGTGCTTGTGGCATTTCATCGTTCCAAGGGGTCATAGGCTTGTTCCAAACTCCATATAATTTAGGTTGCTTGCAAATTGTACCTTAATGATGAATCAAATGTGAATAATAGCTTCACTAGATGATGTATTGGTAGGCACCGCTAGAGGGTTCCATTTTATTTTGCAACTTGTGTGCATGAAAAGCTTAAAATGTATTTAATATACTTGTGGTACTTTGACTTAACATATGTTTGCACACCGGATGTCCGGTCCTTAATTCTTATGTTATAGGTTGTGGCTCTAGTCATTATGTTTGGTCTTTATATCGGGGTGTCTGGGGTGCTTCGGCATCAAATGGGTGGCACATGCGGGAATGCGCTTAAACTTTTTCTAATATTCTAATGCTAATGTGGTCTTTGAGATTCGAACAAGTAAGTCCTTGGGGTAACTTCGTTTTACCTAGCTCACCTAAAGCTTCCAACTTGGGATGGGTTGTTAGAAAGTTCGCTACATGGGTCTCATCAAAAATCACGGGTGTTAAATTATAAAACTTTTTATTCTCGCTTGTGTTTGTGTTTAGATCATGGTCTTTGGATATGCAACCCAACCTTAAGTTCAGGCATATGTCTCTTAACGATACTCACGTATCCGTAGCGAACCGCTGGCTGGACGCTTAAAGTACACTTTCGTATGATCACCCGATGTGTGGATAGAGTTGCAATTCTAGACCGTAGGAGTATGTTTTGTCAAGGGACTCATAAGTATACCGTAATGAAAACCTAATGGAAACCCAATGGCGTGAGTGTTTAAGTGGACAAATATACCAATAATCGTTGTGGAATATTGCTTATGTTGCCAATAATAATTGTGAAGCTTGCTAGTAGATTATTTGTTTAGCAGGAATGAGCTTAAGGTCAATTGGAATGATTGAAATGTTAAAGAGGTGAACACAAGCATAGGGTGGATTCTAATTGTAACTGAAAGATGGATTTGTTCCAGATTAGTAGAATTTTCTGATTTCATCTAAAATTTTGCTCATTAGTTTTTAAATGCATTTGCTTTTGGTGTAACACCCCAACTAAGGCGGAACGTTGAGATGTACAGAAAGTCGAGTATTCAAAACAAAGGATAGTAGATAACATTCACCATAGCTTTATTTGATAAAAGTAAATTTACAATGCACAAGCATGTGAACCAATTCCCAAGTACGATACGTCTACCATACTTGGATATTGAGACCACGAAACACATAACAAATACATGAGATGGTATACTACAATGGTCAGGGCGGATTCCATTGCCCGTCACAAGGTTTGATCTTTGACTCCAAAGTGCAATGCAAATAATCATGATGCATATAAATCCTCAAAGCTTATGCTAATTCCTGAAAAGCATGAAGAAAAAGTGTCAACTACGAAAACGTAGTTGGTGAGTGCATAGGTTTTTAAGTACATTCCGTTACGTATCCATTTCAAAGAGTTGGGAAATCCATGGTGAATTATAAAGTTCTCATTTGTCACATTTATCGAGAGAGGAAAACATATCAATCGATTTATCATTTATCATACCAAAACCATTTGATCATCAATACTTCAATATTGCCAAGTTCAACAACTTTCAAGATTCCATACAACGTCCAATACCCAACCCGTATGTTCAAACCACAATTTCCATCCATAATATAATATCAATACCGCTTGGTCAATGGTAAGACTACCATGACGTAATTCGATGAGATTGTTCTTGAGCCACTACTAAGACCGGTTATGTCCCAATAATCAACATATATAGTCCCAAATGATAAGATAATGATAAGCACATGCTGTCAATCACGTGCATAAAGATAACCAAGGGTCGTGCCATGGAGACGCCCATAAATAATATCAATACCGCTTGGTCAATGGTAAGACTACCATGACGTAATTCGATGAGATTGTTCTTGAGCCACTACTAAGACCGGTTATGTCCCAATAATCAACATATATAGTCCCAAATGATAAGATAATGATAAGCACATGCTGTCAATCACGTGCATAAAGATAACCAAGGGTCGTGCCATGGAGACGCCCATAAATATATAGTAGTTAGAGCACCGCGAGGCCAGACTGGCGATGAAGGTGACCACAAAGGCAGACCAAACATCCCACCGTTACCTATAATAGTGGATGAGGGGACAAGTCCTAGTTGCGCAACCCTCTAACTACAGGCCTCAAATGAGTTAATAGTAGTGTACAGGGGACCACCGTTTGACAGTACTCAAGCTCATCATATAACATATAACACGTTGAACATACTATATAATCCCCATATCATTATTATTATTTCAAAGAATCATTTCATAAGAGAAAGTCATTTTAATTAATCATGCTTTTCACCCCGTAAGTAAAACATATAAAAGAGTTTGAAAAGGGGGCTATGACTCACCTTGATATGCCGCATATTATATTCACTTATCCAAAATGGGTATTTCCCATCTATCGCTTCCTTGATCATATATCCGTCATATTCCTCAATCGCATTTCAAGCCAAGACTATCCCTACGATAGGACTAATATACGTAAGTTCCTATCTTAAGCCATCACTAAGAAATGCCACTTTTATTATGTTGTTATCAATTTTGGGATCCAAGTGTATTGCTAGTATTCACATCTTTTTGGGTTGTAAAGATTGGTGGTAAGAGTCGTCTTCTCATTATACGTTTTTGTACGTTTATTGGAATTTCGGTAATTTGGATTTGGTTTATATGATTTCCATTGTATACTTTGCTTAGTAATAACATTTGACATTAGTGGTCTTATAATATTAATATTTTATGTATATTTTCTGATTTGTAATTATATATTTAATTTAATATTATTTAATTAATTATTTATTCATTTTATTGATTTATTAATTAAATAATTCCTTAAAAATACTTTTAAGTGTCATAATTACCTTTATAAATTATGGATAATTTCATTTGAATTATCTTCTGATATATATGCTCCTTAATTTATAATTTCATGATTTATACTTTTATTTGTGTATTTTCCATTTATTTTAATGATAATTTTTAATTAATTATTTTTACTCAATTATTTATCTTTAAATTATGTAACACATGTCTCTTGCTTTTTAACTATTTTTCTCCAGTAGGTTTTAGTTATTTTTATCAATGGTTAAGATGATCTAACTTCATTCTTGATTTGCATAATTTATTTATGGATTTTTATGTCTTTTAATTACTACTTAAATTCAATAATTCATGGAAATTCTTAGAAATCATCACTAAACATTTTGGTCAAAAATCTCAGGCCTTTTAGGCAACTTTTATCCATACAAAATCATATCAATTCAACCTCTCTTGTGTCTTGCTTATTTTGAGGGTTTTATGATTAAAAATCGTTTACCGAAATAGTGATTTTAGCCTCATTTCTTGAGCAATTAAGGTGCTTCAAAATGAATTTTCATTCTTGTTTCATTATTTCCAGAAAGTTCATCATATTTTGGTGTCCAAGGTCGTGCCATGGAGACGCCCATAAATATATAGTAGTTAGAGCACCGCGAGGCCAGACTGGCGATGAAGGTGACCACAAAGGCAGACCAAACATCCCACCGTTACCTATAATAGTGGATGAGGGGACAAGTCCTAGTTGCGCAACCCTCTAACTACAGGCCTCAAATGATTATAATGATAAGCACATGCTGTCAATCACGTGCATAAAGATAACCAAGGGTCGTGCCATGGAGACGCCCATAAATATATAGTAGTTAGAGCACCGCGAGGCCAGACTGGCGATGAAGGTGACCACAAAGGCAGACCAAACATCCCACCGTTACCTATAATAGTGGATGAGGGGACAAGTCCTAGTTGCGCAACCCTCTAACTACAGGCCTCAAATGAGTTAATAGTAGTGTACAGGGGACCACCGTTTGACAGTACTCAAGCTCATCATATAACATATAACACGTTGAACATACTATATAATCCCCATATCATTATTATTATTTCAAAGAATCATTTCATAAGAGAAAGTCATTTTAATTAATCATGCTTTTCACCCCGTAAGTAAAACATATAAAAGAGTTTGAAAAGGGGGCTATGACTCACCTTGATATGCCGCATATTATATTCACTTATCCAAAATGGGTATTTCCCATCTATCGCTTCCTTGATCATATATCCGTCATATTCCTCAATCGCATTTCAAGCCAAGACTATCCCTACGATAGGACTAATATACGTAAGTTCCTATCTTAAGCCATCACTAAGAAATGCCACTTTTATTATGTTGTTATCAATTTTGGGATCCAAGTGTATTGCTAGTATTCACATCTTTTTGGGTTGTAAAGATTGGTGGTAAGAGTCGTCTTCTCATTATACGTTTTTGTACGTTTATTGGAATTTCGGTAATTTGGATTTGGTTTATATGATTTCCATTGTATACTTTGCTTAGTAATAACATTTGACATTAGTGGTCTTATAATATTAATATTTTATGTATATTTTCTGATTTGTAATTATATATTTAATTTAATATTATTTAATTATTATTTATTCATTTTATTGATTTATTAATTAAATAATTCCTTAAAAATACTTTTAAGTGTCATAATTACCTTTATAAATTATGGATAATTTCATTTGAATTATCTTCTGATATATATGCTCCTTAATTTATAATTTCATGATTTATACTTTTATTTGTGTATTTTCCATTTATTTTAATGATAATTTTTAATTAATTATTTTTACTCAATTATTTATCTTTAAATTATGTAACACATGTTAAGTTTTATAACTTTTATTTGACATATTCTCAGTAGGTCTATAATACTTTTTGTTACTAGATTGTTGGAGTTGGTTAAAGTTGCAATCTAGTGACTTTTAGCTTATTTTATTGTGGAGAACTTTTACTTGGAATTTTCTGTTTTAACACTTATTTTCATAAAATGTTGAGTAGTCATTTTTGGTTAAGTTGAATTATTTGGACGTTGTGATTTTTGTACAGAGACATATATGTGTCCTATATTTATGTGAATTTTTTGCTAAATTTTCAGACATTGTTTACTACCTCTAAAAATTACAAAACCAAAGTTGGTCAGAAAGCTTGCTGCTGTGCTACTCAATATATTTTATAAAAGATTTCTATGATGGACATTTAATAAAAATCTCCCAATTTTATTTTAAGTTAGGGACACTTTGAACTCAGTTCACACCAAGTTTAAACTTCTGAAACCTATTAGTTAAGGAATTAAAAATCGTCAAAGTTGACTCAACATTAAGACAAAAATCCAGTTTTGACCACTTTTGGTAGAAAAATCATATCTTTGGTTTGGTTTAGTATTTTTGAGTGATTCTATCTGGAGGTTAATCTTAACTCTTTTATCTACAACTTTTATTTTGAAAGTTTTGCTTGAAACGGCCCTCACATGCCCAGTTTATCCGTCCAAAGACGGAAGAATAATTCTGTCAGAAGCATTTGGGTCCAAACAACACACCAATGACCATTCTTGCTTTATTAACACTTGAGTTCATCATTTACAAGATTAATACTTTATTTTTATACCTCTTAACATCAAATTTCCAGATTATTATACCTCTTTTAACATATTTTTCACTTAATACAAGTCCATCCATCTCATAATCCAACAACAAGATTCAACTTTCTTAGATCTAACATGTATTCATTCAAATCAACACTTTTCAATACCAATCTTTATAGATCTAACTTTCAACAACTTAAAAACATCTTTTTAATGAAAAATCTCAGAAATATATTCTTCAAAATATACAAAAACAAGATAGATTAAACAAAGAGATGGAGATTTATACCCTTCTTGAACTCGGTTTTGAAAGGGATTTTGTGCAGAATTTTCGTGGCCTTCTAGGCTTCTAATAACCCTTATTATTGTTATGGTTTGGATTTGATTTTGTCTTGCCTTTTTCTTTGTTGTTTGAGCCGTGACTATGAGAGGAAAAAGGAAGAGAAAGTTGTTTTTCTTAGAGTGTAAGAGTGTGTGTGTGTTTGTTAAAGGAGTAATGAATAATGTGAAGGAGATTAAGGGTTTAGGTGTAATGTGTCTTGGAGATTACAAACTAGTTGATCAACTATTGGGTGTTGGGTTTTGGGGAGGGGGCCGGTTTTGGTTAGGGTAAAATGGGAGGGGATTTTGAATTTTTGGAGTGTATTTTAAGTGTGTATGTATTTGTATAAATTGTAAGTAGGTATGGGTGCATGTATGGACCTTTAAGATAACTAGTTTATTAGTATTTAGGATATAATTATGTACATATGTATGTATATATGTGGTCGTGTATATATGTGTATGTGTATATAGTTTTTGTGTCTTAAATTTGTTACTTAACTCTTTAGTTATAATCTTGCATTTTTATTAGACATACATATATTTGCTTATTATTATTCAACACTTTTATATGCATAATAGTTTATGAATATATATTTTAAGATGGTCAACATATATATATTTGTGTTTCCATATACTTTAATTCGATTGATGTTTGATTTGTTGGACATTTATAAGGATTTTTGATTGTTATTACAACTTGTGAACCATATATAATTATTTGTGAAATCTTAACTTCCCGAATAAAACTTTTTGGTTCATTGACATTTCATCAAGTTCAATTAGAACTAATATATAGCTTGAGATTGTATTGACTGATTATAGTTATTGGTTATGGCATTTCTAAGATAGCTAGTCATTTACGGTATTTCATTGAACTAGAGGGCAATTATCGCTATGCCTTAAATGTCTTGACGGTCAATTCTCTTAATAGACCTCTAAGGATTTGATACCTAGATAAGTCTAAGTAAATTGTCCTAGTCGGAAATTGAGGGTTGTTACATCATTACCCCCTTAACTGAAACTTCGTCCTCGAAGTTCGATCATTCATACGGTAGTAAAAATGGATAGACCAACAGTAAGGGTGTCTACACGGAGACATATAATGTGGGAAAGTCAAACGAGATTTTATCACGATTTCTTGGTTTCATGCGAGCTTCGAAATCTAAGGTTGGGGGCATCCATTCCTCGGTTCCCTAAAATTCCTCTTGATTAGAACCTTTGAGAAAGAGAAAGGTTACGAATGTCGCTCACTTCTTGAGACGACTGGAGATTAATCGCGTGTAGTCGTTGCGGGCTGTCAATCTTGCCTAGATCAATACTAAATAATGGGATGATAAGAATGTCAATACGGAGGGGTAAAATTTTTTTTTTTTTTTTTTTTTTTTTTTTTTTTTTTTTTTTTTTTTTTTTTTTTTTTTTTTTTTTTTTTTTTTTTTTTTTTTTTTTTTTTTTTTTTTTTTTTTTTTTTTTTTTTTTTTTTTTTTTTTTTTTTTTTTTTTTTTTTTTTTTTTTTTTTTTTTTTTTTTTTTTTTTTTTTTTTTTTTTTTTTTTTTTTTTTTTTTTTTTTTTTTTTTTTTTTTTTTTTTTTTTTTTTTTTTTTTTTTTTTTTTTTTTTTTTTTTTTTTTTTTTTTTTTTTTTTTTTTTTTTTTTTTTTTTTTTTTTTTTTTTTTTTTTTTTTTTTTTTTTTTTTTTTTTTTTTTTTTTTTTTTTTTTTTTTTTTTTTTTTTTTTTTTTTTTTTTTTTTTTTTTTTTTTTTTTTTTTTTTTTTTTTTTTTTTTTTTTTTTTTTTTTTTTTTTTTTTTTTTTTTTTTTTTTTTTTTTTTTTTTTTTTTTTTTTTTTTTTTTTTTTTTTTTTTTTTTTTTTTTTTTTTTTTTTTTTTTTTTTTTTTTTTTTTTTTTTTTTTTTTTTTTTTTTTTTTTTTTTTTTTTTTTTTTTTTTTTTTTTTTTTTTTTTTTTTTTTTTTTTTTTTTTTTTTTTTTTTTTTTTTTTTTTTTTTTTTTTTTTTTTTTTTTTTTTTTTTTTTTTTTTTTTTTTTTTTTTTTTTTTTTTTTTTTTTTTTTTTTTTTTTTTTTTTTTTTTTTTTTTTTTTTTTTTTTTTTTTTTTTTTTTTTTTTTTTTTTTTTTTTTTTTTTTTTTTTTTTTTTTTTTTTTTTTTTTTTTTTTTTTTTTTTTTTTTTTTTTTTTTTTTTTTTTTTTTTTTTTTTTTTTTTTTTTTTTTTTTTTTTTTTTTTTTTTTTTTTTTTTTTTTTTTTTTTTTTTTTTTTTTTTTTTTTTTTTTTTTTTTTTTTTTTTTTTTTTTTTTTTTTTTTTTTTTTTTTTTTTTTTTTTTTTTTTTTTTTTTTTTTTTTTTTTTTTTTTTTTTTTTTTTTTTTTTTTTTTTTTTTTTTTTTTTTTTTTTTTTTTTTTTTTTTTTTTTTTTTTTTTTTTTTTTTTTTTTTTTTTTTTTTTTTTTTTTTTTTTTTTTTTTTTTTTTTTTTTTTTTTTTTTTTTTTTTTTTTTTTTTTTTTTTTTTTTTTTTTTTTTTTTTTTTTTTTTTTTTTTTTTTTTTTTTTTTTTTTTTTTTTTTTTTTTTTTTTTTTTTTTTTTTTTTTTTTTTTTTTTTTTTTTTTTTTTTTTTTTTTTTTTTTTTTTTTTTTTTTTTTTTTTTTTTTTTTTTTTTTTTTTTTTTTTTTTTTTTTTTTTTTTTTTTTTTTTTTTTTTTTTTTTTTTTTTTTTTTTTTTTTTTTTTTTTTTTTTTTTTTTTTTTTTTTTTTTTTTTTTTTTTTTTTTTTTTTTTTTTTTTTTTTTTTTTTTTTTTTTTTTTTTTTTTTTTTTTTTTTTTTTTTTTTTTTTTTTTTTTTTTTTTTTTTTTTTTTTTTTTTTTTTTTTTTTTTTTTTTTTTTTTTTTTTTTTTTTTTTTAATTTTTTTTTTTTTTTTTTACGCTAGAAGGACCATTATCTATGACTCATCACCGACAAATCTCTTTTAACATCGCACATATAACCTATTCGGTTTCTTTGCTATACCTACTCATTCCTCATGATAGGATTTACACAATCCTTATGTTCTTAAGTAATCATATCACCACCATCATTTCAAGGTAAACACTTCGGTGTCCTTATTCGTATGAACTCCTCCTTTAAAATAATCCTTCTTAGGTCCTCCTGACCTCTACAAAACTCTCAAATACTTTGCTCTCCTGAGCCTCATATTCATTCTCAGCTTTCTAAGCTAAGCTTCTTTTCAAGTACAATAACCTAATGTCCTTAGAAATTGTGATATAATATAATTTAGGGGAAACATCGGTTACTTTATCCCTTTTTCTCAACCATTTGGTTCCCTTCATTTTCCCTTCGTTTTCTTATGGGTAACTATACTCCTTACTGTTTCGCCACTCGGATCCGTCTCTAACTAGAGTAATCGTAGTCTTGAACAGCACACAAGCAGTCGCTAGTCCTTGCAGTTATCTCAAGGGTACTTGTCAGATCATGGTGATACGGATCCTTTGATCCTAACTCATCACCGATGCGAGTTATCCTTATCACCCTTCCGTTCAAACATTCCATAACCAGCTCTTCACGGAGTTTGTTAGTTGTTTGGAACTTAGTTCAGCGACCAACTTCCTTGATCGTCGCGGTAGTATGTGCCTTGAATTCTAGCGTCGCACTCCTTAATTGCCTTCACTACTAACTTAGCGATTTCATGTTGTTTTCCTTCTTCACTTTTCTTGGGCGCACTACTTCGTGGGTCGATGGTCCTTGACGATTAACCATGTGTTGCAAATTATCTTTCTTCACTCAAATTCATCTTGTCTTAGCTTACCTCCCTACGACCGTCGACCTTGAGGGGATAACCATCACAAGTCATCGTGTTTCCTCTACTTATCGACCATACTTCTCTTTAGTAAAGCTAGCTTCCATCGGGTGTTGGGCGTATATCGATTTCTCTTAGCTTAGTTGATACTCTCCACCAATAGCTTGTCTTTCGATAGAGGTTTTCTAATTCTTATCCAAAGAATAACGCGTGAACCGCCATAAAGATAAATGCCACCAGAACTACATCTTGTAGACGGCGTCAATTCCTTCACTTTACTATTTGTGTCAAATGATGTTTCTCTACTCTATCTTCTACTCCATATCATCTTCAATGATGCTAGTGAATAACTCTTCTTGAAAGGTTAAGTATAATCTTGCACTTCATACTCCTTGTTCGAGCATCTACCTTTGCTGTGATTACCCCCTTAACATTTTTCCTCTAGAAAAATGTAAGGGATTTCCTACTTTTCACTTTATCTCACCATACTTGACGATCTTCATTTCGCCAAATTTCTGATTCCTTCATGTAGCAAATATCCGTTTGCTTTGGTGTTTTGAAAAAGAAAAGGATAGCTCAGAATTCCTTTTTGTTACTCTTCCATCTTGAGGGTTACTCGACACATTCTAATTATCTTATTGTCCTTAGTTTTCTTCTTCTAATTACTTTCGTCTTCTAACATTGCTAGTGATCTCCCCCAAGTCCTAGGGGAGTCTTATATTTATCCAAAGGTGACCTTCATGTCACACGACCTTCCTTTCGTCGGCCGCTCAATTTTTCCTTCGGTCGATCAACATAGATAGGGAAGACCTACAATTCTTTCTCCAAGTTAAAGCTTAGTATACTCTTCGCTTGTGCTTCCATGTACTTTGACTTACAAACCACCTATCTTCTCCGCCCTACTTTATGTACATGATCCAATAACATCTTCTATGCTATATAGTTATCCCAAGTATTCCACTTGTGTACGACTGATGTCTGAAAGTCTTTCGCATCCCTTGATGTCGCAGCGAGAGCAGGGTACTACTTACTTGATTTTGCCATTGCTGAGTGTTGCGTAAGTGAATTGTATGTTGTTAGGTTACTGACTTTGAAGAGAAGCGGTGGTGACCATTACTTTGAAAAATCAAGGATACAGAATTTGGTTTTGAATGAATGAATAAGAAAACAAAAACAAAAGAATCATTAAGGCTCGAATCAAACTCCTTGTGCGGTTTAAAGAAATCACTTCTATGTCTTTCATTGCTCAATGGACTCCAACTTTCGATGACGTCAATATATGCCGCACCAACTTAGATAATATGGATAACCGTTCGTGTACGCGTGTTATTATAGAGATATCGCACCAAATTTCGGAGCTACAATCCCAGAATGTGTCTTCTAGAATGTATATCGGAATGTGTTCTATCGGCGTCATCAAATCGTAATTTGGCTTTAATACCACTCGTCTTTCATAAGTCTCCAACTTCATTCGACGTTACATATGTTTCGCACCATTTCAGATCGAATACCAAGGTTATGCGTAGTTTCTAAGAGGATAGAGTCGCGTCATATCTTGGGTCTACAATTCTCAGAGTATATCGTCCAACGTTCGTGGAAAGATGCTCCACCGATGATATCGCCGTCGTCATATGTCCATAATGAATGGTGGTGTCGTAAGAAATAGGATGTGGGATAATTTCAAAAGAGCACGAGTGAACGAATATTGGATTAGAGGGGTACTTAATGACAACTTCCATACTTAGGAAATTCCTAATTCATTTTGCATTTCTCAGGGACAATCACTAGTTCCCAAGCGGTCAAATCTCATCACGCAATATATATCTCAGTAGTAAGGACTAACCACATTATCATCATATCTAGCAGGTACTAGTTCTCAATAGTCAAATCTTAGAGCATAATAACTATCTCAATAATAAGGCACAACTATATAATCATTAAATCGTTCATGCACTAGCCCTCAATTAGCTCAATCTTAGGGCGCAATAACTATCTCCATAGTAAGGCATGACTACATAATCATCGCAATATTCACGCGCTAGTTTCAAATAGCTCAAACTTAGGGAGTAAAGGCTCTTATATCCATATCGTCCATGAAATTTCATATCAACTCGTCAGGCCTATATTTTCTTTCTAAATCGATCATAAATAGTCAACGTCATTACTCAATAAATTGAACAAGTCATACCCCAAAATGATTTCGTGCCTTATAATAATCTCATTATTTTAAAGTGCATATGCAACTTAAAGTTCAACATCATGAATCATAAGACTTTTACGCATGCATTCCTCACATAATTTCCACATTGCACATTCCAAACTTTCACATTGCACATTACAACTTTCACATTGCATATTACAAACTTTCACATTGCACATTACAACTTTCACATTGCACATATAAACTTTCACATTGCACATTATAACTTTCACATTGCAATCAAATCATGCTCAAATTCACATGTTATAGCATAGAGTAGCATGTATCAACGAATATCTTTCAATCTTATTCATTTCACTTCTAATGTGCAGAGGGGAATCCTACTAAACTAGCATAATCCTCAAGTAAGGCAAGTCTTTTTTTTTTTTTTTTTTTTTTTTTTTTTTTTTTTTTTTTTTTTTTTTTTTTTTTTTTTTTTTTTTTTTTTTTTTTTTTTTTTTTTTTTTTTTTTTTTTTTTTTTTTTTTTTTTTTTTTTTTTTTTTTTTTTTTTTTTTTTTTTTTTTTTTTTTTTTTTTTTTTTTTTTTTTTTTTTTTTTTTTTTTTTTTTTTTTTTTTTTTTTTTTTTTTTTTTTTTTTTTTTTTTTTTTTTTTTTTTTTTTTTTTTTTTTTTTTTTTTTTTTTTTTTTTTTTTTTTTTTTTTTTTTTTTTTTTTTTTTTTTTTTTTTTTTTTTTTTTTTTTTTTTTTTTTTTTTTTTTTTTTTTTTTTTTTTTTTTTTTTTTTTTTTTTTTTTTTTTTTTTTTTTTTTTTTTTTTTTTTTTTTTTTTTTTTTTTTTTTTTTTTTTTTTTTTTTTTTTTTTTTTTTTTTTTTTTTTTTTTTTTTTTTTTTTTTTTTTTTTTTTTTTTTTTTTTTTTTTTTTTTTTTTTTTTTTTTTTTTTTTTTTTTTTTTTTTTTTTTTTTTTTTTTTTTTTTTTTTTTTTTTTTTTTTTTTTTTTTTTTTTTTTTTTTTTTTTTTTTTTTTTTTTTTTTTTTTTTTTTTTTTTTTTTTTTTTTTTTTTTTTTTTTTTTTTTTTTTTTTTTTTTTTTTTTTTTTTTTTTTTTTTTTTTTTTTTTTTTTTTTTTTTTTTTTTTTTTTTTTTTTTTTTTTTTTTTTTTTTTTTTTTTTTTTTTTTTTTTTTTTTTTTTTTTTTTTTTTTTTTTTTTTTTTTTTTTTTTTTTTTTTTTTTTTTTTTTTTTTTTTTTTTTTTTTTTTTTTTTTTTTTTTTTTTTTTTTTTTTTTTTTTTTTTTTTTTTTTTTTTTTTTTTTTTTTTTTTTTTTTTTTTTTTTTTTTTTTTTTTTTTTTTTTTTTTTTTTTTTTTTTTTTTTTTTTTTTTTTTTTTTTTTTTTTTTTTTTTTTTTTTTTTTTTTTTTTTTTTTTTTTTTTTTTTTTTTTTTTTTTTTTTTTTTTTTTTTTTTTTTTTTTTTTTTTTTTTTTTTTTTTTTTTTTTTTTTTTTTTTTTTTTTTTTTTTTTTTTTTTTTTTTTTTTTTTTTTTTTTTTTTTTTTTTTTTTTTTTTTTTTTTTGAAAAGGAATCCTTTTGAACATAAGTCCAAGTGGCCGTTTGAGTTTTACATGGTCCTCTCATAATTAAACGTAGATTCATGACTTTACGTTTAATTATGGTCCTACCATGTAAAGCTCAAACTAGTCCGCTCAACCTTATGCTCGACTCGACTATAAAATTCGTTTTGAAAATAGGCTATAGTCTTGGAATTCCCAGAGGAACCCCAATGTTCTCTATAACCTTAGTCTCTGATACCATTTTCTGTAACACCCCAACTAAGGCGGAACGTTGAGATGTACAGAAAGTCGAGTATTCAAAACAAAGGATAGTAGATAACATTCACCATAGCTTTATTTGATAAAAGTAAATTTACAATGCACAAGCATGTGAACCAATTCCCAAGTACAATACGTCTACCATACTTGGATATTGAGTCCACGAAACAAATAACAAATACATGAGATGGTATACTACAATGGTCAGGGCGGATTCCATTGCCCGTCACAAGGTTTGATCTTTGACTCCAAGTGCAATGCAAATAATCATGATGCATATAATTCCTCAAAGCTTATGCTAATTCCTGAAAAGCATGAAGAAAAAGTGTCAACTACGAAAACGTAGTTGGTGAGTGCATAGGTTTGCAAGTAAATCTCATTACATATCCATTTCAAAGAGTTGAGAAATCCATGGTAAATTATAAAGTTCTCATTTGTCACATTTATCGTGAGAGAAAAATATATCAATCGATTAATCATTTATCATACCAAAACCATTTGGTCATCAATACTTCAATATTGCCAAGTTCAACAACTTTCAAGATTCCATATAAGGTCCAATACCCAAACCGTATGTTCAAACCACAATTTCCATCCATAATATAATATCAATACCGCTTGGTCAATGGTAAGACTACCATGACGTAATTCGATGAGATTGTTCTTGAGCCACTACTAAGACCGGTTATGTCCCAATAATCAATATATAATGTCCCAAATGATAAGATAATGATAAGCACATGCTGTCAATCACGTGCATAAAGATAACCAAGGGTCGTGCCATGGAGACGCCCATAAATATATAGTAGTTAGAGCACCGCGAGGCCAGACTGGCGATGAAGGTGACCACAAAGGCAGACCAAACATCCCACCGTTACCTATAATAGTGGATGAGGGGACAAGTCCTAGTTGCGCAACCCTCTAACTACAGGCCTCAAATGAGTTAATAGTAGTGTACAGGGGACCACCGTTTGACAGTACTCAAGCTCATCATATAACATATAACACGTTGAACATACAATATAATTCCCATATCATTATCATTATTTCAAAGAATCATTTCATAAGAGAAAGTCATTTTAATTAATCATGCTTTTCACCCCGTAAGTAAAACATATAAAAGAGTTTGAAAGGGGGCTATGACTCACCTTGATATGCCGCATATTATATTCACTTATCCAAAATGGGTATTTCCCATCTATCGCTTCCTTGATCATATATCCGTCATATTCCTCAATCGCATTTCAAGCCAAGACTATCCCTACGATAGGACTAATATACGTAAGTTCCTATCTTAAGCCATCACTAAGAAATGCCACTTTTATTATGTTGTTATCAATTTTGGGATCCAAGTGTATTGCTAGTATTCACATCTTTTTGGTTGTAAAGATTGGTGGTAAGAGTCGTCTTCTCATTATACGTTTTTGTACGTTTATTGGAATTTCGGTAATTTGGATTTGGTTTATATGATTTCCATTGTATACTTTGCTTAGTAATAACATTTGACATTAGTGGTCTTATAATATTAATATTTTATGTATATTTTCTGATTTGTAATTATATATTTAATTTAATATTATTTAATTAATTATTTTTACTCAATTATTTATCTTTAAATTATGTAACACATGTCTCTTGCTTTTTAACTATTTTTCTCCAGTAGGTTTTAGTTATTTTTATCAATGGTTAAGATGATCTAACTTCATTCTTGATTTGCATAATTTATTTATGGATTTTTATGTCTTTTAATTACTATTTAAATTCAATAATTCATGGAAATTCTTAGAAATCATCACTAAACATTTTGGTCAAAAATCTCAGGCCTTTTAGGCAACTTTTATCCATACAAAATCATATCAATTCAACCTCTCTTGTGTCTTGCTTATTTTGAGGGTTTTATGATTAAAAATCGTTTACCGAAATAGTGATTTTAGCCTCATTTCTTGAGCAATTAAGGTGCTTCAAAATGAATTTTCATTCTTGTTTCATTATTTCCAGAAAGTTCATCATATTTTGGTGCCCAAGGTCGTGATAGTGGTGGTGGTGTGATATGTGCAATTTGGTGCTTTCGGTTAGTGATTATTTGAACCGAATTAGTGGTTTGTAGGCTTGCCTTTGCCATTTAATAACCAAGTTAAGTTTTATAACTTTTATTTGACATATTCTCAGTAGGTCTATAATACTTTTTGTTACTAGATTGTTGGATTTGGTTTATATGATTTCCATTGTATACTTTGCTTAGTAATAACATTTGACATTAGTGGTCTTATAATATTAATATTTTATGTATATTTTCTGATTTGTAATTATATATTTAATTTAATATTATTTAATTAATTATTTTTACTCAATTATTTATCTTTAAATTATGTAACACATGTCTCTTGCTTTTTAACTATTTTTCTCCAGTAGGTTTTAGTTATTTTTATCAATGGTTAAGATGATCTAACTTCATTCTTGATTTGCATAATTTATTTATGGATTTTTATGTCTTTTAATTACTATTTAAATTCAATAATTCATGGAAATTCTTAGAAATCATCACTAAACATTTTGGTCAAAAATCTCAGGCCTTTTAGGCAACTTTTATCCATACAAAATCATATCAATTCAACCTCTCTTGTGTCTTGCTTATTTTGAGGGTTTTATGATTAAAAATCGTCAAAGTTGACTCAACATTAAGACAAAAATCCAGTTTTGACCACTTTTGGTAGAAAAATCATATCTTTGGTTTGGTTTAGTACTTTTGAGTGATTCCAGTTGGAGGTTAATCTTAACTCTTTTATCTACAACTTTTATTTTGAAAGTTTTGCTTGAAACGGCCCTCACATGCCCAGTTTATCCGTCCAAAGACAGAAGAATAATTCTGTCAGAAGCATTTGGTCAAAAATCTCAGGCCTTTTAGGCAACTTTTATCCATACAAAATCATATCAATTCAACCTCTCTTGTGTCTTGCTTATTTTGAGGGTTTTATGATTAAAAATCGTCAAAGTTGACTCAACATTAAGACAAAAATCCAGTTTTGACCACTTTTGGTAGAAAAATCATATCTTTGGTTTGGTTTAGTATTTTTGAGTGATTCCATTTGGAGGTTAATCTTAACTCTTTTATCTACAACTTTTATTTTGAAAGTTTTGCTTGAAACGGCCCTCACATGCCCAGTTTATCCGTCCAAAGACAGAAGAATAATTCTGTCAGAAGCATTTGGGTCCAAACAACACACCAATGACCATTCTTGCTTTATTAACACTTGAGTTCATCATTTACAAGATTAATACTTTATTTTTATACCTCTTTTAACATATTTTTCACTTAATACAAGTCCATCCATCTCATAATCCAACAACAAGATTCAACTTTCTTAGATCTAACATGTATTCATTCAAATCAACACTTTTCAATACCAATCTTTATAGATCTAACTTTCAACAACTTAAAAACATCTTTTTAATGAAAAATCTCAGAAATATATTCTTCAAAATATACAAAAACATATAGATCTATGAAAAGGAAAATCACTTTAAAAGCTACTAATCTATAACAACACTTTTGGGTCTTAAACTTGTTGAATCCTTGGATCTTTCTCATAGATTTCGACATGCATATGCATGAGGAGAAAGATCCTATCAACTTGCCTTCATCAAGTGTATATTACAAAGAAAACAAGAAGAAAACATAAACTTTTGATAAAGATCTTTTAATATATACAAAAACAAGATAGATTAAACAAAGAGATGGAGATTTATACCCTTCTTGAACTCGGTTTTGAAAGGGATTTTGTGCAGAATTTTCGTGGCCTTCTAGGCTTCTAATAACCCTTATTCCAAGCTTAACACCACCCTTAATCCTTGCTTGAATCCACCCTTACTTATTCTAGCATAAACCCTTATTATTGTTATGGTTTGGATTTGATTTTGTCTTGCCTTTTTCTTTGTTGTTTGAGCCGTGACTATGAGAGGAAAAAGGAAGAGAAAGTTGTTTTTCTTAGAGTGTAAGAGTGTGTGTGTGTGTTTGTTAAAGGAGTAATGAATAATGTGAAGGAGATTAAGGGTTTAGGTGTAATGTGTCTTGGAGATTACAAACTAGTTGATCAACTATTGGGTGTTGGGTTTTGGGGAGGGGGCCGGTTTTGGTTAGGGTAAAATGGGAGGGGATTTTGAATTTTTGAGTGATTCCAGTTTGAGGTTAATCTTAACTCTTTTATCTACAACTTTTATTTTGAAAGTTTTGCTTGAAACGGCCCTCACATGCCCAGTTTATCCGTCCAAAGACAGAAGAATAATTCTGTCAGAAGCATTTGGGTCCAAACAACACACCAATGACCATTCTTGCTTTATTAACACTTGAGTTCATCATTTACAAGATTAATACTTTATTTTTATACCTCTTTTAACATATTTTTCACTTAATACAATCCATCTTTCTCATAGATTTCGACATGCATATGCATGAGGAGAAAGATCCTATCAACTTGCCTTCATCAAGTGTATATTACAAAGAAAACAAGAAGAAAACATAAACTTTTGATAAAGATCTTTTAATATATACAAAAACATATAGATCTATGAAAAGGAAAATCACTTTAAAAGCTACTAATCTATAACAACACTTTTGGGTCTTAAACTTGTTGAATCCTTGGATCTTTCTCATAGATTTCGACATGCATATGCATGAGGAGAAAGATCCTATCAACTTGCCTTCATCAAGTGTATATTACAAAGAAAACAAGAAGAAAACATAAACTTTTGATAAAGATCTTTTAATATATACAAAAACATATAGATCTATGAAAAGGAAAATCACTTTAAAAGCTACTAATCTATAACAACACTTTTGGGTCTTAAACTTGTTGAATCCTTGGATCTTTCTCATAGATTTCGACATGCATATGCATGAGGAGAAAGATCCTATCAACTTGCCTTCATCAAGTGTATATTACAAAGAAAACAAGAAGAAAACATAAACTTTTGATAAAGATCTTTTAATATATACAAAAACAAGATAGATTAAACAAAGAGATGGAGATTTATACCCTTCTTGAACTCGGTTTTGAAAGGGATTTTGTGCAGAATTTTCGTGGCCTTCTAGGCTTCTAATAACCCTTATTATTGTTATGGTTTGGATTTGATTTTGTCTTGCCTTTTTCTTTGTTGTTTGAGCCGTGACTATGAGAGGAAAAAGGAAGAGAAAGTTGTTTTTCTTAGAGTGTAAGAGTGTGTGTGTGTGTTTGTTAAAGGAGTAATGAATAATGTGAAGGAGATTAAGGGTTTAGGTGTAATGTGTCTTGGAGATTACAAACTAGTTGATCAACTATTGGGTGTTGGGTTTTGGGGAGGGGGCCGGTTTTGGTTAGGGTAAAATGGGAGGGGATTTTGAATTTTTGGAGTGTATTTTAAGTGTGTATGTATTTGTATAAATTGTAAGTAGGTATGGGTGCATGTATGGACCTTTAAGATAACTAGTTTATTAGTATTTAGGATATAATTATGTACATATGTATGTATATATGTGTATGTGTATATAGTTTTTGTGTCTTAAATTTGTTACTTAACTCTTTAGTTATAATCTTGCATTTTTATTAGACATACATATATTTGCTTATTATTATTCAACACTTTTATATGCATAATAGTTTATGAATATATATTTTAAGATGGTCAACATATATATATTTGTGTTTCGCTATACTGTTTGATCCAAGAATCGCATGGACCTTCGATCGGGAACAAGAAGGGTTTTGGATGATTTATTGGCGATTCCCTTCCGGTCAGAGGGCTATGGAGCCGCTTTACGCCATTGTATCGGAGGTGTTTGTGTTGGTGGTGGACGATTCTCCATAGAAGAGAAGCCGACCACCTTAAGTGTTTTGAGGGTGAAGAGAACATGCCTCCATCGTATGAGGAGGTCCTCTATTTATAAGATGGTGTAACATCCTAAACTTTTCGGGTTTGACTTATTGACTTGGCCGTTAGTCAACGTTAGGCTCGTTAAGTTTATATGCCCTATATGTGATTATGTGATTAAATGCTTATGTGTTTTATGTGAAACGATTAATATGATGTATAATGAAAGTAATTTGTAACATCCCAAACATTTCATGTTTGACTATTTGACTTTCTGTTAGTTAACGTTAGGTCCGTTATGTTTATGTGCCCTGTTAGTGCATGTTTTGGTGTCCGCTACAATACAATTCTAAGGCTGTTAGAAGGCTGTGAAGTTCATTGAAGTTATTTGTTTGAAGTTAATCCTATGATGTTAATCTTTTGAGGTTAATCCTTTGATGTTGATCCTTTGAGGTTATTAACATCAAAGCTATTATGTCAGACGCCACAGTCCAGCCCATAATCAGCGTATATATAGTTGTCTTAGGTTATTGTTTATAGTTAATGATTTGAGTCTAGACAGATTTCATTCACGGCAGGCTGAGGTATGCGCAAACCTCAGTCCGTAAGTCCACCATATTATTCATTGTTATTAGAGTCATCATGATAGGTTGTAATTCGTTCCTGTTTTGATGTAATCAATACGAATTGTTATCATATGACTGAAATAACAAAGGAATTCTTATTTTTTATCTCCTATTCTTATCATATATTTGTATGTATATGTGTGATTTTGTTTAAAGCCTCAAGAACAGATCTAGATGGATTCCGCACATCTAGATTCGTACAGATCTCGATATGCATCGGTCAAACGGACCTAACAGTGGTATCAGAGCAAGGGAGGCTTTATGTCTCAAGTTTTGAGATCTATTTTCTTGAGAAATATTTGAAGGATTGCCCAGATTCAGATTCAATCAGATTGGGATTGAAGAATTAGTGTTTTAGATGGGGGCTACGTAAGAATGAAGATCAGATGGAGTTAATGTGTATTGATGTTATTTACTTCGATGGATTGCCCTTTGAACTTATTCCATTGAAGTTAATTGCTTTGATGTTCGAACCATCGGCCGTAACTCCTTCAATGATATTCATGTGAGCTTATTTTCTTTGAGGTTATTTGTTACTTGCTCGTCGAAGTTATTGACTTAGCTAGTCCATTGACCTTATTTCTTTTAAGTTATTTGCCTACTTGTCGATTGACCTTATTTGTTTGGCTGCCCATCGAGCTTATTTGTTTCTCTGACCTAAAAGGTTATTTAACTTCAATGTCCATTGAAGTTACTTAACCTCATGGACAGTGATTTTATATGAGATTGAAACTTCAACAGGACTAAACACGATTGACTACCATATGTTTCGTATAGAGATGTGATATTAAAGTGATTTTCTTGCCATGAAATCTCAAGATATGTGCTGTGATTGGCGGCTGAATGAAAAGGGTTTGCAAAGGAAATGAAAATTTGCTTTACATGTCTAACAAAGTTTCGTTATTGGTTGCATGAGGTTTTTGGTTCACGTATTTGTTACTCGCATGAAGATTATTCTGTATACATGGACTTAGTTAAATTAATTGAGTGTGAAAGTTTTAGATGTGAAGACACTAGCTCCATGTTAATGTCATATTTGGTTGGGTTTAAACATAGATGGTGACTTTCTGATTTAAAAGAAGAGAAAGAAATCTTCAACTTTTATGCCATTAAGTGCGTGGATGGATGACAATTAATTAATTTAATTGTTTGAGGTTTATTTGTTGCTCTTTGTCACGTACAAAAAATATGGACTTCAGAATGGAGTTTACGATTTTATATTATATCTAATATTAAGGTTGGTGTCTCGTACTTGATTACTTAAAGTACATAGAGAGTTGGATTTAACATGGATTCTAAGGGTTAAGTGAACATAACCTAAGTCATTATAAGTTTGTTGAAACTTATTAATGAGATAGGTTTTATTTATAGATCCATGTGAATTAGAAGATGCATTAGAGAATGGGAGATAATTAAAACCTAAGATAGGCTGATATTCAGAGATTTTGCAGAGAAAAGGGGGGGATAAAAACTTTCAGGTTTACCTTCGGGTTTCTAAGCAAAACTCTGTGTAACTCGAGCAACAAACCAAGATCTGATTGTAGATGATGGTAGTATGTTCGGGTAAACTGAAGATTATAGTGTTATTTGATTTGATCAAGATTATTCAACAAATGATCTTCTATATAAAGCAGTTGTGGAAACTTTTGTCGAAGTATTGGAACAATGAAGTTGATTACTTGTCGTTGAAGTATTGAGATGAAATCCTTATCTAAGTTTCTCATAGAAAAGGACTTCGAGTGATTGGTGGAGTTGTGAAGATACAAGACAGAGTCAGACGCTGCTAGTTGAGACAGGATTTATGATATTACATTTTGTGATTCAGGATGCAAAGTTTCTTATCTTTGTGGGAGCTGATTGATTTGATGTTGATTGTTGGAAATTCAACTTCTCTATTATATGCTGGTTAGGCAAGACGTGATTAATTTCTCGGGCAATGATCCAAAGGGTGAAAGATTGAAATGCTTAATTCAGAGGTGGTTATTGTTGAGGGGGAGAACTACGATGATAAGTGTTGGGTTAGTTGGTTGTCATAAAGAGACAGGGATTTTGCAGTTTGAAGAACAGAGTGGAGTCTCAGAAGATCGAGTCTCAACACAGAAGACCCGATATCACTAGTTAAGGGGAAGTCTGTTGGTGCAAGCTTTCTATAATTAATGATTATCGGTGTTTGTCAGAATTGATTGCAACGACCAAGGGGGAGTCTGTTAGTGCATGTTTTAGTGTCCGCTACAATACAATTCTAAGGCTGTTAGAAGGCTGTGAAGTTCATTGAAGTTATTTGTTTGAAGTTAATCCTTTGATGTTAATCTTTTGAGGTTAATCCTTTGATGTTGATCCTTTGAGGTTATTAACATCAAAGCTATTATGTCAGACGCCACAGTCCAGCCCATAATCAGCCTATATATAGTTGTCTTAGGTTATTGTTTACAGTTAATGATTTGAGTCTAGACAGATTTCATTCACGGCAGGCTGAGGTATGCGCAAACCTCAGTCCGTAAGTCCACCATATTATTCATTGTTATTAGAGTCATCATGATAGGTTGTAATTCGTTCCTGTTTTGATGTAATCAATACGAATTGTTATCATATGACTGAAATAACAAAGGAATTCTTATTGTTTATCTCCTATTCTTATCATATATTTGTATGTATATGTGTGATTTTGTTTAAAGCCTCAAGAACAGATCTAGATGGATTCCGCACATCTAGATTCGTACAGATCTCGATATGCATCGGTCAAACGGACCTAACATGCCCTATATGGGATTATGTGATTAAATGCTTTGGCGTTTAATATGAAATGATAAATATGATGATTAACGAAAATAAAGTTAAGTAATAAGGTGCTTGTTAGTATGTTAAGACTCCCGGTAGAAAGTTAAGCTAAGAACGTTAAGTTGAAGAGTTGAGAGGTCCTAAGTGTAAGTTTAAGTTTGATGGCCAGGGATTAGGGGGCAATTAGGCAACCCTAATTGTCACAAAACCTGATCTTTATGTGTGTGAGAAATCCCAGCCGATCCCCTCCTATTCCAAGACAAGTTTCCTTCAAGATTCAATCGTTTTGTGCCGTTTCGATCAAGTGTTGATTAGATCTTGAATCCTCTAAGTCATCTACAGGTAATATAGGTAATATTATCTCTGAAATTTGATATTATGAGTCATAGTTGTGTATTCAATCCAGGCCATGGGGTTTGGGTTGGGTTATTTGATTAAACGTTTACCGATTTCATGTTATTCGGGTGATTGAATGGTTGATTCATGTTGTAAAGGATTAAAGGTTTGATTGATGGATTTAAGTCAGTAAAAGTATGGTCAAAAGGGTTAATTTTATGTCCCCAGGTCGAATTAATGATTGGTGTTCGTATGGGATTCGATTTAAAGATTAAAAAGTTGGAAATTGGTCGAACTGGGCTTTGTGCGGCGCACATATGGAGTTTTTGAAAAGTAAAATCTAAAGGGAGCCTGATATGCGGCGCATGAATCATTCATGCGGCGCATATCCTCCAGTTTTGTAAATGATTTTCAGAAAGATGCCCGTTATGCGGCGCATAGAGGATCTATGCGGCGCATGGGCGATTTGCTCAGAAAATTGGTTAGTTTCTGGGATGAATTTGGTTGATTTGTGCGGAGCATAACTCTTCTATGCGGCGCACAAATTCTTGAAAATGGTTTTGTGCGGCGCATAGGACTTTCATGCGCCGCACAAATGGGTCCAGATTGGTACTTGAGTTTCGTTTAGCTTATAGAACGATCTTATACTCATTATAGGTAGTCGGGAGCACTTAGCAAGCACTGTAAGACACTTGTAACTGGTTGGTAAGCTGTACCAAGATAAGATAACATCTTTTGTCACCTGTTGGTACAACAAAACACGTTTTCCTAAGTTAAACCTTCCAATTGAATACGAATGCACGTTTTATGTTTATGGGTGATTATGGGAGGTTGCAAAGGGATATTATACTTACCATTTATGATGTATAACATGCTTATGCAGGTTGCAAAGGTATGAGGTAAGTATATATGTATGAAATGATGAGATGATTATGTTATGTGACTATGAAATGATGTAATGTTATGCTATATGGTTGCATGTGTGGCTTGATCACCTAGTCACTAGTCCTTTGATTAGGATTGCCATGTTCACGTGCACGTTAAGGGCCCTAAAGTAAAAGATGATATGTGATTAGCTTAGGTGAAAGTGTAACCTAAACTAATACAAAGATTAAAGTCTCGAGTAATATGTAAAGTCTTGTGTTAAGCTTAACCCGTGCTAGCTCCTCGGGGCTGGTGCGTACGTGGTCACGTGGTTTGGGAATCATGATACCTTCCGTGGCATAGTTATGTTTGAGTATTCCTGGTGGAGTAACTAACCACCAATGCGCAAAGGCATAAATGGTTTATTCAGTTGGAAATGACTTTGTCTTTCCTTAACGACGCCGATGGACCACCTTATGGTTTACCCATCATGTCGGGTGTGAGGACTCCATGTATGGTCTACGACCGCCTACACACAACCCCACATCCCTATGTAAGTGGCATAAGTCACTTAGCCTACGTCTAGGCAAAGAAATAAAGAAAAGAAAGAAAGATAAAGAAAGTAAAGCTAGGCACATTTAGGAATACGATGATCCTAATGTGTTATATTATGATATGTTATGATTGTATGTGATATTAACATTAAAAGATGACTTTGTTAATATATTATGATTGGCAAATGTTTTCAAATTCGTGTTATCTTACTTAGCTAATTTATTAGCTAACACTTGTTCTTTGAAAATGTTGTGCCTTCGGGATAATCAAGTTTGAGCTAGGCGAAGATTAGCTTGGTGAGACTTGGGTAGAACGAATAAAGAAGCTTAGCAAAGACATTAAACGATTAGACTTCCTTTAGCCTTATGTTTGGCTATTTTGCTTATGTTTCAGATTTGTAATGATGGGCATTTATGTTGGTGCCAAAGCTTGGATTTACTTTTATTGTTTTGATGATGCTAGTAGTAACACCAATTTTAAAGGTACCATCCGTTACGGATGGGGCAGATTTTATAAGTGATCATTTCCGCTTATTTTAAACGTCGTTTGGCAAAGATTTTTGAAAATCCAAGTTTTTAACGACGGGTGTTACAAGTTGGTATCAGAGAAATGGTTTAAGTGAACCAAAATTCGACCAAGACCTTAGGATTTTGGACTTAAACCGAATGAGAAACGATAGTCTTAAGTAGTGATGCTTTAGCTTTATGATGAAATGCTTTTAGGATGGGTTGGGATGAGTGTGAGTGTAGGTTTATGGCTTATATGTGATTATGTTATACTTGTGTAATTAAGTAGGCCTAACCTTACTTTGTTCTCACTCGATTCATCTCTAACATTCGTCACTAAATTGTAGAAAGATGGTTAATACCCGTGCTAGCAGTCAAAGAGATGGAGCTAATGCTAGCGATGCTCCGGCTAATCAAAATGGGGCTGGAAATGGTGTTAACCAAAGGCCTCCTCGAAGGCCACTTCCGGGTGCACAACCCACAGGGTCAGAAATTGATAGGGCTAACCCAGTGATTGAACAAGTTCCTACCCGAGCTGAAATGCATGAAGAGTTGAGGGCTATTCGAGCTCTTTTGTTAAGGAATGAAGAAGAGTTGGCTCAATTGAGAGCTGAAAAGGAAGCTAGCTTGCAACGGATGAGCATACTGATGGAAACTATTCCAACCGCTCAAACCGTACCGAGCCATCTATGGTAAGGTCACAGGTTGCTCCTGAAAATGTTGTTGCTAATGTGAATGGTGTTGAAAATGTGGTGGAGCCTCGTGTTGTGGTTGCCCCTCGTGCTAATAACTTTAAGTACGAGAGTTTTCAGAAGTGTGGAGCAAAGGCATTTGATGGTACTCAAGATGCTGTAGGTGCCATGGAATGGTTGGATGATATCGAGGTTGTGTTTGCTTCATGTTATTGCCCTGAGGATATGAAGGTATTGTGTGCTTCCCGTATGTTAAAGAAGAATGCTCGTAATTGGTGGAGGGCTGCTACTGTTTCTTTGACCCCCGAGGTGCTAGCTGCTATGCCTTGGGGTACATTTAAGGAGAAGTTTTTGGAAGAATATGTGGGTACTCGTGAGCTGAGGTTGATTGAGAAGGAATTCAGAGCTTTAACCGCTAAGCCCGGTGCCATAACTGAGTATGCTCACTCATTTATGGAAAAACTTAAGTTTGTTGGTCACTTGGTTCGTAGAGATGTGGATCAGGTTGAAGCTTACTGTGATGGTCTTCCCGCTAGCTATCGTGGCCTTTATAGGCAACATACTACATTGTCTGCTGCGATTAAGGAGTCCAAAAGGCTGGATGATGACTTCAAGAGTGAAAAGGAAGCTAGCTTGCAACTGGATGAGCATACTGATGGAAACTATTCCAACCGCTCAAACCGTACCGAGCCATCTATGGTAAGGTCACAGGTTGCTCCTGAAAATGTTGTTGCTAATGTGAATGGTGTTGAAAATGTGGTGGAGCCTCGTGTTGTGGTTGCCCCTCGTGCTAATAACTTTAAGTACGAGAGTTTTCAGAAGTGTGGAGCAAAGGCATTTGATGGTACTCAAGATGCTGTAGGTGCCATGGAATGGTTGGATGATATCGAGGTTGTGTTTGCTTCATGTTATTGCCCTGAGGATATGAAGGTATTGTGTGCTTCCCGTATGTTAAAGAAGAATGCTCGTAATTGGTGGAGGGCTGCTACTGTTTCTTTGACCCCCGAGGTGCTAGCTGCTATGCCTTGGGGTACATTTAAGGAGAAGTTTTTGGAAGAATATGTGGGTACTCGTGAGCTGAGGTTGATTGAGAAGGAATTCAGAGCTTTAACCGCTAAGCCCGGTGCCATAACTGAGTATGCTCACTCATTTATGGAAAAACTTAAGTTTGTTGGTCACTTGGTTCGTAGAGATGTGGATCAGGTTGAAGCTTACTGTGATGGTCTTCCCGCTAGCTATCGTGGCCTTTATAGGCAACATACTACATTGTCTGCTGCGATTAAGGAGTCCAAAAGGCTGGATGATGACTTCAAGAGTGAAAAGGCTGCAGTAAAAGCTAATGATGATAAGCAATCAGGTTCAAAAAGGAAGATGTGGCCAAGACAGCTTTTCGTACACGTTATGGGCACTATGAGTTTCTTGTCATGCCATTTGGACTGACAAATGCTCCAGCCGCTTTTATGGATTTAATGAATCGGGTATGTCGCCCATTCTTAGATCATTTTGTGATTGTCTTCATTGATGATATTCTGATTTATTCAAAGTCTGAAGCCGAGCACCGTGAGCACTTAAGAGCCGTTCTTGAGGTTCTTAGGGAGAAAAAGTTATATGCAAAGTTCTCCAAGTGTGAATTCTGGCTTCGAGAAGTTCAATTTCTCGGGCATGTTATCTCTTCAGAAGGTATTAAAGTTGATCCCGCCAAGATTGAAGCTGTTTCTAGATGGGAGCAGCCAAAGACACCCACGGAGATTAAGAGTTTTCTCGGTTTAGCGGGCTATTATAGAAGGTTTATTCAAGATTTCTCCCGAATAGCTAAGCCAATGACTGAATTGACGAAGAAAGGAGTAAAGTTTGTATGGACGGAAGCTCAAGAAAAGGCCTTTCAAACGCTTAAGACAAAGTTATGTGAAGCTCCTGTCCTAGCCTTACCCGAAGGTACTGATGATCTTGTTGTATATAGTGATGCTTCAATTTCAGGTTTGGGTTGTGTCCTTATGCAAAGGGACAAAGTTATTGCATATGCTTCACGTCAGTTGAAGCCTCATGAAAAGAATTACCCGACCCATGATCTTGAATTCGCTGCAGTAGTGTTTGCTTTGAAGTTGTGGAGGCATTACTTATATGGCACCAAATGTACCTTGTATACGGATCATAAGAGTTTGCAATATGTGTTTTCATAAAAGGAAATGAATGTAAGGCAAAGGAGATGGATGGAACTTCTGAAGGATTATGATTGTGAGATTAAGTATCATCCCGGTAAAGCTAATGTGGTGGTGGATGCATTAAGTAGGAAAGTGCAGAATTTTTCTTGTAGATTGATGAGCATGGTTGTTCAAGCAAAGTCGGGGTTACTTGACCGTATCAAGGAAGCTCAAGTTGAGGCTTTAATGAAGGCTAATATCGACAATGAAAGTATTGGAAAGAAGAAAAGACTTGTGATGGAGACGAACAGCCGTGGATTTAAGACATATAAGGGTCGAATGGGTACCATTGCTTGGTGGTAACCGAGAATTGATCCTTGAAGAAGCTCATAGGTCAAGATATTCAGTCCATCCCGGTATTACCAAGATGTATGCAGATTTGAAGCCCATCTATTGGTGTCCAAACATTAAGGGAGAAGTTGCTCATTTTGTTGAAAGATGTTTGACTTGTGCACGTGTGAAAGCTGATCACAAAAAGCAATACGGTTTGTTACAACAATTGGAGATTCGGAATGGAAATGGGATCATATCACTATGGATTTTGTGACCAAGTTACCAAGAACACCGAAGGGAAATGACATGGTATGGGTTATTGTGGATAGATTGACTAAGAGTGCTCATTTCTTGGCAACAAGACAGGACGTACCACTAACTAAGATGGCAAAGATGTATGTGGATGAGATCGTAGCAAAGCATGGTGTTCCTTTATCCATTGTTTCAGACCGAGACACGAGATTTGTGTCTAACTTTTGGAAGGGTCTTCAGCGAGAGTTAGGTACTAGAGTTAATTTGAGCACCGCCTATCATCCTCAAACTGATGGGCAAAGTGAGAGGACTATACAAACATTGGAAGACATGTTAAGAGCTTGTGTTTTAGAATATGGTGGAGCATGGGACGAACACTTGAAATTGATTGAATTCACTTATAATAACAGCCACCATGCAAGTATTGGAATGCCACCATTTGAGATGCTCTATAGTAGGAGATGTAGGACTCCAAGTTGTTGGATGGAGCCCGGTGAAAAGCAAATCACAGGTCCTGAAATTATAGAGATCTCAGCTGAAAAAGTTAATGTGGCAAAAGAAGCACTTCGTGTGGCTAGAGAACGACAAAAGACTTATGCCGACAAGAAAAGAAGCCGATTGAGTTTCAAGTTGGTGATTTGGTAATGCTGAAAGTTTCTCCATGGAAAGGAGTGATTCGTTTTGGAAAGAAAGGAAAGCTAAGTCCACGTTTCATTGGACCTCTCAAAATTCTGAAACGTATCAAGGATGTAGCATATCAATTGGAATTACCCCCAGAGTTAGATGGAATTCACCACACATTTCATGTTTCGTATTTGAGGAAGTGTTTGGCTGATGAGTCTAGTGTTATTCCAATTGAGGATGTGAGCATTGATCCGCAGAAAAGAATAGTGGACGAACCAGTAGCAATACTCGGAAGAAAGCAAAAGAAACTCCGCTGGAAGGTGATTGATCTCGTGTTGATTAAATGGAAGCATAATCATGGTGAAAGTTTAACTTGGGAGACCGAGTCCGTGATGAAAGAGAAGTATCCAGATCTGTTCACTTCTGAGGAGATTCCGAGGACGGAATCCTCTTAAGGGGGAGGTAATTGTAACATCCCAAACGTTCTATGTTTGACTATTTGACTTTCCGTTAGTTAACGTTAGGTCTTTATGTTTATGTGCCTTATATGGGGTTATGTGATTAAATGCTTAGGCGTTTAATATGAAATGATAAGTATGATGATTAACGAAAGTAAAGTTAAGTAATAAGGTGCTTGTTAGTATGTTAAGACTCCCGGTAGAAAGTTAAGCTAAGAAAGTTAAGTTTAGAAGTTGAGGGGTCCTAAATGTAAGTTTAGCAATGGCTGGCCAGGGATTAGGGGGCAATTAGGCAACCCTAATTGTCACAAAACCTGATCTTTGTGTGTGTGAGAAATCCCAGCCGATCCCCCTCCTATTCCAAGACAAGTTTCCTTCAAGATTCAATCGTTTTGTGCCGTTTCGATCAAGTGTTGATTAGATCTTGAATCCTCTAAGTCATCTACAGGTAATATAGGTAATATTATCTCTGAAATCTGATTTATGAGTCATATTTGAGTATTCAATCCAGACCATGGGGTTTTGGGTTGGGTTATTTGAATAAACGTTTACCGATTTCATGTTATTCGGGTATTAGAATGAATGATTCATGTTGTAATGAATTAAAGAGTTGATTGATGGATTAAAGTCAGTAATTGTGTTGTCAAAAGGGTTAATTTTATGTCCCCAGGTCGGATTAATGATTGGTGTTCGTATGGGATTCGAGTTAAAGATTAAAAAGTTGGAATTTGGTCGAACTGGGCTTTGTGCGGCGCACAAGCCTTTTGTGCGGCATGGAGTTTTTGAAAAGTAAAATCTGAAGGGAGCCCGATATGCGGCGCATGAATCATTCATGCGGCGCATATCCTCCAGTTTTGTAAATGATTTTCAGAAAGATGCCCGTTATGCGGCGCATAGAGGATCTATGCGGCGCATGGGCGATTTGCTCAGAAAATTGGTTAGTTTCTGGGATGAATTTGGTTGATTTGTGCGGAGCATAACTCTTCTATGCGGCGCACAAATTCTTGAAAATGGTTTTGTGCGGCGCATAGGCTTTCATGCGGCGCATGAAAGAGTCCAATTTGGTAGTTGAGTTTCGTTTAGCTTATAGAATGATCTTATACTCATTCTAGGTTGTCGGGAGCACTTAGCAAGCACTATAAGATACTTTTAACTTGTTGGTAAGCTGTACCGAGGTAAGATAACATCTTTTGTCACCTTTTGGTACAACAAAACACGTTTTCATAAGTTAAACCTTCCAATTGAATATGTATGTACATTTTATGTTCATGGGTGAGTATGGGAGGTTGCAAAGGGATATATACTTACCATTTATGATGTATAACATGCTTATGCAGGTTGCAAAGGTATGAGGTAAGTATATATGTATGAAATGATGAGATGATTATGTTATGTGACTATGAAATGATGTAATGTTATGCTATATGGTTGCATGTGTGGCTTGATCACCTAGTTAGTCCTTTGATTAGGATTGCCATGTTCACGTGCACGTTAAGGGCCCTAAAGTAAAATATGATTGTGATTAGCTTAGGTGAAAGTGTAACCTAAACTAATATAAAGATTAAAGTCTCGAGCAATATGTAAAGTCTTGTGTTAAGCTTAACCCGTGCTAGCTCCTCGGGGCTGGTGCGTACGTGGTCACGTGGTTTGGGAATCATGATACCTCCCGTGGCATAGTTACTTTTGAGTATTCCGGGTGGAGTAACTAACCACCATTGCATAAAGGCATAAACGGTTTATTCAGTTGGAAATTGACTTTGTCTTTCCTTAACGACGCCGATGGACCACCTTATGGTTTACCCATCATGTCGGGTGTGAGGACTCCATGTATGGTCTATGACCGCCTACACACAACCCCACATCCCTATGTAAGTGGCATAAGTCACTTAGCCTACGTCTAGGCAAAGAAATAAAGAAAAGAAAGAAAGATAAAGAAAGTAAAGCTAGGCACATTTAGGAATACGATGATCCTAATGTGTTATATTATGATATGTTATGATTGTATGTGATATTAACATTAAAAGATGATTTTGTTAATATATTATGAAATGGCAAATGTTTTCAAATTCATGTTATCTTACTTAGCTAATTTATTAGCTAACACTTGTTCTTTGAAAATGTTGTGCCTTCAGGATAATCAAGTGAGCTAGGCGAAGATTAGCTTGGTGAGACTTGGGTAGAACGAATAAAGAAGCTTAGCAAAGACATTAAACGCTTAGACTTCCTTTAGCCTTATGTTTGGCTATTTCATTTATGATTAAAGACTTGTAATAATGTGGCATTTATGTTGGTGCCAAAGCTTGGATTTACTTTTATTTGTTTTGATGATGCTAGTAGTAACACCAAATTTTAAGGGTACCATCCGTTACGGATGGGGCAGATTTTGAAAGTGATCCTTTCCGCTTGTTTTAAATGCCGTTTGGCAAGGTTTTGAAAAATCCAAGTTTTTAAACGACGGGTGTTACAGTTTGAAAGGTATGAAGCAACGTTATGAAAGTTACTTGCTTGTTAGATCGTTAAGTCTCCCGGTAGGCGAATTAAGCTAAGAAAGTCAAGTTTAGAAGTTGAGGGCCCTAAGTGTAAGACTAGGGGTTGATGGCCAGGGGTTAAGGTGCAATTAGGTATCCTAATTGTCACAAAATCAGTTCCATACGTGAGAAAACCTCCAGCCGTTCCTCCCTCCCTCTCAAAGCAAGTTTTCTTCAAGATCTCATCGTTTCGTGCCGTTTTGATCAAGTTTTGTTTAGATCTTGAATCCTCAAAGTTATCTACAGGTATTATAGGTAAATTCCTTTGAAATATGATCATATGAGTTTTATATGTGAGTTCAATCCAGGCCATAGGGTTTGGGTTGGGTTAATTAATTGATTGATCATCGATTTCATGTTTTCGGGTGATCAAACGATTGTTATATGTTAGCAAAGGATTAAAGGATTGATTGATAGATTAAAGTCAGTAAAAGTGTTGTCAAAAAGGTTAATTTTATGTCCCCAGGTCGAATTAATGATTGGTGTTCGTATGGGATTCGATTAAAGGGTTAAAAAGTTGGTTTTTGGTCGAACTGGGTTTTGTGCGGCGCACAAGGCTTTTGTGCGGCGCATAAAAGCAATTTTTGAAAATGGATTTCAGATGGGAGCCCGTTATGCGGCGCACAAAACTTCTGTGCGGCGCACAGATGGTATGCTCAGAAAAATCGATTAGCTTCTGTGACGAAATTTGGTAATTTGTGCGGTGCACAAACTTTTTGTGCGGTGCACAAATGCTTTTTATGGTTTTGTGCGGCGCACAGGACTTCCATGCGGTGCACAAATGGGTCCAGTTTGGTACCTAAGTTTTGTTTAGCTTATAGAACGATCTTATACTCATTATAGGTAGTCGGGAGCACTAAGAAAGCACTGTAAGGCATACATAACTCATTGTTAAGCAGTACCAAGGTAAGATACACTACTTTGACACGCTGAGGGTTCAACAAAAACATAGTTTCATATAATAACTTCCCCAAATGGTATCTTGTTTGCTTATGGGTATTCGGGATTATATGGGAGGTGATATGGCTATGTACATGCATATTGAAGCCTGAAATGCTATCCCAAAGATATGTGACGTTATGATATGATGTGAAATGATATGAAATTCTTTAAGTAGCTATGAAATACCATATGCAATGAACTGTGTTATGCAATGAAATATGATATGTAATGATATACGATATGTAATGAATTATGATGATGTACATGATGTAACAATGTATGCGATGTAATGATATGCTATGTAATGTCTTGAGATGAATTGAAATGTGATATATGTTGATGATATGTAAAATGTGCATGACTACATGGCTTGTTCATCTAGTTCACTAGACTTATTAAGTTGCCATGACACGTGCACGTTTAAGGGCCCAAACGTAAAAGATGATTATGTGATGATGTTTAGGTAACGTGGACACCTAAACTATATGAGATGTGAAAATCGAGCTCGTAATTTAGATGTGAGAAGTGTTAAGCTTAACCCGTACTTTGCCCTTGCCCGGCGGGTGCGTAGATGTGGTTGCTTAGGTGGCTCCTTGCAACATAGTTTGAGATGTGAAGAGTAATACGGGAGGTCTGACCAGCCCCACTTGTCTTGAACATATGGATTACTCCGGGATTGGCTTGCCATTCCTTAACGACAATGATGTACAGCCGTAAGGTTTGTCCATCCAGTCGGGTGTGACTTATGTCACACTTATAAAGATGTATATGTTATATGAGATGCGTGACTTATGTCACAACTATAAAGATGTTTAGATGTGATATGTGGAGATGCAAAAGATGACTAGGCACATTTAGGATGATCCCATCCTAATATGAAAGATGTTGATGCTATGATATGTATGTGAGATGATATGTTTGATGATATGTGCCTTAAAGACTTAATATGACTTTTATTTAATGTTTTAAATGGACAAACGTTTTATAAACTATGTGTTATCTTACTTAGCTAATTCGTTAGCTAACACTTGCTCTTTTAAAATGTGTTGTGCCCTCAGGTCCAACATTAGTGAGCAGGTAGATGTGTGGGTAGATGATCTTGAAGCTGGCTGTAGTTTACCCATAGTGGCTGCTCGCATTAGACATTGATTTATGTTTAGATATTTATGATTTGTATTTACTATAATGTCGGTTGTTTAATGTTGGGCAACCGATGGATTTCCATTTAGACTTGTTTTGATGATATGGCTAGTAACACCATTTAATGAATAAACCAAACAGATTTTACTGGTTTGGACTTTTAAAGTTTATTCCGCTTTCTTTGACGCCGTTAGGTGAAAGTTTTTGGAAATCCATATTTTTAAACGACGGGTGTTACAAAAGCTTTATCTGAGAATAATTAGTTATAGGGTTTTACCCTATTGTTTAGGAAAAGATTCGTAGGACATGTTTAAAGGATTTACATGCCTTATAATTAATTATATTATAATAGTAAAAGATATGGAAACGTACCTTTTCTTTATGAGGAAGGAAATAAGAGATTTCCTCCATATTTGGCGGAGCTCCGTTCTGAACGGATGAGCTCCGTTCTGACGGAGGTGAGCTCCGTTCTAGAAGCGTGACGTTCTGACGGAGGTGAGCTCCGTATTTCTGGCAGAAAACATCCTTAAGCAGCCTCCGTAATAGCAGATTTACATACGGAGGTAGGGCTCCGTATAAGGTATATCATCAAGCCCCCCAGTCTAATGGGAGAGACTGGCAAGAGGCTATCGTGTTAGACTTCAAGAAAAATCAACTGGCTGCACATTCGAGTAAGTTCTCCGTGATTGATGTCTTTCGTCTTGTATTAACCGTTCTGTCTTTGTCCTTTGGCCATTAAAACATTTGATTATCCGGTTTTCCTCTATAATAGTTAGGGGAATTACCTCAATGTCATGGTTGGACTGCTGGAAACTTCTGTCGGCATGATAATCTGCGGATGAGACTTTTCATGTCCATCGGAGTCTGCTTGCGTCTTTAAACTCGTCATACTCTGAGGTTCCTTATATCGTACTTCTCCCGGAGCTTCCTAGGTCACTTCAAAATCTACGTATCCCAAACTTATTTCTCTTGTAATGGGTCTAAGCCGGATATGAAGCTATCGTATATGGGATCAAATAAGATGCTTCTTTATGTCGCCCAAGTGCCTGTTTATTCTCGTATGCCATGTCCGTAGGTGATGAAGAAGCTTTAGAACTCATATATGAGCTCAATGTTTTCCTTAGTTTCGTCACTTTTTCTTTGGAAGGTTCTGATGATAGGTTAATGGTGTAGTGTATTGTAACACCCGTCATTTTAAAAACCTGGATTTACAAAAACTTTGCCTAACGGCGTTCAAACTTTGCGGAAAACGTACATATAAACTGCCCCATCCGTAACCGGATGGTACCTTTCATAAAAATGGTGTTACTAAATCGTATCGTCACAACAATAAATGATAAATCCAAGTTATGGCACCAACATAAATTCCATACATCAATACATAAAACATAAGTCGTTAATAAGTAGCCAAACAATGGCTAACGGGGAAGTCTAAGCATCGGGGAACTAATGCTAATCTTCCTTTATTCTTCTACCCATCTCACGATCCACGCACTTCACTAGCTTATACCTGCTTATCCTGAAGGACACAACATTTTCATAAAAGCAAGTGTTAGCTAATAAAATTAGCTAAGTAAGATACACACATTTTGACAAAACGTTCTTCATTTTACTTTCATAAAACTTCTTCGTATTTTACATATCAAAACATGATCACATTACATATTATCCACAAACGTCGTAAGATAATCCCATCTTTACTTGTTCCCACATCCCATCACATTTCGTATCATATTAACATATGTAAGTCCCAACTCAATAGATGGTACTACCTGAAGACACCTCTATGTCGATGGTGGAGTTACTTTGCAATATAAGCGCTGAACTGGAGACGACAGTTACAGTGAGTATATACCAAGTTCTAGATAGATTACTTATTTAAGTGACAATAAGTAAAGAACAATGCAATAATATAAAATACTTGTAAAGTAAATTGGTGAGACAATATGTAATTTTTCAAGTGTAATTTATTTATTAACTTTAAATAAATTACAAGGTTGTTGCGGAACCAAGATAATACAAAGATGTAAATATCCTAACAACCTATGAAATACAATTGATCTACACTCGGAATTTCTAAGACAATCGAAACACTTAAAGTTTTGAAATGTTCCTTTTAGCGATTGAGAGAATATTGCACAAGTTCACCAAGAATATTGCAGGTTTGCAAAGTTGTGTTGTTCTTATTCTTGTTGTGCAATGACTTGTATTTATAGGCAAAGTTGACACTGGGATTTCAACTTTGGCCGTACAAATATGGTTGAGAACATTTAAGGAATAGCATTTAATTCCTTAAAATGCTGTGCAAAGTTACAGTATAAAGTAACTTTGCTCAACCTGCTTTATGTACCTTTTTGTACTTAAATAATAAGATAAATCTTATTATCCGGGTAAAAGCACATAAAGCACAAAAGTCAATTCCTCGTAATCAGTGTAAAGCTTTGTAAGAGCTTTCCACTGATGGTCTCCAGTTTGTAACTGACTAAAATGTCAACTGGGCTTCGCTGCCATTGTCATTCTCTCTTCCATTTGTTGTCTTGACTTCAACTGGAATGATCTTCAACTGGTCAGTTCTCAACTGGAGGAAGTCTTCAGTTGCGTTAACTGTACGATGCAACTAGACTTCAATATATTTCTGGACAAATCTTCTTGGTCTCCAGGTGCAACTGGAGACTGGCCAGTTTCACTGAAACTGGTCCTAACAAATTCCCCCTATTTGTCCTGAAATATTGCCAAGTCTTTTTCAGTCTTTGTATCTGTACAAGTGTGAACTGGAGAGACTTGTTCGATTAATCTATCTAAGTTTTCCAAGGCATTTTTATAGATCAATAAATGCCTTGGGGTTTTTCTTTTGAGTTTGTTAGATCTAATCTATTATCTATCTTGTGGTTACAAACTGGTAACTTCATTTATACAGAGAAATGAAATATACACAAGTTACAGAATGTAAACAAAATTACAAGCAGATAAACTGAAAGGAAAATTTAAGATGGCCCTTCACCAATTCTCCTTTTCTTTGTCACTGAAGAGATAGGCTGAGAGTCTTCAGGATCAATATTCAACTTTAGCTCCAGATTCTCTTTGTGTTGAATCTTGCCTCAAGAAGTTGACCCAAGCTTTCTCAAACCTATTCTTTTGTGCCTTTGCTTCCAAAAAGTTCACCATTTCCACCCATTCCGAGAACCCATATTGCATTGCACCAGGATTGTCAGTTCTAACCAGTGGCCCTCTAGCATAACTGACTTCAACATGAAAGTACTTGGTGCCTGGCTTAATTGTTACATAAACACCATTGATTGCCCCACTGTGTCTTCTGGTTGCCATGATCTGGGAATAATACTCTCTAGCTTCAGATTCATTTGATATTTTAATACTCCCAGCTCCAGCAGCCAGCACAACATTCTTAATGTCATCATTTGATACATCGCCAGTTGGTTCAAGGAAGGTTCTAAGATCAGCATCTCTATGCAGTGGCTTTCTTGGTTGAGGGTTCCTTCTTGGTGGATTCAAGACCCTTTTCACAACCTTCTTCACATTTTCAATTCTTTTAATGCCACTGGCCTGTTCTCTTTTGCCTTCTCCACTGATATATTCAAATTTCTGGCATCATGCTCAGCTTCATCATCAGGATAGTGCCTGTCCAGTTCAACGTCAAGCATTTCTTTTAACATACCCACTATCCTGGCATCATCTTTTACTCTTGCATATTCCTCCTTAGTAATTCCCAACAAGTGAGCATCACTAATGTCAAGTAATTTTATCTTGGCCAGATGTTGTCTGGCTTCAGCTTGGTTTGCTTGTTTCATTTTCTTTCTTTCTTTAATTTGATCACCAAGCCTTGCCAAACGTTTGCTATCACTTTCAGAAACTGGAGGAAGTACATCAGCATTGCCAGTTTCCAACATTGGTACATCAGTGGCCGGCTGGGCTTCATCAGATGCTATTGCTTTGCCCTTATCCACATTCCCCCTATCCATCACATCCACATTCTCTTCAACCCTTTGCTCACCAGTTTCAGTACTGGCAGCCACAACTATTTCACTACCAGATTGACTTCCAGATGGAGCTCTTTCAGGTGCAACTGGTGCAAGGACTACATTTCTTTCCCCTTTGGCAGCATCTAGACCTGCCCTGATAACTTCCCATTCAGAGGGGTGAGATGGCAACCGGTCAAGAGGCTGCCACGATTGTATGTCCTTGCATTCTTTGAATATTCCACACATCATCCTGAAAGACCTCCACAGATGGTTGGTCTCTTTGGACTGGGTCAGAACATTTGCAGCAACTTGTTGCTGACCAGTTTTTAATTCATTCAAAGTCTTAGAGTCTTCATCCAGACCAGAAACCACCTTTTCCTTAACTTCTTCATCCTTTTTCTTCAAATTATCAACTTCAGTTGTCAGTTTGTCAATAGACTGAGTATGATTAGATACCTGGGTGCTCAAATTATCAATGCTGCCTCTCAACTGGTTGATCTCATTAGTGAGTGGGGCCAGATCAACCTGAGGGAGTGGCCAGCTTGGTGATCTCAGCTATCACCTTTTCAATCAACTATGTATCTCTAGCACCCAGCGTATCATCAATTTTCTGACCAACCGAAACCATCAACTGCTGCCCAAGCTCAGCCACATTCAACCCAGGTTTGTCAACCAACTCCTTAACCTATTTTTCAATCTCCCTTAAATCCACTTCAGATCTTCGAACAGTGTCACCCAGCAAATTGGAGATTGAGGTTGTGACTTTGGACTGAGTAAGGTCAAAGGCTTCTTTTAATGAAGTGGCCAGATTGTTGCAGCCAGTGACCAACTCATTCAGCTTTTTCAACACCAAGTCTTCATTATTTGAAAACTTGTTAATCCCCAGATCAACCACTTTAATATTGGTCAGATGATCCTTGTGGTATCTGGAGAAGGACTTGGTGTTTTTGTCAAGTGTCTTTTGAATATCCTCCACCCTGGTAAGAAGGTTTTGGATATCGGCTTGAACAGACACAAATTGACTGTCCAGTGACGGAGGAGAAGGTGTCACTGGACCAGCAGCAGTTACTACTGGAGTAACTGGAGAAGGCAAATTGAGGGAAGCCTCCCCAGTTGACGTCGCAGCAGTTCGAGGAAGAAATAGGAGGGGTTGTAGAAGAAGGAACAGAAGTAACAATGTGTTGTTCATGCTGAGAATGCTCAGGTGTGAACAACGGCGGGTGGGGTGGCATTTCTCGAAGGAGTGAGAACTGCCCAGATGGTGATGGTGCCATACGTCTGTTTCCAGACATATAGTTATATGTGGGAAATGGAATTTCAGTAGGCTCAGTTTCTTGGGATGGTAAAATTGAAATTGAAGCATCTGGAGGCGATACTTGAGATGAAGGGTTTTGATCTTGTACAGAAGAATCAAAAATCTCCAAGTCTGATGCAGTACCTTCAGAATCCGAAGACTCAATAAGGATTTCCTCGTCATTAACATTCATGTCCAGATCCATGAATGTAACTGAGGGCTGACCAGATGGGTCAGTCTCCAGATGACCTTCTCCAGTTTCCTGGAAGGTAGCATCTGTTGGAGGATCAATTACCGAGGTAACTTCACCAGGGATAGAGGTCACTGGGGTTGCCTCAGTTATAATTGCTCTATCCACAATCATAACATCATCAGCCAAGAGTTTGGAACCTCAGTCTCCAGCAGTGACTGGCCAGAGACGTCGTCAGTTCGTGCAATAGAAGTGTCAGAAGATAGGCCGTTGGACACTTTGTGCTGACTCAAACTCTATTCTGGGTTGGGGTAGCCCAGTTTCATCTTCACCACCCTCTCCTACAGAAATTGCGAGGGTGGCTGCTTGCGGTTGTCCCGTTTGACTTTCTCCAGGTTCCTGTTGGGAGGAAACTGGAGGGCTGGTTTGGTTTCTACTGTCAGTGGCAAGTGCTGACAAGTCCTAATGCGACGTGTTCTTGTTGCCTTTGGAACTCCTGAAAGACCTGTTTGGAGGTCTCCATGAAAAATGGTTGTGGGGACAGACACGCTGGAGCTGGAGGGGTTAGACTGTTGCCCGGGCTCGGCAATGACACAATTCCAGCAGACGAACTGGTGTGAGGGGAGAAACGTCACCGAGAGGAAGTCCGCTCCTTCTCTTTTTCGTCCCCTCCAGGCATTTTTCTTGAATTCTTTCTACCCATTGTACCTCATCCTAGCAGAGCTCGTAGTTTTGTCCGTTTTTCCATCTTTATGTTTAGTTCTCCTTCCCGCGGGAGATCCAGACATGCCATTAGACTCAGTCGCTCTCTCTACAAAGAGGGGCTTAATAGAGCGGGGCTCTGTTCGCGGGAACCATGACGAATCTGGGGACTGAAGGCTCACCTACTATCGCTGCCTGCCCCTACTAGAGTCAGATTCCTCAACAAATCTGGGACAGTGTAAAGTGAATATGTGCTTAAATAAGCTTCACTGCCCAGAATTTGTAGAAAACAGAGAGAGAGAACTTGGAGAAGGGGATACATAGTCCCCTGGTGCCCTTCAGTTTTTGAACCAGGCTTCTGTATAGGATATCAGCAAAATCCACTCTCAATCCATTCCACAAGCAGTATGCCATCTCTGCCTGTGCGGAGTTAATCTGGTCAAGTCCACCAGAACTCCCACCCATACTTTCCACAAGGTGGATGAAAAAGTACCTCCATGAAGGTGTAAGGCCCTTCATGGTCATCGCACCTTTAGTTTTCAAAACCCCTTTTTCGAGGCACTCCTTGTGTCCCATATCAAGAAGGACCTGGCAAGAGCAAGACTCTGGATAGCGTTTTCTAAGGCACTCCTTGTGTCCCAAATCAAGGAGGACCTGGCGAAAATTTATGTTTGGGGAGATGACAACATGAGACTCTCCTTGTCTCCAGTAAATGAGGTGTAGAGCATCCCTCAATACATCTGCTGACAAGGTACACCGGATTGTTCCATCCTTTAATGTGAAACTGATGGAGGAACAATCGGAAGAAAGAGTGGCAGTGTACCAAAACTCACACAAGTAGTTGTGAAACATCTTGCGTGGGTTTAAGGAGAAGGAGGGTCCGATTGGAGAATCCCTCAAAAAAATTTGGATTCTCCCAATAAGGGTATCGGACCCTTGGGTTCCTTGTAAACTCGCCATCGGATTATTTGGATTTAGTTTGATGAGCGAAGTATTACCAGGAGCACCAGATGCCTGTTTGACAGCTGGTGGGGGAACTGTTTGACATCTGGTGAAGGAGCATATGGGACTGATAAGAGATTTACATCTCTTGAACGGGATGATTTAGGTGCCATTGGAAAATGAAATTGAAATTTTGGAATTAGGGTTCTTGATTTATGAAGCAGAGAGAGAAATGAAGCAATTTTAGATGATTGGGAAGTAAATGAAAGAATGTAAAGGGAAGTAAATGTGATCGGAGTAAATAAGGGTATTTATAAGGAATTCAAGATCCCAATGAAATACCAAAAAAATATATTTTATTAGCTACAAATTCAATTTTTGGTAATATTTTTCAAAATAAGTTTGACAATTCTGCATCACAACGAAATTCATTCACACGTGTCGCATTAATATTGCTAGACGATGACGACTTAAACTCTAACTCCACAGGGACGAAATAAAGCACCAAGAAGTGATTGGAGCTCCAATTGCCCCTCCCTAGTTTTTCTTTTCGCTCCCCCTCCCCCTTATTCTCCTTTCCCAATAAAAACAATTGTCATTTCCAAAATAACTTTACACGTCAAATGACGATATCAAGTGGGTTAAAACACTCGAGTACCATCACGTGTCACAAAGATTGACCAAGTATTTTCTAACGTTATGAAAAATTAAGACAAGACTGAACCTGGACACTGGAGGATTAGTCCAGCGCCAGTTTCCAACTGGAGAGTTCTCAGTTGCATTTTCAAACAAAAACGAATTTTAGTCAGAAAATTATTTTGAGTCTTTCCCCCTAAAATGATGATCCAGTAATCAATTAGTGCCAGATAGTATCACAAAGGCGTTCAATAGCCTGGCGAGCAAAGATTATCTGGACCTCCTCAACTGGAGAACTTCATCAGTGTCACTGACGCGTTCAAACAAAAATCTCCAGTTTTAAGGATTTAACATTCCCAGTTCGCTGATGAGATGTTTAAAGGTTTCTCATCAAGAGGTTTTGTAAAAACATCAGCGAGCTGTTTGTCAGTGGGGATGAAATGTATTTCAATGTCTCCTTTCATAACATGATCATGAATGAAATGATACCTGATGTCAATATGCTTTGTTTTGGAGTGCATCACTGGGTTGTGAGATATAGCAATTGCACTGGTGTGTCACAAAAGATTGGGGTCCTTGTATACTTTTGACCATAATCTAGTAACTGGTTCTTGATCCAGAGAATCTGGGCACATCAACTGGCCGCAGAAATGTACTCTGCCTCAGCAGTGGACATAGAGACTGACGTCTGCTTCTTGCTGGTCCAACTTACCAGTTTACCTCCAAGGAAATGACAACCACCAGTTGTTGATTTTCTATCTATCTTACAACCTGCATGATCTGAATCTGAATAACCCATTAGATCTAACCCTGAGCCTTTGGGGTACCAAAGACCAAGATTAGGACACCTTTCAGGTATCTAAAGATACGCTTAACAGCGTGCAAATGTGATTCTTTAGGGTTAGCCTGAAACCTGGCACATAGACATGTTTCGAACATTATATCTGGTCGACTGGCAGTTAAATACATCAGTGAACCAACCATTCCACGATATTCAGTGATGTTCACTGGTTTGCCAGTTGGGTCAGAGTCCAAATTTAATGAGTGACGGGGTACCTATCGTCTCCCCCATTCTTACATGGGTTGCTCGCAAATAGGGTAATAGGTGTAGTCATTTCTTGGTCGAACGATGGGATTGAATCATATCCTCTGGATACATTATTCTTAAAAAATGCGGGTCAATGTCTTGAACTGTCACATATTTTTTCTTCTCTTCTGTGTTTATGACATATTCGCCTTTGCCATTTCTCGCATTGTGCTCACTAAAATTCTTGAACGCTGAGTCACAAACGACACCTAAGAAAAATGTTAATTCTCATTACGCTATTATCCACAAGCACCCTTCAGCCCAAGCTTTCCATCTTTTTTCGATACCTAGTTCCAAGATGACATGATTTTAGAAAACTTTTTACACATTGCATCATCAGTTGAACCAAATATAATATCATCAACATTAATTCTCCCATTAAACTCATTTCATACTCAGATGACATGATTTTAGAAAACTTTTTACACATTGCATCATCAGTTGAACCAAATATAATGTCATCAACATAAATTTGTACCAATAAGATATTACCTTTTTCTTTCAAGATAAATAAGGTATTATCTATTGCACCTCTTTGAAAGCCATTTTTAAGAAGATGTTTAGTTAAAGTATCATACCAGGCTCTTGGGGCTTGTCTAAGACCATACAAAGCTTTGTTCAGTCTATATACCCAGTGAGGATGCTTCTCATTGATGAAGCCTGGAGTCTGTTCTTAACATAAACTTCTTCTTCCAATGTTCCATTTAGGAACGCACTTTTGACATCCATTTGGAAGACCTTGAACTGCAGATGGGCTGCATAAGCCAGAAATATTCTGATGGCTTCAAGTCTTGCAACTGGAGCAAAAGTTTCATCAAAGTCAACGCCTTCTGCTTGACAATAACCCTGGGCAACTAATCTGGCCTTGTTTCTTACAACATGTGTTAGAAATATAAATGTGCCATCTTGTTTATGTACCGACTGTTAATTTGATTATCACTTCTGTCACCTGTCGTATCCTCACTCATGCTTGACACACGTCTACCACCGTCATTATTCCCTCTTCTTATGGAACCGCGTTTGTTTCTTTTTTTCCCTTTCTGATGCCTTTTACAGGCGTACTCGCTGGTTCTCTAACAAGGGAATCACAAAAGGTTGCGCCGCAATCTAACAGCCATTCAATCTGTCCTTTTCCAATTGGTAACCCATGGATAAGCTCTCGTACCTTTTCTTGTTGGCACCATTTGTCAAAGTCTTTCTTACCCCCTCTAGCATCCCCTACCATAAGACAGCTATGGGTCCTCTACGTCTCCAATACCCCATATTTGTCCTTGATGTTTTTTTTCCCTCATATCCTTGTTCATTCTTCTCTTTCACATTCTACTATCCACTACAACAAACAAGCACTCTCCTCGTTTCCTGAGAAGACCTCCCCGGGAACCAGACTCAAGATATCCCTTCACTTTCAAATAGTTCACATGAAGTCATAATGATCCAGTCTTCTTTCGTCTTTTCAATTGAAGAAAAGTAAACTGCTGATACGAAGCTGACGTTATGTAATCACCAGCCATTGCCTCGAGTCTTGTTCTGATAGCACCAGTTTCCGGTCATGTCAGAGCGTTCACACGATCTTCTAGTCTGAACCCACGAAAACAACGTGCGTATGATACAGGGCCCCTCCTCACTAGGGTTTGTTTTTTTGTGGTTGTTTGCTGTGTGGTTTAGTCTTATTTTTATGCTGCCTATTTTTTCGAAGCCGTCTCGCCTTGGCACAATCCCTGTTCGGTCAAGGTTGACATTGGTCTGCAGCACCACGCTGAACTTGGGCCGTCTGGTTCGTAGTCGTATCTAGTGTGCTCATGTGACCTTGACAGGCTGTGGGTGTGAGTCTAACAATTCAGTGCAAGTGCAACGGTGTTCTAGTTTGCGAGATTAGCTTGTCCGTTGCAGGCAATTTGCATGACATCTGGCATGTTGTCTGAGGAGGATCAGTCCAAACTATTTCTACATCCTCATCAGAGTCAATGAGCTCACGATTTGCATCATGAAATTCTTCATTAAAAGGCATTTCTTGAAGAACTGGAGTCCACCCTGTCGATTACTCCAATATTTCTTGACTACTTAGATCGCGGGTCCGCCCGTTGGGGCTTTGCCTCGTGGGCTCGCCTCTTTATTTGTGCGTGGTTCTCCGCACGATCCCTCAGAGGATCCAATTCTAAGCCTAATTCTTGCATCTCGTGGTAAAGAATTTTGAAATTTGAAGGAGGGATAGCAATTGGAAAAGTGTACACTAGGCGGTTATCTCTAATCCCCTTTCTTTTTACCACCCCAGTTTACCCACCCTCACTGTTTTTAAGTGCCCTATCCAATTGGTTTGAGAACAAACTGGTATCACACACATACAATTTTGGTGAATACAATCACCTTGACTCGATGATACTTTTGGGCATCAGATTTCACACAAAACTTTATTTGGATGTAGACCCTGGGAATGACACATCACAAGGCTTGGTCCTCGAGGTATCTGATATTGGACATTCGCTTTTAGCTTTTGATTGCATCATTGGATTCATCAAATGTGATATGAATTGTCTCATGAACCTTTTGGAGTCTATAATTATATACTCTAAAGGCCTTTTTTAATCGTCTTACAGCCTAGCCCTCTCACAAGGGGCAAGAAACCTGTACATGAGATTAGCGGGCTTTTTTGTGGCCCGGCGTGATGTCGTCTCATCCCTGCACTTGCTACAGGGAACCCCTTCATCAGCTTTTGCATCAAACTTTCCAAGCTGACTGGAATCGTTTAAAATATAAACTGGACAACCAAATACATGAAAATATCCAATATTTGGTTTTCGATTCCTGAGTACTTCATAGGCAGTCTTCTTATGTCTCTTGATGTAGACTGGCCGGTTTTGGGTGTGACAAGCAGTTGCAACTGCTTCAGCCCAGAAACTGTGGGAAGACCTGATTCAGATAGCATACTTCTGGCTGCTTCTATCAGTGTGATTCTTTCTTTCCACAACTCCATTCTGCTCTGGAGAGTGTGCTGATGAGAAGTTTTGAGAGATGCCAGTGTCATTGCAAAATGTTTCAAGTACCTTATTTTGAAATTCAGTCCCATTATCACTTCGCAACTGACAGACTTTTCGAGTATACTTGAGTTCAATTCTTTTGATGAGAGAGATGATTTCAGCAGGTGCATCACTTTTGGATCTGAGGAATACCACCCAACAGTATCTGGTGAATTCATTCGACCACAACTAGAGTGTACTTCTTTCCAGCTCTAGTTTGAACATTCACTGGACCAAAGAGATCCATATGAAGCATGTGAAGAGGTTCAGTGATGCTAAAGTTTTGCCTAGTTTTGAAACTGGCTCTCTTCTACTTGCCCATCTCACACCCTGGACATGGCTTTTCCTTATTGAAAGGAAATCTGGGGTATCCCATCAACCAGTTGTTTGCGAGACAACTTGTTAATAGTTCTTGAAATTAAGATGGGATAATCTTTTATGCCACAGCCAGTTGGTGTCCTCATCAGCTTTGGTATAGAAGCACTGCTCTTTTGGAGCTGGTTCCATATCCATGATGTACACATTTCCTTTTCTTGGTGCAACCATCACCACTTTCCAATCCTTGTTAAATATGGTGCCTTGTGCAATATCGAACAAAACTCTGTAGCCATCATCACAAAGTTGGCTGACACTGATCAGGTTGTATTTTAAACCATTCACAAATGCAACTCTTTTGAATTCGACCTGTCCGTTATTGAGCACACCATATCCTTCAGTCTTTCCACTTTGATCATTACCAACCGTCACTGTCGGTCCATCTTGGACAGTGAACTCTTCAAGCAGGGGCTTACATCCGGTCATAGTCCGGCCAGCTGCGCTGTCCAGATACCAGATATTTTTCTTTTGATCGCCCTGCACACCCACAAAAATCATCAGTTATTTTTGTGAACCCATCTTTTCTTGATGGGTTCACTGGACTTCTCTACAGAAGTCTCAGTTGATTGTTGTGGTGTTAAACTGAAGACTGCATCTGGATCTTTTTCACCAGCTCCAGGTGCAGGAGTAAAAACGATTGGTATTTGATACTTGCTCCCCTTTTTCTTATCAGATTTAGTTCCAGATGGAACATTCTTTTGTTTTGGTTTTGAAGGGGTTTAATATTTTGTTTTAACTGGAGGTGATGAACCTCCTTCCAGATTTTTAATCCGGGCAGTACAACTCTGAACCTGTCGAGACAAAATTTGGAGTTGACTTTCCAGTTTAAACAAAATATTGTTTTCATCAGGCTGCTGAACCTTGGGCCTTGGTTCAGCTGGAGTTTTAGTCTTTTGGGTCTTGGGCTCCTTAGGCTTCTGAGGTAAAGGCTTGTTACCAGTGGCCTTTTTAACTGGAGCACTAGCCTGTTTGGCTCCAGGTTTAACCTCAATGGGGGTGGTCTCAATGGGTTCAGTTTCAACAGCTTCAGGTTGATCATAAGGTATTTCAACCCTGAGAGCTGGAGGCAATGCATGAAGATCTGGTATGAGAGCTGCCATTTCCAGATCTCCAGATTTCCATGCATTTTTCTGGGCATCAATTGTTCCTAGAAAATGCATCATAGTTCTTTCCAGATGCTTTTACCCATGACTTGATAATCATTTGTTCTTTTTCAAGATCAGAAACTAATTTTTGATTATCAAATTCTAAAGCCTCAATCTTTAAAACTGACTCCTTGAGAGCCAACTGGACACTTTGCAAATCATTCAGTTGTGGTTTGACATTGTTCAGTTCAATTAAGATAGTGTCAAGATATCTTTCACTATCTGCTCTAACAGTTTCCACAAAAGCCAAATCACCACTTAATGATTCAGCAAGGTCCAGTTTCAGTTCTGGGTCAACTTGGTTGTCATAATCACATACCTTTTTCAAAATGATGTCCACCCATCTTCCAGTGATGACATCTTCTTTTGCCACATGTGTTGTTGATCTTCCAAGGCCATGAAACACATGTCCCTTTCCTCTTCTCCATCAGCTGATGAGTCATCAGAGTACTCCCATTTTCCCTCAGTTTGTGCCATTAAGCACTGATCCTTTTCCTTCTCCATGGACAGGAGGGCAATCTGGGCCTTAAGCTTCTTATATTTAGCTTTGTAGCTATCATCAGGCCGATTGAAATTAGGGACAGAGGGGCCAGTTTGGTTGTTCAACTGACTAGATCTGCATTCCTTCATAAAATGACCTTTCTTACCGCATTTATAGCAGGTAAGATTGGTTTTATCCAGAGAGCTGGAGTTGGAAGCATTGTTTGGGCCATTAAATCTTTTAGATTTATGCTTAAACTATTAAAGGTTTTAGCGATCATGGCTACCAGATCATCATCGTCAGTTTCATCACAACCATCACTGATTTCAGTGGTCAGGCCAGAGTTCAAGAAACTGTTTAACATCTCCTTCATTGAGTGTGCCTGGACACTCTTTGCAGACATTAAAGCAGCACAAGGTCGCTCAGTTACACTAGCAACCTTGGGACTCTGGTCATGGTTCATGGCATCCTGCTCAGCCACCAGTCTTGCAGCATTATTGTCTTCAGTGAATCTGAAGGCTCCATAGAGCGATGAAAGAGTATGGCTGTGCAATTTTACCTTGTCTTAAGACAAGAACCATATTTTCCCATTTGGAAGGAAGAATATCACAAAACTTCTCAAGAAGAATATCCTTATCCTTCTCTACACACAAGCCTCTCAACTGATTAATGAGGCTAGAAAACCTGGTAAGTACCAGTTAGACTTTCATTGGGGAGCAAAGAAGGATTCATACTTCTTGTTCAGGGCAACCTTTCTGGTGACAATGGTGTCATCACCTCCTTCAAACTGAATAACTAATTCATCCCACATTGACTTGGCACTGGGGGAACAACACAAGTGTTGGAATTAGATCTTCAGGGACAGCTCCAAGGATCATGTTCTTGAGTCTGGTGTCCAGATCTACAAGTCTACGATCCTCATCAGACCAATGGCCTTCGAGCTTTTCTCTGGAACCTCTTCTTCCAGTTGGATCTAGAAGAGGACTTACCCCAAGAGACATGGGTATATAAGGTCCATCCTTAAGGATTTTCAAGCATATATACTCTCAAATCCCACCAAAATGTAAGAGCATCTGGCCTTCCATGTACCGAAGTCTCACTGTTTCCATCAAATTTTGGAACAGGAGTGTTAGAATAATGTACATGGACATGGTTTGGGGCAGTAGGAGGAGGAGGGTTAGTATTAACATTTTGAACAGGTGGTGTATTAGAATTCCTTCGAAAGTGTGTTCGAAGAAGTTAATATTCTTGTTGTGCAATGACTTGTATTTATAGGCAAAGTTAACATTGGGATGTTAACTTTGGCCGTACAAATATGGTTGAGAACATTTAAGGAATAGCATTTAATTCCTTAAAATGATGTGCAAAGTTACAGTATAAAGTAACTTTGCTCAACCTGCTTTATGTACCTTGTTGTACTTTATACATAGATAAATCCTTTTATCCGTGTAATAGCACATAAAGCAAAAAAGTCTTTTCCTCGTAATCAGTGTAAAGCTTTGTAAGAGCTTTCTGATGGTCTCCAGTTTGTAACTGACTAGAATGCCAACTGGGCTTCGCTGCCATTGTCATTCTCTTTCTTCCATTTGTTGTCTTCGACTTCAACTGGAATGATTCTTCAACTTGGTCAGTTCTCAACTGGAGGAAGCCTTCAGTTGCGTTAACTGTACGATGCAACTGGACTTCAATATATTTCTGGACAAATCTTCTTGGTCTCCAGGTGCAACTGGAGACTGGCCAGTTTCACTGAAAACTAGTCCTAACGACATATACTTGCAACACATACGTATCATCATATCATATCAACATATACTTACAAGGCAATCGTATCATCATATCATATCATCATATACTTGCAATGCAATTGTATCTTCATATCATACCATCATATACTTACAACTTAATCAACATCTCATATCTTGGCATAACACACATAAACATATCCCACGTATACATATTAGCACATGTAGAGTATATACTCCTAATTGTGCCTATCCATCGTTCTTATCACACGTCTCAACATATCTTATTAAATCTCACATCACATTGTAATCCCACGTCTTAAACTATATGTACATCTTTCTCACATATTCTTATAATCAACTTATTTTTACATCTTACATATTACGCACTAGCTTTACAACTAGCACGATTTCCCACGTCTTAACTTTTAGGAAAGGCAAAGCCATTTCCATAGTATCCCGTCATGCTTTTAACATTGGTGGTTAGTCACTTCACCCGGAAATACTAGTCCCACGTAACTATGCCGCAAGGAGCCACTCAAGCGACCACGTACGCACTAGCTTGGCATAAACTAGCACGGGTTAAGCTTAACACTTCCCACGTCAATTTCACGTATTTAGCTATAGCATTTCCCACGTATTTATATCTTTCTTACTTTTACGAACTAACGCTAAGGCTAGGACGATTTCCCACATTTCACACTTTACTTTAACATTAGGTATATACATTACCTAACTAGTCCCACATCTACTTTAACGTTTAATCCCACTAACGTGCACAACTCATACCAATTCCTACGTGTATCTAGTGAACTAGACATATCCTACTTAAGTCCCACATATAAGCCCTCACATATCAACATTAAGGCATATCAACGACAATATCAACATCACAACGCATATCTTAAACATATCATAGCAACGTCATTTTATTCATCATACTATACATGCATATAATTACTTCAACTTTAAACGTCATCATATCAACATAAGTCATTTCAACATACATACATTCCCACATAACCTCCCGCATAACCCGGAAAACAAACACACATAAGATAAATCCGATTAAGAGGTTAATTAAAGAAAACCACATTTTGTTGTGCCTCCAGCGTGAGAAAAGTCATGTATCTTACCTGATGACGAGCACAACGATCAATAAGCAACTTTAAAGTATCTTGTTCGAGTTCCCGACTACCTATCACACAATATATAATCGACATGTAAGCTTAAACTAAGTACAAGACTCCTGAAAAAGTTGTGCTGCAACTAGTGAAAGTTGCGCCGCAACATTGAAGTCAGAAAATTTGCCCAGACCAAAGTTGTGCCGCAACTTTTTTAAGTTGCACCGCAACTTTTGCCCGACCTGCATATAACTTTTGTTACACACATCTATTCTATCCTTGAACGTTTCTATCATACCCCCACATCTTACAAACACCTAATACCTTTAATTTAAGACCTAATTGACTCAATCAAAGTCTCAATTAATCCAAGAATCAATTGCATCAACGATTCACACTTTAGCTTACCCGAAAACGTAAAATCCGTAACGTGTTCATCAAAAACTTAATACATCAAGTGTGTTTCCAATTAACCACCTGGGATTTACTCATATATATATATAATATATATTATATATATATATATATATAAACATAAATTCAACATTAAAGTTTGCATCTTGTAGTTAATCAACTCTATTAATGATTTTACTCACGAAAACGTCGTTTTTTAACCGAAAACATCAACTTTAAACATCCCAACCCTCACGGTCGAATCTACAGGGAAAAAACCTACTTTAAAACTTAATCAACATTCAATTAATGATATTATACCTGTAGGGTTGATCAACGGATCGAGAAGCCAAGCAACCATTAACCCTTCCGAAACATCGACTAAAACAAATATTAGAGAATTTTAACCTAGGATGTTTTGGGCGAAAGACTTTGCTTCGGGTTTTTTAAGTCTGTATTCCCAGCTTTGGGCATGAGGAGGCATATATATACTGAGCAGTCTCACAAAACTTTCCCATCTAGGCCCGTCGCTCTTTAGGTCGTTAACAACAAACAGCTCGTTCGTTCGTTCGGCCCTTAACGGCTCTTTTAACGCCTACGGGAACACTTATCGACCCTTATATCTTATCGGGAACATTAATTTTTTATTAATCATTAT
>CM067171.1:13858247-14073635 GCA_034093135.1 Erigeron breviscapus
ATCACTATGCCTTAAATGTCTTGACGGTCAATTCTCTTAATAGACCTCTAAGGATTTGATACCTAGATAAGTCTAAGTAAATTGTCCTAGTCGGAAATTGAGGGTTGTTACATCATTACCCCCTTAACTGAAACTTCGTCCTCGAAGTTCGATCATTCATACGGTAGTAAAAATGGATAGACCAACAGTAAGGGTGTCTACACGGAGACATATAATGTGGGAAAGTCAAACGAGATTTTATCACGATTTCTTGGTTTCATGCGAGCTTCGAAATCTAAGGTTGGGGGCATCCATTCCTCGGTTCCCTAAAATTCCTCTTGATTTGAACTTTTGAGAAAGAGAAAGGTTACGAATGTCGCTCACTTCTTGAGACGACTGGAGATTAATCGTATGTAATCGTTGCGGGCTGTCAATCTTGCCTAGATCAATACTAAATAATGGGATGATAAGAATGTCAATACGGAGGTGTAAAATGAGCAAACGGCTCGTAACGTGAGTTACAATAAAATAGTGAGAGACGTTGGGATATCGATCGTTGGTGGCTACTCATTTCCATTGTTACTTTGCATACTTTCCTTTATCGTCTTCTACCCCAATTAAAGAATCGTGCCAATAGCTTCTCGTTTATTTTCATCCTTCTCTAGTTTGACGTTGGACACGCTTGTCGCTTCTTGAAAATATTGGCGTCGTTTGTGACCAATTACTTGTTAAGGTATTACCCCTTTAACAAAAGTGATACTAACTGGGGTGCCAAGTTGCACTAAAATTGCAAAGGTACATCTTCGTAGTATCTCATTTTAGGGTTTATAGTGTTGTCTTTGTTATTTTATAGCGTGCGAGGGAATCATAAATTGTATGACGATAGTTCCATCTTGTTCCTCACACTCACCTTTGTCCTTTAACTTCACTCTTTTTTTCCCAAAGTCACCTCTTTCATCATTCGCTCAGTCATATCGTTACTAGTTTCTCTTGCTTTGCCGATATTGGCTTTCAAATCGTTTTAAGGTACCTTTAATTACTTCCTTTTTATGCTAGAAGGACCATTATCTATGACTCATCACCGACAAATCTCTTTTAACATCGCACATATAACCTATTCGGTTTCTTTGCTATACCTACGCATTCCTCATGATAGGATTTACACAATCCTTATGTTCTTAAGTAATCATATCACCACCATCATTTCAAGGTAAATACTTCGATGTCCTTATTCGTATGAACTCCTCCTTTAAAATAATCCTTCTTAGGTCCTCCTGACCTCTACAAACTTCAATTACTTTGCTCTCCTGAGCCTCATATCCATTTTCAGCTTTCTAAGCTAAGCTTCTTTTCAAATACAATAACCTAATGTCCTTAGGAATTGTGATATATTATAATTTAGGGGAAACATCGGTCACTTTATCCTTTTCTCAACCATTTGGTTCCCTTCATTTTCCCTTCGTTTTCTTATGGGTAACTATACTCCTTACTGTTTCGCCACTCGGATCCGTCTCTAACTAGAGTAATCGTAGTCTTGAACAGCACACAAGCAGTCGCTAGTCCTTGCAGTTATCTCAAGGGTACTTGTCAGATCATGGTGATACGGATCCTTTGATCCTAACTCATCACAGATGCGAGTTATCCTTATCACCCTTCCGTTCAACATTCCATAACCAGCTCTTCACGGAGTTTGTTAGTTGTTTGGAACTTAGTTCAGCGATCAACTTCCTTGATCGTCGCGGTAGTATGTGCCTTGAATTCTAGCGTCGCACTCCTTATTTGCCTTCACTACTAACTTAGCGATTTCATGTTGTTTTCCTTCTTCACTTTTCTTGGCGCACTACTTCGTGGGTCGATGGTCCTTGACGATTAACCATGTGTTGCAAATTATCTTTCTTCACTCAAATTCATCTTGTCTTAGCTTACCTCCCTACGACCGTCGACCTTGAGGGGATAACCATCACCAGTCATCGTGTTTCCTCTACTTATCGACCATACTTCTCTTTAGTAAAGCTAGCTTCCATCGGGTGTTGGGCGTATATCGATTTCTCTTAGCTTAGTTGATACTCTCCACCAATAGCTTGTCTTTCGATAGAGGTTTTCTAATTCGTATCCAAAGAATAACGCGTGAACCGCCATAAAGATAAACGCCACCAGAACTACATCTTGTAGACGGCGTCAATTCCTTCACTTTACTGTTTGTGTCAAATGATGTTTTTCTACTCTATCTTCTACTCCAAATCATCTTCAATGATGCTAGTGAATAACTCTTCTTGAAAGGTTAAGTATAATCTTGCACTTCATACTCCTTGTTCGAGCATCTACCTTTGCTGTGATTACCCCCTTAACATTTTTCCTCTAGAAAAATGTAAGGGATTTCCTACTTTTCACTTTATCTCACCATACTTGACGATCTTCATTTCGCCAAATTTCTGATTCCTTCATGTAGCAAATATCCGTTTGCTTTGGTGTTTTGAAAAAGAAAAGGATAGCTCAGAATTCCTTTTTGTTACTCTTCCATCTTGAGGGTTACTCGACACATCCTAATTATCTTATTGTCCTTGGTTTTCTTCTTCTAACCACTTTCGTCTTCCAACAATGCTAGTGATCTCCCCCAAGTTCTAGGGAAGTCTTATATTTATCCAAAGGTGACCTTCATGTCACACGACCTTCCTTTCGTCGGCCGCTCAATTTTTCCTTCGGTCGATCAACATAGATAGGGAAGACCTACAATTCTTTCTCCAAGTTAAAGCTTAGTATACTCTTCGCTTGTGCTTCCATGTACTTTGACTTACAAACCACATATCTTCTCCGCCCTACTTTATGTACATGATCCAATAACATCTTCTATGCTATATAGTTATCCCAAGTATTCCACTTGTGTACGACTGATGTCTGAAAGTCTTTCGCATCCCTTGATGTCGCAGCGAGAGCAGGGTACTACTTACTTGATTTTGCCATTGCTGAGTGTTGCGTAAGTGAATTGTATGTTGTTAGGTTACTGACCTTTGAAGAGAAGCGGTGGTGACCATTACTTTGAAAAATCAAGGATACAGAATTTGGTTTTGAATGAATGAATAAGAAAACAAAAACAAAAGAATCATTAAGGCTCGAATCAAACTCCTTGTGCGGTTTAAAGAAATCACTTCTATGTCTTTCATTGCTCAATGGACTCCAACTTTCGATGACGTCAATATATGCCGCACCAACTTAGATAATATGGATAACCGTTCGTGTACGCGTGTTATTATAGAGATATCGCACCAAATTTCGGAGCTACAATCCCAGAATGTGTCTTCTAGAATGTATATCGGAATGTGTTCTATCGGCGTCGTCAAATCGTAATTTGGCTTTAATACCACTCGTCTTTCATAAGTCTCCAACTTCATTCGACGTTTACATATGTTTCGCACCATTTCAGATCGAATACCAAGGTTATGCGTGGTTTCTAAGAGGATAGAGTCGCGTCATATCTTAGGTCTACAATTCTCAGAGTATATCGTCCAACGTTCGTGGAAAGATGCTCCACCGATGATATCGCCGTCGTCATATGTCCATAATGAATGGTGGTGTCGTAAGAAATAGGATGTGGGATAATTTCAAAAGAGCACGAGTGAACGAATATTGGATTAGAGGGGTACTTAATGACAATTTCCATACTTAGGAAATTCCTAATTCATTTTGCATTTCTCAGGGACAATCACTAGTTCCCAAGCGGTCAAATCTCATCACGCAATATCTATATCAGTAGTAAGGACTAACCACATTATCATCATATCTAGCAGGTACTAGTTCTCAATAGTCAAGTCTTAGAGCATAATAACTATCTCAATAATAAGGCACAACTATATAATCATTAAATTGTTCATGCACTAGCCCTCAATTAGCTCAATCTTAGGGCGCAATAACTATCTCCATAGTAAGGCATGACTACATAATCATCGCAATATTCACGCGCTAGTTTCAAATAGCTCAAACTTAGGGAGTAAAGGCTCTTATATCCATATCGTCCATGAAATTTCATATCAACTCGTCAGGCCTATATTTTCTTTCTAAATCGATCATAAATAGTCAACGTCATTACTCAATAAATTGAACAAGTCATACCCCAAAATGATTTCGTGCCCTATAATAATCTCATTAGTTTAAAGTGCCTATGCAACTTAAAGTTCAACATCATGAATCATAAGACTTTTACGCATGCATTCCTCACATAATTTCCACATTGCACATTCCAAACTTTCACATTGCATATTACAAACTTTCACATTGCACATTACAACTTTCACATTGCACACTATAAGCTTTCACATTGCAATCAAATCATGCTCAAATTCACATGTTATAGCATAGAGTAGCATGTATCAACGAATATCTTTCAATCTTATTCATTTCACTTCTAATGTGCAGAGGGGAATCCTACTAAACTAGCATAATCCTTAGGTAAGGCAAGTCTCGAATCGCTATATATGCTTAGGTGAATGTCTAAATGCAACACGTATGCTCATAAAAACGGATTTATTAAAGATTTTTTTTTATTTTTTTTTTTTTGAAAAGGAATCCTTTTGAACATAAGTCCAAGTGGCCGTTTGAGTTTTACATGGTCCTCTCATAATTAAACGTAGATTCATGACTTTACGTTTAATTATGGTCCTACCATGTAAAGCTCAAACTAGTCCGCTCAACCTTATGCTCGACTCGACTATAAAATTCGTTTTGAAAATAGGCTATAGTCTTGGAATTCCCAGAGGAACCCCAATGTTCTCTATAACCTTAGTCTCTGATACCATTTTCTGTAACACCCCAACTAAGGCGGAACGTTGAGATGTACAGAAAGTCGAGTATTCAAAACAAAGGATAGTAGATAACATTCACCATAGCTTTATTTGATAAAAGTAAATTTACAATGCACAAGCATGTGAACCAATTCCCAAGTACGATACGTCTACCATACTTGGATATTGAGACCACGAAACACATAACAAATACATGAGATGGTATACTACAATGGTCAGGGCGGATTCCATTGCCCGTCGCAAGGTTTGATCTTTGACTCCAGAGTGCAATGCAAATAATCATGATGCATATAAATCCTCAAAGCTTATGCTAATTCCTGAAAGCATGAAGAAAAAGTGTCAACTACGAAAACGTAGTTGGTGAGTGCATAGGTTTTTAAGTACATTCCGTTACGTATCCATTTCAAAGAGTTGGGAAATCCATGGTGAATTATAAAGTTCTCATTTGTCACATTTATCGAGAGAGGAAAACATATCAATCGATTTATCATTTATCATACCAAAACCATTTGATCATCAATACTTCAATATTGCCAAGTTCAACAACTTTCAAGATTCCATACAACGTCCAATACCCAACCCGTATGTTCAAACCACAATTTCCATCCATAATATAATATCAATACCGCTTGGTCAATGGTAAGACTACCATGACGTAATTCGATGAGATTGTTCTTGAGCCACTACTAAGACCGGTTATGTCCCAATAATCAACATATATAGTCCCAAATGATAAGATAATGATAAGCACATGTTGTCAATCACGTGCATAAAGATAACCAAGGGTCGTGCCATGGAGACGCCCATAAATATATAGTAGTTAGAGCACCGCGAGGCCAGACTGGCGATGAAGGTGACCACAAAGGCAGACCAAACATCCCACCGTTACCTATAATAGTGGATGAGGGGACAAGTCCTAGTTGCGCAACCCTCTAACTACAGGCCTCAAATGAGTTAATAGTAGTGTACAGGGGACCACCGTTTGACAGTACTCAAGCTCATCATATAACATATAACACGTTGAACATACTATATAATCCCCATATCATTATTATTATTTCAAAGAATCATTTCATAAGAGAAAGTCATTTTAATTAATCATGCTTTTCACCCCGTAAGTAAAACATATAAAAGAGTTTGAAAAGGGGCTATGACTCACCTTGATATGCCGCATATTATATTCACTTATCCAAAATGGGTATTTCCCATCTATCGCTTCCTTGATCATATATCCGTCATATTCCTCAATCGCATTTCAAGCCAAGACTATCCCTACGATAGGACTAATATACGTAAGTTCCTATCTTAAGCCATCACTAAGAAATGCCACTTTTATTATGTTGTTATCAATTTTGGGATCCAAGTGTATTGCTAGTATTCACATCTTTTTGGGTTGTAAAGATTGGTGGTAAGAGTCGTCTTCTCATTATACGTTTTTGTACGTTTATTGGAATTTCGGTAATTTGGATTTGGTTTATATGATTTCCATTGTATACTTTGCTTAGTAATAACATTTGACATTAGTGGTCTTATAATATTAATATTTTATGTATATTTTCTGATTTGTAATTATATATTTAATTTAATATTATTTAATTAATTATTTATTCATTTTATTGATTTATTAATTAAATAATTCCTTAAAAATACTTTTAAGTGTCATAATTACCTTTATAAATTATGGATAATTTCATTTGAATTATCTTCTGATATATATGCTCCTTAATTTATAATTTCATGATTTATACTTTTATTTGTGTATTTTCCATTTATTTTAATGATAATTTTTAATTAATTATTTTTACTCAATTATTTATCTTTAAATTATGTAACACATGTCTCTTGCTTTTTAACTATTTTTCTCCAGTAGGTTTTAGTTATTTTTATCAATGGTTAAGATGATCTAACTTCATTCTTGATTTGCATAATTTATTTATGGATTTTTATGTCTTTTAATTACTACTTAAATTCAATAATTCATGGAAATTCTTAGAAATCATCGCTAAACATTTTGGTCAAAAATCTCAGGCCTTTTAGGCAACTTTTATCCATACAAAATCATACCAATTCAACCTCTCTTGTGTCTTGCTTATTTTGAGGGTTTTATGATTAAAAATCGTTTACCGAAATAGTGATTTTAGCCTCATTTCTTGAGCAATTAAGGTGCTTCAAAATGAATTTTCATTCTTGTTTCATTATTTCCAGAAAGTTCATCATATTTTGGTGCCCAAGGTCGTGATAGTGGTGGTGGTGTGATATGTGCAATTTGGTGCTTTCGGTTAGTGATTATTTGAACCGAATTAGTGGGTTGTAGGCTTGCCTTTGCCATTTAATAACCAAGTTAAGTTTTATAACTTTTATTTGACATATTCTCAGTAGGTCTATAATACTTTTTGTTACTAGATTGTTGGAGTTGGTTAAAGTTGCAATCTAGTGACTTTTAGCTTATTTTATTGTGGAGAACTTTTACTTGGAATTTTCTGTTTTAACACTTATTTTCATAAAATGTTGAGTAGTCATTTTTGATTAAGTTGAATTATTTGGACGTTGGTGATTTTTGTACAGAGACATATATGTGTCCTATATTTATGTGAATTTTTTGCTAAATTTTCAGACATTGTTTACTACCTCTAAAAATTACAAAACCAAAGTTGGTCAGAAAGCTTGCTGCTGTGCTACTCAATATATTTTATAAAAGATTTCTATGATGGACATTTAAGAAAAATCTCCCAATTTTATTTTTTATACCTCTTAACATCAAATTTCCAGATTATTATACCTCTTTTAACATATTTTTCACTTAATACAAGTCCATCCATCTCATAATCCAACAACAAGATTCAACTTTCTTAGATCTAACATGCAACAACTAAAAACATCTTTTTAATGAAAAATCTCAGAAATATATTCTTCAAAATATACAAAAACAAGATAGATTAAACAAAGAGATGGAGATTTATACCCTTCTTGAACTCGGTTTTGAAAGGGATTTTGTGCAGAATTTTCGTGGCCTTCTAGGCTTCTAATAACCCTTATTATTGTTATGGTTTGGATTTGATTTTGTCTTGCCTTTTTCTTTGTTGTTTGAGCCGTGACTATGAGAGGAAAAAGGAAGAGAAAGTTGTTTTTTTCTTAGAGTGTAAGAGTGTGTGTGTGTGTTTGTTAAAGGAGTAATGAATAATGTGAAGGAGATTAAGGGTTTAGGTGTAATGTGTCTTGGAGATTACAAACTAGTTGATCAACTATTGGGTGTTGGGTTTTGGGGAGGGGGCCGGTTTTGGTTAGGGTAAAATGGGAGGGGATTTTGAATTTTTGGAGTGTATTTTAAGTGTGTATGTATTTGTATAAATTGTAAGTAGGTATGGGTGCATGTATGGACCTTTAAGATAACTAGTTTATTAGTATTTAGGATATAATTATGTACATATGTATGTATATATGTGGTCGTGTATATATGTGTATGTGTCTTAAATTTGTTACTTAACTCTTTTATCTACAACTTTTATTTTGAAAGTTTTGCTTGAAACGGCCCTCACATGCCCAGTTTATCCGTCCAAAGACGGAAGAATAATTCTGTCAGAAGCATTTGGGTCCAAACAACACACCAATGACCATTCTTGCTTTATTAACACTTGAGTTCATCATTTACAAGATTAATACTTTATTTTTATACCTCTTAACATCAAATTTCCAGATTATTATACCTCTTTTAACATATTTTTCACTTAATACAAGTCCATCCATCTCATAATCCAACAACAAGATTCAACTTTCTTAGATCTAACATGTATTCATTCAAACCAACACTTTTCAATACCAATCTTTATAGATCTAACTTTCAACAACTTAAAAACATCTTTTTAATGAAAAATCTCAGAAATATATTCTTCAAAATATACAAAAACAAGATAGATTAAACAAAGAGATGGAGATTTATACCCTTCTTGAACTCGGTTTTGAAAGGGATTTTGTGCAGAATTTTCGTGGCCTTCTAGGCTTCTAATAACCCTTATTATTGTTATGGTTTGGATTTGATTTTGTCTTGCCTTTTTCTTTGTTGTTTGAGCCGTGACTATGAGAGGAAAAAGGAAGAGAAAGTTGTTTTTTTCTTAGAGTGTAAGAGTGTGTGTGTGTGTTTGTTAAAGGAGTAATGAATAATGTGAAGGAGATTAAGGGTTTAGGTGTAATGTGTCTTGGAGATTACAAACTAGTTGATCAACTATTGGGTGTTGGGTTTTGGGGAGGGGGCCGGTTTTGGTTAGGGTAAAATGGGAGGGGATTTTGAATTTTTGGAGTGTATTTTAAGTGTGTATGTATTTGTATAAATTGTAAGTAGGTATGGGTGCATGTATGGACCTTTAAGATAACTAGTTTATTAGTATTTAGGATATAATTATGTACATATGTATGTATATATGTGGTCGTGTATATATGTGTATGTGTATATAGTTTTTGTGTCTTAAATTTGTTACTTAACTCTTTAGTTATAATCTTGCATTTTTATTAGACATACATATATTTGCTTATTATTATTCAACACTTTTATATGCATAATAGTTTATGAATATATATTTTAAGATGGTCAACATATATATATTTGTGTTTCCATATACTTTAATTCGATTGATGTTTGATTTGTTGGACATTTATAAGGATTTTTGATTGTTATTACAACTTGTGAACCATATATAATTATTTGTGAAATCTTAACTTCCCGAATAAAACTTTTTGGTTCATTGACATTTCATCAAGTTCAATTAGAACTAATATATAGCTTGAGATTGTATTGACTGATTATAGTTATTGGTTATGGCATTTCTAAGATAGCTAGTCATTTACGGTATTTCATTGAACTAGAGGGCAATTATCGCTATGCCTTAAATGTCTTGACGGTCAATTCTCTTAATAGACCTCTAAGGATTTGATACCTAGATAAGTCTAAGTAAATTGTCCTAGTCGGAAATTGAGGGTTGTTACATTTGGTATTCAACACCGCTTGGTTGGAAACTTCCCTATTAACCATCTATTGTTTGTGACATTTTGTTTGATTAATGAGATTGGTCAAAGTGCATACTTGCTTGAGGGCAAGCAAGGTTTAAGTGTGGGGAGTTTTGATGTGTCTCAATTTATACGTATTTTCCTCATACTATTTGGACGTTTTGTACATGGTTTATAGCCGTTTATACTTGTTTTGTGGTGCGCTATGGTGTTTGCTAGTTGTTTGATCCAAGAATCGCATGGACCTTCGATCGGGAACAAGAAGGGGTTTTGGATGATTTATTGGCGATTCCCTTCCGGTCAGAGGGCTATGGAGCCGCTTTACGCCATTGTATCGGAGGTGTTTGTGTTGGTGGTGGACGATTCTCCATAGAAGAGAAGCCGACCACCTTAAGTGTTTTGAGGGTGAAGAGAACATGCCTCCATCGTATGAGGAGGTCCTCTATTTATAAGATGGTGTAACATCCTAAACTTTTCGGGTTTGACTTATTGACTTGGCCGTTAGTCAACGTTAGGTTCGTTAAGTTATATGCCCTATATGTGATTATGTGATTAAATGCTTATGTGTTTTATGTGAAACGATTAATATGATGTATAATGAAAGTAATTTGTAACATCCCAAACATTTCATGTTTGACTATTTGACTTTCTGTTAGTTAACGTTAGGTCCGTTATGTTTATGTGCCCTGTTAGTGCATGTTTTGGTGTCCGCTACAATACAATTCTAAGGCTGTTAGAAGGCTGTGAAGTTCATTGAAGTTATTTGTTTGAAGTTAATCCTATGATGTTAATCTTTTGAGGTTAATCCTTTGATGTTGATCCTTTGAGGTTATTAACATCAAAGCTATTATGTCAGACGCCACAGTCCAGCCCATAATCAGCCTATATATAGTTGTCTTAGGTTATTGTTTACAGTTAATGATTTGAGTCTAGACAGATTTCATTCACGGCAGGCTGAGGTATGCGCAAACCTCAGTCCGTAAGTCCACCATATTATTCATTGTTATTAGAGTCATCATGATAGGTTGTAATTCGTTCCTGTTTTGATGTAATCAATACGAATTGTTATCATATGACTGAAATAACAAAGGAATTCTTATTTTTTATCTCCTATTCTTATCATATATTTGTATGTATATGTGTGATTTTGTTTAAAGCCTCAAGAACAGATCTAGATGGATTCCGCACATCTAGATTCGTACAGATCTCGATATGCATCGGTCAAACGGACCTAACAGTGGTATCAGAGCAAGGGAGGCTTTATGTCTCAAGTTTTGAGATCTATTTTCTTGAGAAATATTTGAAGGATTGCCCAGATTCAGATTCAATCAGATTGGGATTGAAGAATTAGTGTTTTAGATGGGGGCTACGTAAGAATGAAGATCAGATGGAGTTAATATGTATTGATGTTATTTACTTCGATGGATTGCCCTTTGAACTTATTCCATTGAAGTTAATTGCTTTGATGTTCGAACCATCGGCCGTAACTCCTTCAATGATATTCATGTGAGCTTATTTTCTTTGAGGTTATTTGTTACTTGCTCGTCGAAGTTATTGACTTAGCTAGTCCATTGACCTTATTTCTTTTAAGTTATTTGCCTACTTGTCGATTGACCTTATTTGTTTGGCTGCCCATCGAGCTTATTTGTTTCTCTGACCTAAAAGGTTATTTAACTTCAATGTCCATTGAAGTTACTTAACCTCATGGACAGTGATTTTATATGAGATTGAAACTTCAACAGGACTAAACACGATTGACTACCATATGTTTCGTATAGAGATGTGATATTAAAGTGATTTTCTTGCCATGAAATCTCAAGATATGTGCTGTGATTGGCGGCTGAATGAAAAGGGTTTGCAAAGGAAATGAAAATTTGCTTTACATGTCTAACAAAGTTTCGTTATTGGTTGCATGAGGTTTTTGGTTCACGTATTTGTTACTCGCATGAAGATTATTCTGTATACATGGACTTAGTTAAATTAATTGAGTGTGAAAGTTTTAGATGTGAAGACACTAGCTCCATGTTAATGTCATATTTGGTTGGGTTTAAACATAGATGGTGACTTTCTGATTTAAAAGAAGAGAAAGAAATCTTCAACTTTTATGCCATTAAGTGCGTGGATGGATGACAATTAATTAATTTAATTGTTTGAGGTTATTTGTTACTTGCTCGTCGAAGTTATTGACCTAGCTAGTCCATTGACCTTATTTCTTTTAAGTTATTTGCCTACTTGTCGATTGACCTTATTTGTTTGGCTGCCCATCGAGCTTATTTGTTTCTCTGACCTAAAAGGTTATTTAACTTCAATGTCCATTGAAGTTACTTAACCTCATGGACAGTGATTTTATATGAGATTGAAACTTCAACAGGACTAAACACGATTGACTACCATATGTTTCGTATAGAGATGTGATATTAAAGTGATTTTCTTGCCATGAAATCTCAAGATATGTGCTGTGATTGGCGGCTGAATGAAAAGGGTTTGCAAAGGAAATGAAAATTTGCTTTACATGTCTAACAAAGTTTCGTTATTGGTTGCATGAGGTTTTTGGTTCACGTATTTGTTACTCGCATGAAGATTATTCTGTATACATGGACTTAGTTAAATTAATTGAGTGTGAAAGTTTTAGATGTGAAGACACTAGCTCCATGTTAATGTCATATTTGGTTGGGTTTAAACATAGATGGTGACTTTCTGATTTAAAAGAAGAGAAAGAAATCTTCAACTTTTATGCCATTAAGTGCGTGGATGGATGACAATTAATTAATTTAATTGTTTGAGGTTTATTTGTTGCTCTTTGTCACGTACAAAAAATATGGACTTCAGAATGGAGTTTACGATTTTATATTATATCTAATATTAAGGTTGGTGTCTCGTACTTGATTACTTAAAGTACATAGAGAGTTGGATTTAACATGGATTCTAAGGGTTAAGTGAACATAACCTAAGTCATTATAAGTTTGTTGAAACTTATTAATGAGATAGGTTTTATTTATAGATCCATGTGAATTAGAAGATGCATTAGAGAATGGGAGATAATTAAAACCTAAGATAGGCTGATATTCAGAGATTTTGCAGAGAAAAGGGGGGGATAAAAACTTTCAGGTTTACCTTCGGGTTTCTAAGCAAAACTCTGTGTAACTCGAGCGACAAACCAAGATCTGATTGTAGATGATGGTAGTATGTTCGGGTAAACTGAAGATTATAGTGTTATTTGATTTGATCAAGATTATTCAACAAATGATCTTCTATATAAAGCAGTTGTGGAAACTTTTGTCGAAGTATTGGAACAATGAAGTTGATTACTTGTCGTTGAAGTATTGAGATGAAATCCTTATCTAAGTTTCTCATAGAAAAGACTTCGAGTGATTGGTGGAGTTGTGAAGATACAAGACAGAGTCAGACGCTGCTAGTTGAGACAGGATTTATGATATTACATTTTGTGATTCAGGATGCAAAGTTTCTTATCTTTGTGGGAGCTGATTGATTTGATGTTGATTGTTGGAAATTCAACTTCTCTATTATATGCTGGTTAGGCAAGACGTGATTAATTTCTCGGGCAATGATCCAAAGGGTGAAAGATTGAAATGCTTAATTCAGAGGTGGTTATTGTTGAGGGGGAGAACTACGATGATAAGTGTTGGGTTAGTTGGTTGTCATAAAGAGACAGGGATTTTGCAGTTTGAAGAACAGAGTGGAGTCTCAGAAGATCGAGTCTCAACACAGAAGACCCGATATCACTAGTTAAGGGGAAGTCTGTTGGCGCAAGCTTTCTATAATTAATGATTATCGGTGTTTGTCAGAATTGATTGCAACGACCAAGGGGGAGTCTGTTAGTGCATGTTTTAGTGTCCGCTACAATACAATTCTAAGGCTGTTAGAAGGCTGTGAAGTTCATTGAAGTTATTTGTTTGAAGTTAATCCTTTGATGTTAATCTTTTGAGGTTAATCCTTTGATGTTGATCCTTTGAGGTTATTAACATCAAAGCTATTATGTCAGACGCCACAGTCCAGCCCATAATCAGCCTATATATAGTTGTCTTAGGTTATTGTTTACAGTTAATGATTTGAGTCTAGACAGATTTCATTCACGGCAGGCTGAGGTATGCGCAAACCTCAGTCCGTAAGTCCACCATATTATTCATTGTTATTAGAGTCATCATGATAGGTTGTAATTCGTTCCTGTTTTGATGTAATCAATACGAATTGTTATCATATGACTGAAATAACAAAGGAATTCTTATTGTTTATCTCCTATTCTTATCATATATTTGTATGTATATGTGTGATTTTGTTTAAAGCCTCAAGAACAGATCTAGATGGATTCCGCACATCTAGATTCGTACAGATCTCGATATGCATCGGTCAAACGGACCTAACATGCCCTATATGGGATTATGTGATTAAATGCTTTGGCGTTTAATATGAAATGATAAATATGATGATTAACGAAAATAAAGTTAAGTAATAAGGTGCTTGTTAGTATGTTAAGACTCCCGGTAGAAAGTTAAGCTAAGAACGTTAAGTTGAAGAGTTGAGAGGTCCTAAGTGTAAGTTTAAGTTTGATGGCCAGGGATTAGGGGGCAATTAGGCAACCCTAATTGTCACAAAACCTGATCTTTATGTGTGTGAGAAATCCCAGCCGATCCCCTCCTATTCCAAGACAAGTTTCCTTCAAGATTCAATCGTTTTGTGTCCGTTTCGATCAAGTGTTTGATTAGATCTTGAATCCTCTAAGTCATCTACAGGTAATATAGGTAATATTATCTCTGAAATTTGATATTATGAGTCATAGTTGTGTATTCAATCCAGGCCATGGGGTTTGGGTTGGGTTATTTGATTAAACGTTTACCGATTTCATGTTATTCGGGTGATTGAATGGTTGATTCATGTTGTAAAGGATTAAAGGTTTGATTGATGGATTTAAGTCAGTAAAAGTATGGTCAAAAGGGTTAATTTTATGTCCCCAGGTCGAATTAATGATTGGTGTTCGTATGGGATTCGATTTAAAGATTAAAAAGTTGGAAATTGGTCGAACTGGGCTTTGTGCGGCGCACATATGGAGTTTTTGAAAAGTAAAATCTAAAGGGAGCCTGATATGCGGCGCATGAATCATTCATGCGGCGCATATCCTCCAGTTTTGTAAATGATTTTCAGAAAGATGCCCGTTATGCGGCGCATAGAGGATCTATGCGGCGCATGGGCGATTTGCTCAGAAAATTGGTTAGTTTCTGGGATGAATTTGGTTGATTTGTGCGGAGCATAACTCTTCTATGCGGCGCACAAATTCTTGAAAATGGTTTTGTGCGGCGCATAGGACTTTCATGCGCCGCACAAATGGGTCCAGATTGGTACTTGAGTTTCGTTTAGCTTATAGAACGATCTTATACTCATTATAGGTAGTCGGGAGCACTTAGCAAGCACTGTAAGACACTTGTAACTGGTTGGTAAGCTGTACCAAGGTAAGATAACATCTTTTGTCACCTGTTGGTACAACAAAACACGTTTTCCTAAGTTAAACCTTCCAATTGAATACGAATGCACGTTTTATGTTTATGGGTGATAATGGGAGGTTGCAAAGGGATATTATACTTACCATTTATGATGTATAACATGCTTATGCAGGTTGCAAAGGTATGAGGTAAGTATATATGTATGAAATGATGAGATGATTATGTTATGTGACTATGAAATGATGTAATGTTATGCTATATGGTTGCATGTGTGGCTTGATCACCTAGTCACTAGTCCTTTGATTAGGATTGCCATGTTCACGTGCACGTTAAGGGCCCTAAAGTAAAAGATGATATGTGATTAGCTTAGGTGAAAGTGTAACCTAAACTAATACAAAGATTAAAGTCTCGAGTAATATGTAAAGTCTTGTGTTAAGCTTAACCCGTGCTAGCTCCTCGGGGCTGGTGCGTACGTGGTCACGTGGTTTGGGAATCATGATACCTTCCGTGGCATAGTTATGTTTGAGTATTCCTGGTGGAGTAACTAACCACCAATGCGCAAAGGCATAAATGGTTTATTCAGTTGGAAATGACTTTGTCTTTCCTTAACGACGCCGATGGACCACCTTATGGTTTACCCATCATGTCGGGTGTGAGGACTCCATGTATGGTCTACGACCGCCTACACACAACCCCACATCCCTATGTAAGTGGCTTAAGTCACTTAGCCTACGTCTAGGCAAAGAAATAAAGAAAAGAAAGAAAGATAAAGAAAGTAAAGCTAGGCACATTTAGGAATACGATGATCCTAATGTGTTATATTATGATATGTTATGATTGTATGTGATATTAACATTAAAAGATGACTTTGTTAATATATTATGAGTTGGCAAATGTTTTCAAATTCGTGTTATCTTACTTAGCTAATTTATTAGCTAACACTTGTTCTTTGAAAATGTTGTGCCTTCGGGATAATCAAGTTTGAGCTAGGCGAAGATTAGCTTGGTGAGACTTGGGTAGAACGAATAAAGAAGCTTAGCAAAGACATTAAACGATTAGACTTCCTTTAGCCTTATGTTTGGCTATTTTGCTTATGTTTCAGATTTGTAATGATGGGCATTTATGTTGGTGCCAAAGCTTGGATTTACTTTTATTGTTTTGATGATGCTAGTAGTAACACCAATTTTAAAGGTACCATCCGTTACGGATGGGGCAGATTTTATAAGTGATCCTTTCCGCTTATTTTAAACGTCGTTTGGCAAAGATTTTTGAAAATCCAAGTTTTTAAACGACGGGTGTTACAAGTTGGTATCAGAGAAATGGTTTAAGTGAACCAAAATTCGACCAAGACCTTAGGATTTTGGACTTAACCGCTAAGCCCGGTGCCATAACTGAGTATGCTCACTCATTTATGGAAAAACTTAAGTTTGTTGGTCACTTGGTTCGTAGAGATGTGGATCAGGTTGAAGCTTACTGTGATGGTCTTCCCGCTAGCTATCGTGGCCTTTATAGGCAACATACTACATTGTCTGCTGCGATTAAGGAGTCCAAAAGGCTGGATGATGACTTCAAGAGTGAAAAGGCTGCAGTAAAAGCTAATGATGATAAGCAATCAGGTTCAAAAAGGAAGCATGATGGATCAAATGGATCGAATAGGAAGTTCAAGAAAGGTTCATCTTCAAGGGGTGGGGGCAGCAACTATGCAAAGCCAAAGAATTGGTGTGGTACTTGTAAGGCACCTCATTCGGGTCCATGTTCAGAAAAGACCCGAAGGTGTAATACTTGTGGTGGTACGGGTCATCCTGCTTCAGAATGCTAAAGACAAGCCAAAGTGTTACCGGTGCCAACAAACCGGTCATTTCATCAAGGATTGCCCACAAGGAAAAGATGATGGAAAGAAGACGGCTGTCCAAAAGCCTAAAGCTCGAGCCTTTCAGTTGACAGTTGAAGCTGCCAAGGAGAACGATGAGGTAGTAAGCGGTACATTTCTTGTTAACTCAAAACCTGCTTCTGTTCTTTTTGATTCGGGTGCAAATAGGTCTTTTGTGTCCACTTTGTTTGCTCCTAAGCTTGATAGAGCCACTACTCCCCTTGATTGTTCTATAGAGGTAGAAATTGCTAACGGTACCATTAGTGACATCCAAGAAGGTTATGATGATTGTTCTATTGAGATTGAGGGTCGCTCTTTTCCGGTTCAGTTATTGCCTATCACTCTAGCCGGTTTTGATATAGTGATAGGTATGGATTGGTTGTCTCAAAATGATGCTACCATTATATGTTCCCAAAAGATCGTGCGTTTCGCCACTCCGGATGGTAAGGTCATTTCTGTTTATGGAGATAAGAAGAAAGGGAGCATAAAGATCATTAATTTGATGAAGGCTCTTAATTGCATTCGACATAACAAGAATCACTTTCTTGCTTATGTTATCGATACACGAAAGGAGAAGTCTCCTACCTCTAAGGTTGATGTAGTTTCTGAATTTTCTGATGTCTTTCCGGATGATCTTCCCGGTATTCCTCCCGACCGAGAGGTCACTTTTTAGATTGATCTTGTACCCGGTGCTACTCCAGTTGCAAAAGCACCATATCGTTTAGCTCCTACAGAAATGAAAGAGTTAATGTCACAGCTTCAAGAGCTACTTGACAAAGGTTTCATTCAACCAAGTTCCTCTCCTTGGGGAGCTCCGGTTCTCTTTGTCAAAAAGAAAGACGGTTCTATGCGCATGTGCATAGACTACCGTGAGCTGAATAAGCGAACGGTTAAGAATAAGTATCCTCTCCCGCGTATAGATGATCTTTTTGATCAACTTCATGGTGCTTCTTACTTCTCTAAGATCGATTTGCGGTCTGGCTATCATCAAAAAGGAAGATGTGGCCAAGACAGCTTTTCGTACACGTTATGGGCACTATGAGTTTCTTGTCATGCCATTTGGACTGACAAATGCTCCAGCCGCTTTTATGGATTTAATGAATCGGGTATGTCGCCCATTCTTAGATCATTTTGTGATTGTCTTCATTGATGATATTCTGATTTATTCAAAGTCTGAAGCCGAGCACCGTGAGCACTTAAGAGCCGTTCTTGAGGTTCTTAGGGAGAAAAAGTTATATGCAAAGTTCTCCAAGTGTGAATTCTGGCTTCGAGAAGTTCAATTTCTCGGGCATGTTATCTCTTCAGAAGGTATTAAAGTTGATCCCGCCAAGATTGAAGCTGTTTCTAGATGGGAGCAGCCAAAGACACCCACGGAGATTAAGAGTTTTCTCGGTTTAGCGGGTTATTATAGAAGGTTCATTCAAGATTTCTCCCGAATAGCTAAGCCAATGACTGAATTGACGAAGAAAGGAGTAAAGTTTGTATGGACGGAAGCTCAAGAAAAGGCCTTTCAAACGCTTAAGACAAAGTTATGTGAAGCTCCTATCCTAGCCTTACCCGAAGGTACTGATGATCTTGTTGTATATAGTGATGCTTCAATTTCAGGTTTGGGTTGTGTCCTTATGCAAAGGGACAAAGTTATTGCATATGCTTCACGTCAGTTGAAGCCTCATGAAAAGAATTACCCGACCCATGATCTTGAATTCGCTGCAGTAGTGTTTGCTTTGAAGTTGTGGAGGCATTACTTATATGGCACCAAGTGTACCTTGTATACGGATCATAAGAGCTTGCAATATGTGTTCTCATAAAAGGAAATGAATGTAAGGCAAAGGAGATGGATGGAACTTCTGAAGGATTATGATTGTGAGATTAAGTATCATCCCGGTAAAGCTAATGTGGTGGTGGATGCATTAAGTAGGAAAGTGCAGAATTTTTCTTGTAGATTGATGAGCATGGTTGTTCAAGCAAAGTCGGGGTTACTTGACCGTATCAAGGAAGCTCAAGTTGAGGCTTTAATGAAGGATAATATCGACAATGAAAGTATTGGAAAGAAGAAAAGACTTGTGATGGAGACGAACAGCCGTGGATTTAAGACATATAAGGGTCGAATTTGGGTACCATTGCTTGGTGGTAATCGAGAGTTGATCCTTGAAGAAGCTCATAGGTCAAGATATTCAGTTCATCCCGGTATTACCAAGATGTATGCAGATTTGAAGCCCATCTATTGGTGTCCAAACATTAAGGGAGAAGTTGCTCATTTTGTTGAAAGATGTTTGACTTGTGCACGTGTGAAAGCTGATCACAAAAAGCAATACGGTTTGTTACAACAATTGGAGATTACGGAATGGAAATGGGATCATATCACTATGGATTTTGTGACCAAGTTACCAAGAACACCGAAGGGAAATGACATGGTATGGGTTATTGTGGATAGATTGACTAAGAGTGCTCATTTCTTGGCAACAAGACAGGACGTACCACTAACTAAGATGGCAAAGATGTATGTGGATGAGATCGTAGCAAAGCATGGTATTCCTTTATCCATTGTTTCAGATCGAGACACGAGATGTGTGTCTAACTTTTGGAAGGGTCTTCAGCGAGAATTAGGTACTAGAGTGAAGTTGAGCACCGCCTATCACCCTCAAACTGATGGGCAAAGTGAGAGGACTATACAAACATTGGAGGACATGTTAAGAGCTTGTGTTTTGGAATATGGTGGAGCATGGGACGAACACTTGAAATTTATTGAATTCACTTATAATAACAGCCACCATGCAAGTATTGGAATGCCATCATTTGAAATGCTTTATAGTAGGAGATGTAGGACTCCGAGTTGTTGGATGGAACCCAGTGAAAAGCAGTTTACGGGTCCTGAAATCATTGAAATCTCAGCTAAAAAAGTTAATGTGGCAAAAGAAGCACTTCGTGTGGCTAGAGAACGACAAAAGACTTATGCCAACAAGAAAATGAAGTCGATTGAGTTTCAAGTTGGTGATTTGGTAATGCTGAAAGTTTCTCCATGGAAAGGAGTGATTCGTTTTGGAAAGAAAGGAGAGCTAAGTCCACGTTTCATTGGACCTTTCAAGATTCTGAAACGTATCAAGGATGTAGCATATCGATTGGAATTACCCCCAGAGTTAGATGGAATTCACCACACATTTCATGTTTCGTATTTGAGGAAGTGTTTGGCTGATGAGTCTAGTGTTATTCCAATTGAGGATGTGAGCATTGATCCGCAGAAAAGAATAGTGGACGAACCAGTAGAAATACTCGGAAGAAAGCAAAAGAAACTCCGCTGGAAGGTGATTGATCTCGTGTTGATTAAATGGAAGCATAATCATGGTGAAAGTTTAACTTGGGAGACCGAGTCCGTGATGAAAGAGAAGTATCCAGATCTGTTCACTTCTGAGGAGATTCCGAGGACGGAATCCTCTTAAGGGGGAGGTAATTGTAACATCCCAAACGTTTCATGTTTGACTATTTGACTTTCCGTTAGTTAACGTTAGGTCCGTTATGTTTATGTGCCCTATATGGGATTATGTGATTAAATGCTTTGGCGTTTAATATGAAATGATAAATATGATGATTAACGAAAATAAAGTTAAGTAATAAGGTGCTTGTTAGTATGTTAAGACTCCCGGTAGAAAGTTAAGCTAAGAACGTTAAGTTGAAGAGTTGAGAGGTCCTAAGTGTAAGTTTAAGTTTGATGGCCAGGGATTAGGGGGCAATTAGGCAACCCTAATTGTCACAAAACCTGATCTTTATGTGTGTGAGAAATCCCAGCCGATCCCCTCCTATTCCAAGACAAGTTTCCTTCAAGATTCAATCGTTTTGTGCCGTTTCGATCAAGTGTTGATTAGATCTTGAATCCTCTAAGTCATCTACAGGTAATATAGGTAATATTATCTCTGAAATTTGATATTATGAGTCATAGTTGTGTATTCAATCCAGGCCATGGGGTTTGGGTTGGGTTATTTGATTAAACGTTTACCGATTTCATGTTATTCGGGTGATTGAATGGTTGATTCATGTTGTAAAGGATTAAAGGTTTGATTGATGGATTTAAGTCAGTAAAAGTATTGTCAAAAGGGTTAATTTTATGTCCCCAGGTCGAATTAATGATTGGTGTTCGTATGGGATTCGATTTAAAGATTAAAAAGTTGGAAATTGGTCGAACTGGGCTTTGTGCGGCGCACAAGCCTTTTGTGCGGCGCACAGATGGAGTTTTTGAAAAGTAAAATCTGAAGGGAGCCCGATATGCGGCGCATGAATCATTCATGCGGCGCATATCCTCCAGTTTTGTAAATGATTTTCAGAAAGATGCCCGTTATGCGGCGCATAGAGGATCTATGCGGCGCATGGGCGATTTGCTCAGAAAATTGGTTAGTTTCTGGGATGAATTTGGTTGATTTGTGCGGAGCATAACTCTTCTATGCGGCGCACAAATTCTTGAAAATGGTTTTGTGCGGCGCATAGGACTTTCATGCGCCGCACAAATGGGTCCAGATTGGTACTTGAGTTTCGTTTAGCTTATAGAACGATCTTATACTCATTATAGGTAGTCGGGAGCACTTAGCAAGCACTGTAAGACACTTGTAACTGGTTGGTAAGCTGTACCAAGGTAAGATAACATCTTTTGTCACCTGTTGGTACAACAAAACACGTTTTCCTAAGTTAAACCTTCCAATTGAATACGAATGCACGTTTTATGTTTATGGGTGATAATGGGAGGTTGCAAAGGGATATTATACTTACCATTTATGATGTATAACATGCTTATGCAGGTTGCAAAGGTATGAGGTAAGTATATATGTATGAAATGATGAGATGATTATGTTATGTGACTATGAAATGATGTAATGTTATGCTATATGGTTGCATGTGTGGCTTGATCACCTAGTTACTAGTCCTTTGATTAGGATTGCCATGTTCACGTGCACGTTAAGGGCCCTAAAGTAAAATATGATTATGTGATTAGCTTAGGTGAAAGTGTAACCTAAACTAATACAAAGATTAAAGTCTCGAGCAATATCTAAAGTCTTGTGTTAAGCTTAACCCGTGCTAGCTCCTCGGGGCTGGTGCGTACGTGGTCACGTGGTTTGGGAATCATGATACCTCCCGTGGCATAGTTATGTTTGAGTATTCCGGGTGGAGTAACTAACCACCAATGCGCAAAGGCATAAACGGTTTATTCAGTTGGAAATGACTTTGTCTTTCCTTCACAACGCCGATGGACCACCTTATGGTTTACCCATCATGTCGGGTGTGAGGACTCCATGTATGGTCTACGACCGCCTACACACAACCCCACATCCCTATGTAAGTGGCTTAAGTCACTTAGCCTACGTCGAGGCAAAGAAATAAAGAAAAGAAAGAAAGATGAAGAAAGTAAAGCTAGGCACATTTAGGAATACGATGATCCTAATGTGTTATATTATGATATGTTATGATTGTATGTGATATTAACATTAAAAGATGACTTTGTTAATATATTATGAGTTGGCAAATGTTTTCAAATTCGTGTTATATTACTTAGCTAATTTATTAGCTAACACTTGTTCTTTGAAAATGCTGTGCCTTCAGGATAATTAAGTTTGAGCTAGGCGAAGATTAGCTTGGTGAGACTTGGGTAGAACGAATAAAGAAGCTTAGCAAAGACATTAAACGATTAGACTTCCTTTAGCCTTATGTTTGGCTATTTTGCTTATGTTTCAGATTTGTAATGATGGGCATTTATGTTGGTGCCAAAGCTTGGATTTACTTTTATTGTTTTGATGATGCTAGTAGTAACACCAATTTTTAAAGGTACCATCCAATACGGATGGGACAGATTTTATAAGTGATCCTTTCCGCTTATTTTAAATGCCGTTTGGCAAAGATTTTTGAAAATCCAAGTTTTTAACGACGGGTGTTACATAATTAAAGCAACATTATGAAAGTTAAGTGCTTGTTAGATCGTTAAGTCTCCCGGTAGGTGAATTAGGCTAAGAAAGTTAAGTTTAGAAGTTGAGGGGCCCTAAGTGTAAGATTAGGAGTTGATGTCCAGGGGTTAAGGTGCAATTAGGTATCCCTAATTGTCACAACATCAGGTCATACGTGAGAAATACCCCCCAACCGATCCTCCCTCCCTCCTTGCAAGTTTCCTTCAAGATCTCATCGTTTCGTGCCATTTTGATCAAGTTTTGTTTAGATCTTGAATCCTCAAAGTTATCTACAGGTATTATAGGTAAATTCCCTTTGAAATATGATCATATGAGTTTTATATGTGAGTTCAATCCAGGCCATAGGGTTGGGTTGGGTTAATTAATTGATTGATCATCGATTTCATGTTTTCGGGTGATCAAACGATTGTTATATGTTAGCAAAGGATTAAAGGATTGATTGATAGATTAAAGTCAGTAAAAGTGTTGTCAAAAAGGTTAATTTTATGTCCCCAGGTCGAATTAATGACTGGTGTTCGTATGGGATTCGATTAAAGGGTTGAAAAAGTTGGTTTTTGGTCGAACTGGGTTTTGTGCGGCGCACAAGGCTTTTGTGCGGCGCATAAAAGCAATTTTTGAAAATGGATTTCAGATGGGAGCCCGTTATGCGGCGCAATGCGGCGCACAAAACTTCTGTGCGGCGCACAGATGGTATGCTCAGAAAAATCGATTAGCTTCTGTGACGAAATTTGTTGATTTGTGCGGTGCACAGACTTTTTGTGCGGTGCACAAATGCTTTTTATGGTTTTGTGCGGTGCACAGGACTTCCATGCGGTGCACAAATGGGTCCAGTTTGGTACCTAAGTTTGTTTAGCTTATAGAACGATCTTATACTCGTTATAGGTGGTCGGGAGCACTTAGCAAGCACTGTAAGGCATACATAACTCATTGTTAAGCAGTACCAAGGTAAGATACACTACTTTGACACGCTGAGGATTCAACAAAAACATAGTTATCATATAATAACTTCCCCAAATGGTATCTTGTTTGCTTATGGGTATTCGGGATTATATGGGAGGTGATATGGGCTATGTACATGCATATTGAAGCCTGAAATGCTATCCCAAAGATATGTGACGTTATGATATGATGTGAAATGATATGAAATGCTTTGAGTAGCTATGAAATACGATATGCAATGAACTGTGTTATGCAATGAAATATGATATGTAATGATATACGATATGTAATGAATTATGATGATGTACATGATGTAACAATGTATGCGATGTAATGATATGCTATGTAATGTCTTGAGATGAATTGAAATGTGATATATGTTGATGATATGTAAAATGTGCATGACTACATGGCTTGTTCATCTAGTTCACTAGACTTATTAAGTTGCCATGACACGTGCACGTTTAAGGGCCTAAATGTAAAAGATGATTATGTGATGATGTTTAGGTAACGTGGACACCTAAACTATATGAGATGTGAAAATTGAGCTCGTAATTTAGATATGAGAGTGTTAAGTTTAACCCGTACTTGCCCTTGCCCGGCGGGTGCGTAGATGTGGTTGCTTGGGTGGCTCCTTGCAACATGGTTTGAGATGTGAAGAGTAATACGGGAGGTCTGACCAGCCCCACTTGTCTTGAACATATGGATTACTCCGGGATTGGCTTGCCATTCCTTAACGACAATGATGTACAGCCGTAAGGTTTGTCCATCCAGTCGGGTGTGACTTATGTCACACTTATAAAGATGTATATGTTATGTGAGATGCGTGACTTATGTCACAACTATAAAGATGTTTAGATGTGATATGTGGAGATGCAAAAGATGACTAGGCACATTTAGAAGATGACCCATCCTAATATGAAAGATGTTGATGCTATGATATGTATGTGAGATGATATGTTTGATGATATGTGCCTTAACGACTTAATATGACTTTTATATAATGTTTTAAATGGACAAACGTTTTATAAACTATGTATTATCTTACTTAGCTAATTCGTTAGCTAACACTTGCTCTTTTAAAATGTGTGTGCCCTCAGGTCCAACATTAGTGAACAGGTAGATGTTGTGGGTAGATGATCTTGAAGCTGGCTGTAGTTTACCCATAGTGGTTGCTCGCATTAGACATTGATTTATGTTTAGATATTTATGATTTGTATTTACTATAATGTTGGTTGTTTAATGTTGGGCAACCGATGGATTTCCATTTAGACTTGTTTTGATGATATGTGCCTTAACGACTTAATATGACTTTTATATAATGTTTTAAATGGACAAACGTTTTATAAACTATGTATTATCTTACTTAGCTAATTCGTTAGCTAACACTTGCTCTTTTAAAATGTGTGTGCCCTCAGGTCCAACATTAGTGAACAGGTAGATGTTGTGGGTAGATGATCTTGAAGCTGGCTGTAGTTTACCCATAGTAGTTGCTCGCACTAGACGTTGATTTATGTTTAGATATTTATGATTTGTATTTACTATAATGTTGGTTGTTTAATGTTGGGCAACCGATGGATTTCCATTTAGACTTGTTTTGATGATATGGCTAGTAACACCTTTTAATGAATAAACCAAACAGATTTTGCTCGTTTGGACTTTTAAAGTTTATTCCGCTTTCTTCGACGCCGTTAGGCGAAAGTTTTTGGAAACCCATATTTTTAAACGACGGGTGTTACAATGGGTAATCTTGGAGAATAAGTTAGGTTTAGGGTTTTACCCTATTGTTTAGGAAAAGATTCGTAGGACATGTTTAAAGGATTTACATGCCTTATAATTAATTATATTATAATAGTAAAAGATATGGAAACGTACCTTTTCTTTAGGAGGAAGGAAATAAGAGATTTCCTCCATATTTGGCGGAGCTCCGTTCTGACGGATGAGCTCCGTTCTGACGGAGGTGAGCTCCGTTCTAACGGAGGTGAGCTTCGTTCTAACGGAGGTGAGCTCCGTAATTCTGGCAGAAAGCATCCTTAAGCAGCCTCCGTAATAGCAGATTTACATACGGAGGTAGGGCTCCGTATAAGGTATATCATCAAGCCCCCCAGTCTAATGGGAGAGACTGGCAAGAGGCTATCGTGTTAGACTTCAAGAAAAATCAACTGGCTGCACATTCGAGTAAGTTCTCCGTGATTGATGTCTTTCGTCTTGTATTAACCGTTCCGTCTTTGTCCTTTGGCCATTAAAACATTTGATTATCCGTGTTTTCCTCTATAATAGTTAGGGGAATTACCTCAATGTCATGGTTGGACTGCTGGAAACTTCTGTCGGCATGATAATCTGCGGATGAGACTTTTCATGTCCATCGGAGTCTGCTTGCGTCTTTAAACTCGTCATACTCTGAGGTTCCTTCTACCGTACTTCTCCCGGAGCTTCCTAGGTCACTTCAAAATCTACGTATCCCAAACTTATTTCTCTTGTAATGGGTCTAAGCCGGATATGAAGCTATCGTATATGGGATCAAATAAGATGCTTCTTTATGTCGCCCAAGTGCCTGTTTATTCCCGTATGCCATGTCCGTAGGTGATGAAGAAGCTTTAGAACTCATATATGAGCTCAATGTTTTCCTTAGTTTCGTCACTTTTTCTTTGGAAGGTTCTGATGATAGGTTAATGGTGTAGTGTATTGTAACACCCGTCATTTTAAAAACCTGGATTTACAAAAACTTTGCCTAACGGCGTTCAAACTTTGCGGAAAACGTACATATAAAACTGCCCCATCCGTAACCAGATGGTACCTTTCATAAAAATGGTGTTACTAAATCATATCGTCACAACAATAAATGATAAATCCAAGTTATGGCACCAACATAAATGCCATACATCAATACATAAAACATAAGTCGTTAATAAGTAGCCAAACAATGGCTAATGGGGAAGTCTAAGCATCGGGGAACTAATGCTAATCTTCCTTTATTCTTCTACCCATCTCACGATCCACGTACTTCATTAGCTTATACCTGCTTATCCTGAAGGACACAACATTTTCATAAAAGCAAGTGTTAGCTAATAAAATTAGCTAAGTAAGATACACACATTTTGACAAAACGTTCTTCATTTTACTTTCATAAAACTTCTTCGTATTTTACATATCAAAACATGATCAATTACATATTATCCACAAACGTCGTAAGATAATCCCATCTTTACTTGTTCCCACATCCCATCACATTTCGTATCATATTAACATATGTAAGTCCCAACTCAATAGATGGTACTACCTGAAGACACCTCTATGTCGATGGTGGAGTTACTTTGCAATATAAGCGCTGAACTGGAGACGACTAGTTACAGTGAGTATATACCAAGTTCTAGATAGATTACTTATTTAAGTGACAATAAGTAAAGAACAATGCAATAATATAAAATACTTGTAAAGTAAATTGGTGAGACAATATGTAATTTTCAAGTGTAATTTATTTATTAACTTTAAATAAATTACAAGGTTGTTGCGGAACCAAGATAATACAAAGTATGTAAATATCCTAACAACCTATGAACTACAATTGATCTACACTTGGAAATTCTCTAAACAATCGAAACACTTAAAGTTGTGAAATGTTCCTTTTAGCGATTGAGAGAATATTGCACAAGTTCACCAAGAATATTGCAGGTTTGCAAAGTGTGTGTTGTGTGTAATTCTTGTTGTGCAATGACTTGTATTTATAGGCAAAGTTGACATTGGGATGTCAACTTTGGCCATACAAATATGGTTGAGAACATTTAAGGAATAGCATTTAATTCCTTAAAATGATGTGCAAAGTTACAGTATAAAGTAACTTTGCTCAACCTGCTTTATGTACCTTGTTGTACTTTATACATAGATAAATCATTTTATCCGTGTAATAGCACATAAAGCATAAAAGTCTTTTCCTAGTAATCAGTGTAAAGCTTTGTAAGAGCTTTCCACTAATGGTCTCCAGTTTGTAACTGACTAGAATGTCAACTGGCTTCGCTGCCATTGTCATTCTCTATCTTCCACTTGTTGTCTTCAACTTCAACTGGAATGATTCTTCAACTGGTCAGTTCTCAACTGGAGGAAGTCTTCAGTTGCGTTAACTGTACAATGCAACTGGACTTCAATATATTTCTGGACAAATCTTCTTGGTCTCCAGGTGCAACTGGAGACTGGCCAGTTTCACTGAAAACTGGTCCTAACAAATTCCCCCTATTTGTCCTGAAATATTGCCAAGTCTTTTTCAGTTCTTGTATCTGTACAAGTGTGAACTGGAGAGACTTGTTCGATTAAATCTATCTAAGTTTTCCAAGGCATTTTTATAGATCAATAAATGCCTTGGGTTTTTCTTTTGAGTTTGTTAGATCTAATCTATTATCTATCTTGTGGTTACAAACTGGTAACTTCATTTATACAGAGAAATGAAATATACACAAGTTACAGAATGTAAACAAAATTACAAGCAGATAAACTGAAAGGAAAATTTAAGATGGCCCTTCACCAATTCTCCTTTTCTTTGTCACTGAAGAGATAGGCTGAGAGTCTTCAGGATCAATATTCAACTTTAGCTCCAGATTCTCTTTGTGTTGAATCTTGCCTTTCAAGAAGTTGACCCAAGCTTTCTCAAACCTATTCTTTTGTGCCTTTGCTTCCAAAAAGTTCACCATTTCCACCCATTCCGAGAACCCATATTGCATTGCACCAGGATTGTCAGTTCTAACTAGTGGCCCTCTAGCATAACTGACTTCAACGTGAAAGTACTTGGTGCCTGGCTTAATTGTTACATAAACACCATTGATTGCCCCACTGTGTCTTTTGGTTGCCATGATCTGGGAATAATACTCTCTAGCTTCAGATTCATTTGATATTTTAATACTCCCAGCTCCAGCAGCCAGCACAGCAATCTTGATGTCATCATTTGATACATCGCCAGTTGGTTCCAGGAAGGTTCTAAGATCAGCATCTCTATGCAGTGGCTTTCTTGGTTGAGAGTTCCTTTTTGGTGGATTCAATACCCTTTTCACAACCTTCTTCACATTTTCAATTCTTTTCAAAATCCCACTGGCCATGTTCTCCTTTGCCTTCTCCACTGATATATTCAAATTTCTGGCATCATGCTCAGCTTCATCATCAGGATAGTGCCTGTCCAGTTCAACGTCAAGCATTTCTTTTAACATACCCACTATCCTGGCATCATCTTTTACTCTTGCATATTCCTCCTTAGTAATTCCCAACAAGTGAGCATCACTAATGTCAAGTAATTTTATCTTGGCCAGATGTTGTCTGGCTTCAGCTTGGTTTGCTTGTTTCATTTTCTTTCTTTCTTTTATTTGATCTCCAAGCCTTGCCAGACGTTTGCTATCACTTTCAGAAACTAGAGGAAGTACATCAGCATTGCCAGTTTCCAACATTGGTATATCAGTGGCCGGCTGGGCTTCATCAGATGCTATTGCTTTGCCCTTATCCACATTCCCCCTTATCCATCACATCCACATTCTCTTCAACCCTTTGCTCACCAGTTTCAGTACTGGCAGCCACAGCTATTTCATTACCAGATTGACTTCCAGATGGAGCTCTTTCAGGTGCAACTGGTGCAAGGACTACACTTCTTTCCCCCTTGGCAGCATCTAGACCTGCCCTGATAACTTCCCATTCAGAGGGGTGAGATGGCAACCGGTCAAGAGGCTGCCACGATTGAATGTCCTTGCATTCTTTGAATATTCCACACATCATCCTGAAAGATCTCCACAGATGGTTGGTCTCTTTGGACTGGGTCAGAACATTTGCAGCAACCTGTTGCTGACCAGTTTTTAATTCATTCAAAGTCTTAGAGTCTTCGTCCAGACCAGAAACCACCTTTTCCTTAACTTCTTCATCCTTTTTCTTCAAATTATCAACTTCAGTTGTCAGTTTGTCAATAGACTGGGTATGATTAGATACCTGGGTGCTCAAATTATCAATGCTGCCTCTCAACTGGTTGATCTCATTAGTGAGTGGGGCCAGATCAACCTGAGGAGTGGCCAGCTTGGTGATCTCAGCTATCACCTTTTCAATCAACTATGTATCTCTAGCACCCAGCGTATCATCAATTTTCTGACCAACCGAAACCATCAACTGCTGCCCAAGCTCAGCCACATTCAACCCAGGTTTGTCAACCAACTCCTTAACCTATTTTTCAATCTCCCTTAAATCCACTTCAGATCTTCGAACAGTGTCACCCAGCAAATTGGAGATTGAGGTTGTGACTTTGGACTGAGTAAGGTCAAAGGCTTCTTTTAATGAAGAGGCCAGATTGTTGCAGCCAGTGACCAACTCATTCAGCTTATTCAACACCAAGTCTTCATTATTTGAAAACTTGTTAATCCCCAGATCAACCACCTTAATATTGGTCAGATGATCCTTGTGGTATCTGGAGAAGGACTTGGTGTTTTTGTCAAGTGTCTTTTGAATATCCTCCACCCTGGTAATAAAGTTTTGGATATCGGCTTGAACAGACACAAATTGACTGTCCAGTGACGGAGGAGAAGGTGTCACTGGACCAGCAGCAGTTACCACTGGAGTAACTGGAGAAGGCAAATTGAGGGAAGCCTCCCCAATTGACGTCGCAGCAGTCGAGGAAGTAATAATAGGAGTGGTAGAAGAAGAAGGAACAGAAGTAACAATGTGTTGTTCATGCTGAGAATGCTCAGGTGTGAACAACGGCGGCGGTGGGGGTGGCATTTCTCGAAGGAGTGAGAACTGCCCAGATGGTGATGGTGCCATACGTCTGTTTCCAGACATATAGTTATATGTGGGAAATGGAATATCAGTAGGCTCATTTTCTTGGGATGGTAAAATTGAAATTGAAGCATCTGGAGGCGAGACTTGAGATGAAGGGTTTTGATCTTGTACAGAAGAATCAAAAATCTCCAAGTCTGATGCAGTACCTTCAGAGTCCGAAGACTCAATAAGGATTTCCTCGTCATTAACATTCATGTCCAGATCCATGAATGTAACTGAGGGCTGACCAGATGGGTCAGTCTCCAGATGACCTTCTCCAGTTTCCTGGAAGGTTGCATCTGTTGGAGGATCAATTACCGAGGTAACGTCACCAGGGATAGAGGTCACTGGGGTTGCCTCAGTTATAATTGCTCTATCCACAATCATAACATCATCAGCCGAAGAGTTGGGAACCTCAGTCTCCAGCAGTGACTGGCCAGAGACATCGTCAGTTCGTGCAATAGAAGTGTCAGAAGATAGGTCGTGGACACTTTGTGCTGACTCAAACTCTAATCTGGGTTAAGGTAGCCCAGTTTCATCTTCACCACCCTCTCCTACAGAAATTGTGAGGGTGGCTGCTTGCGGTTGTCCCGTTTGACTATCTCCAGGTTCCTGTTGGGAGGAAACTGGAGGGCTGAGCTGGTTTCTACTGTCAGTGGCAAGTGCTGACAAAGTCCTAATGCGACGTGTTCTTGTTGCCTTTGGAACTCCTGAAAGACCTGTTGGGAGGTCTCCAGGGTAAATGGTTGTAGGGACAGACACGCTGGAGCTGGAGGGGTTAGACTGTTGCCCGGGTTCGGCAACGGTCACAATTCCAGCAGACGAACTGGTGGGTCCCTCATTATTTTGAGGCCCGCCCAGTTGTCTTTCCGACTCACCTTGGACTGGTGCATCGGTTTTTGCGAATGCCAGCCGCATTCTATCTGGAATCTCGACCTCTCCAGCTTCAGATACTAGAGAGTCAAGATTCCTCAACAAATTTGGGACAGTGTAAAGTGAATATGTGCTAAAATAAGCTTCACTGCCCAGAATTTGTAGAAAACAGAGAGAGATATACCTGGAGAAGGGGATACATAGTCCCCTGGTGCCCTTCAGTTTTTGAACCAGGCTTCTGTATAGGATATCAGCAAAATCCACTCTCAATCCATTCCACAGGCAGTATGCCATTTCTGCCTGTGCGGAGTTAATCTGGTCAAGTCCACCAGAACTCCCACCCATACTTTCCACAAGGTGGATGAAAAAGTACCTCCATGAAGGTGTAAGGCCCTTCATGGTCATCGCACCTTTTGTTTTCAAAACCCTTTTTTCTAGGCACTCCTTGTGTCCCATATCAAGGAGGACCTGGCGAAAATTTATGTTTGGGGAGATGACAACAGGAGACTCTCCTTGTCTCCAGTAATTGAGGTGTAGAGCATCCCTCAATACATCTGCTGATAAGGTACACCGGACTGTTCCACTTTTTAATGTGAAACTGATGGAAGAACAGTCGGAAGAAAGAGAAGCGGTGTACCAAAACTCACACAAGTAGTCGTGAAACATCTTGCGTGGGTTTAAGAGAAGGAGGGTCCGATTGGAGAATCCCTCAAAAAAATTTGGATTCTCCCAATAAGGGTATCGGACCCTTGAGTTCCTTGTAAACTCGTCATCGGATTATTTGGATTTAGTTTGATGAGCGAAGTATTACCAGGAGCACCAGATGCCTGTTTGACAGCTGGTGGGGGAACATATGGGACAGAGAGGAGATTTACATCTCTTGAACGGGATGATTTAGGTGCCATTGAAAGTGAAATTGAAACTTTGGAATTAGGGTTCTTGATTTATGAAGCAGAAAGAGAAATGAAGAGTTTGATGATGATTGGAAGTAAATGAAAGAATGTAAAGGGAAGTAAATGTGATCGGAGTAAATAAGGGTATTTATAAGGAATTTAAGATCCCAATGAAATACCAAAAATTATATTTTATTAACAAAATCAATTTTGTAGATATTTTTACAAAATAAGTTTGAAATTTGAATCAAAAACATAATTCACCGTGTCAGCATTAAATGCTACGACGGCTTAACTTACCCACGCGCCCACTAATTTTTATTTTCTCAATAAAAACAGTTGTCATTTACCAAAATAACTTTAAACACGTCAAATGACGATATCAAGTGGGTTAAAACACTCGAGTACCATCACGTGTCACAAAGATTGACCAAGTATTTTCTAACGTTATGAAAAATTAAGACAAGACTGAACCTGGACACTGGAGGATTAGTCCAGCGCCAGTTTCCAACTGGAGGATTAGTCCAGCGCCAGTTTCCAACTGGAGAGTTCTCCAGTTGCCATTTTCAAACAAAACGAATTTTAGTCAGAAAATTATTTTGAGTCTTTCCCCCTAAAATGATGATCCAGAAATCGATTAGTGCCAGGATAGTATCACAAAGGCGTTCAATAGCCTGGCGAGCAAAGATTATCTGGACCTCCTCAACTGGAGAACTTCATCAGTATCACTGACGCGTTCATAACAAAAATCTCCAGTTTTAAGGATTTAACATTCCCAGTTCGCTGATGAGATTTTTAAAGGTTTTCTCATCAAGAGGTTTTGTAAAAACATCAGCTAGCTGTTTGTCAATGGGGATGAAATGTATTTCAATGTCTCCTTTCATAACATGATCACGGATGAAATGATACCTGATGTCAATATGCTTTGTCTTGGAGTGCATCACTGGGTTGTGAGATATAGCAATTGCACTGGTGTTGTCACAAAAGATTGGGGTCCTTGTATATTTTTGACCATAATCTAGTAACTGGTTCTTGATCCAGAGAATCTGGGCACAGCAACTGGCCGCAGAAATGTACTCTGCCTCAGCAGTGGACATAGAGACTGATGTCTGCTTCTTGCTGGTCCAACTTACCAGTTTACCTCCAAGGAAATGACAACCACCAGTTGTTGATTTTCTATCTATCTTACAACCTACATGATCTGAATCTGAATAACCCATTAGATCTAACCCTGAGCCTTTGGGGTACCAAAGACCAAGATTAGGACACCCTTTCAGGTATCTGAAGATACGCTTAATAGCGTGTAAATGTGATTCTTTAGGGTTAGCCTGAAACCTGGCACATAGACATGTTGCGAACATTATATCTGGTCGACTGGCAGTTAGATACATCAGTGAACCAACCATACCACGATATTCAGTGATGTTCACTGGTTTGCCAGTTGGGTCAGAGTCCAAATTTAATGGTGCTGCAATAGGTGTGTTTTTCGATGGGATTGAATCATATTTGTATTTTCTTAACAAATCTCTGACATATTTTCCTTGGTTTATGAATATTCCATTTTCAGTTTGCTTAATCTGAAGACCTAAGAAAAATGTTAATTCTCCCATTAAACTCATTTCATACTCAGATGACATGATTTTAGAAAACTTTTTACACATTGCATCATCAGTTGAACCAAATATAATATCATCAACATTAATTCTCCCATTAAACTCATTTCATACTCAGATGACATGATTTTAGAAAACTTTTTACACATTGCATCATCAGTTGAACCAAATATAATATCATCAACATAAATTTGTACCAATAAGATATTACCTTTTTCTTTCAAGATAAATAAGGTATTATCTATTGCACCTCTTTGAAAGCCATTTTTAAGAAGATGTTTAGTTAAAGTATCATACCAGGCTCTTGGGGCTTGTCTAAGACCATACAAAGCTTTGTTCAGTCTATATACCCAGTGAGGATGCTTCTCATTGATGAAGCCTGGAGTCTGCTTAACATATACTTCTTCTTCCAATGTTCCATTTAGGAACGCACTTTTGACATCCATCTGGAAGACTTTGAACTGCAGATGGGCTGCATAAGCCAGAAATATTCTGATGGCTTCAAGTCTTGCAACTGGAGCAAAAGTTTCATCAAAGTCAACGCCTTCTGCCTGACAATAACCCTGGGCAACTAATCTGGCCTTGTTTCTTACAACATTGCCATCTTCATCCATCTTGTTTCGGTAGACCCATCTTGTACCAATGGGTTCTTTTTAACCCTGGTGGACAAGGAACAAGTTCCCACACATTATTCCTTTCAAACTGGATGAGCTCTTCTTGCATAGCTTCCACCCAGCTTGGGTCTGCCATAGCCTCGTCAATCTTCTTCGGTTCAATTAGTGATAAGAAGCTGACGTTTAAGCATTGCTCACTGGTGGCTCTTCTAGTCTGAACCCCACTATTTGGATCTCCCACAATCTGTTCAATTGGATGTGCACGAGTCCATCTAGTGTATTGACTAGGCTGGTGAATTACAATATCAGTGCAAGTCACCTGGCGATCTTCTTCAGTTGCAACAGCTTCTGGAGGAGGATCAGTCCAAACTACTTCTACATCCTCATCAGAGTCAATGAGGTCACGATTTGCATCATGAAATTCTTCATTCAAAGGCATTTCTTGAAGAACCGGAGAAGTTGGAGTTTGAACTAGTGCTGATATTGGAGTGGCACGTACATCAGATCCAATCACCAATTCCTGTGGTAAATTGAAATTGATGGAGGGATAGAATGAAGTGTCACTGGCGGTGCTCTACTTCTTAACTGGTTCCAATTGGTTGAAACTGGAAACATCTTTTGGTGAAACAACTGACTGATGAACTTGGTCAGTTTCACCAAAATTTATTGGAACGACTGGAGAAATATCAAGGCTTGGTCTCTTGTTGATTGCTTTAGTTGATTCGTCGAATGTGACATGAATTGTCTCATGAACCTTTTGGAGTCTATAATTATAAACTCTAAAGGCCTTTTGAATATCTGAATAGCCTAAAAATACACCTTCATTAGCTTTTGCATCAAACTTTCCAAGCTGACTGGAATCGTTTAAAATATAAACTGGACAACCAAATACATGAAAATATCCAATATTTGGTTTACGATTCCTGAGTACTTCATAGGCAGTCTTCTTATGTCTCTTGATGTAGACTGACTGGTTTTGGGTGTGACAAGCAGTTGCAACTGCTTCAGCCCAGAAACTGGTGGGAAGACCTGATTCAGATAGCATACTTCTGGCTGCTTCTATCAGTGTGCGATTCTTTCTTTCCACAACTCCATTCTGCTCTGGAGAGTGTGCTGATGAGAAGTTTTGAGAGATGCCAGTGTCATTGCAAAATGTTTCAAGTACCTTATTTTGAAATTCAGTACCATTATCACTTCGCAACTGACAGACTTTTCGAGTATACTTGAGTTTAATTCTTTTGATGAGAGAGATGATTTCAGCAGGTGCATCACTTTTGGATCTGAGGAATACCACCCAACAGTATCTGGTGAATTCATCGACCACAACTAGAGTGTACTTCTTTCCAGCTCTAGTTTGAACATTCATTGGACCAAACAGATCCATATGAAGCATGTGAAGAGGTTCAGTGATGCTGAAGTTTTGCCTGGTCTTGAAACTGGCCCTTTTCTGCTTGCCCATCTCATACCCTGGACATGGCTTTTCTTTATTGAAAGAAATCTGTGGTATCCCATCAACTAGTTGTTTGCGAGACAATTTGTTAATATTTTTGAAATTAAGATGGGATAATCTTTTATGCCACAGCCAGTTGGTGTCCTCATCAGCTTTGGTATAGAAGCACTGCTCTTTTGGAGCTGGTTCCATATCCATGATGTACACATTTCCTTTTCTTGGTGCAACCACACCACTTTCCAATCCTTGTTAAACATGGTGCCTTGAGCAATATCGAACAAAACTCTGTAGCCATCATCACAAAGTTGGCTGACACTGATCAGGCTGTATTTCAAACCATTCACAAATGCAACTCTTTTGAATTCGACCTGTCTGTTATTGAGCACACCATATCCTTCAGTCTTTCCACTTTGATCATTACCAAACGTCACTGCCGGTCCATCTTGGACAGTGAACTCTTCAAGCAGGGGCTTACATCCGGTCATAGTCCGGCCAGCTGCGTTGTCCAGATACCAGATATTCTTCTTTTGATCGCCCTGCACACCCACAAAAATCATCAGTTATTTTTGTGAACCCATCTTTTCTTGATGGGTTCACTGGACTTCTCTACAGAAGTCACAGTTGATTGTTGTGGTGGTAAACTGAAGACTACATCTGGATCTTTTTCACCAGATCCAGGTGCAGGAGTAAAAACGATTGGTATTTGATACTTGCTCCCCTTTTTCTTATCAGATTTAGTTCCAGATGGAACATTCTTTTGTTTTGGTTTTGAAAGGGGTTTAATATTTTGTTTTACAACTGGAGGTGATGAACCTCCTTCCAGATTTTTAATCCGGGCAGTACAACTCTGAACCTGTCGAGACAAAAGTTGGAGTTGACTTTCCAGTTTAAACAAAATATTGTTTTCATCAGGCTGCTGAACCTTGGACCTTGGTTCAGCTGGAGTTTTAGTCTTTTGGGTCTTGGGCTCCTTAGACTTCTGAGGTAAAGGCTTGTTACCAGTGGCCTTTTTAATTGGAGCACTAGCCTGTTTGGCTCCAGGTTTAACCTCAGTGGGGGTGGTCTCAATGGGTTCAGTTTCGACAGCCTCAGGTTGATCATAAGGAGTTTCAACCCTGAGAGCTGGAGGCAATGCATGAAGATCTGGTATGAGAGCTGCCATTTCAAGATCTCCAGATTTCCATGCATTTTTCTGGGCATCAATTGTTCTAGAAAATGCATCATAATTCTTTCCAGATGCTTTTACCCATGACTTGATAATCATTTGTTCTTTTTCAAGATCAGAAACCAATTTTTGATTATCAAATTCTAAAGCCTCAATTTTCAAAACTGACTCCTTGAGAGCCAACTGTACACTTTGTAAATCATTCAGTTGTGGCTTGACATTGTTCAGTTCAATTAAGATAGTATCCAGATATCTTTCACTATCTGCTCTAACAGTTTCCACAAAAACCAAATCACCACTTAATGATTCAGCAAGGTCCAGTTTCAGTTCTGGGTCAACTTGGTTGTCATAATCACATACCTTTTTCAAAATGATGTCCACCCATCTTCCAGTGATGACATCTTCTTCCGCCACGTATTGCTGTTGATCTTCCAAGGCCATGAAACACATGTCCCTTTCCTCTTCTTCATCAGCTGATGAGTCATCAGAGTACTCCCATTTTCCCTCAGTTTGTGCCATTAAGCACTGATCCTTTTCCTTCTCCATGGACAGGAGGGCAATCTGGGCCTTAAGCTTCTTATATTTAGCTTTGTAGTTATCATCGGGCCGATTGAAATTTGGGACAGAGGGACCAGTTTGGTTGTTCATCTGACTAGATCTGCATTCCTTCATAAAATGACCTTTCTTACCGCATTTATAGCAGGTAAGATTGGTTTTATCCAGAGAGCTGGAGTTGGAAGCATTGTTTGGGCCATTAAATCTTTTAGATTTATGCTTAAACCTATTAAAGGTTTTAGCGATCATGGCTACCAGATCATCATCGTCAGTTTCATCACAACCATCACTAATTTCAGTGGTCAGGCCAGAGTTCAAGAAACTGTTTAACATCTCCTTCATTGAGTGTGCCTGGACACTCTCTGCAGACATTAAAGCAGCACAAGGTCGCTCAGTTACACTAGCAACCTTGGGACTCTGGGCATGGTTCATGGCATCCTACTCAGCCACCAGTCTTGCAGCATTATTGTCTTCAGTGAATCTGAAGGCTCCATAGAGCGATACAAGAGTATGGCTGTGCAAGGTTTTACCTTGTCTTAAGACAAGAACCATATTTTCCCATTTGGAAGGAAGAATATCACAAAACTTCTCAAGAAGAATATCCTTATCCTTCTCTACACCCAAGCCTCTCAACTGATTAATGAGGCTAGAAAACCTGTGTAAGTACCAGTTAGACTTTATTGGGTAGAGCAAAGAAGGATTCATACTTCTTGTTCAGGGCAACCTTTCTGGTGACAATGGTGTCATCACCTCCTTCGAACTGAATGACTAATTCATCCCACATTGACTTGGCACTGGGGAACAACACAAGTGTTGGAATTAGATCTTCAAGGACAGCTCCAAGGATCATGTTCTTGAGTCTGGTGTCCAGATCTACAAGTCTACGATCCTCGTCAGACCAATGGTCTTCGAGCTTTTCTCTGGAACCTCTTCTTCCAGTTGGATCTAGAAGAGGACTTACCCCAAGAGACATGGGTATATACGGTCCATCCTTAAGGATTTTCAGCATATATCTCTCTATCCCACCAAAATGCAAAAGCATTTTGGCCTTCCATGTACCGAAGGTCTCACTGTTTCCATCAAATTTTGGAACAGGAGTGTTAGAATAATGTACATGGACATGGTTTGGGGCAGTAGGAGGAGGAGGGTTAGTATTAACATTTTGAACAGGTGGTGTATTAGTATTCAAAGGTTTGCAAAGTGTGTGTTGTGTGTAATTCTTGTTGTGCAATGACTTGTATTTATAGGCAAAGTTGACATTGGGATGTCAACTTTGGCCGTACAAATATGGTTGAGAACATTTAAGGAATAGCATTTAATTCCTTAAAATGATGTGCAAAGTTACAGTATAAAGTAACTTTGCTCAACCTGCTTTATGTACCTTGTTGTACTTTATACATAGATAAATCCTTTTATCCGTGTAATAGCACATAAAGCAAAAAAGTCTTTTCCTAGTAATCAGTGTAAAGCTTTGTAAGAGCTTTCCACTGATGGTCTCCAGTTTGTAACTGACTAGAATGTCAACTGGGCTTCGCTCCCATTGTCATTCTCTATCTTCCACTTGTTGTCTTCGACTTCAACTGGAATGATTCTTCAACTGGTCAGTTCTCAACTGGAGGAAGCCTTCAGTTGCGTTAACTGTACGATGCAACTGGACTTCAATATATTTCTGGACAAATCTTCTTGGTCTCCAGGTACAACTGGAGACTGGCCAGTTTCACTGAAAACTAGTCCTAACGACATATACTTGCAACACATACGTATCATCATATCATATCAACATATACTTACAAGGCAATCGTATCATCATATCATATCATCATATACTTGCAATGCAATTCGTATCTTCATATCATACCATCATATACTTACAACTATCGTATCATCATATCATATCAACATATACTTACAAGGAAATCGTATCATCATATCATATCATCATATACTTGCAATTCAATCGTATCATCATATCATATCAACATATACTTACAAGGCAATCGTATCATCATATCATATCATCATATACTTGCAATGCAATCGTATCTTCATATCATACTCAATCATATACTTACAAGGCAATCGTATCATCATATCATATCATCATATACTTGCAATGCAATTCGTATCTTCATATCATACCATCATATACTTACAACTATCGTATCATCATATCATATCAACATATACTTACAAGGCAATCGTATCATCATATCATATCATCATATACTTGCAATGCAATTCATCATATCATATCAACATATACTTACAAGGCAATCGTATCATCATATCATATCAACATATACTTGCAACACATACGTATCATCATATCATATCAACATATACTTACAAGGCAATCGTATCATCATATCATATCATCATATACTTGCAATGCAATTGTATCTTCATATCATACCATCATATACTTACAACTTAATCAACATCTCATATCTTGGCATAACACACATAAACATATCCCACGTATACATATTAGCACATGTGGAGTAATTACTCCTAATTGTGCCTATCAACGGTACATCATACTTATCACACGTCTCAACATATCTTATTAAATCTCACATCACATTGTAATCCCACGTCTTAAACTATATGTACATCTTTCTCACATATTCTTATAATCAACTTATTTTTACATCTTACATATTACGCACTAGCTTTACAACTAGCACGATTTCCCACGTCTTAACTTTTAGAAAAGGCAAAGCCATTTCCACAGTATCCCGTCATGCTTTTAACATTGGTGGTTAGTCACTCCACCCGGAAATACTAGTCCCACGTAACTATGCCGCAAGGAGCCACTCAAGCGACCACGTACGCACTAGCTTGGCATAACTAGCACGGGTTAAGCTTAACACTTCCCACGTCAATTTCACGTATTTAGCTATAGCATTTCCCACGTATTTATATCTTTCTTACTTTTACGAACTAACGCTAAGGCTAGGACGATTTCCCACATTTCACACTTTACTTTAACATTAGGTATATTCATTACCTAACTAATCCCACATCTACTTTAACGTTTAATCCTACTAACGTGCACAACTCATAACATTTCTTACGTGTATCTAGTGAACTAGACATATCCTACTTAAGTCCCACATATAAGCCCTCACATATCAACATTAAGGCATATCAACGACAATATCAACATCACAACGCATATCTTAAACATATCATAGCAACGTCATTTTGATCATCATACTATACATGCATATAATTACTTCAACTTTAAACGTCATCATATCAACATAAGTCATTTCAACATACATACATTCCCACATAACCTCCCGCATAACCCGGAAAACAAACACACATAAGATAATCCGATTAAGAGGTTAATTAGAGAAAACCACATTTTGTTGTGCCTCCAGCGTGAGAAAAGTCATGTATCTTACCTTTTGCACGCGTCACAAACACTTCCGAATAGTTTACCAAGCTCAAAGAATGTTCCCAAGAACCTAGAACAAGTATATAACCAACATATAAGCTTAAACTAAGAGTACAAGACTCCAGATTAAAGTTGTGCCGCAACTAGTAAAAGTTGCGCCGCAACATTGAAGTCAGTAAATTTGCCCAGCCAGAAGTTGCGCCGCAACTTTAAAAGTTGCACCGCAACTTTTGCCCGACCTGCACACAACTTTTTGTTACGCACATCTATTCGATCCTTGAACGTTTCTATCATACCCCCACATCTTACAAACACCTAATACCTTTAATTTAAGACCTAATTGACTCAATCAAAGTCTCAATTGATCCAAGAATCAATTGCATCAACGATTCACACTTTAGCTTACCCGAAAACGTAAAATCAGTAACGTGTTCATCAAAAACTTAATACATCAAGTGGGTTTCCAATTAACCACCTGGGATTTACTCATATATATATATAAACATCATAAATCAACATTAAAGTTAGCATCTTGATGTAGTTAACCAACTCAATTAATGATTTTACTCACGAAAACGTCGTTTTTAACCGAAAACATCAACTTTAAACAACCCCAACCCTCAAGGTCGAATATACAGAGACAAAACCTACTTTAAAACTTAATCAACAATCAATTAATGATATAATACCTGTAGGGTTGATCAACGGATCGAAAACCAAGCAAAAACCCTTCCGAAATCCCCCGAAATCGACTATAACTTGAAGATTTGACCTAGGGTTTTGTGTGAAAGACTTTTCTAGGGTTTTAATCTGATTTCCCAGCCTTTGGGTCATGGATGAGGCCATATATATACTGGAGCAACTTACAAAACTTTACATCTAGGCCCTCGCACTTCGTTACAACTCGTTTCGGCCCTTAACGGCTCTTTTAACGCCTACGGGAACACTTATCGACCCTTATATCTTATCGGGAACATTAATAGACTTTATTAATCATTATCAACTTTAATTTCATTACTTTAAATCACTTTAACACTTATCTCACGTAAATCATTTAATTCACGTAAGCACATATAAAACACATAGTAACTAACGGTCGCTAACGGCAAGTTAACGGTCAACGTCAAAAAGTTTTGGGATGTTACAATTCTCCCCTCCTTAAAAGGATTTTGTCCTCAGAATCATTTCATGACATCAACACCTCATTTCACTTCTCACTTCTTCTCACACACGTATAAGTCATCATTTCACCACATTTTCCACCAATTCCTTCCCTCATCACCCTTCATTTCATGTCTTTCATTAGTCAATATGAATACCATCAAATGTACACGCCCGTATCATGATATATTTACAATTATGTTCCGGACCATAATTCTAACTATATCATTCCTACACATGGACCTTTAACTATACTCACACCTCATAATGTCCAACATTTCCTTCACAATCCATCATGGCATAATTATAACTATGAACACATAATACACACACATTTCACATAAACATATAAACGTAAGTATCATTGATTAATCTACTAAGGAATTTCTTTGTTAGATACCTCATCATCACACTCATCTTCCACAGTAGTCATTTGACATGCACGAGCCTTGGCTTTTTGAGCGTCATCCTCCTTCGCATCACCTTTCCATTGAGGACAATCATCAATCAAATGTCCCGTCCCACCACACTTGTAACATCAAATATTATCTTTGCAACTAGAAGCAACATGTCCCTGCTTACCACACCTATCACACCTTCTAGTTTTCTCCGAACATGGTCCATTGTGATGAACTCTACAAACTGAACACCACTGACTAGCTTTTCCATGATCCTTGCCCTCATAAGTCGATCCATTCATAAACTTCTTTTCCGAATCTGATGACTCATCTAACCTTCTCTTAAATCCAACCTTCTTGTCATTCACAGTCTTCACATTTGTCTTCTCGGACTTATAACCATCATCCAACTTCTTTGGTTCCTTGATAGCACCTGCAAGAGTTGTATGTTGCCTACAAATACCTCGATAGCTAGCCGGAATACCATCCACATACGCAACAACCAAAACATCGACCATTCAGCATTCTATCAACCTTGAACCTCTTACTCCCATCTTGAACTTCCTTGTTCTTCCTTTCAAACTCGAACTTCGTTTTGTCAACTTTTACAAACACTTTCGCAATGTGAACAACTACAACTTGCATTACATACATGACATTTCAACCCTCTTTCCTTTCATGGTCCTTGTCTCTAACCCGATGGGTTGGGCTCGATACGATGAATTCTATTTAACCTAATACTCCACTTTCAATCACCACTTTTAGCATATATCTCACCATACACAACACAATGACACAATTCATTCTACCGGGAATTTGCACATTACCTTAAGAGGACGTCTATTGTAGCAACAAATACATTTATCGATGTAGGAAGCGAGAAAAGTGAAGGAATAAGGCAAACCGTCATAATCATACATATCAACAACAAATACATGTTAAGCCTTAATCTTACTCTCGCACTCAACCCATCCCGTCCTACATGCATTTCATCTTAAGGCTAATTCATTCCTACTTAAGCCTAATTGGTCCCTAACGGTTTAAGTCCAAAACCTAAGGCTTTTGGTTGGTCTTTGGTTCACTTAAACCATTGCTCTGATACCAACATGTAACACCCGTCATTTTAAAAACCTGGATTTATAAAAACTTTGCCTAACGGCGTTCAAACTTTGCGGAAAACGTACATATAAAACTGCCCCATCCGTAACCGGATGGTACCTTTCATAAAAATGGTGTTACTAAATCGTATCGTCACAACAATAAATGATAAATCCAAGTTATGGCACCAACATAAATGCCATACATCAATACATAAAACATAAGTCGTTAATAAGTAGCCAAACAATGGCTAATGGGGAAGTCTAAGCATCGAGGAACTAATGCTAATCTTCCTTTATTCTTCTACCCATCTCACGATCCACGTACTTCACTAGCTTATACCTGCTTATCCTGAAGGACACAACATTTTCATAAAAGCAAGTGTTAGCTAATAAAATTAGCTAAGTAAGATACACACATTTTGACAAAACGTTCTTCATTTTACTTTCATAAAACTTCTTCGTATTTTACATATCAAAACATGATCAATTACATATTATCTACAAACGTCGTAAGATAATCCCATCTTTACTTGTTCCCACATCCCATCACATTTCGTATCATATTAACATATACTTGCAACACATACGTATCATCATATCATATCAACATATACTTACAAGGCAATCGTATCATCATATCATATCATCATATACTTGCAATGCAATCGTATCTTCATATCATACCATCATATACTTACAACTTAATCAACATCTCATATCTTGGCATAACACACATAAACATATCCCACGTATACATATTAGCACATGTGGATTAATTACTCCTAATTGTGCCTATCAACGGTACATCATACTTATCACACGTCTCAACATATCTTATTAAATCTCACATCACATTGTAATCCCACGTATTAAACTATATGTACATCTTTCTCACATATTCTTATAATCAACTTATTTTTACATCTTACATATTACGCACTAGCTTTACAACTAGCACGATTTCCCACGTCTTAACTTTTAGAAAAGGCAAAGCCATTTCCATAGTATCCCGTCATGCTTTTAACATTGGTGGTTAGTCACTCCACCCGGAAATACTAGTCCCACATAACTATGCCGCAAGGAGCCACTCAAGCGACCACGTACGCACTAGCTTGGCATAAACTAGCACGGGTTAAGCTTAACACTTCCCACATCAATTTCACGTATTTAGCTATAGCATTTCCCACGTATTTATATCTTTCTTACTTTTACGAACTAACGCTAAGGCTAGGACGATTTCCCACATTTCACACTTTACTTTAACATTAGGTATATTCATTACCTAACTAATCCCACATCTACTTTAACGTTTAATCCTACTACCATGCACAACTCATAACATTTCTTACGTGTATCTAGTGAACTAGACATATCCTACTTAAGTCCCACATATAAGCCCTCACATATCAACATTAGGCATATCAACGACAATATCAACATCACAACGCATATCTTAAACATATCATAGCAACGTCATTTTGATCATCATACTATACATGCATATAATTACTTCAACTTTAAACGTCATCATATCAACATAAGTCATTTCAACATACATACATTCCCACATAACCTCCCGCATAACCCGGAAAACAAACACACATAAGATAATCCGATTAAGAGGTTAATTAGAGAAAACCACATTTTGTTGTGCCTCCAGCGTGAGAAAAGTCATGTATCTTACCTTTTGCACGCGTCACAAACACTTCCGAATAGTTTACCAAGCTCAAAGAATGTTCCCAAGAACCTAGAACAAGTATATAACCAACATATAAGCTTAAACTAAGAGTACAAGACTCCAGATTAAAGTTGTGCCGCAACTAGTAAAAGTTGCGCCGCAACATTGAAGTCAGTAAATTTGCCCAGTCAGAAGTTGCGCCGCAACTTTAAAAGTTGCACCGCAACTTTTGCCCGACCTGCACACAACTTTTTGTTACGCACATCTATTCGATCCTTGAACGTTTCTATCATACCCCCACGTCTTACAAACACCTAATACCTTTAATTTAAGACCTAATTGACTCAATCAAAGTCTCAATTGATCCAAGAATCAATTGCATCAACGATTCACACTTTAGCTTACCCGAAAACGTAAAATCAGTAACGTGTTCATCAAAAACTTAATACATCAAGTGGGTTTCCAATTAACCACCTGGGATTTACTCATATATATATAAACATCATAAATCAACATTAAAGTTAGCATCTTGATGTAGTTAACCAACTCAATTAATGATTTTACTCACGAAAACGTCGGTTTTTAACCAAAAACATCAACTTTAAACAACCCCAACCCTCAAGGTAGAATATACAGAGACAAAACCTACTTTAAAACTTAATAAACATTTCATCACCCTTTCACTTCTCACTTCTTCTCACACACGTATAAGTCAACATTTCACCACATTTTCCACCAATTCCTTCCCTCATCACCCTTCATTTCATGTCTTTCATTAGTCAATATGAATACCATCAAATGTACACGCCCGTATCTTGATATATTTACAATTATGTTCCGGACCATAATTCTAACTATATCATTCCTACACATGGACCTTTAACTATACTCACACCTCATAATGTCCAACATTTCCTTCACAATCCATCATGGCATAATTATAACTATGAACACATAATACACACACATTTCACATAAACATATAAACGTAAGTATCATTGATTAATCTACTCAGGAATTTCTTTGTTAGATACCTCATCATCACACTCATCTTCCACAGTAGTCATTTGACATGCACGAGCCTTGGCTTTTTGAGCGTCATCCTCCTTCGCATCACCTTTCCATTAAGGACAATCATCAATCAAATGTCCCGTCCCACCACACGTGTAACATCAAATATTATCTTTGCAACTAGAAGCAACATGTCGCTGCTTACCACACCTATCACACCTTCTAGTTTTCTCCGAACATGGTCCATTGTGATGAACATGCATATTGAAGCATGAAATGCTATCCCAAAGATATGTGACGTTATGATATGATGTGAAATGATATGAAATGCTTTGAGTAGCTATGAAATACGATATGCAATGAACTGTGTTATGCAATGAAAGATGATATGTAATGATATACGATATGTAATGAATTATGATGATGTACGTGATGTAACAATGTATGCGATGTAATGATATGCTATGTAATGTCTTGAGATGAATTGAAATGTGATATATGTTGATGATATGTAAAATGTGCATGACTACATGGCTTGTTCATCTAGTTCACTAGACTTATTAAGTTGCCATGACACGTGCACGTTTAAGGGCCTAAACGTAAAAGATGATTATGTGATGATGTTTAGGTAACGTGGACACCTAAACTATATGAGATGTGATAATCGAGCTCGTAATTTAGATGTGAGAGTGTTAAGCTTAACCCGTACTTACCCTTGCCCAGCGGGTGCGTAGATGTGGTTGCTTGGGTGGCTCCTTGCAACATGGTTTGAGATGTGAAGAGTAATACGGGAGGTCTGACCAGCCCCACTTGTCTTGAACATACGGATTACTCCGGGATTGGCTTGCCATTCCTTAACGACAATGATGTACAGCCGTAAGGTTTGTCCTATGTTGATGATATGTAAAATGTGCATGACTACATGGCTTGTTCATCTAGTTCACTAGACTTATTAAGTTGCCATGACACGTGCACGTTTAAGGGCCTAAACGTAAAAGATGATTATGTGATGATGTTTAGGTAACGTGGACACCTAAACTATATGAGATGTGATAATCGAGCTCGTAATTTAGATGTGAGAGTGTTAAGCTTAACCCGTACTTACCCTTGCCCAGCGGGTGCGTAGATGTGGTTGCTTGGGTGGCTCCTTGCAACATGGTTTGAGATGTGAAGAGTAATACGGGAGGTCTGACCAGCCCCACTTGTCTTGAACATACGGATTACTCCAGGATTGGCTTGCCTTCCTTAACGGCAATGATGTACAGCCGATGGATTTTCATTTAGACTTGTTTTGATGATATGGCTAGTAACACCATTTAATGAATAAACCAAACAGATTTTGCTGGTTTGGACTTTTAAAGTTTATTCCACTTTCTTCGACGCCGTTAGGCAAAAGTTTTTGGAAACCCATATTTTTAAAAGACGGGTGTTACAATGGGTAATCTTGGAGAATAAGTTAGGTTTAGGGTTTTACCCTATTGTTTAGGAAAAGATTCGTAGGACATGTTTAAAGGATTTACATGCCTTATAATTAATTATATTATAATAGTAAAAGATATGGAAACGTACCTTTTCTTTAGGAGGAAGGAAATAAGAGATTTCCTCCATATTTGGCGGAGCTCCGTTCTGACGGAGGTGCGCTCCGTTCTGACGGAGGTAAGCTCCGTTCTAACGGAGGTGAGTTCGTTCTACGGAGGTGAGCTCCGTTCTAACGGAGGTGAGCTCGTTCTACGGAGGTGAGCTTCCGTTCTAACGGAGGTGAGCTCGTTCTCGGAGGTGAGCTTCCGTTCTAACGGAGGTGAGCTCGTTCTCGGAGGTGAGCTTCGTTCTACGGAGGTGAGCTCCGTTCTACGGAGGTGAGCTCCGTTCTAACGGAGGTGAGCTTCCGTTCTACGGAGGTGAGCTCCGTTCTAACGGAGGTGAGCTTCCGTTCTACGGAGGTGAGCTCCGTTCTAACGGAGGTGAGCTCCGTTCTACGGAGGTGAGCTTCCGTTCTACGGAGGTGAGCTCGTTCTAACGGAGGTGAGCTTCCGTTCTACGGAGGTGAGCTCCGTTCTAACGGAGGTGAGCTCCGTTCTACGGAGGTGAGCTTCGTTCTAACGGAGGTGAGCTTCCGTTCTGACGGAGGTGAGCTCCGTTCTAACGGAGGTGAGCTTCGTTCTACGGAGGTGAGCTCCGTTCTAACGGAGGTGAGCTCCGTTCTACGGAGGTGAGCTTCCGTTCTAACGGAGGTGAGCTCCGTTCTACGGAGGTGAGCTCCGTTCTACGGAGGTGAGCTTCGTTCTACGGAGGTGAGCTCCGTTCTACGGAGGTGAGCTTCGTTCTACGGAGGTGAGCTCCGTTCTACGGAGGTGAGCTCGTTCTCGGAGGTGAGCTTCGTTCTAACGGAGGTGAGCTCCGTTCTACGGAGGTGAGCTTCCGTTCTAACGGAGGTGAGCTTCGTTCTACGGAGGTGAGCTCCGTTCTGAACGGAGGTGAGCTCCGTTCTCGGAGGTGAGCTTCGTTCTACGGAGGTGAGCTCCGTTCTAACGGAGGTGAGCTCCGTTCTACGGAGGTGAGCTTCGTTCTACGGAGGTGAGCTCCGTTCTGAACGGAGGTGAGCTCGTTCTACGGAGGTGAGCTCCGTTCTGACGGAGGTGAGCTCCGTAATTCTGGCAGAAAGCATCCTTAAGCAGCCTCCATAATAGCAGATTTACATACGGAGGTAGGGCTCCGTATAGGGTATATCATCAAGCCCCCAGTCTAATGGGAGAGACTGGCAAGAGGCTATCGTGTTAGACTTCAAGAAAAATCAACTGGCTGCACATTCGAGTAAGTTCTCCGTGATTGATGTCTTTCGTCTTGTATTAACCGTTCCGTCTTTGTCCTTTGGCCATTAAAACATTTGATTATCCGGTGTTTTCCTCTATAATAGTTAGGGGAATTACCTCAATGTCATGGTTGGACTGCTGGAAACTTCTGTCGGCATGATAATCTGCGGATGAGACTTTTCATGTCCATCGGAGTCTGCTTGCGTCTTTAAGCTCGTCATACTCTGAGGTTCCTTCTACCGTACTTCTCCCGGAGCTTCCTAGGTCACTTCAAAATCTACGTATCCCAAACTTATTTCTCTTGTAATGGGTCTAAGCCGGATATGAAGCTATCGTATATGGGATCAAATAAGATGCTTCTTTATGTCGCCCAAGTGCCTGTTTATTCTCGTATGCCATGTCCGTAGGTGATGAAGAAGCTTTGTTTTCCTTAGTTTCGTCACTTTTTCTTTGGAAGGTTTTGATGATAGGTTAATGGTGTAGTGTATAATTTTGGCTCCGTTGTTGGCGAAAACGAGGTCTTCAATGTACTGAATGGATAATCGGTTCTTGATTTGCGTGTTTATTTATGATTTTTGTGAAGATGTCTGGCTTGTGTGACGGTATTTAGGGTAGATGTTGAGGCATGGTTGATCCGGGCTCTTGTTGTTGAAGATAGTATTGCTCTTAATGATCTTCTTATAACTGTGTTCTCCTTCGCAGAAAATATGTTTAGGCAACATATCAATGTTGAATCGTCGTCCATAATTTATTTGAATTTTACTCCACCGTTATCTTTTAATGCACAAGAAAACAGTTTTGTGCATATTTCTCGTTATTTTTGCCATGTGTAGACTGTGTAATCTGACCATCCTAGGTTGTTCCGGGAGTCTTTTAGTGCTTAGAGGGCCTTGTTTGGCGTAAGATGTGAAGACAAACTTGGGCCCTTCAAATTCTTCAATATGTTGATGTGTAAAGGCTGAGCTGAAAGTGTCTTCGTTTGTTGAAGTCTTCAGGAAGATTTTAAAATTATTCCTTCAGCTAACATGCTTTATCTCTCTGCAATTGCTCCGTAATAAATGTTGTGCTAGAAAGTTTCAGAATGGTCTTGTATTTCTGTTCAAATGGCTCTCTATCGACAGCTTCGCATATAGCCATTACAAATTTTTCTTAAAAACTTTTTACAAAGTTTCTAAGAGCTGTCGATTTGGATCGGCTAAGATGTAAGAGACGCTCATTCGTAATAATCGGTTACTTCAAATCGGATTCTCCTTTATCTGTATCTCTGGAGGCCCGTGTCTTGAATTGTGTCTTCCTTGGTAGCTCTGATGAGTAACCGTCTTCTTGAGTTGCAGCCTTTATTCGGATTATCTAATGGCGTTTGCCTTTTCAAGATGTTGATCAGGCTATCTATTGGCTTTTGCCTTTGCAAGACTATTCCGAGCGGCTGAAATTTTCACAAGATTTGCCTTATTGACTTTTTGTCGCCAAGGCTCTACCCTGTGATAATGTATTGCACAAGATTTGCCTTGTTGCCAAGGCTCGACCTTGTAAAAATGTCTTGCACAAGATTTGCCTTGTTGCCAAGGCTCGACCTTGTGATAATGTCTTACACAAGATTTGCCTTGTTGCCAAGGCTCGACCTTGTGATAATGTTCTCTAGGCGTCCCCTTTAACATTTAATATTCGTGAAGGGTAGCGACCCAACTTCGCTTATGTTAGCAGAACTCAGTAAGCATCTGGCAATGAGTTATCTGCTTGGTGCCTACGTAGGGTCTTATAGTAATGACAAAGATGTGTACCTTTCAAGCAGCTTTGTTGTCGGAAGGTTTCAGCTCCGTCGTCTTTTGATGTGATCGTTGGTTGCGGTTGTTGTGGCTATCCGCCGATTGAATGCTCCTCCTTTAGCGTGTTTTGCAAGTATTACGCCAATTGCTTGATATAATCTTCTGGGAGCTTCGGAGATTATAATATAGCCTCCGCTATGTGTAGAGCTATGCTAGAATATCGGAGAGTAGGTGCGATATGGTCGTCCGTCTTTGTTGTTACGACCGTCTTTGTACACGTATTGGCTTCGGTCCGTGTATTTGAAGATGACATCTTTCTTGCGGATATGTTTCATCTAGAGGTGAGTTCGAGGAAGGAGATCAAAGTAAATATTGTAGTCTTCTGGACGTTGTAGTGTGCTTGCGAAGGATTATATGTGCGTCATCGAATATCCATTCTTATTATGTCGATAGTATCTTTCATTTGCTTCATAGCAGAAAATCACTTTCTCTCCTTTTTCCGTTATCTCTGGCAAGCTTGGATAGGTTGAATGCATCAATTTCTCCAACGATCTTTTATTTTAATCATCGCGATATATTATCTAGCGATGCCATTGGGAGCAAATTCTCTATCGATGGACTCTAGGGCTTAGATATCCCAATGCGAGTTTTAATGATTCCCTATTCGCATGTTTGCGATGGGATGAAAAATATCCCGGTGGTGCATATTAGCTTGTGAGATATATTTGTGATGTTCCTCCTGAACGAACACAAGTAAATGTATATCTTCAGTCAGAGGCTTGTACCTTGCAGGCATCGTTGTTGTAGAAACATTTATGTTTCTTTTTGTCTCCATAGTATCTGCCGGGTATTTGCCTCGTTGTCTCGTAGGACCGTCATGTGCCCGTTTGATGAAATGCTTCCCTTTTGGCGTATCTTGCAGGCGATGCACCAATTGTTGTTGAGATTTGTCTTCGGGAGCATTGTAGCCTTCATAATTTGTTGAGATATGGCTGGGTATCCGAGAGCAGACGTAGTGTGATTATCAATGCTCGATCGTCTTTTGGAAGTATTGACTCTGGTCCATCACATCTTCCTTTAGATAAATCTTTTGCTGATAGTCTTGCTTGGTAATTTTAAGGATTGTAATTACATTACTTTATCCTTTTATCGCCTTTAATGGGACCAGGAATACTAATGCCATAATGACTTAATTTCTTCATCCACGTGCTTGTTATTAGCAAAAGTAGTTGATCGTATGCACATGATTAATATGCCGATATTTGCATTAAAAAATCCTCCAACATGCATATTTTGCTCGTTATAGCATGGATTGATGTTTTGGATATTTTAGCTATAAACTTTGCATGCATGGATGTCGAACGATCTGGGTAAGTATTACCTTACTTTGCAGGAAGGAGATCCGTCTTGGGGTTGAATAACAAAGTAATGGCTCCCGATGGCGGCACAACGGTTTCGGCGAAGGTGTGATTTTTATGACATTCGTAGCTTCCTTTCAACTTCTGAAGAGACACGATAATTTTGGATTTGCATTAAATTCGTCACTTTTCTCATTGTTTTTGAACACCACGTCTTGCATATGTATATCTCCTTTAGTGATTGTTTCATTGTATTTTGACAATTCGATATTATCTCTGATTTTTCTTTTATCTCCATCCGCTTCAGTTTGTGTAAGAGATTCTGCCATGTTCGATCTATGGTGACGTTAGCGACGGTGGTTGATCTCCATTGTGTAACTTCGGAGCCATCACTTGATCACGGCCTCACGGGATAGTGTAGCATGACTAGCAATTCGATGTAACTGCGGATTGGTTAACATTCCCCGAGAATGTTGCTTTATTTTTGAATCCGGTCGATCATACGAGCTAACGGTAGCTCCAATGTGTGACCAAGTTCCGATGATGGTGGTCTCACCATTGCTTTTGTAAGTTATCAAAAAAGTTGGAACCATGCATTTATGTCATGATAAGAACTCGCAACTTCTTCATTCATCCAACATCGTATTGTGATGGTATCCCATAGACCTCGCCGTGTGATCCTGATGGGTTGCGTAGCAGCTAGCCAACTAATATAGGTAGTGGTTTGACCATACAAGTAGGTGGTGGCATAATTGCGGTGCTCGTTTTTCATATATTTTCTTTCTTTCTTTCTCGAGTTCTTCCAAACCAAAGCTTTCTTTTGCTTGATTTCTGGCCGTTATCCAAGTTTTTTCCAACCTCTTTGAGGTCAGATTATATCTATATATATTGGTTGGCTGAATTGTTATGCTATTACAACATACCCGAAAAAATCGTTTTCGAGCCTTCTAAGTCTTTCTCCACCGGATTTTCAGTGTATTTGGCCTGAGCTACAGCCTTGTTCATCTTTATGTGACATCTTTTGATTGCCGGTTGTTGGTTGTTTGATCAAATAATCGCACTATGACTCAACCGAAGGTGTGAGTGGAGTTGGAGGTGTTTTGTTGGCGATTCCCTTCCGGTCAGAGGGTCGAAGACCGCTTTACGCCTATTATTGTTTGTTTTCAGCCATTTGAGGAGGCTGAGGGTTTGTTTACGAAGGTCGAGGATGTTGGTTTTAGGGTTTTGTGTATATATTCGGAGGTCGAATATGTGTGATGTATTTAGAGAGAATTATATGATATGATGCCGTAAGGCTTCTTCTCTATTTATAGAGGGTAAAACTTGGAGGAGAGGTTAAGAGAATTAGGGTGAATCTCTTCCTCCTTTGAGAATATCTTTATTTCCTTCTTTGAGGAGATTTGTGTCGATCTCTTAACAAACCGTGTCCGAGTTCGTCGGACCTTGAATATGTTATTAAGATCGGATAATCATAGAAAGTATTTATACCCGATCTTCTTGATGTATATGAGCTTGTGAGCTGGGTATTTATTACCTTAGGAGCTTCTGGGATAATTGCGCTGGACGGAGGTCGAACTCCGTTCTGGGTATAAGTAATTTTACCTGTACGAGGGTGCCTCTGCTTCTGCTTCGGATACGGATCTAGAGCTCCGTATAGGGTATATCATCAAGCCCCCCAGTCTGATGGGAGAGTCTATTTGTAGAGTATTGCATTAGACTTCAAAATAAATGAATAAATAAAAGCATACCTGGGTAACCTCGGCTTCGAAAAAAGCTATGGTTTTGGATGCTCCGTTTCCTCTCCGGAGCTCTTAGTCGGGGATAAAATTGTCATTTTACTATGTCGCGTACATATCCCATCAAGAGGTTAATTCAGGCGTGCGTATCTCGAGGGGAAAACCAATCGACGGTTCGGGTTGGTTATGCGCCGGTTTTTCAAACCATCCCTTTAATCTTTGACGGCTCCGGAGATTTTCTGTTCCTCTTTCCTTATACGCCTCCTTTTCATCATCAACCATCATACTCCTTGTTTGATCGTTATCGGCAATATGCATCGCAATCATTTTCGCATCATTAGTACCACGTATTCGGAGATGACGGAAGATGATGTTGCATGGTTTCGTCGGTGCTTCTGCCGTCCTGATGATCCTGAGATTAGGGTTCCGGGGCGATCGGAATCAATTCTTGATGCGCCTCCTGGATTCGTAGGTATGTATGCCGCTCCCTTTTCCGGTGGTAATCTTAGGTTTCCTTTATCCCCTTGGCTATTAGGGTTGTTGGATTACCATATTCTGCATTTGTCCATGGTCCACCCCTTAGCGATTACTATGATAGTGTCGTTCATTATTATTTGTCGGGTATTTGATGTAGAGCCCAGGATTAGTTTGTTTGGGTATTTTATCAGATTTGGTGTACGTGATGGTTGGGTTATGGTTGAAGAGAGGCCTGGTAGGTTGGTTTTTGATATAGGGGATTCTGATATGTTGAACTGGAGGCCGGGGTTTTTATTTTTCAGTGAGGAATACATCCATCCGTTGTTCAGGGGTATATTAGATAGGAATAGGTTGATACCGGGGTTAGTGTTTGAGGATAATGAGCGAGTTTGGGATTCTCTTGACTATGAGTTGATTCGTCAAGTGCGCCGGTCTCCATTTGTATTGGTTACCTATCCCACTGTCATCTTGTATCTTGCCGGGATTACCATGTCATGGGAGGGTTCTCCTGATGAGCCTGTCCTGATATGGTGTTGTGAAGGTATCATTCTGCTTTCCTGGTACCTCCTAGTTGTATTATGCTTCTCTTTGTGAATTTTTCGTGTTATATTTGCAGAGTTGACACTCAGGGAGGCTGTGACCATGAATCCTCAGGGTATGATTGTTGGTAGGAGGCCTTTGTCTTCTTCGGATGAGGGGGTCCCCTTTTTGCTGGTGTTGATGTTTCTGGACCTCCTCCGAAGAGGCAAAGGGTAAGGGATGGCCCGTCTGCGGGTCCTAATGCTGCAGGTCCTTCCGTCATTATTCTTGATTCTTCTCCCGTAAGAGATGAAATTGTTGTTACTACTGCTGCTCCAGTTGTTGATGCTGGCGAAGGTATATGTTTTTCCTTGATTTTGTGTATTTGTGTCGCCAAAAGCCTGATTTGTATGCCTTTTCCCTTTTTAGCTGGGACTTCCGATCCTGGACGGAGGCCTGGTAAGGAGCCAGCTGATGAAACTGGAGCTACTACAACTGTTGGTAGAGCTCCCACAGCTGGTGCTGGAGCCTCTGCAGCTGGATCCAGGGCTTCGATAGCTGGAGCTTGGGTCACAGTTGGTAAGTGGATATTGTGTAGATATATCAACCGCTGTTCTTCTTCTTTTGCTTATTTTCGATTTTTTTGTGAGTTTGTAGGGGTTCCTCTTCAGGGTGAATTGCCTGATCCACAGCTTTGCCGCATGAGTCTGGATATGATGGTTCCTGATCACCTTAGGACCATGCTGGATACCATGCCTGCTCGGAGGCTTGCTGAGATGACGAACCAAGCTCTTTTTGCTGCTAGTATGATTGGTTCGGCTAGTAGTGCCAGAGTGCACTACCTTGAGAAGAATTTGCAGAAGCATAGGGCAGAATTGGCTTCTCTGAGGGCTGCCCCATCTGCAAGTGATTCTTCCTTGATTGATTCTTTGCGGAGGGAACTTGCTGATTCTCAGGAAGCTTTGTCCCTTGCTACGCAAAGTGTAGATGCTGCTCACCGGAGGATCTCTTCTCTTGTATCTGTCGGGCCCGCTGCATTGATCAATAGGTTGGAGTCGGAGTTGGAAGACTTGAGGAACTCCATGCGTCAGGTTATTTCTAGCGTTATTCCTCATGTATTCCGGATGCTGATGGCGAATCCTGAGTTTGATCAGAGCCTTTATGAGCTAATTGAAGCTAACCGGGCTGATGCGAGATCCTTATTGGCTTTGCGTCTGGAGCATGCTGGGCTGATTGCTCTGAGTGGGAATAGACAAAGGCTTCATAGTACAGAGGGGAGGATTAATGCTGCTGAAGAGGCCCTAAGGAATATCTCGTATCCTTATATTCAGCAGATTGCCTCAAATCCTAATGCTTCTGTAGCTGACTTGTATGATATTAGGCCTCGAGGAATGTAGATTTGTATAATCCTCTGTATTTAATTTTTTGAATGAGCTGTCTTTCCACTTTTGATTTCGTCATTGGCTCATTTCTTTATCATTCATATGGGAGAATGATACCCCTTGTTCGTGCATTCCTTATTAGGGGAATGTCTTACAACTAACGCTTATGCACTGCAATCATAAGGAGGGAGTGACTTATGCGTTAGTCTCATGGGTTATGACCTCATGATTTTGCATTTGAAAAGTCTTATGGGCGTCCCCTTAACAATTCAAAAAATTATAAATAATTGTTATGCGCATTTACGATATTATTACGATCGTTTATTTATTTGGGAGCTTGTAAGTACATGGCAGGAGGATTTTACAAATTTTGTATTTTTCCTAGCTGCTACTTTTATGCTGCCCTATTTGCTCCGTTAATTTGGCTTATCCCGGGGGCAAATTATGCTCCAACTAGTCTTAATGCCTTTCGGAGTCTTTTGTCTGCTGTCTTCTGCATCCTCCGTTCCTACGGAGCTGCCTGCATTTTCTTCTTCGAAGGATCCTTCTTCTGCAGTTCCCAGCTGTCCTCTGGGTCCCTTCTGAATTATTCTTCTGTTGCGTTTGTACCATGGTACGGAGCTTTCCCCTTTTGTATCTGGAGTAGTTGGGGAGATTATTGTTTGCATCCCTCCGTGAGATTTGTACTGTACGCAACCGTGTATTATGGAAACTATCATATGGAATTTCCTCATTCCTTCTCTGCCCAGAAGCATGTCATAGGGCGAGTTTGCTTTTATTACGACTGCCAAGATTTTAGAAGTTATGCGCCATGGGAATCCTCCGATAGTGGCATCTAGCCATATTTCTCCCAATGGGCGGATTCGCTCACTGGCGAATCCTACCACTTCGGTGTCCAGTGGCAAGATTATTTCTCGCAGTTTCTTTGGCAATCGGAGGAAACTTTTCTCATAGATTATATCACGTCCACTTCCTGTATCCACTTGTGTGTTCTTTAGGCATACATTGCCCATATTTACTTTTATTAGCACCGGGTCCATCGAACCTTGATCATCCAGACCACCGAAGTGATAATGTTGGGGTCCCTTCTTGATCAAGGTGTTCGACAGTATCCTTCTTCGGTGCTCATCTGGTTCTGCTTCGTCAAAGTTGGGTCTGGTTCTCTTCACCAGATGTGTAAGCTTGATATCATTCGCTGCATTGTCTATCTGCCTTAATAGCTCTCTACAGTAATATGTGCTATGACCGTATCCGTTATTGAAACAATAGAATTTATCCAGATTTCTGGTTCCTCTTCCGGACAACGGTGCTGGCCTAACGAACGTTCTTGCTATCTCTTCTGATGACAGGATTTCCGACGGAGTTTTCCGGAGGTTAGCAATTGTTCTTTTATAGTTGTTGACCCTGTACACAGGGGGGGTTCCTCCGCTATGTCCTCCATTGTTTCTGTACTTTTTTCGTTCTTTTTGACCATAGTCTTCCACTAAGCTATGGCTTTTTCTGCAATCTCCTCCGCATTTTTCCACTCGTGGAATTTATTAACCAAGTCTGAGTAACTGGAGGGTTTGCCAAGGTACAGATGTCGTATTAGTTCCTTTGACCGGAGCCCATGTATAGCTCCAGATATTTTTTCTTCTTCGGACATATGCACCAGATTTCGTGTGTTGTCTCCGTATCGTTTCAGAAAATCCTCTACCTCTCGTCTTCTTCTTTTTGACCATAGTCTTCCACTAAGCTATGGCTTTTTCTGCAATCTCCTCCGCATTTTTCCACTCGTGGAATTTATTAACCAAGTCTGAGTAACTGGAGGGTTTGCCAAGGTACAGATGTCGTATTAGTTCCTTTGACCGGAGCCCATGTATAGCTCCAGATATTTTTTCTTCTTCGGACATATGCACCAGATTTCGTGTGTTGTCTCCGTATCGTTTCAGAAAATCCTCTGCCTCATCGTCTTCTTCTTGTTTTATATCGTGAGCCCATAGGTGGGAGCCGAATTCTTCTTTCAACTGAGATTTGAAGTTCTCAACATTGTGTATGCTTTCTTCGGGTAGGCTCTCGAGCCAATCCCTGGTCTTCCCGTGTAGTAGATAAAGGATGACATGGCAAACCACCGGACTGCTCCACCCCTCGGTTCGAGCCGCGTTGTCAACGCCTCTGAGGAAGGTATTAATGTCGGAGGTGCCGTCATACCAGGGTAGTTCTTGCATCTCCAGTAGTTTTGCTGGGGGTACGTGCTTGCGGAGGTCCCTTGTAAACTGCACGCATGACCCTTTATACTTAGGCTCTGATCCCTTACGTTTAACCTTGTCTTTTTCGACTCTGGTTACGGGACTTGCCTAAAGATATTGCGGGTTCAGGACACCGTACGGATAATACCACGTAGCCTGCGCGTTACCCTGGGTGACTCGCGACGAAAGGTGTCCACCCCACATACGGAATTTGCGGGGTTCCGTATTGGTTAAGGTATCCTTCGTAATGAAATGACGGATATAAAGGCTGGTACGTCGTCGTTGGTACAACATTCATTGTTGTCATTCCTGCCGGAGGTCCCTGATAGGTCGAGTATGGCAGGTAGGCCCACGCTGAATTTTTTAATATTACCGGTGTCGCCTTCATGCCTGCCCTTTGTCTCCTCTTCTCTACTAAGTTCTTTTGCAGAAGGACGTAGGTTGTTCTCGTTTTTTGTTGCGAGATTGCCCCCTTCTGCTTGAACTTGGTTTCTGTGTTCTTTTTTGTTCTCACACATAGCTGGTGGTGGAACGTCTGACACAACATCACCGGGGTATTGTGCAGCGTCTCCCTCCGATCGAGGGACCGTGTCTTGCTTGTGGTTGCTTTCGTTTGCGCCTGGATTTGTTTCCTTATTCAATTCCATAGTCTGGGGAATTGATCGGCCTATTAATCGGTCATCTGGGTATGGATAATTCTCCTGCGATTCTGCGGAACCGAGTTCCTCAGCTGGGAGAATCCCATTATTACTTTTATCTTTATCATAGGTGATGTTTGACCCATGCCGCCCTGGAAGGGAATCGAGGTTTGACATAATGCTTTTTTTTATCGTGGCTGAGTTCGAATTTGGGAACAAAGGTCCCACGGAAGGCGCCAATTCGTTTGATCAAATAATCGCACTATGACTCAACCGAAGGTGTGAGTGGAGTTGGAGGTGTTTTGTTGGCGATTCCCTTCCGGTCAGAGGGTCGAAGACCGCTTTACGCCTATTATTGTTTGTTTTCAGCCATTTGAGGAGGCTGAGGGTTTGTTTACGAAGGTCGAGGATGTTGGTTTTAGGGTTTTGTGTATATATTCGGAGGTCGAATATGTGTGATGTATTTAGAGAGAATTATATGATATGATGCCGTAAGGCTTCTTCTCTATTTATAGAGGGTAAAACTTGGAGGAGAGGTTAAGAGAATTAGGGTGAATCTCTTCCTCCTTTGAGAATATCTTTATTTCCTTCTTTGAGGAGATTTGTGTCGATCTCTTAACAAACCGTGTCCGAGTTCGTCGGACCTTGAATATGTTATTAAGATCGGATAATCGTAGAAAGTATCTATACCCGATCTTCTTGATGTATATGAGCTTGTGAGCTGGGTATTTATTACCTTAGGAGCTTCTGGGATAATTGCGCTAGACGGAGGTCGAACTCCGTTCTGGGTATAAGTAATTTTACCTGTACGAGGGTGCCTCTGCTTCTGCTTCGGATACGGATCTAGAGCTCCGTATAGGGTATATCATCACTGGTCCAGCGTTGTCGGGTGATGGTTGGATGACGGCTAGAAGTGGTTCGGTGTTTTTCGCTTGTTCGTTTCTCCCCCTTTTTGTGAACCGGAGCTTCTATCACTTGGCTCCTAGGTTCTTCTTACATAAATTTAAGTCTTTTTAACCTGGATTTAGCATCCACGGTGGCCATAAGCGGTGTTTGAACCTCGGAGTGTCGAAACGATGAGCAAACCGATCTCGAATCTTCGCCGGGGTTTCTTCATGGAGAATCCACCCATCGTCAGAGATCATTCTGCCGATGGTTGATGATGTCTGTTCAAGTGGCACCCAATATCAGGTTTTTTGTCTTCTGGTGGTTGGTAGGCAGCCCAGTGATGTTTGGTTGTTTCTAGGGGTTCGTCGGGTTTTTTGATCTTCTTGAACTGCTGGGCTTCCTTCGCATGATGCAGCTGGTACGCTCTCTCTCTTTCGAGAATCAACTTTTTGAGTGTTCTCTTTTTTTCACCATATCCTCATGGATCGGATTATGATCGAGTGAATTGATCTAATAAGATTATCGTATGATGAATTAGTTTTTGAATTGGAGTATTGATTTTTGGTCTACTTGTTTGGAGGATGATTTTGGTTGGCTTGTATTATCATATTATCCAAAAGTAATTTGGATTAACAAGAAGCAGTCCGGCGACAGGGATGTAAGATTGCACAGAGAAAGCTCAAGAGTTTTTTATTGTTTTGGGTATATGTTGGATCGAGATTTACGACGAGAGATAAAGTGGTGTAAACAAATTGTGTTGTTTTTGGTTTGTTTGTTTTTTTTACACAGGTGATCATGAGTTTTTGAAGGAAAAGAATATGTAAATAATTATCATTATTTACTTTATGTGAATTTGTGATATAGACTCGTTTGTGGTGATGGTTTTCACGAGATCTGAGAAAAAGAAAGAATTTAATGATCGGAAAATCAATCTGACAGCAAAAGATCTAACTCGGTGGAGGGGGTGGGAACGTATAGTATTTTGTCCCACGGATGGCGCCAATTTGTTTGATCCAAGAATCGCATGGACCTTCGATCGGGAACAAGGAGGGTTTTGGATGATTTATTGGCGATTCCCTTCCGGTCAGAGGGCTATGGAGCCGCTTTACGCCATTGTATCGGAGGTGTTTGTGTTGGTGGTGGACGATTCTCCATAGAAGAGAAGCCGACCACCTTAAGTGTTTTGAGGGTGAAGAGAACATGCCTCCATCTTATGAGGAGGTCCTCTATTTATAAGATGGGTAATCTTGGAGAATAAGTTAGGTTTAGGGTTTTACCCTATTGTTTAGGAAAAGATTCGTAGGACATGTTTAAAGGATTTACATGCCTTATAATTAATTATATTATAATAGTAAAAGATATGGAAACGTACCTTTTCTTTAGGAGGAAGGAAATAAGAGATTTCCTCCATATTTGGCGGAGCTCCGTTCTGACTGATGAGCTCCGTTCTGACGGAGGTGAGCTCCTTTCTGACGGAGGTGAGCTCCGTTCTAACGGAGGTGAGCTCCGTAATTCTGGCAGAAAGCATCCTTAAGCAGCCTCCGTAATAGCAGATTTACATACGGAGGTAGGGCTCCGTATAGGGTATATCATCACTAGTGGTTTCAGGTTTACAGCAGATACATCGCCTACAAATGGTAGAAAATGGCTCGAGAATGGTCCATATGCAATTATGCACTTACGGATGAGTCATGGTGAAAAACGTAGTTGAACCTAAAAACCTGAAGGAACTCACGACACAAGTTTTGATCCTCGCGGTGCAAGGTTTGAGTATGTGTTCAGGTGTTCGAAATTTTGGACTCCTCACGGCGCGAGAATTACCCCTCGCGGCGTGAGATCGAGCTGACATCACTATTTTCTCTCTCTTGGGGTATAAATATTGTTTGATCAAATAATCGCACTATGACTCAACCGGATGTGTGAGTGGGTTTGGAGATGTTTTGTTGGCGATTCCCTTCCGGTCAGAGGGTCGAAGACCGCTTTACGCCTATTGTTTGTTGTTCCTAAGCCGTTCTGTGCGACTTAGGGTTCATGAGATAGTTTAGGGTTTTGTGTATATATTCGAAGGTCGAATATGTGTTATTTATTTGGAGAGAATTGTATCATCATCTGCCGTAAAGCTTCCTCCTCTATTTATATAGAGGGTAAAACTTGGAGAGGAGGGTAAGATAATTAGGGTAAATCTCTTCCTCTTTTGAGAATATCTTATTTCCTTCTTGAGGAGATTTTTGGTGATCTCTTTGCTAAATCGTGTCTGAGGTAATCGGGCCTTAAATATATTATTTATTCGGATAATCATAGAAAGTATCTATATCCGATCTTCTTGACATGTTTCCTCTCGGAGCTGGGTATTTGTTACCTAGGAAGCTCCGGAATGATTATGTGGGACGGAGGTTGAGCTCTGTTCTGGGTTAAGTAACTTTACCTGTACGAAGGTGGCTTCGTATCTGTTCGGGTACTGAGCTAAATCTCCGTATGGGGTATATCATCAAGCCCCCCAGTCTGATGAGAGATTCTATCTGTAGAATATCCCATTAGACTTCAAAAAATAGAAAATAAAATAAATAAAAGCATACCTGCGTAACTGGCTTTGATAAAGCTATGGTTTTGAATGCTTCGTTTTTCTCCGGAATTCTTTTGCTGAGGGTAAATTTGTGATCTTACTGTGACGCGTATATGTCCCATTGAGAGTGTTAGGACCAGTTTACTGGTAAACTGGCCGGTCTCCAGTTGCACCTGGATACCTGAAGAAAATGTCCGGAAATATATTGAAGTCCAGTTGCAACGTATAGTTAACGCAACTGAAGACTCTTCCTCCAGTTGAGATCTGACCAGATGCAAGTCATTCCAGTTGAAGTCGAAGACAACAAGTGGAAGTTAGAGAATGACAATGGCAGCGAAGCCCAGTTGACATTCTACTCAGATACAAACTGGAGAACATTGGTGTAAAGCACTTACAAAGCTTTACACTAATTACGAGGAAAAGACCTTTATGATTTATGTGCTATTACACGGATAAAAGGATTTATCTATGTATAAAGTACAAAAGGTACATAAAGCAGGTTGGATAAAGTGACTTTATGTCATAACTTTATCTAGCATTTTAAGGAATTAAATGTTATTCCTTAAATGCTCTCAACCATATTTGTACGGCCAAAGTTGACATCCCAATGTCAACTTTGCCTATAAATAGAGGTCTTTGCACAACCAAGAAATAACTTTGCAAACCTGCAATATTCTTGGTGAACTTGTGCAATATTCTCTCAATCGCTAAAAGGAACATTTCACAACTCTAAGTGTTTCGATTGTAGAAGAGAATTTCCAAGTATTAGATCAATTGTATTTCATAGGTTGTTAGGATATTTACATCTTTGTATTATCTTGGTTCCGCAACAACCTTGTAATTTATTTAACATTAATAAATAAATTACACTTGAAAATTACATATTGTCTCACCAATTTACTTTACAAGTATTTACTTATTGCATTGTCTTTACTTATTTATCGTTGTCACCTTAATAAGTAAACTTCCAGTTTAACCTGGTATACTACACACTGCAACTGGTCGTCTCCAGATACAGTGTGTGTATTGCAAAGTATCTCACCATTGACATAGAGGTGTCTTCAGTTAGTACCATCTATTAAGTTGGGACTTACAAGTGGTATCAGAGCAGAAGGCTAACATACTTGCCTAGATCTGCTTAGATGTCTACTACTGAAGGTGAGAATGGTTCTGGTCCTAATATTGAAAATATTAATGTTAACGTACCACCCAATAATATGAATGCTAATCCTCCTCCTCCTCCTCCTAACGCCCCTAACCACGTCCATGTACATTATTCTAATACTCTTGTTCCCAAATTCGATGGAAACAGTGAGACCTTTGGTACATGGAAGGCTAGAATGCTTTTGCATTTTGGTGGGATAGAGAGGTACATGCTGAGAATCCTTAAGGATGGCCCACATGTACCCATGTCTCAAGGGGTTAGTCCTTTTCTTGATCCTACTGGATCTAGAAGGGGTACTAGGGAAAAGCCTGAAGACCATTGGTCTGATGAGGATCGCAGATTGGTGGACTTGGATACCAGACTGAAAAACATGATCCTTGGGGCTGTCCCTGAAGACCTCATTCCAACTCTTGTGTTGTTCCCCAGTGCCAAAGCTATGTGGGATGAGTTGGTCCTTCAGTTTGAAGGAGGTGATGACACCATTGTCACCAGAAAAGTTGCTTTAAACAAGAAGTATGAATCCTTCTTTGCTTTGCCCAATGAGAGCCTGACTGGTACTTATACCAGATTCACCAGTGTGATTAATCAACTGAGAGGGCTGGGTGTAGAGAAGGATAAGGATATTCTTCTTGAAAAGTTTTGTGATATTCTTCCTTCCAAATGGGAAAACATGATTCTTGTCTTAAGACAAGGTAAGACCCTGCACAACCACACTCTTGCATCTCTTTATGGAGCCTTCAGATTCACTGAAGATAACAATGCATAGAGATTGGTGGCTGAGCAGGATGCTTTAAATCATGCCCAGAGTTCAAAGGTTTCTAGTATAACTGAGAAACCTTGTGTTGCTTTAATATCTACTGAGAATGTCCAGTCACATTCTATGAAGGAGATGTTGAACAGTTTTCTGAACTCAGGCATGACCACTGAAATCAGTGATGATTGTCATGAAACTGACGATGATGATCTGGTCACCATGATTGCTAAAACCTTTAACAGGTTTAAGCATAAATCTAATAGATTTAATGGCCCCAACAATGCTTCCAGCTCCAACTCTCTGGACAAGACCAATCTTACCTGCTATAAGTGTGGTAAGAAGGGTCATTTTATGAAGGAATGCAGATCTAGTCAGTTGAACAATCAAACTGGTCCCCCTGTCCCAAATTTTAATAACAATCGGCCTGATGATAGCTACAAAGCTAAATATAAGAAGCTTAAGGCCCAGATTGCCCTCCTGTCTATTGAAAAATACGAAAACCAGTGCATGATGGCACAGACTGAGGGAAAGTGGGAATACTCTGATGACTCATCAGTTGATGATGAAGAGGAAAGGGACATGTGTTTCATGGCTTTGGAAGACCAGCAACATGTGGTGAAGGATGATGTCATTTCTGGAAGATGGGTGGACATCATATTGAAGAAGGTATGTGAATATGATAATCAATTGGACCCAGAATTGAAACTGGACCTTGCTGAATCACTTAACAGTGATTTGATTTTTGTTGAAACTGTCAGAACTGACAGTGAAAGATATTTGGAAACAGTTCTCACTGAACTGAACAATCTGAAACCTCAAATTTCAAATTTGCAAAGTGTCCAGTTGGCTCTCAGGGAGTCAGTTTTAAAATTTGAGGCTTTAGAACTTGAAAATCAAAAACTTAAATCTGATCTTGAAAAAGAACAAATGATTATCAAGTCCTGGGTAAAAGCATCTGGCAAAAATTATGATGCTTTTTCAAGAACTATTGATGCCCAGAAAAATGCATGGACATCTGGAGATCTGGAAATGGCAGCTCTCATACCAGAAATTCATGCATTGCCTTCAGATCTTAGGGTTGAAACTCCATATGATCAACCTAAGATTGTCAAGACTGAACCCATTGAGACCACCCCATTTGAGGTCAAAACTGGAGCTGAACAGGCTAAGGCTCCAGGTAAAAAGGCTACTGGTAATAAGCCTTTACCTCAAAAGTCTAAGGAGCCCAAGAATCCTAAGGCCAAGTCTCCAGCTGAACCAAGGTCCAAGGTTCAGCTGCCTGTTGAAAAAGACCTTTTGTTAAAACTGGACAGTCAACTCCAACTTTTGTCTCGGCGGGTTCAGAGTTGCACTGCCAGAATTAAAAATCTGGAAGGAGGCAAGTCTCCTCCAGTTGTCAAACAAAATGTCAAACCCCCTTCTAAACAAAAACAAAATGTTCCATCTGGAACAAAATCTGATAAGAAAAAGGGGAACAAGTATCAAAAACCAATCGTTTTTACTCCTGGACCTGGTACTAATGAAAAAGCTCCAGATCCAGCCTCCAGTTCAACCCCACCAGAATCAACTGGACCTTCTGAAGTGAAGTCCACTGAACCCATCAAGAAAAGATGGGTTCACAAAAATAACTAATGATTTTTGTGAGTGTGCAGGGCGATCGTAAAAAGAACACCTGGTATCTGGACAGCGCTGCTGGCCGGACAATGACCGGATGTAAGCCCCTGCTGGAAGAGTTCACTGTCCAAGATGGACCGGCAGTGACGTTTGGTAATGATCAGAATGGAAAGACTGAAGGATATGGTGTAATCAATAATGGACAAGTCCAGTTCACTAGAGTTGCATTTGTGAATGGTTTGAAATATAACCTGATCAGTGTCAGTCAACTTTGTGATGATGGATATAAGGTATTGTTCGATATTGCTCAAGGCACCATATTTAACAAGGATTGGAAAGTGGTGATGATTGCACCAAGAAAGGGAAATGTGTACATCATGGATATGGAACCTGCTCCAAAAGAGCAGTGCTTCTATACCAAGGCTGATGAGGACACCAACTGGCTATGGCACAAAAGGTTATCCCATCTCAATTTAAAGAATATCAACAAGTTGTCTCGCAAGCAACTGGTGGATGGGATACCTCAAATTTCTTTCAATAAAGAAAAGCCATGTCCAGGGTATGAGATGGGCAAGCAGAAAAGGGCCAGTTTCAAGACCAGATAAAACTTTAGCATCACTGAACCTCTTCACTTGCTACACATGGATCTCTTTGGTCTTGTTAATGTTCAAACTAGAGCTGGAAAGAAGTATACTCTAGTTGTGGTTGATGAATTCACCAGATTCTGCTTGGTGATGTTTCTCAGATCCAAAAGTAATGCACCTGCTGAAATCATATCTCTCATCAAGCGAATTGAACTCAAGTACACTCGAAAAGTCTGTCAGTTACGAAGTGATAATGGTACTGAATTCCAAAACAAAGTACTTGAAACATTTTGTAATGACACTGGCATCTCTCAAAACTTCTCATCAGCACACTCTCTAGAACAAAATGGAGTTGTGGAAAGAAAGAATCGCACACTGATAGAAGCGGCCAGAAGTATGCTATCTGAATCAGGTCTTCCCACCAGTTTTTGGGTTGAAGCAGTTACAACAGCTTGCCATACCCAAAACCGGTCAGTCTACATCAAGAGACATAAGAAGACTGCTTATGAAGTGCTCAGGAATCGAAAGCCAAATATTGGATATTTCCATGTATTTGGTTGTCCAGTTTATATCTTAAATGATTCCAGTCAGCTTGGAAAGTTTGATGCAAAAGCTGATGAAGGAGTATTTCTAGGATATTCAGATATTCGAAAGGCCTTTAGAGTTTATAATTATAGACTCCAAAAGGTTCATGAGACAATTCATGTCACATTTGATGAATCAAATGATGCAATCAACAAGAGACCAAGTCTTGATATCTCTCCAGTCGTTCCATTGCATTTTGGTGAAACTGACCATGTTTATCAGTCAGCTATTTCACCAGAAGATGTTTCCAGTCTTGAAGAACTGGAACTAGTTAAGAAGAATAAGATCACCTGTGACACTCCATTTTATCCCTCCATCAATTTCAACTTACCACAGAAACTGGTGATTGGATCTGATGTACGTGTCACTCCAATATCAACACCAGTTCAAACTCCAACTTCTCCAATCTTCAAGAAATGCCTTTTAATGAAGAATTTCATGATGCTAATCGTGATCTCATTGACTCTGATGAGGATGTAGAAGTAGTTTGGACTGATCCTTCTCCAGTTGCTACAACTGAAGAGGATCATCCAGTATCATGCAATGATATTGTTGAACATCAACCTAGTCAATACACTAGATGGACTCAAGCACATCCTATTGAACAGATTGTTGGAGATCCAAATAGTGGGGTTCAGACTAGAAGAGCCACAAGTGAACAATGCTTGAACGTCACCTTCTTATCACTGATTGAACCAAAGAAGATTGACGAGGCTATGGCAGACCCAAGCTGGGTGGAAGCAATGCAAGAAGAGCTCATCCAGTTTGAAAGGAACAATGTTTGGGAACTTGTTCCTTGTCCACCAGGGTTGAAGAAAGAACCTATTGGTACAAGATGGGTCTACCGAAACAAGATGGATGAAGATGGCAATGTTGTAAGAAACAAAGCCAGATTGGTTGCCCAGGGTTATTGTCAAGCAGAGGGTGTTGATTTTGATGAAACTTTTGCTCCAGTTGCAAGACTTGAATCCATAAGAATATTCTTGGCTTATGTAGCCCATCTGCAGTTCAAAGTCTTCCAGATGGATGTCAAAAGTGCGTTCCTAAATGGAACATTGGAAGAAGAAGTGTACGTTAAGCAGACTCCAGGCTTCATTGACGAGAAGCATCCTCACTGGGTATATAGACTGAACAAAGCTTTGTATGGTCTAAGACAAGCCCCAAGAGCCTGGTATGACACTTTAACTAAACATTTTCTCAAAAATGGCTTTAAAAGAGGTGCAATAGATAATACCTTGTTTATCTTGAAAGAAAAAGGTAATATCTTACTGGTACAAATGTATGTTGATGACATTATTTTTGGTTCAACTGATGATGCAATGTGTAAAAGGTTTTCTAAAATCATGTCATCTGAGTATGAGATGAGTTTAATGGGTGAATTAACATTTTTCTTAGGTCTTCAGATTAAGCAAACTGAAAATGGAATTTTCATAAACCGAGGAAAATATGTCAGAGATTTGTTAAGAAAATACAAATATGATTCAATCCCATCCAAAAACACACCTATTGCAGCACCATAAAATTTGGACTCTGACCCAACTGGCAAACCAGTGAACACCACTGAATATCGTGGTATGGTTGGTTCACTAATGTATCTAACTGCCAGTCGACCAGATATAATGTTTGCAACATGTTTATGTGCCAGATTTCAGGCTAACCCAAAAGAATCACATTTGCATGTTGTTAAGCGCATCTTCAGATACCTGAAAGGGTGTCCTAGCCTTGGTCTTTGGTATCCCAAAGGCTCAGGGTTAGATCTAATGGGTTATTCAGATTCAGATCATGCAGGTTGTAAGATAGATAGAAAATCCATAACTGGTGGTTAACATTTCCTTGGAGGAAAACTGGTGAGTTGGACTAGCAAGAAGCAGACGTCAGTCTCCATGTCCACTGCTGAGGCAGAGTACATTTCTGCGGCCAGTTGTTGTGCCCAGATTCTCTGGATCAAGAACCAGTTACTAGATTATGGTCAGAAATACACAAAGACCCCAATCTTTTGTGACAACACCAGTGCAATTGCTATATCTCACAACCCAGTGATGCACTCCAAGAAAAAGCATATTGACATCAGGTATCATTTCATTCGTGATCATGTTATGAAAGGAGACATTGAAATTCATTTCATCCCCACTGACAAACAGTTAGATGATGTTTTTACAAAACCTCTTGATGAGAAAACCTTTAAACATCTCATCAGCGAACTGGGAATGTTAAACCCTTAAAACTGGAGAATTCATTATGAACGCGTCAGTGACACTGATGCAGTTCTCCAGTTGAGGAGGTCCAGATGATCTTTGCTCGCCAGGCTATCGAACGCCTTTGTGATACTATCCTGGCACTAATCGATTTCTGGATCATAATTCTAAGGGGAAAGACTCAAAATATTTTTCTGGCTAAAATTCGTGTTGTTTGAAAAATTGCAACTGGAGAGCTCTCCAGTTGGAAACTGGCACTGGATTAATCCTCCAGTGACCAGGTTCAATCTTGTCTTAAAAACTGGTGGTCAACCAGATTTCGTAACGTTGTAAAATACTTGGTCAATATTTGTGACACGTGATGGTACTCGAGTGTTTGATCCACTTGCCAACCGTCATATGACGTGTTAAGGTCATTCTTGTAAAAGGTTACACTTTTTCTTGGGAATACGAAAAGTTAGTGGGCGCGTGGGGAAGTTAAGCCGTCGTAGCATTTAATGCTGACACGGAGAATTAAATTTTTACTTCAAAATTCAAATTAACTTTATCTTGAAAATTTGATTTTTGGATTATAAAAATATTCTTGGTATTTCATTGGGATCACAATTTCTCCTTATAAATACCCCTTATTTACTCCGAAACACATTTACTTCCTTTTCACATTCTCTAATTCAATTCCAATCATCAACAATCGCTTCCTTTTTCTCTCTGCTCAATAAATCAAGAACCCTAATTCCAAAGTTTGCATTTTCAATTTCATATCTTCACAAAATGGCACCAAAATCATCTAGATCAAGAGATGTAAATCTCTTAAATGTCCCATATGTTCCCCCACCAGGTGTCTCACCGGCTCCTGGTGCCCCATCAAATCCAGCCAACATTAAACTAAATCCAAATAATCCAATGGCTAGTTTGGTGGGATCTCAAGGTTCCGATACTCTTATTGGGAGAATCCAAAAGTTCTTGAGGGATTCTCCAATCGGACCTTCTTTCTTTGCCAACCCACGAAAGATGTACCATGACTATCTTTGTGGGTTTTGGTACACTGCTACTCTATCTTCTGACTGCTCCTCCATCTCCTTCACATTAAAAGGAGGAACGGTCCAGTGTGTCCTTACGGCAGAAACATTGAGAGATGCCCTTTCTCTCAACTATTGGCGTCAGGGAGAGACTCCAATAGTCATCTCCTCTAATATCAATTTTAGACAAGTTCTTCTTGACATGGGACACAAGGAGAGTCTTGAAAATGGTGTTCTCAAAACAAAGGGCGCCATGACCATGAAGGGTCTCTCACCATCCTGGAGATACTTCTTCATTCATCTGGTGAAGAGTATGGGTGGGAGTTCTGGTGGACTGGACCAGATAAACTCCTCACAGGCAGAAATGGCTTATTGCCTGTGGAATGGACTCAGAGTGGACTTTGCTGACATTCTGTACAGAAGTCTTGTACAGAAACTGAAGGGCACCAGGGGACTTTGCATCCCCTTCTCCAGGTATTTGTCCCTCTATTTTAGGTTGATTCTGGGCAGTGAGGAATACAACAACACACAATCACTGTACACTGTCCCAGAACTGCTAAGAAATCTTGACTCCTTGGTATCTGAACCTGGGGAGGTTGAGATTTCTCAAAGAATGTTGCTGGCATTCACTAAAACCGATGCACCAGTCCAAGGTGAGTCGGAAAGACAACTGGGCGGGCCTCAAAACAATGAGGGACCCACCAGTTTGTCTGCTGGAATTGTGACCATTGCCGAACCTGGGCAACAGTCTAACCCCTCCAGCTCCAGCGTGTCAGTCCCTACAACTGTCACTGGAGACCTCCCAACAGGTCTCCAGGGTGCTCCAAAGGCAACTCGTACACGTCGTCTTAGGAAAAGGTCAGAACTTGCCACTGACATTAGACACCCAGCCAGCCCTCCAGTTTCCTCCCAACAGGAAACTGGAGAAAGTCAAATGGGAACCCTACAAGCAACCACTTCCAGAATTTCTGTAGGAGGAAGTGGTGAAGAGATTACTGGTCACCCAACCCAGAGTAGAGTTAGAGTCTGCACAAAGTGTCGATGGCCAAACTTCTAACACTGCTATTACACGAACTGATGATGTTGCTGACCAGTCACAACTGGCAACTGAAGTTCCAATCTCTTCGGCCAGTGATGTTATGATTGATGGAGTAATTATAACTGAGGCAACCCAGTGACCTCCATTCCTGGCGATGATGTCACCACGACTGAGCCACCAACTGATGCTACTCTCCAGGAAACTGGCCAAGTACATCAGGAGTCTGAGCAAGAAGCTCAGCCTTCAGTTACATTCACGGATCTGGACATAAATGTTAATGACGAGGAAATCCTTATTGAATCTTCGGATTCTGAAGGAACTTGCTTCAGACATGGAGATTTTTTGATTCTTCTGTACAAGATCAAAACCCTTCATCTCATGTCTCACTTCCAGAATCTTCAATTTCAATTTTACCATCTCAACAAGATGAGCCTACTGAAACTCCATTTCCCACTTACAACTATATGTCTGGAAACAGACGTATGGCACCTTCACCATCTGGGCAGTTCTCACTCCTTCGAGAAATGCCACCACCACTGCCGCTGTTGGACACACCTGAGCATACTCAGCATGTTCAACAAATTGAACTTCTTGTCCTTCCTTCTTCCACCACTTCTGTTACTATTCCTTCAACTGCTGCGATGTCACCTGGGGAAGCTTCTCTCAACTTGCCTCCTTCAGGTGCTCCAGTGGTACCTGCTGCTGGTCCAGTGACACGTTCTCCTCCATCACTGGACACTCAATTTGCCTCCTTCCAAGCCGACATCCAAAACCTTATTCAAAGGGTGGAGGATGTATAGAAGGCAATTGATAAAAACACCAAGTCCCTCTCCAGATACAACAAGGACACCACAAAAAATCTGGGGATAAACAAGTTTGCTGCTAATGAAGACTTGGTGTTCAACAAGCTCAATGAGCTGGTCAAAGGCTGCAACAATCTGGCCACTTCTCTAAAGGAAGCCTTTGAACTCACTCAGTCAAATGTCACCACATCAATCTCAAACTTCCTGGGCAACACTGTTAGACAATCAGAAGTTGATTTGAGGGAGATTGAAAAGCAGGTTAAGGACTTAGTTGAAAAACCTGGCTTGAATGTGACTGAGCTTGGGCAGCAGTTGATGACTTCAGTTGGTCAAAGAATTGATGATACTGGGTGCGAGAAACAATTGATAGAAACGGTGATGTCTGAGATCACCAAGCTGGCTACTCCTCAGGTTGATCTGGCCCCACTCACTAATGAGATCAGCCAGTTGAGAGACAGCATTGACACATTAAGCACCCAGGTATAAAATCACACCACGTCCATTGAAAAGCTGACGACTGAAGTCGAAAACTGAAAAAGGATGAAGAGGTGAAAGAAGATGTGGTTTTTGGTCTTGCCGAGGATACTAAGCTCTTGGAAGAACTGAAAACTGGTCAGGCACAAGTTTCTGCAAATGTGCTGACACAGTCAAGAGAGACCAACCATTTGTGGAGGTCCTTCAGAATGATGTGCACTATCTTCAGAGAGTGCAAGGACATGAAATCGTGGCAGCCTCTTGAACGGTTGCCAATGAATAATGCAGATTGGGATGCTATAAGGGCAGGTCTAGATGCTGCCAAGGGGGAAAGAAGTGCAGTTCTTGCACCAACTTCAACTGAAGGACCCTCCAATGGAAGACAAATTATTGTTGCGGCCAGTACTGATGCTGGCCAGCAAGTTGAAGGTGCTCTTACTCAAGAATCAACTGGTAAAGAAATTGTGTTAGCTGCTAGTACTGAAACTGATGAGCAAAGGATTAAAGAGTATGAGGAGGTGATTGATAGGGGGAATGTGGACAAGGGTAAAGGTAAAGCAACTGATCAGCCAGCCACTGATGTACCAATATTGGAAACTGGCAATGTTGACAGGCTTCCTCCAGTTTTAGAAAGTGAAAGCAAAATATTGGCAAGGCTTGGTAATGAAATTAAAGAGAGAAAGAAGATGAAACAAGTAAACCAAGCTGCAGCCAGATTACATCTTGCAAAAATAAATATGTTGGATATAAGTGATGCTCTCCTTTTGGGAATCACTAAGGAGGAATATGCCAGGGTCAAAAATGATGCAAGGATAGTGGGCATGTTAAAAGAAATGCTCGATATTGAACTGGACAGACACTATCCTGATGATGAAGCTGAACATGATGCCAGAAATTTGAACATATCAGTGGAGAAGGCTAAAGAGAATCGGGCTAGTGGGATTCTTAAAAGAATTGAAAATGTCAAGAAGGTTGTGAAAAGGGTTTTGAATCCACCAAGAAGGAACCCTCAACCAAGAAAACCACTGCACAGAGATGCTGATCTAAGAACCTTTCTTGAACCAACTGGCGAAGTCTCAAATGATGACATCAAGGTTGTTGTGCAGGCTGCTGGAGCTGGGACTGTTAAAATCACAAATGAAACTGAAGCCAGAAACTATTACTCCCAGATCATGGCAACCAGAAGGCATAGTGGTCCTATCAATGGTGTTTTTGTAACAATCAAGCCAGGCACCAAGGTCTTTCATGTTGAAGTCAGTTACTAGAGGGCCACTAGTTAAAACTGACAATCCTGGTGTAATGCAATATGGGTTCTCTGAATGGGTTGAGATGGTGAACTTTTTGGAAGCAAAGGCACAAAAGAATAGGTTTGAGAAGGCATGGGTCAACTTTTAAAGGGCAAGATTCAATACAAAGAGAATCTGGAACTGAAGCTGAACATTGATCCTGAAGACTCTCGTCCTATCTCTTCAGCTACCAAGAGAATGAGAACTGGCGAAGGGCCATCTAATTAAGTTCTCCTTCCAGTTTATCTACTTGTATTTTTTTTTACATTCTTGTAACTCTTGTAAATTTCATCATGTATAAATGAAGTTGCCAGATTGTAACAACAAGATAGATAATAGATTAAATCTAACAAACTCAAAAGAAAATACCAAGGCATTTGTTGATCTATAAAAATGCCTTGGAAAATTTAGATAGATTTAGTCAAACCAGTCTTTCCAGTTCATACTTGTATAGATACAAGAACTTGAAAGACTTGGCAATATTTCAGGACATTTAGGGGGAATTTGTTAGGACCAGTTTACTGGTAAACTGGCCGGTCTCCAGTTGCACCTGGAGACCTGAAGAAAATGTCCGGAAATATATTGAAGTCCAGTTGCAACGTACAGTTAATGCAACTGAAGACTTCCTCCAGTTGAGATCTGACCAGATGCAAGTCATTCCAGTTGAAGTCGAAGACAACAAGTGGAAGTTAGAGAATGACAATGGCAGCGAAGCCCAGTTGACATTCTACTCAGATACAAACTGGAGAACATTGGTGTAAAGCACTTACAAAGCTTTACACTAATTACGAGGAAAAGACCTTTATGCTTTATGTGCTATTACACGGATAAAAAGATTTATCTATGTATAAAGTACAAAAGGTACATAAAGCAGGTTGGATAAAGTGACTTTATGTCATAACTTTATCTAGCATTTTAAGGAATTAAATGTTATTCCTTAAATGCTCTCAACCATATTTGTACGGCCAAAGTTGACATCCCAATGTCAACTTTGCCTATAAATAGAGGTCTTTGCAAACCTGCAATATTCTTGGTGTACTTGTGCAATATTCTCTCAATCGCTAAAAGGAACATTTCACAACTCTAAGTGTTTCGATTGTAGAAGAGAATTTCCAAGTATTAGATCAATTGTATTTCATAGGTTGTTAGGATATTTACATCTTTGTATTATCTTGGTTCCGCAACAACCTTGTAATTTATTTAACATTAATAAATAAATTACACTTGAAAATTACATATTGTCTCACCAATTTACTTTACAAGTATTTACTTATTGCATTGTCTTTACTTATTTATCGTTGTCACCTTAATAAGTAAACTTCCAGTTTAACCTGGTATACTACACACTGCAACTGGTCGTCTCCAGATACAGTGTGTGTATTGCAAAGTATCTCACCATTGACATAGAGGTGTCTTCAGTTAGTACCATCTATTAAGTTGGGACTTACAGAGAGTTTAGTTTTGAAGCGCATATCTCGAGGGGAAACTTATCGACGGTTAGGGTAGGTTATGCGCCGGTTTTTCAAACCATCCGTCTTGTCTCCTATTTAATCTTTGACTGCTCCGATTAAATATTTTCTTCTTATTCTTCTTGTATCTCTCCCTTCCCTACTCTATACTTTTCATTTATTCGATTCTCTTGTGCAATCTTCCTCATACTATGGATCGAAATCATTTTCGCATCATTAGTACCACGTATTCTGAGATGACTGAGGATGATGTTACGTGGTTTCGTCGGTGCTTCTGCCGCCCTAACGATCCTGAGATTAGGGTTCCGGGGCCATCGGAATCAATCCTCGATGCCCCTCCTGGGTTTATAGGTATGTATACCGCTCCCTTCTCCGGTGGTAATCTTAGGTTTCCCCTGTCCCCTTGGTTTTTAGGGTTACTTGATTACCATAATCTGCATTTATCCATGGTTCATCCCTTAGGGATTACTATGATAGTGTCGTTTATCATTGTTTGTCGGGCATTTGATATAGAGCCCAGGATTAGTTTGTTTGGATATTTTTTCAAGTTCAGTGTTCGTGATGGTTGGGTTATGGTTGAGGAGAGGCCTGGTAGGTTGTTTTTTGATATAGGGGTCCTCTGTTTGCTGGTGTTGATGTTTCTGAGCCTCCTCCGAAGAGGCAAAGGGTGAGGGATGGTCCATCTACTTCAACGGACCCTAATACTGCAGGTCCTGCTATTATCGTCCTTGATTCTTCACCCATAAGAGATCGAGTTGTTGTTACTACTGCTACTCCAGTTTCTGATGCTGGTGAAGGTATGTGTTTTTTCCTGATTTTGTGTATTTATGTCGCCATAGGCCTGATTTGTATGCCTTTTCCCTATTTAGCTTGGACTTCTGATCCTGGACGGAGGCCTGGTAAGGAGCCAGTTGATGAAACTGGAGCTACTACAACTGTTGGTAGAGCTCCCATAGCTGGTACTGGAGCCTCCACAACTGGAGTCAGGGCTTCTATAGCTGGAGCTGGGTCACAATTGGTAAGTGGTTGGATGTTGTGTAGATATTTCAACAGCTGTTTTCTTCTTTTATTTTTGCTTATTGCAATTTTTTGTGAGCTTGCAGGGGTTCCTCTTCAGGGTGAATTGCCCGATCCACAGCTTTGCTGCATGAGTTTGGATATGATGGTTCCTGATCACCTTAGGACCATGCTGGATACTATGCCTGCTCAGAGGCTTGCTGAGATGACGAACCAAGCTCTTTTTGCTGCCGGTATGATTGGTTCGGCTAGTAGTGCCAGAGTGCACTATCTGGAGGAGAATCTGCAGAAGCACAGGGCAGAATTGGCTTCTCTGAGGGTTGCCCCGTCTGCAAGTGATCCTTCTTTAGTTGATTTTTTGCGGAGGGAACTCGCTGATTCCCAATAAGTGATATCCCTTGCTACACGTAGCTTGGATGCTGCCCATGAGCGGATTGCTGTCCTTACTGCGGGTGGTCCTTCGGCAGTCATCCGTGATCTTGAGGAAAAGTTGGAGAGCAGGGAAAATGCCACATTCCCCATGTTTTTCGTATGTTAATGGCGAGCCCTGAATTTGATCAGAGCCTTGATGAGCTGATTGAAGCTAACCGGGCTGATGCGAGATCCTTATTGGCTTTGTGTCTGGAACATGCCGGGATGATTGCTCTGAGTGGGAATAGGGAGAGGCTTCATGGTACAGAGGAGAGGATTAATGTTGCTGAAGAGGCCCTAAGGAATATTTTTTATCCTTATATTCAGCAGATTGCTTCAAATCCTGATGCTTCTGTGGCTGACTTGTATAATAGTACTCCTCAAGGAATAGACTGTGTTATCCTCTGATCATGTACTTGATTTGTGAATGACTTGCTTTTCTTTTCTTTTTGCCTTGCTTTGTTGTGCCGTCGTTGTTTCGTTTACTTCATAGAGCTTGTCATTCATGTTTTTAGTGGGAGAATGATATCCCTTGTTTTTGCTTATACATTCTTAATAGAATGTCTTATGCACTAATGCTTATGCACTACAATCATAAGGAGGGAGTGACTTATGCATTAGATTCATGGGTTGTTACCTCATGATTGTTTGAAAAGTCTTATGGGCGTCCCTTAACAATTCAAAATTTTAAGAATTTTTATGCGCATATTATTATTACGATCGTTTATTTATTTGGGAGCTTGTAAGTACATGGCAGGAGGAAGTTACAAAATATTGTATTTTTCCTAGCTGCTACTTTTATGCCACCCTGTTTGCTCCGTTAGTTTAGCTTATCCCGAGGGCAAATTATGGTCCAACCGGTCTTAATGCCTTTCGGAGTCTTTGTTGTGCTGACTTCTGCGTCCTCCGCTTGTCCGGAGCTCTCTGCGATTTCTTCTTCGAAGGATTCTTCTGACGTATTTCCCAGCTGTCCTCTGGGTCATTTCTGGATTATCCTTCTGTTGCGTTTGTACCACGGTACGGAGCTCTCACCTTTTGTATCCTTGGTGAATTAAGAGAGCAGTGTCTGCATTCCTCCGTGAGATTTGTACTGCACGCAACCGTGTATCGTGGATACTATCATATGGAATTTCCTCATTCCTTCTCTGCCCAGGAGCATGTCATAGGGCGAGTTTGCTTTTATCACGACTGCCAAGATTTTAGAAGTTCTGCGCCAGGGGAATCCTCCGATGGTGGCATCCAGCCATATTTCTCCTAATGGGCGGACATGTTCACTGGCAAACCCTACCACTTCTGTATCCAGTGGCGTGAGTGTTTCCCGCAGTTTCTTTGGCAATCGGAGGAAACTTTTCTCATATATGATGTCTCTTCCGCTTCCCGTGTCCACTTGTGTGTTTCGCAGGCACACACTACCTATGCTTACTTTTATTAGCACCGGGTCCATCGAACCTTGATCGTCCAATCCACCGAAGTGGTAATGTTGAGGTCCTTTCTTGATCAGGTTATTCGACAGTATTCTCCTTCGGTGCTCTTCTGATTCTGCTTCGTCGAAGCTGGGTCTGCTTCTTTTTACCAGGTGTGCTAGCTTATTTTCTTTCGCCGCGTCATATATCTGCCTTAGTAGTTCTCTACAATAATATGTGCTATGACCATATCCGTTGTGGAAACAACAGAATTTGTCCAAGTTTCTGGTTCCTTTTCCGGATAGCGGTACTGGCTTGACGAACGTTTTTGCTATCTCCTCCGATGACAAGATCTCTGATGGGGTCTTTCGAAGGTTAGCAATTGTTCTTTTGTAGTTGTTAATTCTGTATACGGGGGAAGACCCTTCTGCTGCTATATCTTCCGCTGTTTCAGTTTGTTTCCCTTTCTTTTTTATCATCGTTTTCCATTTAGCCATGGCTTTTTCTGCTATTTCTTCTGCACTTTTCCACTCGTAGAACATATCCACCAGTTCTGCATAGCTTTTTGGCTTGCTGAGGCATAAATGCCGTATTAATTCCTTTGATCGGAGCCCATGTATGGCTCCCGATATTCTTTCTTCTTCAGGATATGCGCACCAGGTTTCGAGTTCTGTCTCCGTATCGCTTCAGAAAATCTTCTGCCTCTTCGTCTTCTTCTTGTTTTATATCATGCGCCCATAGGTAGGAGCCGAATTCTTCTTTCAATTGAGATTTGAAGTTTTCAGCATTGTGTATGCTTTCTTCGGGTAGGCTCTCGAGCCACTCCCTGGTCTTCCCATGTAGGAGATAAAGGATGAAATGGCAAACCATTGGACTGTTCCACCCCTCGGTTCGAGCCGCGTTGTCAACGTCTCTGAGGAAGGTGTCAACGTCGGAGGTGCCGTCATACCAGGGCAGTTCTTGCATCTCCAGTATTTTTACCGGGGGTACGTGCTTGCGGAGGTCCCTTGTAAACTGCACACATGACCCTTTGTACTTAGGCTCCGATCCCTTATGTTTAACCTTGTCTTTTTCGACTCCGGTCACAGAATTTGACTAAAGATACTGTGGGTTCAGGACACCGTACGGATAATACCACGTAGCATGCGCGTTACCGGGGTACGTGCTTGCGGAGGTCCCTTGTAAACTGCACACATGACCCTTTGTACTTAGGCTCCGATCCCTTATGTTTAACCTTGTCTTTTTCGACTCCGGTCACAGAATTTGACTGAAGATACTGTGGGTTCAGGACACCGTACGGATAATACCACGTAGCATGCGCGTTACCTGGGTAACTCCCGCCGAAAGGTGGCGCCCCCACGTACTGGGTTTGTGGGGTTCCGTATGGGTAAAGGTAACCTCCGTAATAAAACGACGGATATAAAGGTTGGTACGTCGTCGTCGGTACAACATTCGTTGTTGCGAACCCTGTCGGAGGTCCCTGATAGGTTGGGCACGGCAGGTAGGCCAACGTTGAACTTTTTAGTGTACCGGTGTCGCCTTCATGCCTGCCCTTGGTCTCCTCTTCTCTACCAAGGTCTTTCGCAGAGGGATGTAGGTTGGTCTCGTCCTTTGTTGCAAGATTGCCCCCTTCTGCTTGAACTTGGTTTCTGTGTTCCTTCTTGTTTTCACACATAGTTGGTTGTGGAACGTCTGTCACAGCGTCGTCGGGGTATTGTGCAGCGTTTCCCTCCGATCCAGGGATCGTGTCTTGCTTGTGGTTGCTTTCGTTTGCGCCTGGATTTATTTCCTTATTCAATTCCATAGTCTGGGGAGTTGATCGGCCTATTAACAGGTCATCTGGGTATGAATGATTCTCCTGCAATTCTGCGGAACCGGGTTCCTCAACTGGGAGAATCCCATTATCACTTTTATCTTGATCACAGGTAACGTTTGACCCATGCCGCCCTGGAAGGGAATCGGGGTTTGACATAATGCTTTTTTTTTATCGTGGCTGAGTTCGAACTTGGGAACAAAGGTCCCACGGATGGCGCCAATTTGTTTGATCAAATAATCGCACTATGACTCAACCAGATGTGTGAGTAGGTTTGGAGATGTTTTGTTGGCGATTCCCTTCCGGTCAGAGGGTCGAAGACCGCTTTACGCCTATTGTTTGTTGTTCCTAAGCCGTTCTGTGCGACTTAGGGTTCATGAGATAGTTTAGGGTTTTGTGTATATATTCGGAGGTCGAATATGTGTTGTTTATTTGGAGAGAATTGTATCATCATCTGCCGTAAGGCTTCCTCCTCTATTTATATAGAGGATAAAACTTGGAGAGGGGGATAAGAGAATTAGGGTAAATCTCTTCCTCTTTTGAGAATATCTTATTTCCTTCTTGAGGAAATTTCTGGTGATCTCTTTGCTAAATCGTGTCCGAGGTAATCGGGCCTTAAATATATTATTTATTCAGATAATCATAGAAAGTATCTATATCCGATCTTCTTGACATGTTTCCTCTCGGAGCTGGGTATTTGTTACCTAGGAAGCTCCGGAATGATTATGTGGGACGGAGGTTGAGCTCCGTTCTGGGTTAAGTAACTTTACCTGTACAAAGGTGGCTTCGTATCTGCTTCGGGTACGGAGCTAAAGCTCCGTATGGGGTATATCATCAAATACCAACTACCACTCAACCCTTAACCTAATCTTGGACACTTGAGCTCTCACACTTTATCTCCAGCCGTTTTTCAATTTCAAGGGTTTTTCACTACTCCAACTCATTTGAAGACTTGAAGATTATTTTTGGCTCTTGTTTAGTGATTGTAGCTACCTTGTAACCTCGATTTGGATTATTTCTCTAATTTGGTACATCATGTTCTCCTTTTTATTTGAATCTTCAGCTCTTTTCATTATGAGTAGCTAAATCTCTTACATCTATGAAGATGAAGTGAAACAATTAGTTATGGTTGCATAATATTTTGAATTCAAGTTGGTTTTACTTAACATTTTGTCAAGATCTTAATGAAGTGATTTCTTTTACTTAATCTTGTGTTCTTGGTGATATTTGTATTCTTCGATAGTGGTACTAGTTGAATACATTTATTATTTTAGTTGTTTGTCTATGAATAACTCTTGCTAGGTCATGGTATGATAGTAAAGAATACAAGTTTAATAGAAATTGTTTTGTTAAGTGGATTTAACGGTTGGTGGTACCACGTTTCTTTCACAAAGATAAAATTGTTATTTAAATAATCAAACCAACTAGTTAGTTCAAGGAATTGTAATTGTAACACCCCAACCACGGCGGAATGATGAGATGTACAGAAAGTCGAGTATTCAAAACAAAGGATAATAGATAACATTCACCATATCTTTAGTTGATAAAAATAATTTTACAATGCACAAGCATGTGAACCAATTCCCAAGTACAATACGTCTACCATACTTGGATATTGAGTCCACGAAACAAATAACAAATACATGAGATGATATACTACAATGATCAAGGCGGATTCCATTTCCCGTCACAAGGTTTGATCTTTGACTCCAAAGTGCAATGCAAACAATCATGATGCATATAATTCCTCAAAGCTTATGCTAATTCCTGAAAAGCATGAAGAAAAAGTGTCAACTACAAAAACGTAGTTGGTGAGTGCATAGGTTTACAAGTAAATCTCGTTACATATCCATTTCAAAATAGTTGAGAAATCCATGGTAAATTATAACGTTTGACCCATGCCGCCCTGGAAGGGAATCGGGGTTTGACATAATGCTTTTTTTTTATCGTGGCTGAGTTCGAACTTGGGAACAAAGGTCCCACGGATGGCGCCAATTTGTTTGATCAAATAATCGCACTATGACTCAACCAGATGTGTGAGTAGGTTTGGAGATGTTTTGTTGGCGATTCCCTTCCGGTCAGAGGGTCGAAGACCGCTTTACGCCTATTGTTTGTTGTTCCTAAGCCGTTCTGTGCGACTTAGGGTTCATGAGATAGTTTAGGGTTTTGTGTATATATTCGGAGGTCGAATATGTGTTGTTTATTTGGAGAGAATTGTATCATCATCTGCCGTAAGGCTTCCTCCTCTATTTATATAGAGGATAAAACTTGGAGAGGGGGATAAGAGAATTAGGGTAAATCTCTTCCTCTTTTGAGAATATCTTATTTCCTTCTTGAGGAATTTCTGGTGATCTCTTTGCTAAATCGTGTCCGAGGTAATCGGGCCTTAAATATATTATTTATTCAGATAATCATAGAAAGTATCTATATCCGATCTTCTTGACATGTTTCCTCTCGGAGCTGGGTATTTGTTACCTAGGAAGCTCCGGAATGATTATGTGGGACGGAGGTTGAGCTCCGTTCTGGGTTAAGTAACTTTACCTGTACAAAGGTGGCTTCGTATCTGCTTCGGGTACGGAGCTAAAGCTCCGTATGGGGTATATCATCAAATACCAACTACCACTCAACCCTTAACCTAATCTTGGACACTTGAGCTCTCACACTTTATCTCCAGCCGTTTTTCAATTTCAAGGGTTTTTCACTACTCCAACTCATTTGAAGACTTGAAGATTATTTTTGGCTCTTGTTTAGTGATTGTAGCTACCTTGTAACCTCGATTTGGATTATTTCTCTAATTTGGTACATCATGTTCTCCTTTTTATTTGAATCTTCAGCTCTTTTCATTATGAGTAGCTAAATCTCTTACATCTATGAAGATGAAGTGAAACAATTAGTTATGGTTGCATAATATTTTGAATTCAAGTTGGTTTTACTTAACATTTTGTCAAGATCTTAATGAAGTGATTTCTTTTACTTAATCTTGTGTTCTTGGTGATATTTGTATTCTTCGATAGTGGTACTAGTTGAATACATTTATTATTTTAGTTGTTTGTCTATGAATAACTCTTGCAAGGTCATGGTATGATAGTAAAGAATACAAGTTTAATAGAAATTGTTTTGTTAAGTGGATTTAACGGTTGGTGGTACCACGTTTCTTTCACAAAGATAAAATTGTTATTTAAATAATCAAACCAACTAGTTAGTTCAAGGAATTGTAATTGTAACACCCCAACCACGGCGGAATGATGAGATGTACAGAAAGTCGAGTATTCAAAACAAAGGATAATAGATAACATTCACCATATCTTTAGTTGATAAAAATAATTTTACAATGCACAAGCATGTGAACCAATTCCCAAGTACAATACGTCTACCATACTTGGATATTGAGTCCACGAAACAAATAACAAATACATGAGATGATATACTACAATGATCAAGGCGGATTCCATTTCCCGTCACAAGGTTTGATCTTTGACTCCAAAGTGCAATGCAAACAATCATGATGCATATAATTCCTCAAAGCTTATGCTAATTCCTGAAAAGCATGAAGAAAAAGTGTCAACTACAAAAACGTAGTTGGTGAGTGCATAGGTTTACAAGTAAATCTAGTTACATATCCATTTCAAAATAGTTGAGAAATCCATGGTAAATTATAACGTTCTCATTTGTCACATTTATCGTGAGAGAAAAATATATCAATCGATTAATCATTTATCATACCAAAACCATTTGGTCATCAATACTTTAATATTGCCAAATTCAACAACCTTCAAGATTCCATATAAGGTCCAATACCCAAACCGTATGTTCATCAAGATTCCATAGAATTTGGTTTCGAATGAATGGAATAGGAAATAGGAAAACAAAAGATTCATTAAGGCTCGGATTAAACTCCTGCGCGAGTTAAAGAAATCACTTCTTTGTCTTTCGTTGCCCAATGGACTCCAACTTTCAATGACGTCAATATATGTCGCACCGACTTAGATAATAATGAATATCTGTTTGTGTATGCGTGTTAGAATAGAGATATCGCACCAAATTTCGGAGCTACAATCCCCAGAATGTGTCGTCTAGAATGTATATCGGAATGTGTTCTATCGGCGTCGTCGAATCGTAATTTGGCTTTAATACCACTCGTCTTTCATAAGTCTCCAACTTCATTCGACGTTTACATATGTTTCGCACCATTTCAGATCGAATACCAAGGTTATGCGTAGTTTCTAAGAGGATAGAGTCGCGTCATATCTTGGGTCTACAATTCTCAGAGTATATCGTCCAACGTACGTGGAAAGATGCTCCACCGATGACATCGCCGTTGTCATATGTCCATAATGAATAGTGGTGTCATAAGAAATAGAATGTGGGATAATTTCCAAAAGAGCACAAGTGAACGAATGACGGAGGGGTATTTAATGGCAACTTTCATACTTAGAAAATATCTAATTCATAGTGAATTTCTCAGGGACAATCACTAGTTCTCAAGCGGTCAAATCTCGACACACAATATCTATCTTTATAGTAAGGACTAGCCACATCATCATCATATCGTGCAAATACTAGTTCTCAATAGTCAAATCTTAGAGCATAACAACTATCCCAATAATAAGGCACAACTATATAATCATTAAATCGTTCATGCACTAGCCCTCAATTAGCTCAATCTTAGGGCGCAATAACTATCTCCATAGTAAGGCATGACTACATAATCATCGCAATATTCACGCGCTAGTTTCAAATAGCTCAAACTTAGAGAGTAAAGGCTCTTATATCCATATCGTCCATGAAATTTCATATCAACTCGTCAGGCCTATATTTTCTTTCTAAATCGATCATAAATAGTCAACGTCATTACTCAATAAATTGAACAAGTCATACCCCAAAATGATTCGTGCCTTATAATAATCTCATTATTTTAAAGTGCATATGCAACTTAAAGTTCAACATCATGAATCGTAAGGCTTTTACGCATGCATTTCTCCCCTAATTTCCACATTGCACATTCCAAACTTTCACATTGATATTTCAAACTTTCACATTGCACATTACGACTTTCACATTGCACACTATAAGCTTTCACATTGCAATCAAATCATGCCCAAATTCACATGTTATAGCATAGAGTAGCATGTATCAACGAATGCCTTTTCAATCTTATATTCATTTCACTTCTAATGTGCAAAAGGGGAATCCTACTAAACTAGCATAATCCTCAAGTAAGGCAAGTCTCGAATCGCTATATATGCTTAGGTGAATGTCTAAATGCAACACGTATGCTCATAAAAACGGATTTATTAAAGATCTTTTTTTTTTTTTTTTTTTTGAAAAGGAATCCTTTTGAACATAAGTCCAAGTGGCCGTTTGAGTTTTACATGGTCCTCTCATAATTAAACGTAGATTCATGACTTTACGTTAATTATGGTCCTACCATGTAAAGCTCAAACTAAACCGCTTAACCTTATGCTCGACTCGACTATAAAAATTCGTTTTGAAAAGTGGCTATAGTTTTGGGATTCCCGGGAGAACCCCAATGTTCTCTATAACCTTAGGCTCTGATACCATTTTCTGTAACACCCCAACCACGGCGGAATGATGAGATGTACAGAAAGTCGAGTATTCAAAACAAAGGATAATAGATAGCATTCACCATAGCTTTAGTTGATAAAAATAATTTTACAATGCACAAGCATGTGAACCAATTCCCAAGTACAATACGTCTACCATACTTGGATATTGAGTCCACGAAACAAATAACAAATACATGAGATGATATACTACAATGATCAAGGCGGATTCCATTGCCCGTCACAAGGTTTGATCTTTGACTCCAAAGTGCAATGCAAACAATCATGATGCATATAATTCCTCAAAGCTTATGCTAATTCCTGAAAAGCATGAAGAAAAAGTGTCAACTACGAAAACGTAGTTGGTGAGTGCATAGGTTTACAAGTAAATCTCGTTACATATCCATTTCAAAATAGTTGAGAAATCCATGGTAAATTATAACGTTCTCATTTGTCACATTTATCATGAGAGAAAAATATATCAATCGATTAATCATTTATCATACCAAAACCATTTGGTCATCAATACTTCAATATTACCAAATTCAACAACCTTCAAGATTCCATATAAGGTCCAATACCCAAACCGTATGTTCAATCAATAATTTCCATCCACAGCAATAATAATTTCCATTCCGCCAAAAGGCATAATTCGATGAGTATATGCTTGAGCCACTACTAAGACCATTTACATGTCCCAACAACATAATATTCCATTTCAGAGCACAAGCTGTCAATCAAGTGCTTTAATCACAATTGGGGTCGTGCCATGGAGACGACCAATAATATATACAGATAGTTAGAGCACCGCGTGGTCGGACTGGCAATGAAGGTGGCCACAAAGGCAAACCAAACATTCCACCGTTACCTATTTAGTGGGTGAGTGGACGACTCCTAGTTGCGCAACCCTCTAACTACAGGCCTCCACTATCGGAGTTAAATAGTAGTGTACTGAAGTATCACAGTTTGACAGAACTCAAGCTCATCGTATAACTTATAACACATTGAACATACAATATATCCCATTTCATAATCATTCTTTCAAGAATCATTTCATATATATAAAACCATTTTATTTATCATGCTTTTCACCCCGAAAGTAAAACACATAAAAGAGTTTGAAAGGGGGCTATGACTCACCTTGATATGCCGCATATTATATTCACTTATCTAAAATGGGTACTTCCCATCTATCGCTTCCTTGATCATATATCTGTCATATTCCTCAATCACATTCCAAGCCAAGACTATCCCTACGATAGGACTAATATACGTAAGTTCCTATCTTAAGCCATCACTAAGAAATGCCACTTTCATTATGTTGTCATAAATTTTGGGATCCAAGTATATTGTTACTATTTGCATCTTTTTGGTTGTAGAGAGTGTTGGTGTAAAAGGGTCACTTTCATTATACATGTAGTTATAAGTTGTTAGAATTTCGGTAACTTGCCTTTGATTATCATGGTTCCCATTGTGTGCTTTGCTTGATTATAATATTTGACATTAGTAACTTCATAATATTAATATTTATGAATACTTTCTGATTTATAACTATTTATTTAATTTAATATTATTTAATTAATTATTTATTCATTTTCTTGATTTATTAACCAAATAATTCTTTAAAAATACTTTTAAGTACCTCACTTGCCTTTATAATTCGTGGCTAATTATATTTGGGTTATATTCTGATTTTTATGCTTTTTAACTTAGAATATTGTGATATATATATTTATTTATGTAATTTTTCTATTAATTTAGAAATAGTTATTAATTAGTGATTTTCACTTACTTAATTATTTCTAATTTATATGACATTTGTTCTTTGACTTAAAATGATTTTATTCCAGTAGGCTTTAGTCACTTTCATCATTGGTTGTGATTATTTAACCAAATAATTCTTTAAAAATACTTTTAAGTACCTCACTTGCCTTTATAATTCGTGGCTAATTATATTTGGGTTATATTCTGATTTTTATGCTTTTTAACTTAGAATATTGTGATATATATATTTATTTATGTAATTTTTCTATTAATTTAAAATAGTTATTAATTAGTGATTTTCACTTACTTAATTATTTCTAATTTATATGACATTTGTTCTTTGACTTAAAATGATTTTATTCCAGTAGGCTTTAGTCACTTTCATCATTGGTTGTGATTATTTAACCAAATAATTCTTTAAAAATACTTTTAAGTACCTCACTTGCCTTTATAATTCGTGGCTAATTATATTTGGGTTATATTCTGATTTTTATGCTTTTTAACTTAGAATATTGTGATATATATATTTATTTATGTAATTTTTCTATTAATTTAGAAATAGTTATTAATTAGTGATTTTCACTTACTTAATTATTTCTAATTTATATGACATTTGTTCTTTGACTTAAAATGATTTTATTCCAGTAGGCTTTAGTCACTTTCATCATTGGTTGTGATTATTAACCAAATAATTCTTTAAAAATACTTTTAAGTACCTCACTTGCCTTTATAATTCGTGGCTAATTATATTTGGGTTATATTCTGATTTTTATGCTTTTTAACTTAGAATATTGTGATATATATATTTATTTATGTAATTTTTCTATTAATTTAGAAATAGTTATTAATTAGTGATTTTCACTTACTTAATTATTTCTAATTTATATGACATTTGTTCTTTGACTTAAAATGATTTTATTCCAGTAGGCTTTAGTCACTTTCATCATTGGTTGTGATTATTAACCAAATAATTCTTTAAAAATACTTTTAAGTACCTCACTTGCCTTTATAATTCGTGGCTAATTATATTTGGGTTATATTCTGATTTTTATGCTTTTTAACTTAGAATATTGTGATATATATATTTATTTATGTAATTTTTCTATTAATTTAGAAATAGTTATTAATTAGTGATTTTCACTTACTTAATTATTTCTAATTTATATGACATTTGTTCTTTGACTTAAAATGATTTTATTCCAGTAGGCTTTAGTCACTTTCATCATTGGTTGTGATTATTAACCAAATAATTCTTTAAAAATACTTTTAAGTACCTCACTTGCCTTTATAATTCGTGGCTAATTATATTTGGGTTATATTCTGATTTTTATGCTTTTTAACTTAGAATATTGTGATATATATATTTATTTATGTAATTTTTCTATTAATTTAAAATAGTTATTAATTAGTGATTTTCACTTACTTAATTATTTCTAATTTATATGACATTTGTTCTTTGACTTAAAATGATTTTATTCCAGTAGGCTTTAGTCACTTTCATCATTGGTTGTGATTATTAACCAAATAATTCTTTAAAAATACTTTTAAGTACCTCACTTGCCTTTATAATTCGTGGCTAATTATATTTGGGTTATATTCTGATTTTTATGCTTTTTAACTTAGAATATTGTGATATATATATTTATTTATGTAATTTTTCTATTAATTTAAAATAGTTATTAATTAGTGATTTTCACTTACTTAATTATTTCTAATTTATATGACATTTGTTCTTTGACTTAAAATGATTTTATTCCAGTAGGTTTTAGTCACTTTCATCATTGGTTGTGATTATTTAACCAATTTCATGATTTATATACTTTATTTATTTATTTATTTATTTACCTTTTTAATTATCATTTAAATTTAATAATTAATAGAAATTCTTAGAAATCACCACATAACTTTTTGGGCTAAAAATCCCAGCCCTTTTAGGCAACTTTTACCATGGGAAAAATCATATCAATTCAACCTCTCTTGTGTCTTGCTCATTTAGAGGATTCTAAGCTTATAATCGTTTACCGAAATAGTGATTTAAGCCTCATTTTTCAAGCAATTCAAATGCGTCAAAATGGATTTTCATCCTTATTTCATTATTTACAGAATGTTCATTATATTTTGGTGTCTTAAGTCGTGATAGTGGTGGTGGTGTGATATGTGCAAATTAAAGCTTTCGGTTAGTGCTTATATGAACCGAATTAGTGACTTGTAGGCTTGTCTTTGCCATTTAATAACCAAGTTAAGTTTTATAACTTTTATTTGACATATTCTCAGTAGGTTTATGATACTTTTTGTTACGAGATTGTTGGAGTTGATTAAAGTTGCAATCTAGTGACTTTTAGCTTATTTTGTTGTGGAGAACTTTTACTTGAAATTTTCTGTTTTAACACTTATTTTCATAAAATGTTGAGTAGTCATTTTTGGTTAAGTTGAATTATTTGGACGTTGGTGATTTTTATACAGAGACATATATGTGTCCTATATTTATGTGAATATTTGCTAAATTTTTAGACATTGTTTACTACCTCTAAAAATTACAAAACCAAAGTTGGTCAGGATGCTTGCTGCTATGCGACCCAAAATATTTTATAAAAGATTTCGATGATGAACATTTAAGAAAAATCTCCCAATTTTATTTTAAGTTAGGGACACTTTGAACTCAGTTCATACCAAGTTTAAACTTCTGAAACCTATTAGTTAAGAAATTAAAAATCGTCAAAGTTGACTCAACATTAAGACAAAAATCCAGTTTTGACCACTTTTGGTAGAAAAATCATATCTTTGGTTTGGTTTAGTATTTTTGAGTGATTCCAGTTGGAGGTTAAACGTAACTCTTTTATCTACAACTTTTATTTTGAAAGTTTTGCTTGAAACGGCCCTCAAATGTTCAGTTTATCCGTCCAAAGACAGAAGAATAATTCTGTCAGAAAGTATTTGGGTCCAAACAACTCACCAATGACCATTCTTGCTTTATTAATACTTGAGTTCATCATTTACAAGATTAATACTTTATTTTTATATTTCAACATCAAATTTCCAGATTATTATACTTCTTTTAACATATTTTTCACTTAATACAAGTCCATCCATCTCATAATCCAACAACAAGATTCAACTTTCTTAGATCTAACATGCATTCATTCAAATCAACACTTTTCAATACCAATCTTTATAGATCTAACATCTACAACATAAAAACATCTTTTTAATGAAAAATCTCAGAAATATATTCTTCAAAATATACAAAAACATATAGATCTATCAAAAGGAAAATCACTTTAAAAGCTATTAATCTATAACAACACTTTTGGGTCTTAAACTTGTTGAATCCTTGGATCTTTCTCATAGATTTCGACATGCATATGCATGAGGAGAAAGATCCTATCAACTTTGCCTTCATCAAGTGTATATTACAAAGAAAATAAGAAGAAAACATAAACTTTTGATAAGATCTCTGAAAAATAAGCAAGAACAAGATAGATCTAGTAAAGAGATGAAGATTTATACCCTTGAAGAACTTGGTTTTGATGGTGAAAAAGTGCAGAAAATTCGTGGCCTCCAAACCTTCAAACAACCCTAATCTAAGCCTTAAACAACCCTTGAACCTTGCTTGGATTAACCCTTTATTAATCTAACTTAAAACCCTTATTATTAATGTAAGTTTAGATGAATTTTTCTTCCTTTTTCTTGCTTGGGGGCTGCCGAAAATAGAGAGAAAAGAAGAAGGGAGAAAGTTGTTTTGAGAGAGTAAAAGTTGTGTGTGTTGGGAGTGTGAAGGGATTTGAGTGTGGTGTGAAGTTAGTATGGGAAAACACAAGAATAAAAGAAGCTAGATGGTTTCTAATTGGTGGAGTTGTATGGGGGGAAAGGGGGGACGGCCAAAGGGCAAAGGGAGGAGTTTTTAGGTTTTGATTTTGTATTTTTAAGTGTAAGTGTGTATGTATGTGTTGTAAGGTTAATTTGTATTTATTTGTGGTGTAACTTAATTTTTGTTCTAGCATCTATATGTGTATGTGTCGTGTATATATATATATATACTTACATTTGCATTTTTAATTTAGATTACATACTTTATTTTTATATCTCTCAACATCAAATTTCCAGATTATTATACTTCTTTTAACATATTTTTCACTTAATACAAGTCCATCCATCTCATAATCCAACAACAAGATTCAACTTTCTTAGATCTAACATGCATTCATTCAAATCAACACTTTTCAATACCAATCTTTATAGATCTAACATCTACAACATAAAAACATCTTTTTAATGAAAAATCTCAGAAATATATTCTTCAAAATATACAAAAACATATAGATCTATCAAAAGGAAAATCACTTTAAAAGCTATTAATCTATAACAACACTTTTGGGTCTTAAACTTGTTGAATCCTTGGATCTTTCTCATAGATTTCGACATGCATATGCATGAGGAGAAAGATCCTATCAACTTTGCCTTCATCAAGTGTATATTACAAAGAAAATAAGAAGAAAACATAAACTTTTGATAAGATCTCTGAAAAATAAGCAAGAACAAGATAGATCTAGTAAAGAGATGAAGATTTATACCCTTGAAGAACTTGGTTTTGATGGTGAAAAAGTGCAGAAAATTCGTGGCCTCCAAACCTTCAAACAACCCTAATCTAAGCCTTAAACAACCCTTGAACCTTGCTTGGATTAACCCTTTATTAATCTAACTTAAAACCCTTATTATTAATGTAAGTTTAGATGAATTTTTCTTCCTTTTTCTTGCTTGGGGGCTGCCGAAAATAGAGAGAAAAGAAGAAGGGAGAAAGTTGTTTTGAGAGAGTAAAAGTTGTGTGTGTTGGGAGTGTGAAGGGATTTGAGTGTGGTGTGAAGTTAGTATGGGAAAACACAAGAATAAAAGAAGCTAGATGGTTTCTAATTGGTGGAGTTGTATGGGGGGAAAGGGGGGACGGCCAAAGGGCAAAGGGAGGGGTTTTTAGGTTTTGATTTTGTATTTTTAAGTGTAGGTGTGTATGTATGTGTTGTAAGGTTAATTTGTATTTATTTGTGGTGTAACTTAATTTTTGTTCTAGCATCTATATGTGTATGTGTCGTGTATATATATATATATATAGTACTTACATTTGCATTTTTAATTTGTTACATAAGCCTTCATTTATAAATTTGTATGTACTTTGATACTTATATATACTTACATATGCCTTTACTAAGGTTTCAAGCACTTTCATGTACTTATGAGTTTATAAATACCCTTTTGAGATGGTGATTATATATTTGTGCTCAAATGTACTTCAATTAGCTTGGTGTTTGAATCGTTGGACATTCATAAGATTGTTGATTGTTATCTCAACTTGTGAGACTCACATTATTATTTATATAACTTAACTTCTCGAAATAAAGTTTTTGGTTCATTGACATTTCGTCAAGTCCAATTAGGACTAATATATAGCTTGATATTGTCTTGAATGATTATTGTTATTGTTTATGGCATTTCTAAGATAGCTAGTCATTTACGGTATTTCATTGAACTAGAGGGCAATTATCACTATGCCTTAAATGTCTAGAAGGTCAATTCTCTTAATAAACCTCTAGGGATAATTGTCTAGACAAGTCAAGTAAATTATCCTAGTCGGGATTTTGAGGGTTGTTACAGTAATAAGGTTGGTGGTACCACTTGTTGCAAGAAATTGGGTTGATTAGGTGATTTAGTCGATTTTACAAACGTAGGTGGTACCCGTTTGTGTCTTGTCTTGTCACGATTATTATTACCAACATATATGAATTTTGAGCTTAACCTATATGCAACCTAGACTTTTTGTGGAACGGATTCGACATAGATGGCTTTTTAATTATTGTTTACAACTCAAACTATTTTCGTGTGCTCTCGCTAATACCGGTTGAGTACTTTATTTTACTTGTTCATTAACTGGCTTCAAAAACGCAAAGTGACAACTCGGTCACACCAAAACCTTCTTTTGATTCACATTTTAACAACCTTGAGTGCAACATTCAGTCCTTGTGTTCGATCCTGGTCTTGCCAGTTAGCTATATTACATACGAACGGGTACACTGCCCGTAAGTGTGTTGTAGTCAGCGGTAGATCTTGTTATAAATTTTAAACTAGATTTCAGACATCAACCACCTTATACACGTCGCAAATTTTATGCATCTTTAAGTTCTCCGGGGCAACGCCCGGATAAAAAACTAGCTGCATACAAACCACAACGACGAATTGCTATACTTACTAGAAAATAGGTGAAAAGGCATATATATACCTCATGTGCAATATACTTGTGGGACTTAACGAGGAACAACGGAAAATAAAGGTAAAATCGAACGAAGATATAAAATGAGAGTTTGGTGATATAAATTGGAAAATAAACACAAGTATTATATAAAAATAAAAAATCAGGATGATCGTGGTAATACCTAAAAAATAAATCATTGTTATATGTTTAATGGAGGAAGAGTAATACTTTGATTGTAGTAACCATCAAAGATTTTTTTTTCTTTTTACACTAATAAACAACAGAATAAAACAAATAATACCAAGTTAAAATCTTGAGCACATGACAAAAACCATAAGATCACTAGACCTTAACTTGGCCGATTCTAGAAATAGCTTCACTGTTTTCATCCATGAAAATTTACATACACCGATTTTAAAGTAGATTAAGATCCTTTAAAATTAAAAACAACTTTATAGGTAAAATTGTAGGATTTTGACCTTTAGATTTAAATCAAAGGTTAAGATTTAAAATTATATTTGAATTATATCTTTTGATTTTAGTTTAATGATTAAAATCTTCTAAACTTTACTTTATTTTCAATTTTAATCAAAGGTTAAGATTTAAAATTATATTTGAATTATATCTTTTGATTTTAGTTTAATGATTGAAATCTTCTAAACTTTACTTTATTTTCAATTTTAAAAAATGTTTATCAAAATAAAAAATCAGGATGATCGTGGTAATACCTAAAAAATAAATCATTGTTATATGTTTAATGGAGGAAGAGTAATACTTTGATTGTAGTAACCATCAAAGATTTTTTTTTCTTTTTACACTAATAAACAACATAATAAAACAAATAATACCAAGTTAAAATCTTGAGCACATGACAAAAACCATAAGATCACTAGACCTTAACTTGGCCGATTCTAGAAATAGCTTCACTGTTTTCATCCATGAAAATTTACATACACCGATTTTAAAGTAGATTAAGATCCTTTAAAATTAAAAACAACTTTATAGGTAAAATTGTAGGATTTTGACCTTTAGATTTAAATCAAAGGTTAAGATTTAAAATTATATTTGAATTATATCTTTTGATTTTAGTTTAATGATTAAAATCTTCTAAACTTTACTTTATTTTCAATTTTAAAATTAAAAACAACTTTATAGGTAAAATTGTAGGATTTTGACCTTTAGATTTAAATCAAAGGTTAAGATTTAAAATTATATTTGAATTATATCTTTTGATTTTAGTTTAATGATTAAAATCTTCTAAACTTTACTTTATTTTCAATTTTAAAAATAAAAACAACTTTATAGGTAAAATTGTAGGATTTTGACCTTTAGATTTAAATCAAAGGTTAAGATATAAAATGAGAGTTTGGTGATATAAATTGGAAAATAAACACAAGTATTATATAAAAATAAAAAATCAGGATGATCGTGGTAATACCTAAAAAATAAATCATTGTTATATGTTTAATGGAGGAAGAGTAATACTTTGATTGTAGTAACCATCAAAGATTTTTTTTTCTTTTTACACTAATAAACAACATAATAAAACAAATAATACCAAGTTAAAATCTTGAGCACATGACAAAAACCATAAGATCACTAGACCTTAACTTGGCCGATTCTAGAAATAGCTTCACTGTTTTCATCCATGAAAATTTACATACACCGATTTTAAAGTAGATTAAGATCCTTTAAAATTAAAAACAACTTTATAGGTAAAATTGTAGGATTTTGACCTTTAGATTTAAATCAAAGGTTAAGATTTAAAATTATATTTGAATTATATCTTTTGATTTTAGTTTAATGATTAAAATCTTCTAAACTTTACTTTATTTTCAATTTTAAAAGATGTTTATCAAAATAAAGTAGCTAATTGAGAAAGTGTTTCGTTCTTTAGTCACCTGTAGTAAAGTAGTCCCCAGTTTTAAAAACCACTTTCTAGTTAAAACCATTGATTTGTGGTAAGGCTGGCAATTTTGACACGAAACCTGTTAACACGACACGACACGACATGTTCTTAACAGGTTTCATATTTCACCTTACCAGGTTTCGTGTCTTAATACACGAATATTAACAGGTCTTAACAGGTCAAAACCTGTTAATACTTGTTAGGACATGTTAAGATTTTTAATATAATAATATATGTATATCGTATACATGTAAAACATTACATATAGTCAGATGATGTAACTTTCCTCTTTCCTCTTTCACTTTACCTTCCCACCAACCCACACTCCCATTCTTTTTCGTTTGTCTTCTTTCATTCATAATTTCTACTCCTATTGTTAATCCATACATATTACTTTGAATATCTAAGAAGATATTCTTCAACTTTCAGATCTGATCCTAACCATCATCCTCATCAACGTTATTCTTTCTACTTTTTTTCCCTATAGATCTAGGTTTATTTCTTCTTTATCTTTACTTTTCTATAGATCCGTGGTTTATTACTTTAAACTTGATGATTCAGCATTGTTTAAATCGCATGTTTCATAATTGAAACCGAAAAATTGGTATATAATTAAACAAAAATTGTATTAATAACTTTAAGAAATTATTTGTATGTATATTTGTGTGTTTGTATTTCAAGGGTTGTATGAATCTGAACTTTTATTGGATTTGTGTGAATCTGGTAAATATTTTGTATATGTACTTTTGTATAAGAATTTGGTTTTTGTATAGAGATCTAATATACATATGAAGATCGATAGAGATATGATTATGAAATGTGTTGACATCTCCAGAAAGAAGAAAGAAAAAATAAACAGGTTTCTTAACAGGTTTAACAGGTCAAAACCTGTTAATACTTGTTAGGACATGTTAAGATTTTTAATATAATAATATATGTATATCGTATACATGTAAAACATTACATATAGTCAGATGATGTAACTTTCCTCTTTCCTCTTTCACTTTACCTTCCCACCAACCCACACTCCCATTCTTTTTCGTTTGTCTTCTTTCATTCATAATTTCTACTCCTATTGTTAATCCATACATATTACTTTGAATATCTAAGAAGATATTCTTCAACTTTCAGATCTGATCCTAACCATCATCCTCATCAACGTTATTCTTTCTACTTTTTTTCCCTATAGATCTAGGTTTATTTCTTCTTTATCTTTACTTTTCTATAGATCCGTGGTTTATTACTTTAAACTTGATGATTCAGCATTGTTTAAATCGCATGTTTCATAATTGAAACCGAAAAATTGGTATATAATTAAACAAAAATTGTATTAATAACTTTAAGAAATTATTTGTATGTATATTTGTGTGTTTGTATTTCAAGGGTTGTATGAATCTGAACTTTTATTGGATTTGTGTGAATCTGGTAAATATTTTGTATATGTACTTTTGTATAAGAATTTGGTTTTTGTATAGAGATCTAATATACATATGAAGATCGATAGAGATATGATTATGAAATGTGTTGACATCTCCAGAAAGAAGAAAGAAAAAATAAACAGGTTTCTTAACAGGTTTTTATCGTGTTACCTATTAATTTTCGTGTTGTGTTCGTGTTAGGGAAAAATGACACGATTACTTATCGTTCGTGTTCAACCCCAAATTTGGGAATCAGAATTGTACTACTACTACTCTACCATCTTCTTCCTGTATTTTTTTTTCTTTTTTCTCTGAAATCATATACATACAGACAAAATGGACACCAAAATCAATTCAACGGACAACAATCAAAACGGCGGCGAGGTCGGATGTCTGCCATCACAGGGCGTCGTATCCAGCGGCGTCCAGACATCATCCTTGCACTCAGGAAGCATGGAAGCGACACTTGGGCGTCACCTAGCTCGGCGCCTAGTCCAGATCGGAATCTCCGACGTGTTCTCGGTTCCGGGAGACTTCAACTTGACATTACTTGACCACCTGATAGCAGAGCCAGGGCTGAACTTAGTGGGTTGTTGTAACGAACTAAACGCTACGCGAGGAGACGTGGGGTTGGAGCGTGTGTGGTAACGTTTACGGTGGGGGGGCTGAGTGTATTGAATGCAATAGCAGGGGCATATAGTGAGAATCTGCCTTTGATATGTATCGTCGGTGGTCCTAATTCCAATGATTACGGCACCAACAGAATCCTCCATCATACCATCGGTTTGCCTGATTTTTCTCAGAAGCTTCGCTGCTTTCAAACAGTATATTAGTAATTATTATTAGAAGTATAAAAGGAAGAATAAACCCGATTGGGGTTAGATTTCGTTCACAAACCCTTTTTTTAGTTTCTTAAACCCTTGTGTCACCTTAAATAATGGCCGTCTGCAGCCGGCATTGCCCTCTATGCGGCCTACAAAACGTTCGGCGGTGGAGGAGGAGGAGGGGGTTTTTGGTCATATTGGAAGAATGATAAAAACGTTTTGTAGGCTGCATAGAGGGCAATGCCGGCTGCAGCGGATACTGCTACGGCGAGTAAGGGTTTCGATACGGCCATTATTTGAGGTGACACAAGGGTTTAAGAAACTAAAAAAAAGGGTTTGTGAACGAAATCTAACCCCAATCGGGTTTATTCTTCCTTTTATACTAGATAATTTGATTGTTTCTGTATATATTTAGTAATTATTATTAGAAGTATAAAAGGAAGAATAAACCCGATTGGGGTTAGATTTCGTTCACAAACCCTTTTTTTAGTTTCTTAAACCCTTGTGTCACCTTAAATAGTCCGTTGCAGCACATTGCCCTCTATGCGGCCTACAAAACGTTCGGCGGCGGTGGAGGAGGAGGAGGGGGTTTTTGGTCATATTGGAAGAATGATAAAAACGTTTTGTAGGCTGCATAGAGGGCAATGCCGGCTGCAGCGGATACTGCTACGGCGAGTAAGGGTTTCGATACGGCCATTATTTGAGGTGACACAAGGGTTTAAGAAACTAAAAAAAAGGGGTTTGTGAACGAAATCTAACCCCAATCGGGTTTATTCTTCCTTTTATACTAGATAATTTGATTGTTTCTGTATGTATCTTAGTAATTATTATTATGAGTACTATATATGGAGTGATTGAATTTAAATGAAATGTTAGGCTGTAGTGAACAATTTGGAAGATGCACATGATTTGATTGATACTGCGATTTCTACCGCTTTGAAAGAAAGCAAGCCTGTTTATATCAGCATCAGCTGCAACTTACCTGCTATTCCTCATCCCACCTTTATTCGAGAACCCGTCCCCTTTTCTCTCTCGCCCAAGTGAGTTGAGTTGACTTAGTTCTATACCGTATTCCCTCCCTCCCTTCCTCACCGTTTACATATACTCATTCACTTCTATGTCTTCTTCGGTAGGTTGAGTAATCAGATGGGATTAGAAGCAGCTATTCAGGCAGCAGCAGAGTTTTTGAATAAGGCTGTCAAACCCGTGATGGTTGGTGGCCCTAAATTGCGCGTTGCCAATGCATGTAACGCGTTTGTTGAAATGGCTGACTCGTCTGGCTATGCCGTTGCTGTGATGCCGTCTGGTAAAGGGCTTGTTCCTGAGCACCATCCTCGTTTCATTGGCACTTACTGGGGTGCTGTAAGCACGGCGTTTTGTGCAGAAATTGTCGAATCTGCTGATGCTTACTTCTTTGCTGGACCTATATTCAATGATTACAGCTCTGTGGGTTACTCTCTCCTCCTCAAAAAGGAAAAGGCAATTATCGTGCAGCCTGATCGAGTAGTGATCGGTAACGGGCCGACTTTTGGCTGTGTCTTGATGAAGGATTTCTTGCTAGGTTTGGCAAAGAGGCTTAAGAAGAACACAACTGCTTATGAGAATTACCATAGGATCTACGTGCCTGAAGGGCATACTGTCAAGTGTGATCCTAAGGAGCCCTTGAGGGTCAATGTTCTGTTTGAGCACATACAGAGCATGTTGTCGTCTGATACGGCTGTGATTGCCGAAACTGGGGATTTCTGGTTCAATTGCCAGAAGCTAAAACTACCAAAAGGATGTGGGTAAGATTTCTTACAATTCCAAAATTACCTAGGTGTGTCATGTAAATAGATCATTGTTAGTCATGGTAAAAAGGGTAATTTTCTGGTATCGGTTAAAGCTGATCTACTTGGCCTGACCCGCAAATGGTTTATTCTTTGATGTAGGACATTGCACCCTTTTTAGATATTCACTTTGGGCGATTTTTTTTTATCTTATTCCATTTCACCTGATTTTTTTATTTGAACCTTTGGTGATATGACATAACGTAAATGGACTCCTTCATAAGCTAGTACCCTGCTACATTTTAATGTTTGAATACCTGCTGATAGTTACTGGTTTTGCAGGTATGAGTTTCAGATGCAATATGGGTCGATTGGTTGGTCAGTGGGCGCTACACTTGGGTACGCGCAGGCTGCAACTGATAAACGAGTCATTGCTTGCATTGGTGATGGTAGCTTCCAGGTTACTGCCCAAGATTTGTCCACAATGCTGCGATGTGGGCAGAACACAATTATCTTTCTGATTAACAATGGTGGTTACACTATTGAAGTAGAGATTCATGACGGGCCTTACAACGTGATCAAGAATTGGAACTATACTGGTTTGGTTGATGCGATCCACAATGGTCAGGGCAAGTGCTGGACTAGCAAGGTAATATTTGCATTTAAATGCATTGGTTTTTTTCTTAAAAAAAAACTAAGTCATTAACAATGGTGGTTACACTATTGAACTAAAATAAGTCATTGCACGGTCTGGACAGCAAGTCAATACAGTTAAATATTATATGCGGCCTGGATAGGTTGCTTGTCCTGTAACACTTCTTTTTCATGATAGTAAAACTTGTTTTTTTTTTTATCATTATAAGCAACTATCTAGTCAAATATGATTACGTAGCATATTTTATAGCAGTAACAGTATGGAGCTAGACCATTAGCCGGATCAACCAAATAAATGGGTCAAATTGCTATTTCTATATTAACATACGGTTGAATGTGCAGGTGTTTTGTGAAGAGGAGCTTGTCAAAGCTATCGAGACAGCAACTGAAGCCAAAAAGGATTGCTTGTGCTTCATTGAAGTGATCGTTCACAAGGATGATACAAGCAAAGAGTTGCTGGAGTGGGGTTCACGAGTCTCGGCTGCAAACAGCCGTCCTCCAAACCCCCAGTGAAACAAACTGTTTGATAACCAGGGACTGGGGGAGTATGGTTTAAACGATTATTCGACAAATGAGTAGTTTTATCCTTGTTTTCTGTTACTTTGTATCTGCTCTCATCAAACTGCACGAGTAGTAGATGTATGATGTAAAAAGTTCACTTTGAAATGAATAAATGTGTTGCCAGTTTGACAAAGAAGTAAGTCTTTGGCATTACACCCAGCTGTTTAACCTGTTTTAACTCATTTGTGTGGTTAGCTAGTTGCTGTGGGGAGGCCATAGATGATCCAAATCTTCGCTTAGACAAAGGTACTTTTCGTCAGAAACCACGGGAAAGTTACATAAGGTAATGAGGTATATATAGATACATAGCTGGTGGCAATTAATTATCTGCTGGGTGTGATCACACTACATATTAACAAAGTAACTAAAATTAGATAGAGAATACGATGTCTCATCTCATTAGTTATATATGTAGAAGGAGATCAGCCACTTTAGTCGTTGAGGGTCTTCACCGCTTATCGAAGGATCCACTATCTCACCATGATGTCGTTCTACTTCCATCAAACTTGTTAACCCTATCTCTCACTAATTAGTTAACGCGAACTTAGTTGTCTTGCCATTTTCATTGCTTGTTTGATGCATGCCTCAGACTCCTTCCTGTTATGATCTCCAATATCACCACCACATAGATCAAAACATCAACTTTTGAGGAAATAGGAAGGTTGGGCACCCATTTGGGAGCCATGTAACCTCGAGTCCCTCATAGCATGGAGAAGTTCCATTAGTTGCTATGACATCTATTCACCGCTTATCGAAGGATCCACTATCTCACCATGATGTCGTTCTACTTCCATCAAACTTGTTAACCCTATCTCTCACTAATTAGTTAACGCGAACTTAGTTGTCTTGCCATTTTCATTGCTTGTTTGATGCATGCCTCAGACTCCTTCCTGTTATGATCTCCAATATCACCACCACATAGATCAAAACATCAACTTTTGAGGAAGTAGAGATTCATGACGGGCCTTACAACGTGATCAAGAATTGGAACTATACTGGTTTGGTTGATGCGATCCACAATGGTCAGGGCAAGTGCTGGACTAGCAAGGTAATATTTGCATTTAAATGCATTGGTTTTTTTCTTAAAAAAAAAAACTAAGTCATTAACAATGGTGGTTACACTATTGAACTAAACAATTGAGCCCTGTGTTGATCAAAAAATAAAATAAGTCATTGCACGGTCTGGACAGCAAGTCAATACAGTTAATATTATATGCGGCCTGGATAGGTTGCTTGTCCTGTAACACTTCTTTTTCATGATAGTAAAACTTGTTTTTTTTTTTATCATTATAAGCAACTATCTAGTCAAATATGATTACGTAGCATATTTTATAGCAGTAACAGTATGGAGCTAGACCATTAGCCGGATCAACCAAATAAATGGGTCAAATTGCTATTTCTATATTAACATACGGTTGAATGTGCAGGTGTTTTGTGAAGAGGAGCTTGTCAAAGCTATCGAGACAGCAACTGAAGCCAAAAAGGATTGCTTGTGCTTCATTGAAGTGATCGTTCACAAGGATGATACAAGCAAAGAGTTGCTGGAGTGGGGTTCACGAGTCTCGGCTGCAAACAGCCGTCCTCCAAACCCCCAGTGAAACAAACTGTTTGATAACCAGGGACTGGGGGAGTATGGTTTAAACGATTATTCGACAAATGAGTAGTTTTATCCTTGTTTTCTGTTACTTTGTATCTGCTCTCATCAAACTGCACGAGTAGTAGATGTATGATGTAAAAAGTTCACTTTGAAATGAATAAATGTGTTGCCAGTTTGACAAAGAAGTAAGTCTTTGGCATTACACCCAGCTGTTTAACCTGTTTTAACTCATTTGTGTGGTTAGCTAGTTGCTGTGGGGAGGCCATAGATGATCCAAATCTTCGCTTAGACAAAGGTACTTTTCGTCAGAAACCACGGGAAAGTTACATAAGGTAATGAGGTATATATAGATACATAGCTGGTGGCAATTAATTATCTGCTGGGTGTGATCACACTACATATTAACAAAGTAACTAAAATTAGATAGAGAATACGATGTCTCATCTCATTAGTTATATATGTAGAAGGAGATCAGCCACTTTAGTCGTTGAGGGTCTTCCTCAGCACATTGTAGTGCGATTCTAATCAGATTTTCCATGGAGGCTTGATCATATTCACCGCTTATCGAAGGATCCACTATCTCACCATGATGTCGTTCTACTTCCATCAAACTTGTTAACCCTATCTCTCACTAATTAGTTAACGCGAACTTAGTTGTCTTGCCATTTTCATTGCTTGTTTGATGCATGCCTCAGACTCCTTCCTGTTATGATCTCCAATATCACCACCACATAGATCAAAACATCAACTTTTGAGGAAATAGGAAGGTTGGGCACCCATTTGGGAGCCATGTAACCTCGAGTCCCTCATAGCATGGAGAAGTTCCATTAGTTGCTATGACATCTATCAAACAGCTTGGACAGACCAAAATCGTGCACCTTAGGATTGTAATGAACATCCACGAATATGTTATGGGGTTTAACCGCAGCTTGAAATTCAGCTTGGTGATTAGTGGTTTTGAGCGGTTGAGTTTCTTTATTGCGACAATTCTATTGTTAGATAAGCTTCCTTCATACACAATGCAAGCACCTCCTCTCCTTGTCTCTTCAGTGAAGTTACATGATGCTGAACCCTGTTGGAGCTATCTGATGAGTTATAGGTGAACTCTTTGGTGGCAATTAATTATCTGCTGGGTGTGATCACACTACATATTAACAAAGCAACTAAAATTAGATAGAGAATACGATGTCTCATCTCATTAGTTATATATGTAGAAGGAGATCAGCCACTTTAGTCGTTGAGGGTCTTCCTCGGCACATTGTAGTGCGATTCTAATCAGATTTTCCATGGAGGCTTGATCATATTCACCGCTTATCGAAGGATCCACTATCTCACCATGATGTCGTTCTACTTCCATCAAACTTGTTAACCCTATCTCTCACTAATTAGTTAACGCGAACTTAGTTGTCTTGCCATTTTCATTGCTTGTTTGATGCATGCCTCAGACTCCTTCCTGTTATGATCTCCAATATCACCACCACATAGATCAAAACATCAACTTTTGAGGTAATAGGAAGGTTGGGCACCAATTTGGGAGCCATGTAACCTCGAGTCCCTCATAGCATGGAGAAGTTCCATTAGTTGCTATGACATCTATCAAACAGCTTGGACAGACCAAAATCGTGCACCTTAGGATTGTAATGAACATCCACGAATATGTTATGGGGTTTAACCGCAGCTTGAAATTCAGCTTGGTGATTAGTGGTTTTGAGCGGTTGAGTTTCTTTATTGCGACAATTCTATTGTTAGATAAGCTTCCTTCATACACAATGCAAGCACCTCCTCTCCTTGTCTCTTCAGTGAAGTTACATGATGCTGAACCCTGTTGGAGCTATCTGATGAGTTATAGGTGAACTTTTATTTTGCTTTTTTATGTCTTTTTTTTTTTTTGGAACGACAATATATTAAAAACGAGACATCTAGCGAAGTACTAGAAGCCTCAAACAAAATTACAAATACAAACACGAATCAAGATAACCCTCAACAAAACAAAATATTGACCTTTTTCGGGACGAGACTACTCCATCGAGTGACCACCGAACTATCAGGTAAAGTGTTATCATCGATAACATGTCGGGTTTCCTTAACAGAGAAATCGATAGAATCCGAGACACACCATTGCCATTTATCTTCATTTTCGCCCAACACAATATTATTAGTGATAGAAAGAAGATCCTGCCATTCACTCTCTTCAGCACCCCCTCTAATCGTGCGACGCCAAGAAGATAAGACATCAGACCCGTCCCATCGATCAGAAAAAGACAATTTTTTGTTGCTCCAATCTATAAAGGCGAGGAAAACGAACCTGTAAAGGGGTATGACCATACCAAATGTCATGCCAAAAAGACGTCAACCTACCATTTCCAAGCTTAATCTTCAAAACATTGAGAGGAATAATGTTATTCTGATCCAACTCAATCGCAATTTTGGAAACTTGATGCCAAATTCCATGCTTCACAGTACACCCATCAGTCCATGACCAAAAACAGGTCGGTTTATATAGGTTGTTTAACACCTTAACCCATAAAGCCTCCGGAGAGTTAACAAACCGCCATCTCCATTTTAATAAAAGGCCCTTATTAAGAGCATCTAAAGATCCAATCCCGATACCACCGCGATGCTTACTAGCAATGACACGATCCCATTTAATCCAGTGCAATTTTTTTATATCATTGTGGCCTCCCTAAAAAAATTTAGCCCGCATAGATTCAAGTCTGTTTTTAACCACCGCCGGCATACGAAAGAGAGACAAGTAGTAGGTACCCAAAGAGCCAAGAACTGAAGAGATTAGAGTAGAACGCCCACCTATGGATAAGATACTCGCCTTCCATTTGGATAGCCTTTTAGAAAATTTATCGAAGATAGGCTTCCAAGAGTCAGATTTAGACATATTAGCCCCAACAGGGACGCCAAGATACACAAGCGGAAAAGAGTCTTTGGAACAACCCGAAACTCTAGAGAAATGATCCAGATCTGAACTCCTGACGCCAATACCGTAAATTTTGGACTTTTGCAGATTAATCCTTAGGCCCGAAACCAAATAGAAACAAGGAAATGCCATCATGACATTCCTCAAATTTTCCTCCAACCATTCCCCCATAAAAAGCACATCATCAGCATAGATAAGATGAGAAGGGGAAAGTTCACCAAGCTGGATACCATTGATATCGCCAGAATCTTTCAAGTCTTCTAAAGCCACATGTAAGCCCTCCATCGCCAAAATGAAAAGAAAAGGAGCCATAGGATCACCTTGACGAATACCTCTTTCAAAAACAAATTCATCAGTCGGGCTCCCGTTAATTAGTATAGATGACCTGGCAGAGAAAAGGCATTCTGAAATCCAGCTGATCCATCGACGACCAAAACCCATGAACGATATGATAGATAAAAGATAACTCCAGTTAAGGGAATCATAAGCTTTAGCAATGTCTAGCTTAAGGAACAACTCTTTTTTCTTCTTCCTTTTGTAGTAATCAACAATTTCATTTAAGATAAATGGGCCATCAAGAATGTTCCTACCCTTTATAAAAGCCGATTGAGTTGAGCTAATCACCGTATCCAAAACCGTGGACAGCCTATTAGCCAAAATTTTCGATATGATCTTATATTGAACACCAATTAGGCTAATAGGTCTATAATCTTCCACAACGAGAGGGTTGGAAACCTTAGGAATAAGAGTTATAAAAGATGAATTGCACCCGGGCGGAAGATAGCCGGTTTGGAAAAATCTAACCACGAAAGCAACAACATCGACTTTCAAAATTTCCCAAAATTCTTTTAAGAAACCAAATGTAAAACCATCCGGACCCGGAGATTTGTCATTACCACAATCCCAAACAGCCGTTTTCACTTCAGACTTATAGGTGAACTTTTACTTGTATAGTACCAAAAGATTACTATGGATATGTGTTGAGTCATGGATTCGCTGAAGATTACTTGCTGAGTCAAGTAGTCGCTGACAACCTCAGCGAGAAGTTTCATCAGCGAGCCTTCAGCGATCACTATTATCTTCGAGTTAAAGGATAAGTTCAATGACTCACCGTCATATGTTGTAAGTCAAATATAGGCGGGAAAATGAAGATAAGAAGACTGGTCCCAAGGACACATGTTGCAAGATCAAGATGGAGCCATGTGACCTTGTACCAAAATGGTACTAAGGTGTTTCTCTTTCATGCCGTTTTGGGAAAGAAACAAGATGGCAAACAGAGATGTCTGAAGACCAGTCTTACACACCAATAGATAGTTGACAACCTTCATGTGTCAACATCTATTGGGTTGTCATGTGATGCCTTTTCTCCCCTATATAAAGCATCACTTGACCTAGCCGCAAAGTTGTTGGTTCATTCTACAATAGTCACTTAGTGTGTTTTTCTCTCATTGTAGAATTGTATAATTGTTAAGTTTTCGTGTGTGCAAAAACTTAACAATATTTTCTTTCTTTCTTTGTAAACCAACCATGTATTCACCGTTTAATTAATACTACTTATGATTAAACGTGTTTACTTTCTTGTCTTGCTTTCTTAGTGTAATTTACATTAGTTGTTTAATTACATAATCGTTGCAAACTTGGGACTTTCAGTTGGTATCAGAGCGGTGGTTCGACACACCGAATCTGATCTGAGTAAAAGTTTGCAAGATTATCTTTCTCTCTTTCTGTACTTAATTTTCTGCATCTAAAAACTTTTCTTTAAACTTCTGTCTACTTTTCTTTTCTTTCTATTATGTCTTCTGTTCCTTCTCTGGTTAATACCAGAGATTTTGGGTATGTCTCCATCCCACCCAGATTCGATTCACATGATTTCGGATCTTGGAAGGAGAGAATGCTCCTACACATTGTAGGAGTTGAACCCTATCTTATGACCATTCTAACCAGAGGGCCATATGTACCGGTTCTGGTTATCAGGACACCAGGAGCCACTGCTGATGCTCCTGAAGTTGTCACTGAGCTCATAAAACCAGAAGTACAATGGACAGATGACGAGCGTAGGCTTGTCAATCTGGATGCTCGGTTGAGAAATCTCATTATTACTACCCTTCCTGATGATATAATGAAATCTGTCATCAAACTTTCTTCTTCTAAATTGGTGTGGGATAATCTGTGTACCAGATTCGATGGTACGGCAGATGTTCTTGCTACCAAGAAAATAGATCTGAAACGTGCCTATGAAGGATTCTTCTCTCCCTAATGAGAGTCTGGATGGCACGTATAATCGCTTTAAGTGCCTTTTGAATGATATGACAAATGTAGGCATAGAGCATAATACGCTTGAAATATGCTACAAGTTCATTGACGTCTTGCCCATCAAATGGCAAGGTTTAAGGCAAATTCTCAGAACAACTAAGCAACTGAAGGAGCATGACTTAGAGTCACTCTATGGCACTCTTCAATTTGAAGAGAGAGCCCTCGCTCAAACTTTGAGAGCTGAGGCTGAGTCTAAGAGGCATGCTGGTTCATATGCTTCAACTTCTTCTTCTTCTTTATCTAGTGTCTCTAATGTTCATGACCCTCTTGCCCTGGTCTCTGCTGAAGTTAGTCATGTCCATCTTGACATGGACATCAGCAATTCTACCCCCTCTAACGTCCAAGATCTTGTCAATGACCTCGATTTCGAGGAGAGACAAGAGATGTTCTCGGACTTCATGAACTTTGCTCTTATCGCTGGTAAACGATATTCTAAAAAATGGAATGGTCGTAGGTCGACTCATTTCCAAAAACCAGTGGTAGACAAGTCTCAAGAAGAATGTTGGAGGTGTGGTCGTAAAGGCCATTACCAAAAGGAATGCAAAGTTTCTATTCCTTCTTTGCAGGCAGCGAAGCCCTCTTCATCATCAGCAAGGCCCTCTTCAGTCAAGCCTGCTGATGAATACAAAAAGAAGTATTATGAGCTTCGTGCCAAGATGGCTGATGTTGAAGAAGCCAAAGCTCCCGCCAAAGGTCTTGTTGCTGAAGAACATGACTGGGCTGATTCCGACGTTTCTGACAGCGAGGACTTTGTTGATGTCATCTGCTTTATGGCACTCGCTGATGACCAGGCGCTGACAAAAGATCAAGTGTGCTCCAGTCAGTGGGTCAATGTCACAATCAAGAAGGTATGCACTTTTTCCTCTGCTTCTGAAGAGGATAAACCTAAAATTCTTGAATCTCTTACTTGTGATATTCAGTACGTCGAATCTATTCGTGCTGATCTTCAGTCTAAACTTAACTCAGTAAGTGCTGAGCTAAGTGATAAGACTGACAAGCTCAAGGATTTGAGAAATGTCCATGTTGAGCTTGAATCCCAAAAGCTTCTCAACCAAACTCTTCAAATCTCAAATGAGAAGCTGAAAAATCAGGTCACTGACCTTGAAAGGATAGTCACTTCCTGGTCTAAAGCCTCTAGTCTTCACGACCAAATCTTCAGCTTGCAGGTTCCTGCTCAAATGAAAGCCATAATCGGTGGTGATTATGAGACTGCTGCTGTCATCACCAATATGTTCAGCGAGAAACCTGCTGCTGAAGAGAGGATTCCTTCAAGTGCTCTTACTTCTCGTGAGGAATTGCTTAAAAACTACTTTGTTAAAGGCATGAATGACTATCATTCTGAACTGAATGATGAGTCTCCCTCACCCAGCACTTCCACTTCCTCGTCACAAGCAGAAACTAGCTCATCAGCTAGCTTTGCTAAGACTGTCTTTCCAAACCATCCCATTATTGACATGATGCCAAATGAGGGTCGTGTTCAATATTCCTCTTCCCAAACATTTGAAGGGAATATTTCAAGCGATGGTTTCAAGCCTCTTGCTCCTAAGGTTTTCACTGTTAAGCCCAATGGTGGGTTCATTGTTGAACCCTTTAGAAGGAGCAAGGTCGCTGTCCCATATGACTACAGCACCCCTCAGCGAGCTGTGCCTGTTAGTCAACCCGCTGAGAATTCCATTCCCTCAGCAGTCGCTGAACGCCCTGCGTCTCAGCCCTCATCTTTTTCCAATACTTCTCCTGCTGGCAGAAAGGCTGTTATGCATGAGCACTTAATGAATAGACGAGCTAAGTTTGCTGATGCTCGTTATCAGCAACCTAATTCTGTCTATGTCCCAAAGGGAACTTTTGTCCCTCAACAAACAAAACCTGTTCAGCAGGTTAGACCTCCTCAGCCAGGAGGTCAGCAAGTTGCTCTAAGTCGTCATAGTTCTCAGCAACCCAGACCCATTCAGCAAGTCAGACCTCCTCAGCAATGAGGTCAGCGAGTTGTTCTGAAATAATCATGCCCCTTCTTCTTCAAATGCTCAATCTAAGGGCAAGTCCATTCTTGGCCCTGTTCCCAAAACTCTTCCTGTTCGGTTCAGGAAGAAAAAGGGCCCTTCAGTAGCATCAACTTCTTCCTCCAATCATGAGATTTGTGAGTTGAATAAGCGTGTCAACGACTTATCCTCACAACTCAAGGAATTTCTGATTCAAAATCAGAAGGCTGGAAGAAAATGTTATTTATGTGGCGAAAGAGGACACATCGCTGCTGACTGCAATGACAAAGACTCCAGGAATCCTCCTAAAGTAGTCATTCAGCCAAATCTACCCTCAGCTTCCGCCGCTCATCCCTCCTCTGAAATCGCTGAGCGAACTCCCCCAGCTGAATCTGATATCAGCTTGGGTGAAGATGTTGTTCTTACTGATGACAACATTGCTGAATACATTTCCGCTCAGCGAATCTCCTTTCCCCAGTCTCATGAAATCATTACCAATGGTAGTGAGAGTATACTGGCTGAATATGGAGAAAACAGCCAAGTCACTAACATGGTTGTTCTAAACACTGGAAGCTCTGTCACTTTTACCTCTGAAGATCAATTCTTCACACGAGAGGTTACTCATGACATGCTTGCTGCTCATCAGCTGGTTGATTTCCCAGTTGATCCAAATGCTGATCCTAGAGCCCCTCTTCCTCTCGTTTTAAATGATGATGACTTTGCTCATCTTCCTCTCACATCCTCTGCTGACGATACTATCAGCGAGGATGTTCATGATTCTTCCTAAATCCTTCTTATGTTATCCTGCAGGCCTCGCTAGGAAAAGAAGTGTGGTATTTGGACAGTGGCTGTTTAAAACACATGACTGGATCCAAGGACCTGCTTGCCACACTCAAAATAGGTGTCTTATTGTCAAGCGACATGATAAGACTGCCTATGAAGTTCTCAAGGGCAAGAAACATCAAATTGGATACTTCCATGTTTTTGGTTGCCCAGTTTTCATCCTAAATGATAAGGATCATTTAGGAAAGTTTGATCCCAAAGCTGATGATGGCTACTTTCTGGATATTCTTCCTAAATCCTTCTTATGTTATCCTGCAGGCCTCGCTAGGAAAAGAAGTGTGGTATTTGGACAGTGGCTGTTTAAAACACATGACTGGATCCAAGGACCTGCTTGCCACACTCAAAATAGGTGTCTTATTGTCAAGCGACATGATAAGACTGCCTATGAAGTTCTCAAGGGCAAGAAACCTCAAATTGGATACTTCCATGTTTTTGGTTGCCCAGTTTTCATCCTAAATGATAAGGATCATTTAGGAAAGTTTGATCCCAAAGCTGATGATGGCTACTTTCTGGAATATTCTTCTATAAGCAAAGCTTTCAGAGTTTTCAATACTCGCACTCAAAAAGTAGATGAATCAATTCATGTTACTTTTGATGAAAGTTGTTCAGCTTTAGGTGATCTCTCAAATGAGTCATCTGCTGAAGTAATTCTCAGCGATCTATTGACTCGTCTGAGGTATCAGCGACACATCATGATGTTGCTGAACAACCTATCGCTGAGTCTCCAAGTCCTTCACCAAATGATGAGTACATTGCTGCTCACATTTATTCTATAGATCCAGTTGAGCCTCTTCTTCGAACAGTTAATGCCACTTCCATTAATGTTCCTCTCTCAACTGAACCTCAAGATGCTGACGGTGCCGCTGAGGAAACATTTCATGATGCCTCACCAAATCCTCTTTCAGGAGACACTGAGGATGACACTCCTCAGCAAGAGGTACCCACTGTTCTCAGTGACCCTCCTGTCAGCAACCCTGAACGCTTGCTAACCATTGATCTCTCCTCCTATACTCCCACTCCTAGTGAAACTACCACCACAGTATCCGCAATGAATCATTCTTCTATTCACACACCAGCACTCAAATGGACTGCTGATCACCCTCTTGACCATGTGATTGGTAATCCACACAATGGTGTCCAAACTCGCTCAGCGACAAGTAATACTTGTCTCTATGTCAATTTTCTATCTCAAATTGTGCCTGCCAATATTGGTGAAGCCATGGCTGATCCCTCATGGGTGGAAGCCATGCAAGAAGAACTAACACAATTTGAAAGACAACATGTTTGGTTCCTTGTTCCTCCTCCCTATAAAGAACCCATTGGCACTCGATGGGTTTATAGGAATAAGATGGATGAAACTGGTGTGTCATCAGAAACAAGGCAAGATTGGTTGCTCAATTATACTCAAGCTGAAGGCATTGATTATGACGAGACCTTTTCTCCAGTCGCTCGTCTTGAAGCCATTCGTCTTTTTCTCGCTCATGCTGCTTACAAAGGCTTCATTGTCTATCAAATGGACGTCAAGAGTGCCTTCTTAAATGGTGATCTTGATGAAGAAGTCTATGTTAAGCAGCCTCCTGGCTTTGAGGATCCAAAGCATCCTCACTATGTCTACAAGCTAAATAAAGCCTTATATGGTCTTAAAAAGCTCCTAGAGCTTGGTATGACACTTTGTCTACCTTCCTTCTTGACCATGGCTTTCGTAGGGGAACCATTGACAGCACCCTCTTTATCTACAAGCATAAGGGTGATGTTCTGTATGTGCAGATTTATGTCGATGACATTATCTTTGGTTCCCTATCCACCAAACTCTGTTGAAAGTTCAGCTCTCTTATGTCTAGCACTTTCGAAATGAGTATGATGGGTGAATTAACCTTCTTTTTGGGGTTACAAATCAAGCAGCTTCCCACTGGAATATTTATCAATCAAGAAAAATATATTCGGGATATGTTGCATAAATTTGACTTCACCCATGTCACTCCAAAGGGAACTCCAATGTCCCCTCCTAATAATCTTCACGCTGACCTTGATGGTAAGTATGTGAATCCTACTTACTATCGTGGCATGATTGGGTCACTCATGTATCTCACAGCGAGTCGCCCATACATCATGTTTGCAACATGTCTCTGTGCTCGCTATCAAGCTTCTCCTAGAGAATCTCATCTCCTCGCTATGAAGCGTATCTTCAAATATCTCAAGGGTACACCCACGCTGGGTCTTTGGTACCCAAAAGACTCCAACTTCGAGTTAGTTGGATATTCTGACTCCGACTATGCTGGTTGCATGCTTGATCGCAAAAGCACCAGTAGAGGATGTCAACTGTTGGGGGGGAAGCTGACTAGTTGAACTAGTAAAAAGCAACACACAGTTTCCATCTCCACAGCTGAGGCAGAATATGTCTCTGCAGCGAGCTGTTGTGCCCAAATGCTATGGATGAAACATCAGCTTGCTGACTATGATTTGGAATACTCTAAAATTCCAATCATGTGTGATAATACAAGTGCTATTGCTATTACACACAACCCAGTTCAACATTCCAAAACTAAGCATATTGATATTCGATATCACTTTATTCGTGATCATGTCATGAAAGGTGACATCGAGATCTACTTCATTCCAACTGATGATCAACTAGCTGACATCTTTACTAAACCATTGGATGAAACTAGATTCAAACTGCTTGTTAGCAAGTTAGGAATGTTGAATGGGGAATCAGTGACATGACTTGTCATGTATGCTAATTCAGCGAGCTTAAGTCAGTCTTACTCGCTGATCTCAAAGCAATGAAGAGCTTAAAAGTCTTCATCTAGTCCAGTAGCAAACGGCTTATAAAATCCGTTGATCCCTGTTGCTTTGGGAAAAAGCAAATAATAGCAATGAAGAGCTAAAAGTCTTCATCTAGTCCAATAGCAAACGGTTATTGGTAAAGACTCATAAAATCCGTTGATCCCTGTTGCTTTGGGAAAAAGTAAATAATAGCAATGAAGAGCTAAAAGTCTTCATCTAGTCCAATAGCAAACGGTTATTGGTAAAGACTTATAAAATCCGTTGATCCCTGTTGCTTTGGGAAAAAGCAAAATAAAAGCAATGGAGAGCTAAAAGTCTTCATCTAGTCCAATAGCAAACGGTTATTGGTAAAGACTTATAAAATCCGTTGATCCCTGTTGCTTTGGGAAAAAGCAAAATAAAAGCAATGGAGAGCTAAAAGTCTTCATCTAGTCCACTAGCAAACGGCTAGTGGTAAAGACTTATCAAATCCGTTGATGGCTGACAGTTTGCCAAAAACTGTAGTCAGCGACCAACGTTAGTTGTGAAGTCGCTGACAAAAACTTTAAACATGTTGAGCACCCTTCAGCATGTAATCTTTCCAAATATCCTTCTTAAGAAATTAAAATTCTCATTTAATAAAACATAGGATATTTTCAAAACTAAGTGTTTTCAAAGTAACTATGTGGGTGACGTGGCAAAATCTTGAACCACATGTTTTATATATTCAAACTGAAAGGTCACCTCGATTTTTGCCCTGATCACGTCATTTGTCTGTATGTGACAGTCTGACTGACAGGTTACGACTGCTCAATACGGCGCACACTCAAGTATTTTTATGGGATAAAATTTCTTTTCTTTTATTTAAACGTTACTCTCAAAATCTTTTTATATTATACATATGTACGAAACAGTTGTTGGTTACAACTGTTCACAGCTTGAAAAAGAGGAGAGAGAAATTATGTTGTAAAATCGTGGCCCACCACCATACCCTATATATATACAACCTCACTCTCACAACCTTATTTTCACGCTTCCACATAACTATTCACTTTTTCTCAAAATCAAATATCTCTCTCCATCTGTTCATCTTCTTTCATAAATCTCTTTCTCAACCAAATCAATGGCTTCTTCATCTCAAATCCCTCAACAACATGAAAATGTTGAGATCCCTTCTTCTTCTTCCCCCACTGTACAAAATCCACCTGTTCCTGAACCACAAGTTCAGGAACAAACTCCTATTACCTATTTAAATTCTCCAGTCTATACTCCTGTTAATGTAAATAAATCTTCAAAGGTTTCCTTTTCTCCCTCGAAGATGATTGTTAAACCCAACAATCATCTTGGCTCGCTTGACGTACCAAAAGGTACAAAAGGGTATAAGCCAATGCTGGATTTCATCCATGCATCTCCTGCAAATAATTGCATCATGGCGGACCCAGAGAATATTTTTGTCCATCTTCTTAGAGAATTCTGGTGGACTTGTGATTATGATGATGCAGACAAGTCCATCACTGGTCTGTCCGCCAGGGGGAGAAGACAATCACCATCACTCCTGCTTCTCTTCGTCTCACCCTTGGGTTTCCACAAGAAACCAATGATAACAAATTTGTGGCACCATCAAGTGAAAGTGAATGGAAGGCATGGTTGCCCTCAATAGGATACAATTATAACTTGATAAACCCTCCAGCGATTCCAAGCAATCCATTAAAGCACAATCTTCCCAGAATCTGGAGAGTTCTGTTCACTCATGTGATTCAATGCATGGGTGGAAATTCTGGGTCTTACAATCAGGCATCATCTACATCGATGCCCATAATCCACGCTCTTGCTGAAGGACGATTTGTGGATTATGCCCAGCTGATCTTCAATGATATGAAGAACAAGATCAGCATGAACAATAGGTCACACACTGTGCCCTTTACAAGATTCTTCTCCCTTATTTTCACGCTTCCACATAACTATTCACTTTTTCTCAAAATCAAATATCTCTCTCCATCTGTTCATCTTCTTTCATAAATCTCTTTCTCAACCAAATCAATGGCTTCTTCATCTCAAATCCCTCAACAACATGAAAATGTTGAGATCCCTTCTTCTTCTTCCCCCACTGTACAAAATCCACCTGTTCCTGAACCACAAGTTCAGGAACAAACTCCTATTACCTATTTAAATTCTCCAGTCTATACTCCTGTTAATGTAAATAAATCTTCAAAGGTTTCCTTTTCTCCCTCGAAGATGATTGTTAAACCCAACAATCATCTTGGCTCGCTTGACGTACCAAAAGGTACAAAAGGGTATAAGCCAATGCTGGATTTCATCCATGCATCTCCTGCAAATAATTGCATCATGGCGGACCCAGAGAATATTTTTGTCCATCTTCTTAGAGAATTCTGGTGGACTTGTGATTATGATGATGCAGACAAGTCCATCACTGGTCTGTCCGCCAGGGGGAGAAGACAATCACCATCACTCCTGCTTCTCTTCGTCTCACCCTTGGGTTTCCACAAGAAACCAATGATAACAAATTTGTGGCACCATCAAGTGAAAGTGAATGGAAGGCATGGTTGCCCTCAATAGGATACAATTATAACTTGATAAACCCTCCAGCGATTCCAAGCAATCCATTAAAGCACAATCTTCCCAGAATCTGGAGAGTTCTGTTCACTCATGTGATTCAATGCATGGGTGGAAATTCTGGGTCTTACAATCAGGCATCATCTACATCGATGCCCATAATCCACGCTCTTGCTGAAGGACGATTTGTGGATTATGCCCAGCTGATCTTCAATGATATGAAGAACAAGATCAGCATGAACAATAGGTCACACACTGTGCCCTTTACAAGATTCTTCTCCCTTATTTTCAAGGAGGCGCTGGGTGATGAGTATGTGCTACCAAATGCTTCAACAATTCCAACAGCAAGGGTTGGAAACAATATTTACAAGCAACCAGCTGAACACTTGGTTGCTCGCCTCACTCCACATATAAAAGAGGTACTTTTCTCCCTTAACTCTTCTTTATACCCCAAAAACAGCGACTGGGAGGCAGCACTTCCTACTGATGAAGTGGCTGATACGGTCGCTGTGGATGCTCAAATGCCTTTAGAGGTTGGCTCGCTGGCAAACCCCCCAGCGACCTCCAAAGCCTCCAAAAAGACCAAACTAAATCCAAGGCAGCATCCTCAACCCAAAATTTACAATCTTCACCCTCCGTTGACGTCCCAAAACGTAAGCGAAGTGTATCAAAGGGCAACCCCAAGGTTAGGAAGTCCACAACGCCCATGGACATTAGTACCCAAGCCACCCCATCAGCAGCCTCCCAACAGGCTGTTGACGAGTTAAATGGGAACAGCAGGCAGCCACCTCAAACTTCTGTAGGAGAGGTTGGTAAAGATATTGGGTCACCCCAACCCACTAGAGGTCAAAGTCCAACTCCACCCCCAAATAATTCCCCTTCTTCTCAATTACCCTCTGAGTCGTTGACAGCAGCCAGATCACAGGTGATGCTAGAGTCAACACATTCTACGGCCGATGATGTCTTGGTGGAACAACACACTGAGACTGAGGCACAAGGTTCCCTTACCCCTCCTCCTTCCATTGTCTTGGAAACTGTTTGTGCAGGGACTGAGACAAATATATTATCAAGTGACATGGAAATTGATGAAGATCTGGGCAGTGAGTTTGACATCCAAGATGATGATGCTGAAATCACACTCGCTGCCGCAGAAGAAAGTGAAGAAGAGGCCAATGTTAGTGGCTTCTTGGCAGAAGACTTGGGATATTTGTTAATCTCCTCTCCTCCTACTGAATTTGAGGATATCCCAGAGTCGTTGGCTAATATGCCTCCTCCACCAAGCTACTCTCCAAGGCCCACAGCTGCCTTTGAACAAGTTGGTTTTTATGAAGACTATGTGCCTGAAGTGAATGATGCTGAGCTTCAGCGAAGGGTGGAATTATGTCACCTTCAAAGAATAAGGCCAGCTGTTTATGTTGAGGTGGAAGAAGTTGATGATGAAATAATCATGGAAGTGCCACCATTGCACTACCCAGATTTTTTCAGGGTTCCTTGCTCCAAGTATCCTGTCTCTCTAAAGGATCTCAAGGTCCCTTCTGCTGATGAAGAACTCACCACTACTTTTACTGCTGTCAATATACCTGGTCTGGATTATGTTGAAACTCGTCAGCTACAAGAATTGTTGAGAAGGGTGCAAATCTGCCAAAGTCAAGGGAATAGACATGGATACTTGTATGCTTGGCTGGTAGACCAAGTAGCTCAGGTTCATATTGAGGCTCATGACAACTTTCTAAAGTTGATAGCTGGAAATGATGTTGTGAAAGATGAGATGACCACTCTTCAAGGTATGGTGTCTGGGATCACCAAGAATCAAGTCACCCACACCAAGTCCAATGAGCAGCTGTTCAGACGAAATCAATCCTTGCTGAATGAAAGCATGAAAAGGGTTAGCACCTCTAACTCCGCCATCTCCGCCTCGCTGGACAAATTGAAAGCTGAAGTCCATTCAGCGAAGGTCACCGAACATCCTGGTCTCTTATCATCTCTTCAGCAACTCTCTCAATCCAACATTCTTTTCACCACCCACCTCCATCAACTACAAAACACTGTCTCATCCTTCTCCGCTCACCAAGATAATTTTCGCACTTCCATCACCCAAGAAATCCACTCTCTCAAAAATAAACTCTTCTCTCAAACTCCTTTCCAAATAGCTGTTGACAAAAAGCTACTTGACGAATATGTCAACCGTACCAAGAAGCTTGAAAAAGAGGTTGAAAATCTGAAGGGTATGATGGTTGAAATGTTGGGCCTCCTCACGAAAGATAAAGTGGAAGTAGCCTAGTTCCTCAGCTACTTCCAAGGGGGAGAAAAATATTGAGAAGGATCCAGCATCTAATCTTCCCCAAGCTCCCCTCACTGAAAACATTGGTAATGCTGAGATGGTTGATGAACCGGCAGCAAACGTTGAGGGGGAGCAAACAACAATTGTTGAGAAGGTTGTTAAACCGGCAGCAAGTATTCAGGGGGAGCAAGCTAAGAAGGTTATTGAACCGACAGCTGAGAAGGTTGTTGCTGAGAATGTGCCAGCAAAACCAATAAATGTTTCTATCTTCAAGCCTACTGCTGAGTTCCACGCTGCCCTTGAAAAGAGATATGCTGATAAGGGTAAAGCAGCAGTGGTTACTCAAAGCAAGCCACCAAAGGTTCCCATTTCAGCAAGGGAACAACAAGAAAAGTTAATGTCTGGAGCCTTTCCCAAATCCACAACTTCTACTGCTGAACTGTCTCCTGAGGAAGTTGTTCGTCAACATGAACGGTTAAGTAAGAAGAAAGAAGAGGAGCTGTCTCAGAAGTTTATAAGTGAGCAAGTTGTTGGTGATGAACTTAAAGATGCTGATGATGAGACAAAGAGGTTGGCTCAGCAATCTGGTGGATTGGCAGTCTTGAAAAAGAATGAAGAAAAGTTCTTTGCCAAAAGAACAAAAACTTTTGAAGAAGGACAGGCGACCTACCTCAAATCAAGAGAGGTAAGGCAAAGGAAAGAAGAGATCACGTCGGTCAGGGTCTCACTAACCCAACAAGGGATGAATCTTTCCATACAAAGAAAAGGAGTGCCCAAGTTGTATACGCTGAAAAATGTTACTAAGGATACACTTGGGCCAACTGAATGGATCGAAATTTACAAGCTGATCAAGGATAAGACAGCTGTAAGTTATGAACCGCTGATCAAGATGGCAGGTGAGCAGATAAAGCTTATTCGCAAAATGGAACAAAAATACAAAGTCAAAGACTCTCTGCTCAGCACTGCAAGACATCTCTTCCCTCCTCCTCAGCAACCCAGAGTTGGATCAAAGAGATCAGCGTCTGGATCCCAAGTCTCTCGTCTCCCCGCTGTACTCAGAATGGTTCCCAAAACTGATATAGATGAGGAGTCGCTGCTAAACTTGAAAATGCCTTCCAGAACCCTTTTCATGGAAGGTACATATGATGAGAAGCTGGGAGGTTTCTGTTTTTGCAATGTCCATGGTCATGAACTCTTCTTCAGGACCAATGAAATTGGAATTGCTCCTTCTGCCTTTCTTTTGAAAATAAGGAAGTATTGTGCTCAGTCTTCCAATGATCCAGAGTTTATAAGACTGATTGATCAAGAATTGCTGAAGCCTGAAAGACAACAAGATAGAGCATTTATCGAGGCCAAGCAAGAATCCCAATGGGATTAAGTAGTCTTGTAATCTTTGTAATGCTGCTTATTGTAAAGTTGTTTGTCAAATAAATAAGATCAGCATTCCTTCATTTCTATCTATTGTACTTCTAAGAAGTAACTTATACTCAGCTAAGTCTCCTCAGCGAATAGGGGGAGATTGTTGAGTCATGGATTCGCTGAAGATTACTTGCTGAGTCAAGTAGTCGCTGACAGCCTCAGCGAGAAGTTTCATCAGCGAGCCTTCAACGATCACTATTATCTTCGAGTTAAAGGATAAGTTCAATGACTCACCGTCATATGTTGTAAGTCAAATATAGGCGGGAAAATGAAGATAAGAAGACTGGTCCCAAGGACACGTGTTGCAAGATCAAGATGGAGCCATGTGACCTTGTACCAAAATGGTACTAAGGTGTTTCTCTTTCATGCCGTTTTAGGAAAGAAACAAGATGGCAAACAGAGATGTCTGAAGACCAGTCTTACACACCAATAGATAGTTGACAACCTTCATGTGTCAACATCTATTGGGTTGTCATGTGATGCCTTTTCTCCCCTATATAAAGCATCACTTGACCTAGCCGCAAAGTTGTTGGTTCATTCTACAATAGTCACTTAGTGTGTTTTTCTCTCATTGTAGAATTGTATAATTGTTAAGTTTTCGTGTGTGCAAAAACTTAACAATATTTTCTTTCTTTCTTCCGTTGTAAACCAACCATGTATTCACCGTTTAATTAATACTACTTATGATTAAATGTGTTTACTTTCTTGTCTTGCTTTCTTAGTGTAATTTACATTAGTTGTTTAATTACATAATCGTTGCAAACTTGGGACTTTCAATATGATCTCCATAAAGCAAATGGCACATCAGAATAGTAGCATGATCCGAATCTGCTTGATGACATGTCCTTGCAAGCAAGGAGAGTGTACGTAGTGGTTGTTCCACTGTATATTGTAGCCGTAGAGTTCAACGTGACGAAGCTCAATGAAATCACATTCATCTTTCGTGCATAGATTGAATTTAGGCTTGCACTCGTAGCTCCAATCTTGAGGATTTACCATCTTGTACCCGTAACTAGTCGACTGTTTGGTCCACAAGTACCATGAATCATACAAGAATGAGAAATAGCTTGCCTTTGAATTATTCTTTTTCATACCCAATCAAACTATAAACTCATATGTTTCCTTCTGTGTCAATCTTCATTATTCTATGTGGGCCCTTCCATACTTTGCCGATATGACAGTGAAACCATGTGATGAGTTGAACTGAATGTTTATCTATATATTGTGTTATTGACCTTTTAAACTGAATGTTTAATCGTAGTTGTAATCCAGATTTGATCACTTCTAACATCTTTTTAAAAGCAATAAAAGAACAAGTGAACTCTTGGCAAGATGGGAGTGAATTTCTTGAAAAACTTGTGATTCGGCTTCACAACCAAAAGAGAGTTGTAGGAGCTATTAAGATCAATAAAATGATGCTATACATATTAGGGTACTAAGATCGATAGAGTTGTAGGTCATAGGGGGTTTTTGGTGATGGGGTGATTTACGTAACAGGCTTTGCCCTTGGACATCATGGCTCCGCTATAGACCGACATGTTTCGTCTATAGCTTACGGGCTACGCCCTTTGAAAAAAAATTAATTTTTAAATATTTTTAAATATTTTTTTTGGAATGTATTAACTAAAAAAGAACGAAAAAAGTGAAAAAAAAAAATAAAATAAAAAAAAAAAAAAATAAAAAACATTCTCTTCCTTCTTTTCTTAAGGTACCTTCTCTTTTAATCTCTATCCTATATATATTTATATAGTAAAAAGTCTGGTTAGTAACCCCAAAAATTGCAGGAACCCTTAAGGGGGTGTTTGGTTGATGGGATTCCTTATGAATTGGAATTTCAATTCCATCCATAACCATGTTAGGTTGGACAAAAGATTGGAATTGGAATTTATAACTTTCCAACAAATTCTTTACAACATGGAATTTGTAATTCCTTCCATATATTTAAAGAATGTTTTAGATTCCAATGAAATTCATCCATCCTTACCAAAATGCCCTCTCACATCTTTACCACCATCACCATCCCACCTTCCACCACCGCCGGATATTAACCACCATCACCATTCACCATCACCACCGGATATTAACCACCATCACCATCCACCTTCATCACCGGATATTAACCACCATCACCATTCACCATCACCACCGGATATTAACCACCATCACCATCCCACCTTCCACCACCGCCGGATATTAACCACCATCACCATTCACCATCACCACCGGATATTAACCACCATCACCATCCACCTTCCATCACCGTCGGATATTCATTCATTTTTACCAAAATACCCACTCACAACTAAACATAAAAAAAAAAATCTTGGTGTTCCGCTGATGCTACTGCCAGATTCTAACAGTATCACCATCCACCACCACTGATGACCCATTGTTGTCGGCTGCCGGATTTTTACAACCATCACCATCCGCCACCATTGATGTCCTATTGATGTTGGATCTTAACAACGATAGGTCTATTACTACTACTGCTGCTAAAAGATGAATAAGGGGAGAAAACTGAAAAAGGGTGATTGATGAAATATAGGTGTCGACGATGGTGAAACGTGATGAGGGGTTAGGGTTATGTGAAAAGTAGGTGTTATTGTTATAGATATTATTGTTATTATTATTTTCTTTTTCTAAATATAAAAAGGCACATGCGTCTATTATTATAATGAAAAAGAAAAGATGCTATAAAAATAGAACGAAGTTAATTTTATCATTTTACATAGCTTATATTCGAGTTCTTTTGACTCAAAATCATTGAATTTTGTGAAACTATAAGTCCCAACTCGTTAGATGGTACTACTGAAGACACCTCTATGTCGATGGTGGAGTTACTTTGCAATATATGCACTGAACTGGAGACGACCAGTTGCAGTGTGTATATACCAAGTTCTAGATAGATTACTTATATAAAAGACAATAAGTAAAGAACAATGCAATAATACAAATAACTTGTAAGATAACTTGATGAGACAATATGTATTTTTCAATGTGTAGTTTATTTATTGATATTAAACAAATTACAAGGTTGATGCGGAACCAAGAAAATACACGAATGTAAATATCCTAACAACCTATGAAATACAATTGATCTACACTCGGAATTTCTCAAGACAATCGAAACACTTAAAGTTGTGAAATGTTCCTTTTAGCGATTGAGAGAAGATTGCACAAGTTCACCAAGAATATTGCAGGTTTGCAAAGTGAATTCTATCGAAGAGTATTCGAAGAGTTATATTCTTGGTTGTGCAATGACTTGTATTTATAGGCAAAGTTAACATTGGGATGTTAACTTTAGCCGTACAAATGTGGTTGGGAGCATTTAAGGAATAGCATTTAATTCCTTAAAAGGCAGTGTAAAGTCGTATGTAAAAGTGACTTTACTCAACCACCTTTATGTACCTTTTAGTACTTAAATAATAAGATAATGCTTATTATCCGGGTAAAGGTACATAAAGTATACAAGTCAATTCCTCGTAATCAGTGTAAAGCTTTGTAAGGGCTTTCCACTGATGGTCTCCAGTTTGTAACTGACTAGAATGTCAACTGGGCTTCGCTGCCATTGCCATTCTCTATCTTCCATTTGTTTGTCTTCGACTTCAACTGGAATGCTTTATCAACTTGGTCAGTTCTCAACTGGAGGAAGTCTTCAGTTGCGTTAACTGTACGGTGCAACTGGACTTCAATATATTTCTCGACAAATCTTCTTGGTCACCAGTTTCACTAGTCTCCAGATGCAACTGGTGACTGGCAAGTGTGAACTGGTGACTGGCCAGTTCCAAGTGAACTGGTCCTAACACAAACACAAGACAAAAATTAAAACTTTCACATTCTAATTCATTCAAAAACATTCCGCGAACCAAACTACCCCCAAGAACTTTTTAAATCAATTTCTACCATTGATAATTTTTACATGGTTCTTGTTTTTTGAGTTATTTACGTGCAATTTTGGATTTTACCATTACGCGCATAGTGCTATGAGCATATATATATGCAAGTTGAGCATATGTAGTGCAAGTATTTTGTAAATAAATGTTTCATGAGATAGTTGGTGATCAAATGTACATAGACAATCATATGAACATTTGTAAACAAGTATATAATCATATGAACATGTGTAAACAATTATATAATAAATAATTTTAATTTACAAAAAATTCCTAAAGGTTCCTGTAATTTTGTAGGGTTCTTAATATATCATTCTCTATATATGCAGTTATACATATACATATGCATTTACACAAACATTTTGTATGCTGTAATATTTTATTTTATTCTATTTTATCACTTTTATTATATTTTGTTAAACCTTATTTTAGCCATGTACACAAACAGTTGGAATGTTTGTTTTAGAATTTAGCTGAAAAATGTTTTGGACGAAGGAATTTGTGGTTGAGATGTATGATGAATTGAGAAGCTATATATACGCTCAATTAGTTGGGTTGTCTTGACATGTAAACATTGACGGATCCAATGAAGTGTTAAGGGGTCATCACCCCGGGGGTCACCACCCCACCCTCAACCTAAAATTATTTAGAGATTTTTTTTAAGTACTGATGTATAAAACTATATTATTATTATTGTTATTAATCAATATAAAGAGTGTTTATAGTAATATCATAAAGCAGTAGTCATACATATGAACAACAATCATATGTCACCAAAAGTCCATAATACGCAGATACATAAATTAATGAATATGAAAATGAATATATATCAAAGTAATATGTGTGTGATAATAGAATGAAGGGTCGTCTATCATGTCCTTGAATATGCATATCTTTCTTGTCCCTTAATTTATTTTTGTCCATGAAAACTTGATAAGTCCTATAAATCAATATGCATACTATTTTATTCTCTCAAGTATAGTATATAACACACCTTAAATACCAAGTTTAATTTGATATACATAATATCATTTAACTGTTCAACCCAAAAATAACAACAACAACAAAAAAAAGACTCGCTTGTAAACTACTCGTATTAGGAAAGGTAAAAAAAATAAATATTAGGCCCCCAGCCTCTAGAATTTCGTGGTCCGCACTGCCTGTAAGTGGATTGTATTCTAATGTAGGAGGCTGTATGCTTTTTAGATATTCACCTTGGACGACTTGTATCTTATTCGATATTAGCTAGTTCTTTAAATCGAACCACAAGAGATGAAGGATAACTAAAATCAGCCTTGTAATATTAAAGAAAAACCAGGCATTGAAATCGATGATATATTTTTTCTAGAACTTGGAACCTTTCTCTGCTACGCTCTGGATAGCAAATTGAAGTTGAAAGATATGCAGCTGCAGAAGTCTACCGATATATGTTTTGAATGTTCAGCATGATGTAATATTGGCTAGATAGTGCCATTTAGATGTAGGTGGAAGAATTTTTTCTTTCTTTCCCCACTACTTTCTTGATGGGCTTGGTTTAATAGATAGAGGTTTCTTAGCTCTCTGATTTCTTTTATACTCAGCTATCTGGTTAGTCATTACAAGGTAATCCTAGATATTCTGATGGTAAATGCCAAACATGTGTTGATGATACATCTGAGTTTGTGAGATTACTCATACCATTGGAAACTAATGAGAAAATACAAGGAAATTGAAACGAACATGGATGCATTTTCAACACTTAAGTTGCTCCTCTTAAACTTACTCGATTTCACTTAAACATGTCACATGAACGCCTTACCCTTACAGTTATTACAGACCGATACACAAACCATGCAAAAAATCAATTCTAGGGACTTCACAAATGATGTAATGCTAAAACTGAATTGAGGTTGTTGGTTCTGAGTTTTTAAGACTGTTGAAAACTACCCTTGCAGTGTCTATAAAAAGTAACGACTGTTTGGATACTTTGAATATCCTTGAGCCAAAGACGATTGTTATGAGTTAGGGAGTTGCTTGTGAAATAAAGAAACATGCACTAGACTGTAACTGTGGATACACCTTGAGCAACAAAAACAACTCTACCAGACCCATGATTGTATGCTGGAGTCCATACCACTTACTCGTACTAAACTTGTTGAATCAGACAAAAGCCAATTGCACCACAAACTCGAATTGCCAATCTATCTCATCTAAACTACTCATCTACTTTATTTACTACTAATTTGAATATCTTAATCTAACATACCTATATACCCTTAATGAAATTATTTACAACATACATCCTTTAACTCTTAAAATAACCACACTATCTCATTTTGCATCAATTAGTTTTACATTAATAACCACAAAGTCACCGCACCCCGTCGCCGCCGTCACCACCACACCGCGAGTGCATTTGACTATAACTGAAGATCAACGTCAACATTGGTATTACCCTTAACTCGATTACCTATAACTGAAGATCAACGCCAGCATGGCTTGGGCAGATCCTAAACCCCATGAAACCTTCTATTTTCAACCGCATGTAAGCAGATTTAAGGTCCAATCAAATCATAAAAATTTACAACGTGTACACCTGTATTGGTGTCCCACGAGTCTAGTGGTGGGAGACACAATGTGGTAAATAGTAGGAAATGGTGGTGTGGAGTGTTGCTTAAAATTTTTATGCCTCGCAATTATTTAATTAACAGAAGAAAAAAAGAAAAAGAAAAAAAAAAACAAGATATTCCATATGTTTCACAATCATTCATAATTTTCATATTACAGGGCTAATTGACAGGGGACACAAAAATAAAAAGTAAAACAAAATAAAGGTATGATATATTTATTAGTATTAAATGGGATGGAATGAAAGAAACCTATCAGACACGAGGAGCAACTGGGGCAGCGGCACCGCTAAGGAAGGAGAGGAAACCGGTGGAAGCGGAGTCCTGATGATGCTGTTCGTCAAGGAGGAACAGATCCTCGGGGGTCCTGAAAGCGCCATGCGCTGCCACAAGTGCCGATCCGAGAAGCAACGCCGATATCAAGACAGATCCCACACTCGTCATGAATACAACCACAATGCTGGAAACAATCAACAGCCCAAGGGTTTCACGCTCCGAAAAGGTACGTCCCATTATGACCAACGGCGGATCCGATGGGCGGAAGAGGTAGAGGAAGAGCCACGCGGCCACGAGGGCGGCGAGGGTGACGAGAGAGAAAGGGTTCGTCAAGAGGGAGAAGGCCAGGACGGCAGATACGATGGCGATGTAATTAACCCTGAAGTAAGAGTAGTTCTTACGGATCCTGGCAGCAGCATCTGTAATTGAATCGGGTTTAGAGAATGAGGATCGATCCACCAGTTCAGACCAGGGGCGCCGACTGGACAGTCCAGATCTTACGTTTTCAGTTATGCTGCTTATGAACGCACGGAATGCAGGTGTTGCTACTATTGGATCTGATGATGTTGTTGTTGTTGTTTGGGGATTTGAGATTGGAAGGATCGCAGCAGCAGCAGCAGTTGTTGTTGAACCCATTTAACTTTATACTTCCCTTACACCTTCGATCGATCGGATATAAAGAGAGAGAATTTTGTTTCGATTTGATTTTCCGAATTTTATTGATGATTCCCACCTACGGTCCCTTTTTATATTTATTTATATTTAATTAAGAAACAGTACAATAAAAAAATATATAAAAAAAATGAGCCAAAAGGGTTGGTTAACTTAACGCGTCCTCCTCCTTCAGTCGGTGGTGGATCTATAGATGGATGAATAAGCACGAAACAAAATGTGGATAGTATATCTTTATCTTTCATTCTTTCTTATTATATAGAGTAAATTACACAAATGGTACCTGAGTAGGTGTCGAAATTTCACTTTTCGTACCTCAAAGAATTTGCACGCTGACCATACCTCCGACTAACGGAGCCTAATGGATCGTTAAGTTTCATCACATGTCGCTCACGTGCCAGGGTATAAACGTATTTTTCCACTTCTTCTTCTTCCTCATGTTATTTAATCAAACCTTATTCTGATCCAAAAAAATTTAACCAGATGTTCAACAAAATCTGGATCTATACCTAAATCAATATATCTATCACCAACAAAAATAGCATTCTAATATCAAGATCTAAATCTAAACACAATCAAACCAAAAATAAAAAAAAGTAAGAATCTGCACCCAAAATCATATTGAATTAAAATGAGATTTTGCCCTTAATCAAATACAATTGAATTGATCCAGAATATGTATATATATATATGTACACTAAAATGAAAGGACTGATTTGAACTCAAATATGTGTATGTATTTATATATACCTAAACAAGTTACGAATCCTTTCAGAATGTTAATTGTCCAAATCACTTAAGCTGTTTAGATAAATGGCTCGAACTATGTTTCAACCACTCGACCGTCGCAATTTGCGGAATAGCCGCCACCCGCCACCACAACCCAGCCGCTTTCTAGCCATGGGAAGGTGGCGCGACTAATTACCGTCGCCACCAGAATGTGTAGCTAATGGATCTTTATATGCAGAAAGACGCAAGAGATCTAGAAGGTATGGGTTTGGTTTACAACCGATGATGATGAGGATGATGATGATGATTATGGGTTTGGATTTGGATATGGTTTGATTTTTATAAGGAACCGATGATGATGATGATTAATTATGTAGGATGAAGTTTTATTATTTGATAATTTTGGTTTTGTTGTTATGGGTTTGATTCTCTTTTGATATGTATGATTTTTTTTGCTTTATTTCCATGTTTTATTTGTTTGATCTTGATTTTCATTTGATAATAGGTTAGATTTGCATCTGGTTATTTAGTTATTGAATCTGGAAAAAGTGTTGGATGAAGATTGGGGGCCAGATGGGGGTAAAACAGTCATTTACACTGTCACATGTTAGGCACATGACCAATTTTAACGATCCGTTAGTCTCCGTTAGGCGGAGGTATGGTGAGCGTGCAAATTTAGCAACTCTGGGTATGACTCGCGTAATTAAATTCTTTGAGGTACGAAAAGTGAAATTTCGACACCTACTCAGGTACCATTTGTGTAATTTACCCTATTATATAAAACAAACTCCAACTTCTCCTTTCAACTATTTTATTTTTAAAATACCAAAAATGTCTTCAAATTAGCAATAAAACTAGTATTAAATATCCAGTTTACCCTTAGGTCGGTCACAATAGCCTCTTCCACGCCTCATCGATGGCTTGTCGATGAGGAAGCTATTGTTAGCAACCTCTTCCACGCCTCATCGATGGGGTCTTCATCCCTACACTTCGATGGGTGGACGACCATAGACGAGAGAGATAAAGAGGAGGTGGATATAAAATAAATAAATAAAAGTTGTGGAAGAGGTGTGGAAGAGGTGTTATTGTTAGTGAGTGTGGAAGAGGTGGATGAGGAGAGAGAAAAGCTGATGTGACAGTGTGGAAGAGGTGTGGATGAGGTGCCTATTGTGATAGGCCTTAATGAAACTATATAATGACAATTAAATCTATACATTTTAGTGCTCATGTGGCACTTCATTCACCACGTCATCATTAATGCTTTTATCAATTTTAAATATCAAATTAAAAAAACGAATACAAGATTAAAACTCATGACCTCTAACTTATAACATTATTCACAAACCACTTGATCTAACTTAATATTTGTTTAATTTTTGCAAAGTACGGTAGATATTCAATGAATAATAAAACAAATAAAAAGACGTCGATAATGTATTTTCATCCTTTGTAACTCATCACTTTATATTTATATTTGTATTTAATTATCTTTGTAAGATGGAACATAATTTACATTAATTATAATATAAACTAGATTGTCATTAATACGATTTGATTTATTTATTGATATATAACCCACATAAGTAATTAATAAATACTTTATAATTATGGTGTCACTGTTCATCGGGCGGGTATAATTTAGTACAATATATGTCTTTAATTCATAAAATAATTACACTATATTTTTTATATCAATAACCTACACTATTCGCTGCCTCCACCAGTCGCTACCACCTCTACCTGTCGCCACCATCCTCACGCCGCCACTACACCATCGATGCCGCATCGCTTGGGCATCTGTCTAGTCTTTATTTATATATTAAAAGACAACTAATCTAATCACTTATTAACCAATCACAAACTCTTTAATCCCCGAAATTAAATATTGGTGATGTCATTATTAATCTAATTATAAATTGAAAATCCTAAAGGTAAATGAAGTAACAACTATTAACTAATTAGAGCTCTTAAATTCTCTAAATTAATTAAATCAGTCATTAACTATCAATCCTTTGATTAAAATAAAATAGAGTAAAGCAAACCCTTTGATTCATGAAAAATGTTGAATAAAGCCCTTAGGGTTTTACTTAACGTGCATAAAAATGTTTCCAGATCAAAAGTCCACCCCTTGAATTTTATGATAAGTGTACAACTATTTAATGCACCTTAACGAAAATCCTTACGGCTTTGTTTAGCAAAACCCTTATCATTTGGCTATTACTTTCTTTCCATATCTATTATTACACCATGGATGAAATGACGGATCTAAAAGTTTATGACATCAGGACCTAGGAAAACTGACCATGAAAGCACATAACTTAGTAAAAACTGTTTTTTATGAATTATGGTTTTAATACCGTGTATAATAGAGTTTGAGATGTAAACAGTTTATCCTAATATGTAAAGAGTTTCTACTTAAGTTATAAAAAAACCTCTGATTATAAGAAAAAGTAAAGATCAAACTTTTGTCCTCGGTCTTCGAAAGCAAAAATGTTAACTATTTGATATACTCGATAATAATTATCATATTGTAAATATTTTTTAGTTTGAGTTTGATATTCTTTAAAACCATTATCTTTATTTATACGAATGTCAAAATTATTATCAAAAAGAAAAATTAACATTAAAAAATATGTATAAGATTGTTATTTTATATTTAAGTTTTAATTAGTTTTGATAATTAAGGAGAGCACAAAACTATACCTGTTTAACTAATTTTTACATATTTTCAAAAAACAAAACTTTTATTGATATATAAAAATTTACTACCCTTTATTTTTTAAAAAAGTTAATTGTAAAATTAACTGAATTATCTTTAATGAACTTTTTTAGAATGAGTTGAATGTATAATTTATCTTTAATAATTAATTTATAAGTTTTGTATATATTCTAAAATATCTTCAATATCCTTTTATATCAATTATTTTTTCATCAATTATCTATTTTACTCGGTTTCTTTCCTGTCGTGTCATTACGTGCTAGTTAAAATAAATATGGGGTTTTGCTAAACGCAGCCTTAAAGCTATAGTTAAGGTCCATTAAATAGTTTATATATTTATCATAAAATTTAAGTAATGGACTTTTGATATGAGAGATAAAGTTTCTTATGCACGATAAAATTTAAGTAATGGACTTTTGATATGAGAGATAAAGTTTCTTATGCACGTTAAGTGCAATCATAAGAGCTGCATTTAGCAATTTTTTTTTAAAAAAAAAAAGTTAAATAAGCCTTAAATCACATTTTACATATAGAAATGAAAGTAGTAACTGAACCGGAGTTGCAGTTGCAGCCGGAAGCATTAAGAACCCCTCTTCCAGTCAGTCCGTAAATCGTATATGCAAGCAAAACCCCCCTAAATCGTATATCCATTCATCCAACTAATTAAACCAAACACTTGTCCTTTTTTATAATAGTAAACCCTAATTTAATTTATTGAGGCGATGTGGAAGGAGGCGTTGAAAAAGTATATAGGAGTGGGGCTTGTGGGAATCACATTAACAGACCGTTATGCGGGAGTATGCCCTGTTCGAGGTTCATCCATGTCTCCAACATTTAATCCTTCTTCTCAAGCATCATTCTCAGGTACTCAATAATATTTTAATATTATATTCCATTTCAATTTCAAATGCTCATTCATTGATTACTCATTTGCCTGCCTGCAGATGATTATGTTTTCCTGGAGAAGTTTTGTCTTGACAAGTACAGATTTTCACATGGTGATGTTGTTTATTTCAGGTTCCCCATCTTTCTTTCTTTCTTTCTTTCTTTCTTTCTTTCAACTTCAATGTAGATAGAAACTGGGATCAATGGTAACAAACCATTTCCATGGGATGGGGACCTCCCCAAAATAACCAAACTTTTGTTTACCCATTTACCTGTTAGAGATTCAACATAACTCAAATTCGCCGGTTTACAAATAATTCCAATATATAGAATGATCGTCACATAGTCCCTGTCTTTTTGCAGCAATCCAACTAATTTCAAAGAGAGAAACGTTAAAAGGATAGTGGCGATGCAAGGTGACTACATCGCTAACGTGGGTGGCGCAATAAAGGTCCCTGATGGACATTGCTGGGTGGAGGGTGATAATTCAGCTTCTAGCTATGATTCAAGATCATTTGGTCCCGTAAGTTAGTTGTATACTAAATTCTGTTGCTACTTGAATACAATGTCTTTTCATATTTCATGCTAGTTATTAATTCAAAATGATACAATTTTTCGACTTAAAAATGAAATAGGACTAGGAGGGAATATTTCAACTCACATGTGTGAAAAGGATCAATTTTTGATGTCAAAGAAATGTGTTGATTGATCACAGGATGACAACTTTGTTTAATTTGATTGATGACAAAAATCTTTACATAGTTAATGCTTGTGATTATGGACAACCTCTCACCTTACTCACAATTAGGTAATTTACCAAACAAAATGGAACTGCCCAACATTCAACAATCTAAATACATGTCAACCTATACATGTCACCATTGTCACGTTGTCGACCTGATAATTAACCTTCATTTGATATCCTCTCACCTTACTCACAATTAGGTAATTTACCAAACAAAATGGAACTGCCCAACATTCAACAATCTAAATACATGTCAACCTATACATGTCACCATTGTCACGTTGTCGACCTGATAATTAACCTTCATTTGTAGCCACATTTAACCATTTGTATCCTAAATGAAATCCAAACCAAGTCCATATAACAACATCCTATAACCTGCTATCCCATTTATCCATCCTATTAAGCAAATACCCAAGCCTCCTATATCATTTGTATCAGTAATAGAAACCATACTACATATCAGTATTCTCCATCCATTGTTTGTATTCCCAACCATTCTGGTACCGGTAAAAGGTTCCTCATTGCCAATTCCATGCACATACTGCTTAACTGCTTCTACAACACCACTTGTATAATCTCGCCCTTCTGATTAAGCACCTCATACAAAGATAATGGTTTAACTTCAAGTCCCATAAGTCCATAATGACATTGACAATTTGAGCATACAGATCTTCCCTTAAGACAGAAGCATTTTGAAACAGCCTCTGATTTCTCTCTTTCTATACAAGGTAAACTCAAGCAGCCGAACCTAATATGTTAGTCACACTTTCTACACTACCGTTACTGCCCCTAGCAACAAACCGTGTTAACAAGTTATCCCATCTCATACCAGGCTACCTTTGCTTTGTCTTTTGTTAATTCTTCATTGCACCACAAAATATCTTTTAGGAGTCTTTCAATCTATTTAGTGAACTGTTGGTAATAGAAACACAGAGGCTCAAAATACCCGCAAAAGTTATACCTTCATTTATGTAATGTAGTTTCGCAATCATGTTTAATATATTAATTATATGAGGTAAAAAATGCATTAGCAGGTCAACCTTAATCGGTTTTGGTCCCATTACACGCCCTGCCCATTTTGCTGCCTATGCATAGATTTGTGATGGTTGCCATCTTTTCATTTTCATCCAGCTAAAGTGCTAAACAGCTCTTTGAAGGAATTACTTTTATTGATGTCTTCATCTAAATTTTGGGCTGGCTTTTATATAGTTCAGCCTTTACGCTAGTTTATGCTTTTTGTCTTCTCCATATTTTGATGCAAGCTCCATGGTTTGAAGTGCTGATCATTCCTTGAGTTTCTCAGACTGTCCTATAAATGCTGTGAAGTGAGGGCATCTAATTGTTATCCGATAGGAGTCATAGGTCAGCCTAATATAATACTTAAGGAATTATAGGCATCAAAGAAATAAATGTTAAAAAATGTTGATTTCATGATTTGTGAACTTTATGAAGTACAGAAAATTAGGGGACTTGTGAACAGATTTTAATCTGTTTGGTCTTTGGGGTCTTTTTTTGAAATGCGTCAAGCATGCTTCTTTTAATGTTCCCTTTATCCCAACTTCCCAAGAAGTTGCAATAGGTTCCATCTTGAGATACCTCGATGTATTCTTATTTGCAAATTCTAGAAATTACCTAACAGCCCATGAGCTCATCAATATCATTTCAAATAATCGATAGTATCGTCTTGAGTCTCCAAGAATTGTCCATCGTGTCTTGAAGTATATGTTGACGTTCGAGTAGAGTAGTATAGACATGTGTGGAGTACATTGTTACAAGTTACAAGGACAGAGAGTGTGTAGAGGTTTGTAAAGACGAGTTCCTAATACCAACTCTGCTAAAAGAAAATTATTATTTTTTGTTTCAGATTCCATTGGGTTTGATTCACGGAAGGGTTACTCATGTCATCTGGCCACCACAAAGAATAAAAAAAGTGGATAGAAGAATTCCGCAGGAAGGACTTGCGCTCTGATCATCCATTCACATATCATATCAGTATGTGCAACATCCATATCATTGTTTGTTCGTTTATTACTAAAACATAAAGTCACTTTGGGTTGGTATTACTTCTAGCCCTGAAATTGTGAAAACAACATCGTCATGGCGGGCTTCCATTTGCAGCTAGGTTTGGCTAGGTTGTCGAGGGAGGGAATGATTTTCAACCCCCAAGGGGTTTTTCTAATAAATGCCCTCTGGACATTAGTTTTGTTGCATTTAATGAACTCAATATTTCTTAAAGGATAATGATAAATCAACCTAATTTGTATGCCTAATAATCAGCCTAATTATAGGATGGTGACATGTGGAAAAATCAGGGGGCAAGATTAGGAAAGAGAATTAGTGGAATCCACATGTCAAATTCTTAAGGTGTTAGGTTGATTTTTAGGCATATGAGTTAGGTTGATTAATCATTTTCCTTTCTTAAAATATCAAAATATTTAATTCTTATTAATTCAATATAATAATTATCGTTTTTATATGAATCATAAATACATATTTCGATACTTTAAAAAATATTTAGTTCATTAAATAATACACTTTAACCAATACCCCGGAATCATTGGTTAGCAAAACCCAAATGACTAAATTACCCTTTTATGAATAATGATGTTTTAAATATATTGTATTTTGATTTTAAATCGATTTTCGTTAGAAAAGATTAATTTAACCAAATTATTGAAAAAAACTATTATTCCTTGGATCTCAAACCTCCTTGTTTCTTAAAGGTGTTTGGGTTAGCTTATTTGATTGACTTATTAACTTATTAACTTATCTGCTTTTGAAGGTAAGAGTGTTAGCTCATTTAAGCATGCTTTCATAAGCCTCATATATTTAACTTATTCGACTTATTTGAAGATTCATGTATAAAATTACATAAGCTCATCTAAGAGTTCTTTTCCAAACTAATGTAATGGGTAAATTTATTTACTAAATTAGTATAGTTTCAAAAATATTTACCAAATTAGTAAGATTTCTAAAACCATCAATTGTTTTCCTCTTCCAAAAGACAAATCTTGTGTTTATTTTTTTTAGATTTATCCTCCATCAAAGATTTCTTTATTTCAAAAACCATTAAATTGTCCATATGTAAAGTTGTGTAAGCTTCTTGAATAAATGATAACTGTGAAAGTAAATTCTCCAGCCGAGTTCTTAATATTTGTTTGGTAATATCAGTATATCACCTTCGATCTCAACCCTTCATTTGTTTTCGAAAGTTTTCTGGCCTCACTTTGCTAATCTAGAATCTTATTAGCTTGAACACATAATTCGTATTTGGTACCATTCGGTTCGGTAGGGATAAACCGAATATGAATACGACTTTTTAAAAGTATAAAATAGTATAATACTACTAGTAGACTAATTCTACCTACATTATGGAATAATCAATCTTTAGGAGATCGGTTAACTGACTAACTCTGTGACATACAAATTGTTTCTACTCGTATAGTTTTGTTTAAATGAAGTTAACTATGTGATATTTACAAACCAATTATATATGTTTGTTTCTATTCGTACGTAAAGGTTACCCGCGCAATGCGGGGGCAGCGACGGGTGACGCCGGTGTTGGTGACCTAGCGATGTGTTTATTAATTTAAAAGTAATTGATTTAATGGGGTAATGTAAAAGTAATTAATTTCATTAAGGGTATTATAGGTATATTAGTGGAGATATTTAAATTAGTTAATAAAAGAGAGGCGTAATTTAGGTATTTCAAAGGCTGAAAGTTAAAAGATGAGAAATGAGTGATTTGCCTTATAAGGGAGTATAGATAATTTTGAAAAATTTACAAGATGCTTTTTCATTTAGAAATCTTCTCACATTTACCGTCCACATTCTTGCCACAACGATGTACACATATACTCTGTAACTTGAACTAAATCTTTGATAAAATACCATAAAGTAATTTACATACTATATTATTGTATATTCATAACACATCGTTTATATGTGTTTTTAAAGAAAACCCAGCTACTAACTTTGTTTTTAATTACACTAATTTGGTAAATATTTTTGAAACCATACTAATTTGGTAAATAAGTTTACCCATTACACTAATTTGGGAAAAAACTCCTCATCCAAACACTTAAAAAAACAATTGCATAGCTTATCAAAAATAAGTGATAAGCTACTTATTATATGTATAATAAGGCGATTTGGCTTAGTTACAGTAGTTGTTTGGTTATGTAACTAACTGGCTTTGTTACAACTAACTATAATAGTTGTAGTAAAAGGCTGTCAAATTTTAAAAAAATGACCCTAAGCATATGGTATGTCATGTGAGTAGGGTGTAAATGAGTCAAACTTACTAAAAACAATTAGAATTTGACTCATAAAGAGCTTACTCAAATTACGCCAGGTTTCTTAGTGTCTAAAAACAAATTACGTGATATTATCTGAATATCCATAAACTAAGAGTGTTGGCATTGGAGCTTCCACTCCATTTTTCACCACCCACTTCCAACCAATCACCTTATGTCACCTCATTCACCACTCACTCACCCCTCATTCCATTATTTTGATGACATCCACCACTCACTACAATTTTCATTTTATTTAAAAATTAAAATTCCATTTAAAACATTACATAACAATACTAAAACACATAAAACAATACATAAAAACCTTACATAATAATACTATAAAACATAAAACAAATAGTAAGAAAACAAAAAACCAATACTAGTCCTCCTCATCCGCCTGCTCGTACTCGTTCGGCTGGAGGTGTGGTAAGTTTTTAGTCGCAACATGCTCCGTAAGATCATTTCGGAGCCGGAAATGTGTCTCCTCGTCTCGTATCTCTGGTAAGGCGTCCCGGTCACTCTTCGGATGGACAACTGGATCCCCTATATGAACTGGGCTGATCGCAGGATCGCTACCGTGAATAATCATGTTGTGCTTTATCACACACGCATACACCAGGTTCCTTATTGTTTTTATCGAGCGTTGTCGAAACGGTCGAGCCGACTCTTGTGCTTTTTTGAACATTTTTTCTTTCAGATCGGTAGGATATTTGTACGCCTTAACAAACGTAGACCACGCAAGATATATGCCATCGACGATAGTAGCCACGTCTATAAGTAAGGAGTTGTGCCCATACGCTCGGGGAGGAACAAGGGAGATTGTTGCAACACATTGATGTCGTTTAGGGCACCCGGAGGACCAAAAAATGCGTGCCATATCCATAAATCCTGAGACGCCGTCGCTTCCAACATAATAGTGGGGTGTTCATGATCACCCCTTTTGTATTGACCCCTCAACTCCATTGAACACATTTTCCAAGCAAGATGTGAACAATCTATACTACCGAGCATCCCAGGCAAGTGATGTCTCTCTTTGTGTGCTTCAAACAAACGTCGGATATCATGTGTTGTTGGTCTACGCAGATATTCATTGCTATATGTCTGAACAACAACGTCACAAAAAAACTGAAGGCATTCATGTGATGTTCTTTGTGTCATCTCTAAATACTCGTCGTACTCATTTGATGGATTACCGGTTGCGAGCTGCCTAATTGCAGATGTGCATTTTTGTATCGGGGTAAAATTTTTGCCAACCGGGCATCATACGAATCCTGGAAATACTCGTATCTAGACTCAAGATCTTGCACGATCTTTAAAAATAGAACGTTTATGCATACGATACCTATCTTCAAAATAAATCTTCATCGAATTTGGGTTCTTCACAAAAGTAGTCGCGATGCAACCTTTGTGAAGCGGACCAACGGTTACGGTTCACGACTCTACGCCTCGAACGTGCCGTAGAACTTTCGGCGTTGGCCTCAATCGCGTCCGCAAACACCTCTAGACTACTGTCATCGAACCATTCGAACGGTTCATCTATGAATACAGTGGAACCAATACGTTTTTCCTTTTTTTTACTTGTTGTGTGTTGTTGGTTTGATATAGATTTGTGTAAATTTGGAAAAGAAAGTGTGTGTGTTGTGTTTGAATTGCAGTGTGTGTGAGTTTAGTTGTATATATATAGAAAAGAAAGAAAAAAAGGAAATAAAGTCGTTGGATAGTCAAACTATCCATTCCTTTTGCCTCGAACCTCACGCACGCATACTACCACTTTACGTGGTTTGACCACTAAACACCACCACGCGTGATGGAGGGTCTGTGGTGGTGCCACGCCCACCACTCACCAAACTTCTATCCAATGCCGACGCTCTAATAAGTGATAACATGCTAAAAGCATGCATAATGGTGAAAGGGTGGGGTAGTTGAAATCGGCGACTACAAGATTTGATGTGGTTAGGCTAAACAGAGGGGAGCGACTCTGACAAGCGATCCACTGGATTTCGCCTGTGCGTCGCTTGATACACCATTCCATCAGGCGATACCCATTTTCAGCGATATGTGGAGATCGTCAAATCCCTCCCATTGCTTACCTTTTCTTTTTTGTCATATATTTAGGCAATCCATAGCAACTCCACTCCCACCATTTTTCTCCGGCAACCCATGGTAACTTCAAATGCCACATGGCAAGTAGCCCAACCCCCGGCAATAGCACTCCGTTTAGCCTATGGGGCGGAATTCGCGATGTCTTTTGGTCTACCTCGAGAGGGAATCGAGTGGGTGTTTGAATTTTTCTTTCTTTTTAGGTATTGGGTTATCATGGGTTATAGTTTTTTAGGGTGTGGTGTATATGTGGGTACTAATATGGCACACGACCTTGGTGTGTTGCTGATTGGATATTGGGTTATTATCGAGATACCAGACCCTTGATAGCCACTTGCCCACTTGTTTTGGTTGGACCCTTCGTTGTTTGACTCTTTTGGGTCTCCGAATTAATGTGACCTGCCTTTGTATAATTTTTCCCAATAGTAAAATCAAATAACATATTTTTAAAAAAATATTTATCAAAGAATTGTTATTTGTTTTGTTGTTCATTTATTACATTTTTAATGTCAATCTAAAGTTATGTCGGATAAGTTGTAAGTATTCGTACTAACTAGTCAACCGGGTTAAATTGACTAGATCAACCGGTTGAACATGAACTAAGCATCAAGCGAAGTCAATTCAAAAACCGGATTAAAATGTATAGAAAATAATATCGAATCACCTCACTATTGTTTGTTGGCTGCTATTAAATATTGTTTGGAACAAGCAACAAATGGTTAATCACTTATCTTTGCAGACATAGATCAAAAGTTCGATCCTTACTTTTTTTTATTAACCGAGGTCCTAATTTACATTAAGTAGTACTTGCACGCAACATTTAAATAAGAGTAAAGCTGTCTATATTCTAACTTGCCTCGTACACCATTGTAGACACTATTGAGGATTGAGACTCATGACCCATTAAAAACAATAATAGGTATTACTTACTACTTATTAAATATTGTTTGATTGATATGGAAGTTGCCATTGAGAAATGAATGTCAAAAGGATGGATTGGTGTATTTGTTGAAAATTGAATGTATCCTCGTGTGGAAATAGCTTTAGATGTCCGATAAAATCGATGTAGTAATTGAATTTCAGCAACCAAAAATAAACGCCATCACAAGGTAAAAGAGAGAGAAAAAAGTATTACTTTAAAAGAATCACCTTCATCCTGCTACTATTTTATATATCGGCCACTTTCAAATAAAAGGAAGAAAAAGGATTCTGGTTTGGTTATTATTCAAACAGGGAAAATTAACGATTTAGTTCAATTTAAACAATGGAAGTGAAACTATGGAGGAGTCTAAGTTGAGTTGTTTGCCTTTAAACGGAGCCCAAGGTTAGTGGCGAAGTTAGGATTTTCAGGTTGGGGTTACCGAATAGTTTCCATGATATTAACAAGAATCAAATTAAACTACAAAATTACCTTATACCAGTCCGAGGTTGTTAATTACCTTTAAACTAAACAAATAAATAAATATAGTACTAGAAATATAGAGTTTTATAAATATTGTGGGGTTGTCATGACCACTATTGGCCACCATATTGCTCTGCCACTGCTAGGGGATGCTTTTAACGTGTACAAAAAGGTTGTATTTTTCCATATAAAATGTTCACCTTTGAATTTTATGATAATTGTACAACTATTTAATGCACTTTAAACAAAACTCATTCAAACTTCAATAAAAACTTTATTATAGTAACAAAATGACAATATTTCTGGTTTAGCTTATACGAAGAAAATGAGTTTTTAACTCAAATGTATCCGGTTCTTGATTTGAACTTTGTGCATGAGGTCATTTAAACTTTGTACATGAGGTCATCAAGTCCCGTAACTACAAGTCTACAAGACTACAATGCTATCTAGTCAATGGCTTAAAGTACGAGTATAAGTTAAGAACTATTATATTATATTATATTATATTATATTATATTATATCTTTTATTATTAGAATAAGATGTGAATAGTAAAAACAAAATTTGAAGTATGTTGTACAACATTTAAATTAATTAGTATATATTTTTATCTTTATCTTATACTATCTAATAAAACAAATAACCTTTTTTCTTTAAACTTTCAGCCTTTGAAAAACCAAAAATACCTCTTTTTTTATTCACTAATTTAAACATTTTCACCTAATATACCTATAATACCCCTAATGAAATAATTTACAATATAGATCTCTCAATCCTTAAAATAACTACACTACCATCTTTAACATCAATTACTTTACATTTACTACCATCGTGCCCCCACCACCGTCACCGTCACCAAAACTATCGCCCCACCCCCGCTGAATTGCGTGGACATAAATCTAGTATTTAACAGATCAAACAACAAAACAAAATGTAGTTAGATTAGGTGGCTTGATGCCTTATGTGATTTCAGAGTTACCAAAATCAAAACTTGAGAACTCTCAACTGTTCTTTTTGCTTCTTTCTTTTTGGTTTTCTAAGAGTGATCGACACGGATCGTCCTTGTGGTTTGTCCAAAAAGTCTGGTTTCGTCCTTTAATTTTAAAACTGTCTGATATCATCCTTTATAGATGGAAAATGATCACGTTTCATCCTTTTCGAAAACGGACGTTAACTTGAATCCGTTAACCCCCTCACGTGCATTCCACGTGAGGGTATTTTCATATTTTGCCACCCTTTGACTTCATACTCACTTTTTCTCTTTCTTTCTTTATTCATGAAAAGACCGAACAAAAATTCATTTCCTTCCAAATGTATCTCACCCCAAATACTTATTTCATGTGCATCGAATCATGTAAGAATTTATCAAAATACATGAATGAAGATTTGGTGCACCCATTTATGTACAAATTTAGATGCATGTGCATCCACCCATGACTCATTCAGATGTTTCAAATTGATTTGAAGAAATAAAGAAGATTAGATTAGATGGGACTCCATATATACATATCAACTTTGGAAGCATCGTCACTGAAAGATTGATTGATACAATAATTTTTATACCTCGTCGGAAAACCGCTGGAAAACAATAACCTAAAATGCATCACGGGAAAACTCACCGGAAACACTAAAAGCCGGCGGTGGTCTTGCTAATTAGTCCTTCTTTAATTGCATCGAACCCTTTATCTCCTTTACGAGGTTGTTAATGTTGGTGATGATGGCCTCATGGCCATTGTTACCTTTTTTATCCTGGTCGGAGCGAACCGGAAAAACGGGCTATGGACGAAATAGTCTGATCGACGAGGAGATCTGGTTAGAGATGATGTTGTTACACACAGCGAAGATCTCTCATCGCACAAACGGGTACCCACGGCCACTCCTCCGTTCATGATGGAATTTTTGCTTTGGTACAAATTAGATCATGATTTTGGAATCTGCTTGTTTGTTCAATCGCCAACTACACATTTAATTAGAAATAGATATATACGAGTAGAATAAACAAAAGAATGGGGGAGGAAATTTAAAGGTCTATGGGAAAGAAAATCATGATCTATAAGAAATTATGGGAATTTATTGTTATTGTTATTGTTATTTGGTATCTTATGTAAATAAGGGATCGGAGATAATGATATTCTAATGTTAGATCTGGAAAAGAAATGTAGAAGAAGAAGGAAGGGGCTGAAGTAAAAGAGAGAATGAAGTCACAGGAAATAAATGACGAAAATACCCTCACGTGGAATGCACGTGAGGGTTTACGGATTCGAGTTAACGTCCGTTTTCGATAAGGATGAAGTGTGATCATTTTCCATCTATAAAGGATGATATCAGACAATTTTAAAACTAAAGGACGAAATCAGACTTTTTGGACAAACCACAAGGACGATTCGTGTCGATCACTCTTTTTCTAATTTACAAACTTGCATTTTAGCTAATCTAAGCAGGGGTAAACCCTTTACCCAAACTTGCATTTTAGCTCCTTTCTCTGTTGGGTTGAAAGTCACCCTTCTTTAAAACCCTTAAAGTAAACTTAATAGAAATGATATATGTTTTTGTAGTTTTTTGGTTTTTAGACACACTTTTTTATTTAATAAATTTTATTGTATACTTTCCTTTTCTTTTTCTTTTTTTTGTATTTTGTCGTTATCTTTTTACAATTTGTAATTTGTTATTTATAACATATATTTTGTAACCTTTTTACTTTTATTAGCACGTTACCCGCGCAATGCGGCGATGGTCGTGGCGACGCCGATGTGGTGGTGGGCGACTGTTGATGGTAAATGAGGCGTCGAGTGATGTAAATAATAGATGTAAACGTAATTGATGTAAAGAGTTAATGAAAATATTTTAAAAGTAAAAAAATTGATAATGTAATTTAATCATTAATGTTAAGGGGGTAGTGTAAGTGAAAATATTTTAAGGGTTACTAAGTGAAAATATTACATATTTTTCAACACTTCCAAAAATAAAGTGTTATTTTTTTTTATTATATAGTATAGATAACTTTTCTAACATTTTTATTGTCATGTTTTATATAATAAAAATGACATGCTTTGTATTTTTTAATTTGTTTACAGTTCGTTTTTATAAGCATCCTAGTCTTTAAATCTTTTTGAAATTTTTTTATACTTTTCTTTTAATTTCCCCTGGGTTAGGTTTTCGGTTTTTTTGTTTTAAACATTTTTCGCTTATGAGGTTTTTAAGAAACATAAACATGATGTTGTGGTTGTGGAATTTCCTTTAAAAACAAAAATAGATATCTGCGGTAATGCGTAGGATTGAACCACCCACAATCCATTTTGGTTCAAAATGGATATTCCTTTAATATTTTTTGTTTTAGTATTTAGACAATTTTGTTTTACATATATCATAGATGGTTATCTTTTAATTCTTTTTGTTGCATTTTTTTTTTTATAACTTTCATTGTTAAAAATGTTTTTTCTTTGGTGAATATTTGGGGTAAATATAAACATGATGGTGTGGTTGTGATATTGAAAAAAAGGGTAATGGAGGGAACCCTAGCCCCGGTACCACAATTGGATACCTATCGACTCACCCCGTATGAGTCATATGATGCCGGTACAATATCTCCATCCTAATCCCCACATGATCTGGGCACCTCGAAGGATCGAACCCGCGTATTTAAACTTCACATGTGGGTCTAGGCTTCATTGGTAACGGGTACCTTAAAGGAATTATTTTTTGTGCCAAGCGGGGATCGAACCTGAGACCTTAAGGTCATCAAGTGATTGCCTTACCACTAGGCTAACTCCTTGTTGGTGTGGTTGTGGTATTGTCCTTATATGAAAAACGAATAACCACAAAGACGCTCCCATCGGGCGGCTCGATCCACCTAGTTATGTTTATTACGTCTCTTTTTAAAATTTTAATTTGACTTGTTGAGTCTTTTTCATTTAATTTGAACTGTAAATATTTTTGTTTGTATTATATAATATTTAGATGAAATTATATCAAAAAAAATATATTTAATACACAATTCATTATATTTTATATTAAGTGTTATATAATACAAATAAAATAGTTATGATCAAAATTGAAAGTAAATGACATAAAAAGTAAAACTATGACATTTAAAATGAGACGGAAGATGGCGAATGCCAAATTTGTAACTTATAGAGTTAAATGCAAGATTGGTCCCTATGGTTTGTTTATTTTTACAAGAGGGTCCTTTTTTAAGTTCATTATCAACGAGGGTCCCTAAATCAAAAATCTTTTACATCTTTGGTCCAAAATTAACTGATCCATTATTGAAATATCGTCAAGTACCCATGTGCACCTCACGAGTATGGACCATTATGTTGCTCAAAAAGTTAATTACTCTTTTCTTTTTCACTTAGCACCAAAGTTTATAAGAAAAATCTATTTAATGAAAACATAAATCTAACTGTATCAATCATTTATACTATATTATAATAAAAATAACAATTTATTTTTGAAAATGTTTAAAAATATGTAATATGTTCACTTAGCACCCCTTAAAATATTTTCATATACACTACCCTCTTAACATTAATCAATCATTTATATTTTAAAATAACCGGTTGAGGGCTTGTTTTTATTTCATTCCATTTTGACATAAAAAAATGAAATTACGATATAACCTAATCTATACTCCTTAATAAAGCAAATGCCACTTTTTTTCTACAAACTTTTCAACCTTTGAATTACCAAATATGTCCTTACTCTAATAACTATAACTATCCATTAATTCATTGACTGTCTCAAAATACTCTTATCCCCTATCCTAGGGTTATTTCACACACACAACAAAAAACACAAACATCCTCTACAGTCTTCATTATCACACACTAACTCACATAGCCGTTCTTTTCACTCAACCGGAGACGGATCAATTGATTGTCCCTTTTAAGAAATGTCGCCGCAACGCGCGGCACCCTCCTAGTAACTTTTACACAAACCCACTATTATTTTTGAAATCCAACTTCATCTATTCTGTTTTTGTTCCTCTAAATCTATTTTTATCTTGATAAACTCACTTGATTACGATTTCATTCAATTATGAAAGTTCATATCGTTTCATTGTTATTTTAGTCATCCCATCTAAACAAAATAGTAAATGACTAACCTATCACACGTAGCTACTAGCACCGTTGGATGTTACTTTCTCCCCCCGGGTGGGCGTTGACATAACACGTACGACGACCATTCATTTTTTTGTATTTTTCATTTTGTGTTTTCCTCACTAATTATTTCAACATCTAATGTCAATTTCCCCCCAAAGTATATATGACGATGACGTCATTCGATCATGGCCTCCCTCCATCCCTCCCAACTATAATAATAACTTCAATTCTTGAAGAATCGATGAAGCTCGATGTAGGATCGGAATTTATTAATTAATTTTGTCATTTTGTGGAAACAAGCAAGCAATTAATGGGTATTGGTTGTTGTTGTTATCGTGCCTCTTTTGATTCATGTAAAGCCGATACCGATCCTCCTCCTCATCCCTCAAATGGTGCGTACTTACTATTTTTCATTATTTTATTTCTTCGATCGATCTCTTTATATATATAAACCAGCAAGGATCAAGTGGTTAACACCTTGGCTCCGGAGACAAACCTTGCAAGGCCGAAAGTCATTTTTTTCTATGTTGAATAAAACCCGAAAACAACCTCTCTACCTAAACCACCCCTCAACCTCCACGGCCCAAAACCCGTAGAATACGTCATTGGTGTTACTTACTTATTATATCGATCATACATGCATATACTAATACTACTACTAGTTGATAATCAAATTAATACATATATAATAATATATTTTCTGGTGTTCTTTTTTTAAATTTAGATATGATTGCTACAAACAACGTTAAACAATTCTCGTATAATTCGTTAAGATCAGCTACAAGAAACTTTCACCCATCAAATAAGATAGGCGGAGGTGGATTTGGAGTTGTCTACAAGGTACGTACGTAGCTAGGTACAAGCTTAATTGGACTAATAGTTACTTGTTATTATCATTAATTTCCAATGTACACGCGCGTAAACATGCTGCAGGGGGTTCTGAGAGATGACGGTACTCATGTTGCAATTAAGTCTCTCTCTGCTGAATCTAAACAAGGGACTATTGAATTCTTGACTGAAATTAATATGATTTCCAGAATTAAGCATCCCAACCTCGTTCAACTCATCGGTTGTTGTGTTGAAGATGGCCATCGGATTTTGGTCTATGAGTTCTTAAAAAACAACAGCCTTTCTACTGCTCTACTACTTAATGGTATCGATTCCTATTTTCTATAATTTTTTTAATTCTATTGATCTATATAAACTAATGATGATTAAATGAATTTTTTTGTATAAACTAGAATGAGTACATGAGGCCTTAAAAGCCAACTTTAAGGTAGTCAATAACAACTAGCAATCCTTTCTAAATATATATTTGAAACTTAAATAGAAATACAATCAATTAGCTTAATTGATGGGATCCCTTATAATTAACTTAAATGGTGGAATCCTTAATTAACATGCCCCCGCAAGATGGAGGATCCGTCGGACACTCCAATCTTGGATTGAAGTTGATGAAATGGTCCTTGGCCGAGAGGTTTAGTGAGCACATCAGCTACAGAATGGATGTGTAGCACCCGTATTGGATATCTTGTAATCGTTTATATCATATATACGTATTGGATATTCAGTTTTGCATCATATTTCCCAACACAATACACTTTAATTCACTATATTTGTTTTAACCACTGTGTAATAGCCCAGTGGCCACAAGCCGCCACTTTCCAGGGGAATCCTGGGTTCGAGTCTTGCCAAAGGCAAACTTGAGATAATCAGGGGATTATTAAGTAGTTGAGAATTCACCTGGACACTAGCCTGGCTGGGGGATTAGTGGGTACCAAATGGTACATGGATTAGGGGGTTCCTATCCAATTACCTTTTTTTTCACAATACACTTATTTTTATTTTTACCTATTCAACCTGTTAGAGATATAATTAAATTAACCCAAAAAATTAAACCATTTATATGTTAGTAGATCTGAATTAGTAAAGTAACATCTCATTGTTGACTTGTTTATTTTGTAATGCTTTTTTAATTGATATCTATTTAGACAATTGGCTGTTAGATTTCCTGTATGACCCCTGATATTAAGTGTAAAGTTTTTATATTGTAGGTTCGAGATCAGGCAAACACATAGACCTGGATTGGGCTACACGGGTTAGTATATGCAAAGGCACAGCATCAGGTCTTGCATATCTTCACGAGGAAGCCGAACCACATATTGTCCATCGAGATATAAAGGCGAGCAATGTACTTCTTGATGAAAACTTTCATCCCAAGATTGGAGATTTTGGACTTGCAAAACTTTTCCCTGATAATGTTACTCATGTTAGTACTCGAGTTGCTGGAACAGTGTAAGAAACATTGAACCCTATTTTGATTTTCGCAATGCTTAAGTTATTTCTTAAAAATGCTTGAATTTTTATATAATGACAGAGGATATCTGGCTCCAGAATATGCGATGTTGGGACAACTTACAAAGAAAGTGGACGTATATAGTTTTGGCATACTTATGCTTGAAATTATAAGTGGTAAAAGTAGTAGTAAAGCAGCCTTTGGCGAGGATCTTTTGGTTCTAGTTGAATGGGTACGTACGTACGTATGATTTTCTCGACTGTTATACGATATATGCACCAGTACAACTTCAACAATTAGTTTAGTTTCATCACTAAAAAAAATTTAAAAAACACTGCTAAAATCTTTTTATTTTTTACATTTCATTACATTTGATTAATTATTATGCTCGTTGGTTGAATGGTCGGTTTCTATCCCTGTTTTTTGATAGTTGGGCGTATTTTGAATGTCATATGTTAGTATAATTTTAAGACCCGACTCGCCAATTTTTTCATAAGAAAAAACAAAAAAATAAGAAGAAAAGTTGCAATGCGTCGCTGGATTTTGCTGGTTTTAAATTTTAACACTAAGGTTTTATTTATAAAGTCAGAATACAATGGAAGTAATAATTCTAAATATATTTTTTTTTTACCGAAAGTCTTTTTTTGGAAGCAGCTCTATTCTCAGGTGGAGACATACTTTTTTACATCCCAAGTGAGTGGATTGGAAACTGTTGTGGTGGTGGTGGTGGTGTATTTAAGTATTTAACACACAAATTGCTTATTATACAAAATTAAAAGAAGATGCCTATTTTTTTGTTTAAAAAAATCACTGTAATTACTTTCTAGGTTTGGAAACTCAAAGATGAAGGAAGACTTCTAGAGATTGTTGACCCTGACCTAACAGATTGTCCAGATGACGAGATAATGCGCTTCATTACAATTGCATTGTTCTGTACACAAGCGGTTTCAAGCCAAAGACCGTCAATGAAGCAAGTTGTCGAGATGCTCTCAAAAAAAGTAAACCTTAATGTAGGGTTGTTAACAGAGCCTGGGATACATTCTTCAGCGAGGCGTTCTGGTAGTGGTAAGTCACTAGAAGCAACAAAATCCCGAGTATTCAATGGCAAGCAGACAGTAAATCCTTTTGTAACTGTCACATCTTCAGAAGTTAGCAATTCTTACAGTATATCACGAATGTTTCCAAGATGAATCTATTCAAATACTACCACGTACTTAATTGGAAACTTACGGATAGAGATCAACCAATTATGGTTTCTCGAATAGTATAAGGTTGTATTGTATAAGTCATCAATACATTCGTTTCAATAAAAATTAGTTGTATGGGAACACATAAAATGGGTTAAATGTAACCCATCTATCTTACCAGCCCGCCCAACTCATCTATCTTTACCACCTACTTTAGACATTTGTTTATGTTAAAAGAAATAAAAGAAAATCAAAAGGGATCATCATCAATTCATCATTTCCCGAAATAGTTGATTCAACCCATCAATGAGAAGATCACTGCCAGCAATGACCCAGCATTTAGACAGCCATATTTCCTGAAATAACCCACCATTATCATGTATAAATTGTAACCCATTTGAGCATTTGTAATCATCAATTTCAATATAAATTTTCAGTTTCACATATTCAATTGTTTAGATGGTATCAGAGATTATGGTTCTGGTCTCGTCATTTACCATTTAAAACGCTTCCGTAAATCATCAATCAAAAACCAAGCCACCATGGCAGATGATGCCGGCGGCTCTGTTTCCGATTTGGTTATTCAACTAGCCAATCTGTTGCAAACCAATATCAATCAACTCGTCAATCTATTGCAAATCAATATCAATCTGTTGCAAACCAATATCAATCAACAACCACAAACCCCGAATCGGCGGAACAGCGGCGAGAAAAAATGGGCGAACAAAGATGATAAATCTCACCTTACCTATGATGAATGCGGTATGTCGAGACACACAAAAGCACAGTGTTTTCGGATCGTTGGGTATCCGGATTGGTGGACTGATGGCCACAACAAGGGCACCAAAAACCCTAAATCGGAGAAAGAAAAGAGGGGGTTTCCTACCACCCAGCCGAGCACAAACAATAATCAAGGTGCCGGAAAAGTGTTCGGGGGACTTGCAGCGGCGGCGGCCGGAAATAGTAAAGAAGAGAGAGAGTTTTGTGTCACAGGTAAAAGAAAAGAGGAGGTAGATATGAATGGTATATGTATCTCTGTCTCACACGTTCCAAATATAAAACCACCAATTAATAATTGTTCAAAAAGCCCACCTCACAGATTTTTTAAAGGCCCAACATGCAATAATTCAAAGAGTCCAAGTGGGCTTGCAAATATAGCCCAAACTCAGTCAAACCAAACAAACGGTCCATGGATATTCGATTGTGGAGCGACAGACACAATGACGTATGAAATTTCTGATTTTTCTGAGATATCTAAACCGAGGAAGACTTGCATCCAAGCTGCAAACAAAGGAAAAATGGATGTGAAAACTGGAAGAACAATCAAAATTTCTCCAAATATTAAACTTCCCAATTGTTTATATGTTCCTTCTTTGTCACATAAATTGTTATCAATTAGTCATGTGACAAAGGAATTAAATTGCTCAGTACTCATGCATCCAACCTTTTGTCTCTTACAGGATATCAGGACGGGACGGATTATTGGACGTGGCACTGAGAGAGATATTATATTATGTAGATGAAGTCACTCAGAGTGGTACTGTGTTGCTAGCTCATGGAACGACAGAAAGAGAGGCATGGTTATGGCATAGAAGATTGGGTCACCCCTCTGCTGGGTATTTACATATCTTATTCCCTGAACTTTTTCCTTCAAATAAACCAATTACTTGTGAAACCTGCATGTTAGCCAAAAGCCATAGACAACCTTTCAAACCTAATAATACCAGAGTTAAAATACCTTTTTCATTAATCCATTCGGATGTGTGGGGTCCTGCACCGGTCATTGGGGGGCAAAATTATTCGATTTTATGTAATCTTTGTTGATGATTGTACACGGATGACGTGGATTTATTTTTTAAAAATAAAACCGAAGTATTTAATGTTTTTACAACATTTTATACCATGATTCAAACTCAGTTCAAACAAAGTATCCAAATCGTCCGGTCAGATAACAGTGGAGAATATGTTAATTCCCAAATGAAACTATTCTTTCAATCAAAAGGAATAATCCACCAAACTACCTGTCCACATACCCCAGAACAAAATGGTGTTGCCGAACGAAAGAATCGTATTCTATTAGAAATGACTAGAGCACTCATAATTGAATCCCATGTTCCTAAAATGTTTTGGCCTGAAGCTCTAGCCACTACCACCTACCTACTTAACCGTCTACCAACCAAAATCCTTAAACTAAAAACACCGCTAGAAACCCTCGAAGAATACACTAAAATTCCTCCTATCCTCACCCTTCAACCCAAAGTGTTTGGATGTACTGTGTTTGTTCACATACCCAAATCCCACCGTGATAAACTTGATCCATGTGCTGAAAAATGTGTTTTTGTGGGTTACGGGGTTAATCAGAAAGGATATAGGTGTTATAATCCAAAAACACATCGTATGTTCACCACAATGAACTGCGATTTCCTAGAAACCAAATACTATTACTCTACCCAACACAGTGGCCAGGGGGAGGATCAGTGTGACACACTGAGTTAGTTGAGAGGTGTCACAACCACAGGAGATGTTACAGCCTCAAAAGCAAATAGTCCAGTTCACAGTACCACCCCGTCTGAAGATCGTATCAGTGCCACCGAAGATATATCTCCCACTCTGGTATCCGAGGTAAGTAATGCTCAGCCTAATGAGTCTTATGATGAGTATGTTGAAACTTTAGTTAATATCACAGAATCAGAACCTGCCCATGAAGATGTTTAGGAAGAAAATACAGTAGAACCTGCTAATGAAGAAGCACAGAAAGAAAGTTTAGTACAACCAGCCAAGTATGTCCTTCCAGCAAGAGCAAATAGAGGAGTCCATGCAAAACGTTTTTCGCCAGAGAGGATTTCTAAAGGCTCAAAATATCCTATGGCTAACATAGTCGTAGGAAACTTATCTCAGGAAGCAAAGGCATTTACTGTAAGCCTTTATTCAGAGAAAATTCCCACGAACATCGAACAAGCCTTAAAGTCAAAAGAATGGAAGAATGCTATGAATGTTGAGATGGATGCCTTGATCAGGAGTGAAACATGGGAAAAATGTGTCTTTCCAGAAGATAAAAAACCTGTGGGTTGTAGATGGCTGTTTACAGTGAAATACAAGTCAGATGGTACAATCGAAAGATATAAAGCCCGATTAGTCGCTAAAGGTTATACTCAAACATATGGAATCGATTACTCAGAAACTTTTTCTCCAGTTGCAAAGATTGATACAATAAGAGTACTATTTTCAATTGCTGCAAATCAAGATTGGTCTTGTCCAGAGAGTTGGAGCTGGAAGCATTGTTGGAACCATTAAATCTATTAGATTTATGCTTAAACCTGTTAAAGGTTTTAGCAATCATGGCTACCAGATCATCATTGTCAGTTTCATCACAATCATCACTGATTTCAGTGGTCAGACCTGAGTTCAGAAAACTGTTCATTTCGGTAGGAGCCAAACGATACGGTGCTTTAGCAACAGGAGTAGCACCGGGTACAAGATCAATTTGGAAAGTGACCTCACGGTCAGGAGGAATACCGGGAAGATCATCCGGGAAAACATCAGGAAATTCAGAAACTATATCAACATTAGAAATGGAAGCCTTCTCCCTTCGTGCATCGATAACATAGGCAAGAAAATGACTCTTATTATGCCGAATACAATTTAGTGCCTTCATCAAACTAATGATTTTTATGCCTCCTCTTTTCTTATCTCCATGGACCGAAATAGTTTTACCATCAGGAGTCGAAATCCTTACAATCTTTTGAGAGCATACTATGGTGGCATCATTTTGAGCTAACCAATCCATTCCTATGACTATATCAAAACCAGCTAAAGTAGTAGGCAACAACTGGACTGGAAAAGAGCGACTCTCAATCTCTATAGCACAATCATCATATCCTTCATGTATATCACTAATAGTACCATCAGCTATTTCAACCTCTATGGAGCAATCAAGGGGGGTAGTGACTCTTTCAAGTTTAGGGGCAAACACAGTAGACACAAAAGACCTATTTGCACCCGAATCAAAAAGTACAAAAGCAGGTTTAGAATTAACAAGAAAGATACCGCTTACCACCTCGTCGTTGTCTTTAGCAGCTTCTGCAGTCATCTGAAGTGCACGAACCTTGGGCTTTGGTGCAGCCGCTTTCTTCCCATCATCCTTCATCTGAGGGCAATTAGCAATCATATGACCCGTTTCCTTACACTTGTAACAACGAGTCTTGTCTTTGCACACTTCAGCAGAATGCCCCGGATGGCCACACTTATCACACCTTTTGGTCTTGTCAGAACATGGACCACTATGATGAGACTTGCAAGACGAACACCATGAACTACTCTTCTTATCCTTGTCTCCATTTGAAGAAGAGTTACCTTTAAACTTCTTATTTGAGCTCGAAGATCCATTGAATCTCCTTTTGAAACCGGCTTTCTTGTCATCATCTTTAGCCACCACTTTCTCAGTCTTAAAATCATCATCCAATCTCTTGGACTCTTTGATAGCAGCAGATAAAGTAGTATGCTGTCTACATAGGCCCCGATAGCTAGCAGGGAGCCCATCACAATACGCTTCCACCTGATCAACATATCACCTAACCAAGTGTCCAACAAATTTCAGCTTTTCCATAAAGGAGTGTGCATACTCAGTTATTGCACCCGGCTTAGCTGTCAATGCTCTAAATTCCTTCTCAATCAACCTTAGCTCACGGGTTCCCACATACTCTTCCAGGAACTTCTCCCTGAATGGTACCCCAAGGCATAGCAGCAAGCACCTCGGGAGTCAAGGAGATAGTAGCAGCCCTCCACCAATTCCTAGCATTCTTCTTCAACATTCGAGTTGCACACAACACCTTCATATCGTCCGGGCAATAACAAGAAGCAAACACAACCTCAATATCATCTAACCATTCCATAGCACCAACAGCATCTTGAGTACCATCGAATGCCTTAGCTCCACACTTTTGAAAGCTCTCGTACTTAAAGTTATGAGCACGAGGAGCTACCACTACACGAGGCTCCACTATGTTCCCTACACCATTTCCATTTGCAACAACCGCTTCTGGAGCAATCAAAGACCTTTCATTCGATGGATCGGCACGGTTTGAGCGGTTGGAATAATTCCCATCCGTATGCTCATTCCTTTGCATGCTTGCATCTCTTTCGGCCCTAAGTTGAATCAACTCTTCTTCATTTCTCAACAAGAGAGCTCGGATAGCCCTCAACTCTTCATGTAATTCTGCTTGATTAGGAACCTGTTCAATCACCGGGTTTGCCCTATCAATTTCCGACCTTGTGGGCTGTGCACCCGGGAGTGGCCTTTGCGGAGGTCTTCGGTTAACACCATCTCCAGCCCCATTCCCATTGGGCGGAGCACCACTAGCATTAGTTCTAGCCCGTTGACTGTTAGCACGTGTGTTAACCATGATGTCTACAATGCAATGACGACGGTTAGCAAGGTTTCAATGAGAATAGCTAGATAAGGCTACCTATCCTTAAAATTCAGCAACAAACATAACTAATCATGCCTCATCTACACTCTCACTCATTCCCAAACCCGTCCTAAGCATTTCATTTCTAAGGCTAAGCATTCCTACTTAAGCCCTACATAACCTATATCGGTTTAAGTCCAAAAACTAAGGTATTACCTAAGGTTCATGGTTCACTTAAACCATTTCTCTGATACCAACTTGTAACACCCGTCGTTTAAAAATACGGATTTCCAAAAACTTTTCACCTAACGGTGTTAAAGAATGCGGAATAACGTTTTAAGAGTCCAAACCATAAAATCCAGTTTGGTTTGTTCATAAAATAGAAGGTGTTACTCGTCACATAGTATAAATGGAAATCCTACGGTTGCCCAACATAAAACAACCGTATACAAGTCATATCAAAACATAATAGTCATAACGAAATAAAATGTCTAAAAGGAGCAGCAACTATGGGTAACTAAAAGCATCTTCAAGTATTCTACCCATGCCTCGCTCATTATTCATCAACGCACTTCTAGCTTGCTAAACCTGAGGGGACAACACATTTCAAGAAACAAGTGTTAGCTAACGAAATAGCTAAGTAAGATAACACTAAGTTAATAAAACTTTTGTCCAATTAAAACTTGGTAAAGCAGCTTTTCATATTAAAGACACATTTCGCATATCATCACAAACATAACATAACATCAACATCTTTCATGGTAGGATTAACAATCCTAAATGTGCCTATCATCATTTCATCATCACATATCATCACATTAGGTGTGACATAAGTCACGCTTATCATATAAGGTGTAAGTTTGTGTGTAGGCGGTCATAAGACCTAACGGGAACCTCACACCCGACTAGATGGATGAGCCATACGGCGGTCCATCAAGTGTCGTTAAGGAATGGCAAGCCACTCCAGGAGTAGTCCGTATGTTCAAGACATTGGTGGGTAATCACTCCACCCGGAGATACTCAACCACGTAATTACGTTGCAAGGAGCCACCCAAGCAACAACATATACGCACCCACCTGGCTAAGGTGAATACGGGTTAAGCTTAACACTTCATCATATATACGAGCTCGATTTCATCACATATAGTTTAGGTGACAAAGTTACCTAAACATAACATAACATCAACATCTTTCATGGTAGGATTAACAATCCTAAATGTGCCTATCATCATTTCATCATCACATATCATCACATTAGGTGTGACATAAGTCACGCTTATCATATAAGGTGTAAGTTTGTGTGTAGGCGGTCATAAGACCTAACGGGAACCTCACACCCGACTAGATGGATGAGCCATACGGCGGTCCATCAAGTGTCGTTAAGGAATGGCAAGCCACTCCAGGAGTAGTCCGTATGTTCAAGACATTGGTGGGTAATCACTCCACCCGGAGATACTCAACCACGTAATTACGTTGCAAGGAGCCACCCAAGCAACAACATATACGCACCCACCTGGCTAAGGTGAATACGGGTTAAGCTTAACACTTCATCATATATACGAGCTCGATTTCATCACATATAGTTTAGGTGACAAAGTTACCTAAACATAACATATAATCATCTTTTACGTTTGGGCCCTTAAACGTGCACGTGACATGGCAACTTATAAAGTCTAGTGAACTAGATGACCAAGCCACACATACATGCACATCATAATCAACATATACTTGCATCACATTTCATTACATTTCATTACATTGCATATCATTTCATAACATAACTTTGCATTGCATATAAAGGAAAATGCATTTCAGGTCTCATAAGTCGAATACATATCCCATATAACCTCCCATACAACCCGAATACCCTTAAGTATACAAGATGAGAATAGAGAAGTTATATTCTGAAAACCATGCTTTTGTTGAATCCCTCAGCGTGTCAAAGTAGTGTATCTTACCTCGGAGTAGCACGCAATATAGGATAGCTAAGTTACCGAGCAAAGCAATAACTCACGTCTACCTATGATTAGTAAACGACCATTAATACACTAAACATTAAGACCATAAGCTGGAATTACATATCTTAGGACACACTCTAGGTTTCAGGAGTAAGCTAGGTGTCAAAACGAGGTTACGGTTCAAAACTATAACACTTGCTGAAAACAGATGAGTTGCGCCGCAACCCGTTGCGATTCTGCACAACATCAAACGATTGAACCCCAAACCAACACCAAACGATTCCAAATCAAATATCAGACCTTAAAACATCAAAATACTTCTATTACCTGAAGATCACAATGGGGATGCGAAATACTCGATCAATCACTCTTAAATCGTACTTTTGAAGGATTTTCGGCTTAGAAACTTGGTAAGGGATCAAAGGGGTGGCTAGGGCTTGGGAGAAAAGTGTTTAATCTGTAAAAAGCCAACTAATGACTCCATCCTTGACCCTAATCCCGTTTTTGACTTTCACCACATGTCAAATTTGGTCCCTAGGCTTCCATATAGCTCATTACTAGTCAAAAACTCCTCTAAGGATCATATACTACCTAAATACTTCATTAATCACTCCTAATAGGCATATAATTATTTCATAAACATATTTTCATATCATGCATTAAGACTTTCAAGTCTCACATATATCACATAAATCACATATAAGCATTAAATCTAGCAATAGACTTAACGGACACATATCATTGACTTAACGACTCTAGTCAAACGTTGATAAAAGTTTGGGATGTTACATTGCATCATCAGTTGAACCAAATATAATAACATCAACATCTTTCATGGTAGGATTAACAATCCTAAATGTGCCTATCATCATTTCATCATCACATATCATCACATTAGGTGTGACATAAGTCACGCTTATCATATAAGGTGTAAGTTTGTGTGTAGGCGGTCATAAGACCTAACGGGAACCTCACACCCGACTAGATGGATGAGCCATACGGCGGTCCATCAAGTGTCGTTAAGGAATGGCAAGCCACTCCAGGAGTAGTCCGTATGTTCAAGACATTGGTGGGTAATCACTCCACCCGGAGATACTCAAACCACGTAATTACGTTGCAAGGAGCCACCCAAGCAACAACATATACTTGCATCACATTTCAACATTTCATTACATTTCATTACATTGCATATCATTTCATAACATAACTTTGCATTGCATATAAAGGAAAATGCATTTCAGATCTCATAAGTCGAATACATATCCCATATAACCTCCCATACAACCCGAATACCCTTAAGTATACAAGATGAGAATAGAGAAGTTATATTCTGAAAACCATGCTTTTGTTGAATCCCTCAGCGTGTCAAAGTAGTGTATCTTACCTCGGAGTAGCACGCAATATAGGATAGCTAAGTTACCGAGCAAAGCAATAACTCACGTCTACCTATGATTAGTAAACGACCATTAATACACTAAACATTAAGACCATAAGCTGGAATTACATATCTTAGGACACACTCTAGGTTTCAGGAGTAAGCTAGGTGTCAAAACGAGGTTACGGTTCAAAACTATAACACTTGCTGAAAACAGATGAGTTACGCCGCAACATAGAGTTGCGCCGCAGCTCAAGCCTCCAGTTGCGCTGCAACTTATTCTTATGGAATTTAGTTGCGCCGCAACCCGTTGCGATTCTGCACAACATCAAACGATTGAACCCCAAACCAACACCAAACGATTCCAAATCAAATATCAGACCTTAAAACATCAAAATACTTCATTTTCAAACCATTATAATGCAAATAACTCCTTTATTAAACCACACATGATTTGCATTAACACAACAAACGTTATTTCGACATCAATTGACCCTCCAATAGTCTAGATCTGATTTCTAATGACTCATTGAATTGAAAAGACATAAAATCAAAATCAAAATACTTCTATTACCTGAAGATCACAATGGGGATGCGAAATACTCGATCAATCACTCTTAAATCGCACTTTTGAAGGATTTTCGGCTTAGAAACTTGGTAAGGGATCAAAGGGGTGGCTAGGGCTTGGGAGAAAAGTGTTTAATCTGTAAAAAGCCAACTAATGACTCCATCCTTGACCCTAATCCCGTTTTTGACTTTCACCACATGTCAAATTTGGTCCCTAGGCTTCCATATAGCTCATTACTAGTCAAAAACTCCTCTAAGGACCATATACTACCTAAATACTTCATTAATCACTCCTAATAGGCATATAATTATTTCATAAACATATTTTCATATCATGCATTAAGACTTTCAAGTCTCACATATATCACATAAATCACATATAAGCATTAAATCTAGCAATAGACTTAACGGACACATATCATTGACTTAACGACTCTAGTCAAACGTTGATAAAAGTTTGGGATGTTACATTGCATCATCAGTTGAACCAAATATAATATCATCAACATAAATTTGTACCAGTAAGATATTACCTTTTTCTTTTAATATAAACAAGGTATTATCTATTGCACCTCTTTGAAAGCCATTTTTGAGAAGATGTTTAGTTAAAGTGTCATACCAGGCTCTTGGGGCTTGTCTTAGACCATACAAAGCTTTGTTCAGTCTATATACCCAGTGAGGATGCTTCTCATCAATGAAGCCTGGAGTCTGTTTAACATACACTTCTTCTTCCAGTGTTCCATTAAGGAACGCACTTTTGACATCCATCTGGAAGACTTTGAACTGCAGATGGGCTGCATAAGCCAAGAATATTCTGATGGCTTCAAGTCTTGAAACTGGAGCAAAAGTCTCATCAAAGTCAACGCCCTCTGCTTGACAATAACCCTGGGCAACTAATCTGGCCTTGTTTCTTACAACATTGCCATCTTCATTCCATCTTGTTTCGGTAGACCCATCTTGTACCAATGGGTTCTTTCTTCAACCCAGGTGGACAAGGAACAAGTTCCCATACATTGTTCCTTTCGAACTGGATAAGCTCTTCTTGCATAGCTTCTACCCAGCTTGGATCTGCCATAGCCTCATCAATCTTCTTCGGTTCAATCAGTGATAAGAAGGTGACGTTCAAGCATTGCTCACTTGTGGCTCTTCTAGTCTGAACCCTACTACTTGGATCTCCAACAATCTGATCAATTGGATGTGCTCGAGTCCATTTAGTGTATTGACTAGGCTGGTGAACTACAATATCAGTGCAGGTCACCTGGTGATCCTCTTCAGGTGTTACAACTGGAGGAGGATCAGCCCAAACTACTTCTATATCCTCATCAGAGTCAATGAGGTCACGATTTGCATCATAAAATTCTTCAGTTGAAGGCATTTCTTGAAGAACTGGAGAAGTTGGAGTTTAAACTGGTGCTGATATTGGAGTGACACGTACATCTGATCCAATCACCAGTTTCTGTGGTAAGTTGAAACTGATGGAGGGATAAAATGATGTATCACTGATGGTTTTCTTCTTTTGAGCTGGTTCCAGTTGAGTGTAACTGGAAACATTATCTGGTGAAACAACTGACTGATGAACTTGGTCAGTTTCACCAAAATTTATTGGAACGAATGGAGAGATATCAAGGTTAGGTCTCTTATTGATTGCATCATTTGATTCGTCAAATGTGTCTCATGAACCTTTTGGAGTCTATAATTATAAACTCTAAAAGCCTTTCGAATATCTGAATAGCCTAGAAATACACCTTCATCAGCTTTTGCATCAAACTTTCCAAGCTGACTGGAATCATTTAAAATATAAACTGGACAACCAAATACATGGAAATATCCAATATTTGGTTTTCGATTCCTGAGTACTTCATAGGCAGTCTTCTTGTGTCTCTTGATGTAGACTGACCTGTTTTGGGTATGGCAAGCTGTTGCCACTGCTTCTGCCCAAAAACTGGTGGGAAGACCTGATTCAGATAGCATGCTTCTGGCAGCTTCTATCAGTATGCGATTCTTTCTTTCCACAACTCCATTTTGCTCTGGAGAGTGTGATGATGAGAAGTTTTGAGAGATGCCAGTGTCATTACAAAATGTTTCAAGTACCTTGTTCTGAAATTCAGTGCCATTATCACTTCGTAACTGAAAAACTTTTGAGTGTACTTGAGCTCAATTCTTTTGATGAGAGAGATGATTTCAGCAGGTGCATCAATTTTGGATCTGAGGAATACCACCCAGCAATATCTGGAGAATTCATCAACCACAACTAGAGTGTACTTCTTTCCAGCTCTAGTTTGAACATTCACTGGACCAAAGAGATCCATATGAAGCATGTGAAGAGGTTCAGTGATGCTAAAGTTTTGCCTTGTCTTGAAACTGGAGCAAAAGTCTCATCAAAGTCAACGCCCTCTGCTTGACAATAACCCTGGGCAACTAATCTGGCCTTGTTTCTTACAACATTGCCATCTTCATTCCATCTTGTTTCGGTAGACCCATCTTGTACCAATGGGTTCTTTCTTCAACCCAGGTGGACAAGGAACAAGTTCCCATACATTGTTCCTTTCGAACTGGATAAGCTCTTCTTGCATAGCTTCTACCCAGCTTGGATCTGCCATAGCCTCATCAATTTTCTTCGGTTCAATCAGTGATAAGAAGGTGACGTTCAAGCATTGCTCACTTGTGGCTCTTCTAGTCTGAACCCTACTACTTGGATCTCCAACAATCTGATCAATTGGATGTGCTCGAGTCCATTTAGTGTATTGACTAGGCTGGTGAACTACAATATCAGTGCAGGTCACCTGGTGATCCTCTTCAGGTGTTACAACTGGAGGAGGATCAGCCCAAACTACTTCTATATCCTCATCAGAGTCAATGAGGTCACGATTTGCATCATAAAATTCTTCAGTTGAAGGCATTTCTTGAAGAACTGGAGAAGTTGGAGTTTAAACTGGTGCTGATATTGGAGTGACACGTACATCTGATCCAATCACCAGTTTCTGTGGTAAGTTGAAACTGATGGAGGGATAAAATGATGTATCACTGATGGTTTTCTTCTTTTGAGCTGGTTCCAGTTGAGTGTAACTGGAAACATTATCTGGTGAAACAACTGACTGATGAACTTGGTCAGTTTCACCAAAATTTATTGGAACGAATGGAGAGATATCAAGGTTAGGTCTCTTATTGATTGCATCATTTGATTCGTCAAATGTGTCTCATGAACCTTTTGGAGTCTATAATTATAAACTCTAAAAGCCTTTCGAATATCTGAATAGCCTAGAAATACACCTTCATCAGCTTTTGCATCAAACTTTCCAAGCTGACTGGAATCATTTAAAATATAAACTGGACAACCAAATACATGGAAATATCCAATATTTGGTTTTCGATTCCTGAGTACTTCATAGGCAGTCTTCTTGTGTCTCTTGATGTAGACTGACCTGTTTTGGGTATGGCAAGCTGTTGCCACTGCTTCTGCCCAAAAACTGGTGGGAAGACCTGATTCAGATAGCATGCTTCTGGCAGCTTCTATCAGTATGCGATTCTTTCTTTCCACAACTCCATTTTGCTCTGGAGAGTGTGATGATGAGAAGTTTTGAGAGATGCCAGTGTCATTACAAAATGTTTCAAGTACCTTGTTCTGAAATTCAGTGCCATTATCACTTCGTAACTGAAAAACTTTTGAGTGTACTTGAGCTCAATTCTTTTGATGAGAGAGATGATTTCAGCAGGTGCATCACTTTTGGATCTGAGGAATACCACCCAGCAATATCTGGAGAATTCATCAACCACAACTAGAGTGTACTTCTTTCCAGCTCTAGTTTGAACATTCACTGGACCAAAGAGATCCATATGAAGCATGTGAAGAGGTTCAGTGATGCTAAAGTTTTGCCTTGTCTTGAAACTGGCCCTTTTCTGCTTGCCCATCTCACACCCTGGACATGGCTTTTCTTTATTAAAAGAAATCCGAGGTATCCCATCCACCAGTTGTTTGCGAGACAACTTATTAATATTTTTGAAATTAAGATGGGATAATCTTTTATGCCATAACCAGTTGGTGTCCTCATCAGCCTTAGTATAGAAACACTGCTCTTTTGGAGCTGATTCCATATCCATGATGTACACATTTCCCTTCCTTGTTGCAACCATCACCACTTTCCAATCCTTGTTAAATATGGTGCCTTGAGCAATATCGAACAAAACTCTGTAGCCATCATCACAAAGTTGGCTTACACTGATCAGGTTGTATTTTAAACCATTCACAAATGCAATTCTTTTGAATTCGACCTGTCCATTATTGAGCACACCATATCCTTCAGTCTTTTCATTTTGATCATTACCAAACGTCACTGCCGGTCCATCTTGGACAGTGAACTCTTCCAGCAGGGGCTTACATCCGGTCATAGTCCGTCCAACTGCGCTGTCCAGATACCAGGTGTTCTTTTTACGATCGCCCTGCACACCCACAAAAATCATAGTTATTTTTGTGAACCCATCTTTTCTTGATGGGTTCACTGGACTTCTCCCTGGAAGTCTCAGTTGATTGTTGTGGAGTTGAACTGGATGCTGTATCTGGAGCTTTTTCACTAGCTCCAGGTGCAGGAGTAAAAACGATTGGTACTTGATATTTATTCCCCTTTTTCTTTTCATTTTTAGCTCCAAGTTGAGCAATTTTTTGTTTTTGTTTTAAAGGGGTTTTGACATTTTGTTTTTCAACTGGAGGAGACGAGGCTCCTTCCAGATTTTTAATTCTGGTAGTGCAACTCTGAACTTGCCTGGACAAAAGTTGGAGTTGACTTTCCAGTCTTGACAAAATATCATTTTCAGTAGGCTGCTGAACCTTGGACCTAGGTTCAGCTGGAGTTTTAGTCTTAGGATTCTTGGACTCCTTGGACATTTGAGGTAAAGGCTTATCACCAGCAGCCTTTTTAACTGGAGCTTTAGCCTGTTTAGCTCCAGGTTTAACCTCAGAGGGGGTGGTCTCAATGGGTTCAGTTTTGATATCTGTAGGCTGGTCATATGGGGTAACTGCCTAAGAGCTGGAGGCATAGTATGGATATCTGGAATGATACTGGCCATGTGCACATCTCCAGATTTATAAGCATTTTTTTGTGCATCAATGGTGTTTGAAAAAGCATCATAATTTAATCCAGATGCCCTTATCCAGGATTTGACGATCTTCTGTTCTTTTGCAAGATCAGATTTTAGTTTTTGATTTTCAAAATCCAATGCCTCATATTTCAAAACTGACTCCTTGAGAGCCAACTGGACACTTTGCAAATTTGAAATTTGTGGTTTTAAATTATTTAATTCTGTCAGAACTGTTTCTAAATATCTTTCAATGTCAGTTCTAACAGTTTCAACAAAAATCAAATCACTGTTAAGTGATTCAGCAAGGTCCAGTTTCAGTTCTGGGTCAAGTTGGTTATCATATTCACAAACCTTTTTTAAAATGATGTCCACCCATATTCCAGAAATGACATCATCTTTCACCACATGTTGCTGGTCTTCCAAAGCCATGAAACACATGTCCCTAATCTCTTCATCATCATCAGATGAGTCATCAGAGTATTCCCATTTTCCCTCAGTTTGTGCCATCATGCACTGGTTTTTCTCTTTTTCCATAGATAAAAGGGCAATCTGGGCTTTAAGCTTCTTGTATTTAGCTTTATTTCCATCATTAGCCCGATCGTTGTTAGGGACAGGGGGACCAGTTTGATTGTTCAACTGACTAGATCTGCATTCCTTCATGAAATGACCTTTCTTGCCACACTTATAGCATGTAAGATTGGTCTTGTCCAGAGAGTTGGAGTTGGAAGCATTGTTGGAACCATTAAATCTATTAGATTTATGCTTAAACCTGTTAAAGGTTTTAGCAATCATGGCTACCAGATCATCATTTTCAGTTTCATCACAATCATCACTGATTTCAGTGGTCAGACCTGAGTTCAGAAAACTGTTCAACATCTCCTTCATAGAATGTGACTGGACATTCTCAGTAGATATTAAAGCAGCACAAGGTTTCTCAGTTATACTAGAAACCTTTGAACTCTGGGCATGATTTAAAGCATCCTGCTCAGCCACCAGTCTCTATGCATTATTATCTTCAGTGAATCTGAAGGCTCCATAAAGAGATGCAAGAGTGTGGTTGTGCAGGGTCTTACCTTGTCTTAGGACAAGAGTCATGTTTTCCCATTTGGAAGGAAGAATATCACAAAACTTCTCAAGAAGAATATCCTTATCCTTCTCTACACCCAGCCCTCTCAGTTGATTAATCACACTGGTGAATCTGGTATAAGTACCAGTCAGGCTCTCATTTGAGGTAAAGGCTTATCACCAGCAGCCTTTTTAACTGGAGCTTTAGCCTGTTTAGCTCCAGGTTTAACCTCAGAGGGGGTGGTCTCAATGGGTTCAGTTTTGATATCTGTAGGCTGGTCATATGGGGTAACTGCCTAAGAGCTGGAGGCATAGTATGGATATCTGGAATGATACTGGCCATGTGCACATCTCCAGATTTATAAGCATTTTTTTGTGCATCAATGGTGTTTGAAAAAGCATCATAATTTAATCCAGATGCCCTTATCCAGGATTTGACGATCTTCTGTTCTTTTGCAAGATCAGATTTTAGTTTTTGATTTTCAAAATCCAATGCCTCATATTTCAAAACTGACTCCTTGAGAGCCAACTGGACACTTTGCAAATTTGAAATTTGTGGTTTTAAATTATTTAATTCTGTCAGAACTGTTTCTAAATATCTTTCAATGTCAGTTCTAACAGTTTCAACAAAAATCAAATCACTGTTAAGTGATTCAGCAAGGTCCAGTTTCAGTTCTGGGTCAAGTTGGTTATCATATTCACAAACCTTTTTTAAAATGATGTCCACCCATATTCCAGAAATGACATCATCTTTCACCACATGTTGCTGGTCTTCCAAAGCCATGAAACACATGTCCCTAATCTCTTCATCATCATCAGATGAGTCATCAGAGTATTCCCATTTTCCCTCAGTTTGTGCCATCATGCACTGGTTTTTCTCTTTTTCCATAGATAAAAGGGCAATCTGGGCTTTAAGCTTCTTGTATTTAGCTTTATTTCCATCATTAGCCCGATCGTTGTTAGGGACAGGGGGACCAGTTTGATTGTTCAACTGACTAGATCTGCATTCCTTCATGAAATGACCTTTCTTGCCACACTTATAGCATGTAAGATTGGTCTTGTCCAGAGAGTTGGAGTTGGAAGCATTGTTGGAACCATTAAATCTATTAGATTTATGCTTAAACCTGTTAAAGGTTTTAGCAATCATGGCTACCAGATCATCATTTTCAGTTTCATCACAATCATCACTGATTTCAGTGGTCAGACCTGAGTTCAGAAAACTGTTCAACATCTCCTTCATAGAATGTGACTGGACATTCTCAGTAGATATTAAAGCAGCACAAGGTTTCTCAGTTATACTAGAAACCTTTGAACTCTGGGCATGATTTAAAGCATCCTGCTCAGCCACCAGTCTCTATGCATTATTATCTTCAGTGAATCTGAAGGCTCCATAAAGAGATGCAAGAGTGTGGTTGTGCAGGGTCTTACCTTGTCTTAGGACAAGAGTCATGTTTTCCCATTTGGAAGGAAGAATATCACAAAACTTCTCAAGAAGAATATCCTTATCCTTCTCTACACCCAGCCCTCTCAGTTGATTAATCACACTGGTGAATCTGGTATAAGTACCAGTCAGGCTCTCATTGGGTAAAGCAAAGAAGGATTCATACTTCTTGTTTAGGGCAACTTTTCTGGTGACAATGGTGTCATCACCTCCTTCAAACTGAAGGACCAACTCATCCCACATTGCCTTGGCACTAGGGAACAACACAAGTGTTGGTATAAGGTCTTCAGGAATAGCCCCAAGGATCATATTCTTTAGTCTGGTATCCAGATCTACAAGTCTATGATCCTCATCAGACCAATGGTCTTCAGGCTTCTCTCTAGTACCTCTTCTAGATCCAGTAGGGTCTAGAAAAGGACTAACCCCTTGAGACATGGGTATATGTGGACCATCCTTAAGGATTCTCAACATATATCTCTCTATCCCACCAAAATGCAAGAGCATTCTGGCCTTCCATGTACCAAAAGTCTCACTGTTTCCATCGAATTTGGGAACAGGAGTATTTGAATAATGTACATGGACATGATTAGGGGCATTAGGAGGAGGAGGAGGAGGAGGAGGATTGGTGTTAACATTTTGAATAGGTGGATTATTAACATCAGTTTCATTTGGACCAGAACCATTCTCACTTTCAGTAGTAGTCATCTAAGCTGTTAGGTCCAGATTTACTGGACTCGCTCCAGACTCGACTACTGGAGCCTTACTGAAGATCTGTCCAGAAACGTGTTCTACTGGACCTACTCCAGACTTGGAATCTAGAGTCCCTCTAAAGATTTGTCCAGAAATAATGGAAGACCAGTGAGCAAATACTTGTATAGGAAATCTGGAGTATTCTCCAGATTAGCTCACTGGACTTCACCCCAGTCCAGATCTACTCTACTGAAGACGTTCTCACTGAAGTCAAAGACTGAAGTCAGAATAAAGAAGACTGACAAATGGCGGAGTCCACTGGAAGTTTTACCAGATCTGTACACTGGAGGATTGTCAGTGTTCTAGACCTTACAAGTCTGAACACTGATATCGAGGAATTGACTTTTGCCTTTACACACTTTCCAAAGAACAATCCACTTGTTCTTTACCAAAGTTTATGCGTGTAAAGGTGGTTGGTTAAAAGAATAAAATCATATCGATATGACTTTATCCTTGTACCATTAACCAATGCATTTAATGTTCTTGTCGGATCATTAAATGCATGCAACCATATTTGTACGACACAAAATTCACTGGTGAATTTTGTTGCCTATAAATACAATAGTCATTTCTTTGAGAAAATACTTTTAAGCATACATTTTGCATTAGAGTGAATTTGTTTAAATACTCTTGATCTTAAACTGGGATACTTCACAACTTTAAGTATCTCGATCCAAAAGAGTTATTTGACAAATATAGATCATTTGTAATTCATAGGTTGTTAGGATACATACTTATATGTATTATCTTGATTCCGCACAACCTTGTATTTTATTTAACATCATAAATAAAATACACCATTGAAAAATACATAATGTTCCACTTTACTTGTTTATTGCTTTAAGTCTTTTATTACTTTGTTTATATATTCTTGCATTTACTTACAAGTAATACTAGTCCATTCTAGTGATTATTAGACTTGTTGTATTTTACACTTCTAGGTTAACCATCGTATTTCAGGGACTCACATTTGGTATCAGAGCAGAAGGCTAAACATTGCCTAAATCTGTTTCTTTGATGGCCAACCTAGAAAATACACAAGGAAACTTTAATTTTGGTCCCGATCCTAATGTTAATGTTAATGATCAAAATAATGAACCACCTATTGTTAATAACACTAATCCACCACCTCATCCTCCTACTCCTGCTTCTCCACACGTGCATGTGCACTATTCAAATAATCCTGTTCCTAAATTCAGTGGGAACAGTGATGAGTTTGGTACGTGGAAGGCTAGAATGATATTGCATATCACTGGTATTGAGAGGAACATGATGAAAATCTTAAATGAAGGTCCTTATGTCCCTACATCACCTCTCAATCCCCTTCTTGATCCTTCTGGATCTAGAAGAGGAAGGGAAAAGAGGGAGGAACATTGGTCTGAAGAGGAGAGGAGACTGGTGAATCTAGACACCCTTCTCAAGAACATGATCCTCGGGGCCGTTCCAGAAACCCTAATTCCCACACTAGTTCTTTTTCCTAGTGCTAAACCATGTGGGATGAACTTTTAAACCAGCATGAAGGAGGAGATGACACTATTGTCACCAGAAAGGTCTCCTTAAACAAGAGGTATGAGTCATTTTTTGCTCAGCCTAATGAGTCTCTCACTGGTACTTACACCAGATTTATGAGTATCATAAACCAGTTGAGAGGTCTCGGGGTTGAGAAGGACAAGGATATACTTCTGGAGAAATTTTGTGATATATATATATACATAATAAATAAAGTAAGGTTACTGCTCTACATGATTAGACGTGACGATACTTTAGCTTTTAAGCCTACTTAATTGTACTTTAAAAATTGCTTAGTTCAGTGATACCATTATATGATGTATCGATAGGCACAAAGTACCAAGGTTTCCTTTTAATCTGAACTTAAAAGTATACAATGTTCTTATGGGAAACGTATTCAGATATATGGCTGAGAATGCTTGTTCTTAAAATAGACAAGTCCTTTACATCTTATGAAAGATCTTGCATTATAATTTTGTATATTTGGTCTTTATAAAGAAGGTCTCGGGTACATATATGTGTATGTATTGCTTTTTGGATGTATATTTGTGACAAAATATTCAAATATCAAATAAATCTGTTGAAAATATGAAGCTAATGTGGCCTTTGAGATTCGAACAAGTAAGTCCTTGGGGTGTCTTTGTATACCTAGCCTACCTAAAGTTTTCCAACTTGGGATGGGTTGTCAGAAAGTTCGCTACACGGGTCTCATAGAAAGTCACGGGTTTTCATAAGTGCTTTAAAATAAAATCAATGTCACAAATATGCAAGTACTTGGCATTATGCAATGTTAAGTATATTTCCGTACGTGAGTCAAGTTAAGTCGCTTTCCGCGTGAGGAATCACCGACCTGTCACCGCTGACTTGATTCTTAAAGACTTTCTCACTTTACTCACCAAATGTCTTAATCTTAGTGCTTGTTTCGATTATGAGAGTGTATCTGAATATGGGGCACATAAGTTCGCAAACTAAAATTGTGGCATGAGTAACTTACTAGGTTACATGGTGACTGTCCTTGGCTCAAGTAATACGAAAGTGCCACAAACCAAAAAGGAGACTGGACGTACCGAGTGTTTAAGAGGACAAACATATTGGTAATTGTTTTTGGATCACTGTTCATAACTAATAATAAGAGAATTATTTCTCGCTTGTAGGCTTATGTAAATGCTAATCTGATCTGATCTGCAGTACCCTAGTAACATGTGAATAATGAATAAATTAAGTTAACTAGTGTTTAGATTAGTTTATTGTTCTGTAATTTTTATTCTAATTTATTTTTCATTTTATTGAGTCAAAATAGTATTTTCATAAGTTCTTATTGCACGAGAGATTCTACTTAAATTCTGTTGAGTATATGTTTTGCTGAATTCATTCATTTGAATTCTTGATGAGGTTATGTGATTTGTACAAAAGAAGATTTTCTGATATGGACTTTAACTTGTTTAAGTTTAGAAAATGATCTTTTAAGTGTTATGTGAAAAGTCAAATTTATTTGAAATTTCACAAGGTTAAGTTGTTTCAAGTTACGAATTTAATTAATAACTTGGTGACATTTTAGGGTTTGACAATGGAATGACCTCCCTTGATCTTTTGTTAGAATCTTGAGTATTTCGTAATTGTTAACCCTAATGTTGTGTGTTTTAGCTTGAATTTTCTGCATTATTATGTCTTTGCTCTTGATGCGTTAATGCGTTTTTGGTAAGTGTGCAGTGTTCAGGTTAAGAAGATAAAGTTGGAATGCTGATCTTTGTTGCAATACAGTGTTAGTAATACAGATGATATCGTGGAGACGGGAATTTTGGTGTGAAATGACAATATTGTGATGCAATATGAGCACGTGAAGGAAGAATACATGAATCTGTCTTTAGAGTATTTATTTACTTTACATTTCATGTATTTAGTGAAATTAATCAGTGTTGATACGTGTTTCTTTTGATTTTCGTACCTTGACTTATGACATGATTTCGGAAACTTTACAAAGTTCTTCATTGGATTTTTGGACTATTCATTGTTTGTTAGTTTTGTAGACGGCATCTAATATGGGACTTAAGTGTTTCAAGATGGTTTGCCGTCAAGCATCTCATTGATTAGAGAAATGCTCTCCGTATCATGGTCGTGGTTGGTAACGATGTTAATATGTTCATTGATTATCTTCAGGTTTGTTAATGGTTGATTTTAGATCGTGGGGTTTTGTTTTTATTCAAGATTATAATGTTTGTAAAATACTTACATTATGATGATGATTTTAGATGGTGGTACTTCTTGGTACAAGGCATGAACAAGTTGCTTTTAACGAGTTGTTGCTATGTACAGGATTAGGTCAAGGGGTTGCATCTTGGAAAGTTTCGTGATGACGAATCTTGAAAAATTTTCTAAGTACAAAATTGTTCTTACGAAGATAGTGATTAACTTCGTTTGGACTTGTACTTCAAAAATTGAACTTATTTTCGTCACATCTAATTTCGTTTTATTTGGTTTTAAACGAAGATAACCTCTATCTTCGTTCCCTTTGAGTTTACGAAGATTAACTTCGTTCCACTTATGTTCGACCGACCTTTTTACCCGACCCGTTTTGACCCATCTTTTAACCATCCATATATATATCTCAACTTAATTCGTTTTTCTCTTTTTCATTGCCAAATTTTTTAAAGAAAACGAATTTAAGCTGCTTAAACCTCTATATCTTCATCAATCAAATTACTTGATTTCACTTGATTCTCGGTTTGTTATTTCGATTTTTGTTGAAATAAGTGATTCAGGTATCTTATCTAGCTTCGTCATTCACAATTCCCCAATTCTTGATTCTTGTTTTTGCCCAAATTTTACATGAACTCAATCGGTTTCAAGATATATTTTAGTTTCTAGGGTTTAATTTCGTTTTTGATTTTAAATCCATTGGATCCTTAATTCGTTTGTAAATTCGAAGTGGGTTATGCTTCATTTTAGTGATACAAATGTTTTGTGATTGATTTTGGGCAAATAAAGTGTTAATCAATGTTTTACGAATCAAATATTTGATTTTGGAATCAACTGTCGTTCAGAATGACTACGAAGTTAGCTTTCGTTTATCTCTACGAACTTAGGCTCTCAAACAAAGCTTACGAACTTAGACTTTTTCCTTCAACTAACGAATTTAGGAGTTCCTGTGACAAACGAACTTAGTTATGCTTCAAAGTTATCTTCGTTTATTGTTACTCAACGAACTTAACATCTATTTTCGTTTATTGTTAACTAACGAATTTAAAGTCTATCTTCGTACATTCTTAATTAACGAACTTAAAGTCTATCTTCGTACATTCTTAATTAACGAACTTAAAGTCTATCTTCGTACATTCTTAACTTACGAACTTAAAGACTAATTTCGTACAGTCTCAACTTATGAAATTATTGATTAAGTTCATCTAAGCCTGCAATTCATTTCTTGTGCTAATCCTATAATTGTTTTTAAATTATGATTTGTTTTGCAGAAATGGCTCTTGCTCCACGTCAGTTCGTTAAGAAGCACAATCTGGCCTTAAATCTAGATCCTGATCAGCATAATTGTGAACGCTATCATGAGATGTTTGATTTTATTGCTCGTTCTAGGCTTTCTTTTGCATTCTGTGATTCACCTAGATTGATTAGGCAGTATATTGATGACTTCTGGAGGACTGCTCATCAGGTCATGGTTAATGGTCGTAGCTTTGTTCGAGCAACTGTCGAAGGAATCACTTTTGATTTTAATGCTGCGATACTTCGTGAAATTCTGCACTTGGGTGACGAATCAGACGAAGCAGTAGAATTAGCTTATGATTTTGACCTTATTCGTAGGTGTTTTCAAAGAATGGGATATGTTGGTCAAATAAAGCTTCCTTTTGATAAAAGTGGATTTCAAGGACGTTGGAGATATCTTGCTTACGTTTTGTTAGTAAGTCTGAGCAATCGTAAGGCTGGATTTGATCAGCTGTCTGCTCAGATTTCTTCGCAGATGATTGCCCTGGTTTATAATCGACCGTATCCGTTTTCAACATACTTCTTTCAAGAGTTTATTGGTCAACTTCATGCCAAGGCGAAAAATAGGTTTCTCTTATATCCTCGCTTTGTTATGGCGATAGTTAGACATTTTTGTCCGAACTTGGTATTTGATCAAGGTCCTCGTTATGTACCACATGCTTGGCCATTACGTTTATTTGCTGATTTAGCAGCTAACACTAGCAATGTGGCTGGTCTTACTGATCCACCACTGTTTGGTCATTTGATTAATCCAAATTATCGATCTCGTTTTGAGGATGATATGTTAGTGGATGATGAAGAGAGTTCAGATGATAGTTCTGATGGTGATTCTGATGACTCTGATAGTGGGAATGATAGTGGTGATGATGTTGTTGAAGCAGACACAGACGAATATGATAGTGTCGCGGCTGATTCTGGTAATGAGCATCGAACTAAGATGGCTCATGATGTACCTGCTGTTTCAGGAAGTGATCATTCATATCACTTTTCTCGAGAAGATGTATCTGGTGCTTTACGCCGAGAGCGTCGGAGTAAGGCATGTCATTCTTCACCGGTTCTTTCTGATACGGATCAATCTGTTCATGATGAACATGTTACTCAAGAAGAAGTTAATCAGGATGAGGATGTTGGTGCTGAACAAGAAGCCGTACTTCAGCATCAAGAAGCATTGGAATATACAGATATGGCACCAAGTCCATTTCATGAAGGTACAAGTACTGTTGGACCGAAGAGGACACTGGATGCTCCTCTCACTTATCGCAGAGCTAAGCGTGCACGAATTTCTGAGGCTACTTCAGTATCTGCCGCTGATGCTGCTATTCCTGTTGTCGCTACTGCACCGGTTGCTTTTGTTGCCGGTAGTGCAACATTGCGTCCATTGTTGCCTCCTGCTATACCAATATTGCCCAGATTGCCTACTTTTCCTCCTATTCCTTCAGATTACTCCCTAGTTAGGCGTATAGATGTTCTTCAGGCTCGTATTGATACGTTAGAGTCTGATCTTACGAATGTTCGAGGTACTTTGACCTTTTTACTCAACTGGGTCAAGAATCAAGGGGGAGAAGTTCCTGAAGAAGTTTGCAGATTATCAGCAGTTCAGCCAAGGGGTCAGAATGATGATGATGATGCTGATAATGCTGGTAATAGGAGTGATTCTCGCCCAGTTTCTGACAAAGGAAAAGGGGTTGAAACTCAGGGGGAGACAAGAAGAGATACTACTCAGACTGGTACTTCTGGTGCGGGTGGTTCAAGCGCTCCTCGAGAGGCTGAAGTTATTGAAGCACTTGATTCAGGTAATTCTTCGAAATCGATTGATTATTTAAGTGATGATCAAGTTGAAGCTGAAACTGAACGATTAAAGCGTGAAGTTAAGGCAAAATTTGGACATGACTGTAATACCGAAGAAAATGCTTTTCATTCTGTATTTGATAACTTATTAGATAAACAGCAAGAAGCAGAAACTGAAAGAGGAAAAGAATTACAGATTCTAAGGCAAACAGCCTTGGAATCTGATTCTGATTCTGATTCAACTTATGATTTTGATAAAGATTGATAAAGTGTATATTAGGTTGCATGTAATAAGTTTACGACATGTGAATGTAATCTATCTTATTTCAATGCAATTATATCTCATCTTTATTATTATTATCATGATTATTTATTGTATTCTGGTGTTCATTTTGTGTAATCTTAATAGATGATACAGATGATACAGAATTATTCTTTGATGGTGATGAACTTGAGGAAGGTGAGCTTGTTCCTGAACCGGATATAAATATATTCAAGAAACCTTATGGGTTTGATGATGTTTGGGATTCAACTTCAGAAGACCCATCTTTGGAAGAAAGAAAAGAGTTAGAGATAAAGAGGAAAGAAGTTAAGGAAAGAATGCTTCAAACTTCAATTAGTAGCTCCGCTAAAGTTTTAAACTTCGTGGTATATGCTAGGATTGATGATGCATTGATTCCTTTTCACTGGGAAATCAACTTGACAAGACCTTTTAATCCAAATAATTATCCTGTACCTCTCAGAGAAGATGATCCACTACATGAGATTGATCGATTTGTGCCTGGTCAAAGAATCAATGATTATCTAGTCACATGGGATACTATGAAACCCATCATGTATTGGACTCATATCTCAGATAAAGATGCTACAAGATATAAGACAATAATCTGGAGTTGGTTTTATGATGAAGAACTGAAGCTGTTTGTTCTTAAAAGACCAGAAGGTTGTCAGTATCTAGCATGGCGTGAGAGACATTTCAGAAGTTTGTGTGAAGAAGACTTACATGAACTAGGAAATAACAGGATTATCAATCCAAGTGGTTATGGTCTTGCTGATGTGGTTGGTAAGAATCTTCATGAAGATTTCAAGTTGAGATCGAATATGAAAGACTCTGAAAAACCAAAGTTTCATATTGAACCTAGACGAAAGAAGAAGGTGGTTAAGCCAGATAAAAGTGTTGAGTATATTCAACGTGATATTAAATGTATGATCAAAGTCCCTGCCAAGAAATGGGCACAAGATGTCTTGGATAAAATGGATAATTGGGAGATTGATCGAAATTCTGGTGAAGCCAAGATGTATGCAGACTCGAAGAAGAAGATGTTGTTGAGAAGGATGTATGATCCAATGCAGTTGGTTAACTTCTCGAGAAATGATCAGAGAAAATTATATGATACTGAATGTTCATTTTTACCATTTTGGAAGAATGAAGAAAGTAGATATCGTAAGATTCTCCAAGTCTGCTTACACGAAAATATCCATGCAAATAGCAAACGATTGTTATTTGATGGATGATGAAGGTATTTTTTGAAGACTGAAGAAATCGAAGATGCTGCTGTCAAGGGGGAGTTTGTTGATGCATGTTGATGTGACAACAGCAACTTAGATTTGATTAGTCTTTTGGATTAAGACATTATGTTATTTTATGTCTTATGTATATATGTGTAATTGATAGATTATGAACTTCGTGTTTTGGTAATGATCGATTACATGTTTTGGTGTTATATATGTGTTTATATATGATGAACTTCGTGTTTTGGTAATGATCGATTACATGTTTTGGTGTTATATATGTGTAATTGATAGATTATGAACTTCGTGTTTTGGTAATGATCGATTACATGTTTTGGTGTTATATATGTGTAATTGATAGATTATGAACTTCGTGTTTTGGTAATGATCGATTACATGTTTTGGTGTTATATATGTGTAATTGATAGATTATGAACTTCGTGTTTTGGTAATGATCGATTACATGTTTTGGTGTTATATATGTGTAATTGATAGATTATGAACTTCGTGTTTTGGTAATGATCGATTACATGTTTTGGTGTTATATATGTGTAATTGATAGATTATGAACTTCGTGTTTTGGTAATGATCGATTACATGTTTTGGTGTTATATATGTGTAATTGATAGATTATGAACTTCGTGTTTTGGTAATGATCGATTACATGTTTTGGTGTTATATATGTGTAATTGATAGATTATGAACTTCGTGTTTTGGTAATGATCGATTACATGTTTTGGTGTTATATATGTGTAATTGATAGATTATGAACTTCGTGTTTTGGTAATGATCGATTACATGTTTTGGTGTTATATATGTGTAATTGATAGATTATGAACTTCGTGTTTTGGTAATGATCGATTACATGTTTTGGTGTTATATATGTGTAATTGATAGATTATGAACTTCGTGTTTTGGTAATGATCGATTACATGTTTTGGTGTTATATATGTGTAATTGATAGATTATGAACTTCGTGTTTTGGTAATGATCGATTACATGTTTTGGTGTTATATATGTGTAATTGATAGATTATGAACTTCGTGTTTTGGTAATGATCGATTACATGTTTTGGTGTTATATATGTGTAATTGATAGATTATGAACTTCGTGTTTTGGTAATGATCGATTACATGTTTTGGTGTTATATATGTGTAATTGATAGATTATGAACTTCGTGTTTTGGTAATGATCGATTACATGTTTTGGTGTTATATATGTGTAATTGATAGATTATGAACTTCGTGTTTTGGTAATGATCGATTACATGTTTTGGTGTTATATATGTGTAATTGATAGATTATGAACTTCGTGTTTTGGTAATGATCGATTACATGTTTTGGTGTTATATATGTGTAATTGATAGATTATGAACTTCGTGTTTTGGTAATGATCGATTACATGTTTTGGTGTTATATATGTGTAATTGATAGATTATGAACTTCGTGTTTTGGTAATGATCGATTACATGTTTTGGTGTTATATATGTGTAATTGATAGATTATGAACTTCGTGTTTTGGTAATGATCGATTACATGTTTTGGTGTTATATATGTGTAATTGATAGATTATGAACTTCGTGTTTTGGTAATGATCGATTACATGTTTTGGTGTTATATATGTGTAATTGATAGATTATGAACTTCGTGTTTTGGTAATGATCGATTACATGTTTTGGTGTTATATATGTGTAATTGATAGATTATGAACTTCGTGTTTTGGTAATGATCGATTACATGTTTTGGTGTTATATATGTGTAATTGATAGATTATGAACTTCGTGTTTTGGTAATGATCGATTACATGTTTTGGTGTTATATATGTGTAATTGATAGATTATGAACTTCGTGTTTTGGTAATGATCGATTACATGTTTTGGTGTTATATATGTGTAATTGATAGATTATGAACTTCGTGTTTTGGTAATGATCGATTACATGTTTTGGTGTTATATATGTGTAATTGATAGATTATGAACTTCGTGTTTTGGTAATGATCGATTACATGTTTTGGTGTTATATATGTGTAATTGATAGATTATGAACTTCGTGTTTTGGTAATGATCGATTACATGTTTTGGTGTTATATATGTGTAATTGATAGATTATGAACTTCGTGTTTTGGTAATGATCGATTACATGTTTTGGTGTTATATATGTGTTTAACTAATCAAACTAGTTATCTCGTGAGGATTCCGCACTCACGACATAACAATAGACGATCTCGAGAGCGATCCGTAGCTATCGAGGGACTCACATGATTTCACCAAGGAAGGGAAACATTTATGTCATTGATATGAATCCTTCTACCTCTGAACAATGTTTCTACTCAAAGGCAGATGAAGACACAAACTGGCTGTGGCACAAGAGATTATCCCATCTGAACTTCAAAAATATTAATAAGTTGTCTAGAAAACAACTTGTTGATGGGATACCCTCTATGTCTTTCAATAAAGACAAGCCTTGTCCAGGTTGTGAAATGGGTAAGCAGAAAAGAGCTTCATTCAAGACAAAACAAAGCTTTAGTATAACTGAACCTCTTCACATGCTTCACATGGACCTTTTTGGACCAGTGAATGTTCAGACCAGAGCAGGAAAGAAGTACACCCTTGTTATCGTTGATGAATATTCAAGATACTGCTGGGTGATTTTCCTCAGGTCCAAAAGTGAAGCTGCTGCTGAAATCATTGCTCTCATCAAACAAATTGAGCTCAAGTACAAGTGAAAAGTTTGTCAGCTCAGAAGTGACAATGGCACTGAATTTAGAAATGCTACTCTGGAGTCCTTCTGCACTGAAACTGGCATATCTCAGAACTTCTCCTCAGCTCACACACCAGATCAGAATGGTGTTGTAGAAAGAAAGAATCGTACGCTGATTGAAGCTGCTAGAAGTATGTTGAATGAATCTGGTCTTCCCAAGAATTTCTGGGCTAAAGCTGTTGCAACTGCCTGCTACACTCAGAACAGATCTGTTTATGTCAAAAGACACAAGAAGACCTCCTATGAAGTACTCAGAAATAGAAAGCCTAATATTGGATACTTCCATGTATTTGGGTGTCCAGTATACATTCTGAATGATTCAAATCAGCTTGGAAAATTTGATGCAAAAGCTGATGAAGGATACTTCCTAGGATATTCATCAAATCGCAAGGCCTTTAGAGTCTTTAACAAGAGACTTGAAAAGGTTGATGAGTCAATTCATGTTACCTTTGATGAATCCAATTCTGCAATCTTTAAAAATTCCATTCCTGTACCACCCTCAGAAAGTCCAATAAGTTTTGGTGATTCTGATCCTATTGCTGAAACTGATCAGTCACCTGAACCTGCTTCTGAACATCTCCGTTCAGAACCAGTAATAAACAAGCCTAGCAACATTCCATTTTATCCTCCAGTCAGTTTCAAACTACCTTCTGAACTAACTATTGGATCAGATGTACATGCTGCTTCTCCTCTAATATCAGGCTCCACTGAGCAACCTCAATCTGAAGAATTTCATGATGCAAGTCATGATCTGCAGGAAGAAGAAGAAGCTGAAGATGTATTTTCTGAAGCTCCTCCTGAAGTTACTCAGAGAAAGTCTTGCACTGATATCATTGTTCATCCTGGTCAATACTCTAAATGGACAAAAGCACATCCAATCGAGCAAATTATTGGAGAGTCCAGTAAAGGGGTTCAGACCAGAAGAGCCACAAGCGATCAATGCTTAAACGTCAGCTTCTTATCTCTAATTGAACCCAAGAAGATTGACGAGGCTATGCAAGACCCAAGCTGGGTTGATGCCATGCAAGATGAGCTCAACCAGTTTAAAAGAAACGATGTATGGGAACTCGTTCCTTGTCCCAGCAACCTGAAGAAGGAACCAATTGGGACAAGATGGGTCTTCAGAAACAAGATGGACGAAGATGGTCATATCATCAGAAACAAAGCAAGACTTGTTGCAAAAGGATATGCACAAGAAGAGGGAATAGATTTTGATGAAACTTTTGCACCAGTTGCTAGACTTGAAGCTATCAGAATATTCTTAGCTTTTGCAGCTCATCATCAGTTTAAAGTCTATCAAATGGATGTCAAAAGTGCATTCCTGAATGGAGAACTAGAAGAAGTCGTTTATGTGTATCAACCACCAGGATTCATCAATGAAGAAAAACCACATTGGGTGTACAGACTGAACAAAGCCTTATATGGCCTGAGACAAGCACCCAGAGCCTGGTATGATACTCTTACTAAACATCTTCTTAAAAATGGTTTTAAACGTGGTGCAATAGATAATAATTGTTCATCCTGGTCAATACTCTAAATGGACAAAAGCACATCCAATCGAGCAAATTATTGGAGAGTCCAGTAAAGGGGTTCAGACCAGAAGAGCCACAAGCGATCAATGCTTAAACGTCAGCTTCTTATCTCTAATTGAACCCAAGAAGATTGACGAGGCTATGCAAGACCCAAGCTGGGTTGATGCCATGCAAGATGAGCTCAACCAGTTTAAAAGAAACGATGTATGGGAACTCGTTCCTTGTCCCAGCAACCTGAAGAAGGAACCAATTGGGACAAGATGGGTCTTCAGAAACAAGATGGACGAAGATGGTCATATCATCAGAAACAAAGCAAGACTTGTTGCAAAAGGATATGCACAAGAAGAGGGAATAGATTTTGATGAAACTTTTGCACCAGTTGCTAGACTTGAAGCTATCAGAATATTCTTAGCTTTTGCAGCTCATCATCAGTTTAAAGTCTATCAAATGGATGTCAAAAGTGCATTCCTGAATGGAGAACTAGAAGAAGTCGTTTATGTGTATCAACCACCAGGATTCATCAATGAAGAAAAACCACATTGGGTGTACAGACTGAACAAAGCCTTATATGGCCTGAGACAAGCACCCAGAGCCTGGTATGATACTCTTACTAAACATCTTCTTAAAAATGGTTTTAAACGTGGTGCAATAGATAATACTTTGTTCATATTGCATGATAAAAGTGATATTCTTTTAGTACAAGTTTATGTTGATGATATTGTGTTTGGTTCTACAAATGAGAAGATGTGTGAAATTTTTTCTAAAATCATGTCTTCTGAGTATGAAATGAGTATGATGGGTGAACTGACATATTTTCTGGGACTACAAGTAAAACAAACTGAAGATGGTATTTTCATAAACCAAGAAAAATATGTCAGAGATTTATTAAAGAAATATCAATTTGATTCAGTCTCATCAAAAGATACTCCTATTTCTGCTCCATTAACTTTGGATTCTGATCCACATGGAAAACCAGTGGATCATACAAAATATCGTGGTATGGTTGGTTCACTGATGTATTTAACTGCAAGTAGACCAGACATAATGTTTGCAACATGCCTTTGTGCTAGATTTCAGTCTGATCCCAGAGAAGCACATGCAAATGCTGTTAAAAGGATCTTCAGATACCTTAAAGGTGTCCCCAGATTGGGTCTTTGGTATCCCAAAGGCTCTAGTCTAGATCTAATGGGTTATTCAGATTCTGATTATGCAGGTTGTAAGATAGACAGGAAAAGTACCACAGGTGGGTGTCATTTCCTTGGTGGCAAATTAGTAAGCTGGACCAGTAAGAAGCAGACTGCAGTATCACTATCCACTGCAGAAGCTGAGTATATTTCTGCAGCAAGCTGTTGTGCTCAGATTCTATGGATGAAAAACCAGCTGACTGATTATGGTGTTACTTACACAAAGACTCCAATCTTTTGTGATAACACTAGTGCCATTGCCATATCTCACAATCCTGTGATGCACTCGAAAACCAAGCACATCGATCTCAGGTATCATTTCATTCGTGATCATATTCTGAAAGGAGATATTGAATTGCACTTTATTCCCACTGATAAGCAACTCGCTGATGTTTTTACAAAACCTTTAGATGTCAAAACCTTTAAACATCTGGTCAGTGAGTTGGGTATGTTAAATCCTTAGACTGGTAATCTTGTTATGAACGCCTCAGTGACACTGATCTGGTTCACCAGTCTGAGTGATCCATGTAATTCTTGCTCGCCTAGCTATCGAACGCCTTTGTGATACTATCTTGGCACTTATTAATTCATGGATCATCACTTCAGGGGGAATGTTAAATATTTTTCAACTTTAAAATAAACCTTCATTTTTTGAGGGGGAACCTTTTACTCAGAAAAATATATTTAACTGAAGCACTTCAGAAAATCAAAAATATTTCAGTTGAATTTTATTAACTGAAATGGTTCAGATCTCTTTGGAACTGACCATGCTCAGAATTTATTTTGTCATCACTGAAAGACAACAATCTTTTCAAGATATTTTTGATACTTGGTCAATTGTGCGTACACGTGGCCTACTGCATACTATGTTTTTAACTTACGTTGGTCATGCTTATGTGTCACACAAGTTGCGCCGTAAAAGGGAAAGAAATGAGTACTTTTTCTGAAAAAGTGTTGCAGGGTGGGGTCACTCAAATGTCTCTGCATTTAATGCTGACTTGACCCCAGAAATTGTTTTTGATCTCAAACCCAATCAAAATTATTTTTAAATTGTTTTTAGTTGGAAAATCACTTTATATTCCATCTTAAATTCAAATTCCTTTTCACTCTTTCATTTACTTCCCAATCATCAATCTCTTTCATATTTACTCTCAAATTCCTTAACTCTTCATATTCCTTTCACTTTCAACTTTCGATTCTTAAAAATGTCTAAATCATCATCCTCTTCACAACACAAATCGCTCATCAATTTTGAATATACTCCATCGAATGTTGTGAAAACATCTGCCACTTGGCCAAAGAATTTCACTCCTTCTCAAATCCGATTTAACATGAGCAATTTCTTGGCTCAATTAAATGTGAAATCCAAAACCCTAATGGGAAGAATTAATAATTTTTGGGAGCAATCCCCTTTCCATTATGCTCTGACCGCTAATACTCAGGCATTGTATCATCGATACTTGCTTGAATTCTGGTATACTGCTGTGGTGAGCAAAGATGAACAATCCATCTCCTTCACTCTCAATAAGGGCACCAAGCAGTGTGTTATCACTCTTGAGGGGTTCAGAAATTCCCTTCATCTGAACTACCTCAAACCTTCCCAGGTATATGCTAAACGACTCAAAGGAGTCAATTTCAGGGAAGTTCTAGTCGCCACCGGTCATGGCGATATGGAGGATGCTGATGGTAATCTGAAGACCTCCGGACACATATTTATGTCTGGATTTGGCAATTGCTGGAGGTTCTTCTGGACCCAGATTGTGGAAAGTCTTGGTGGCAACCATGGAGGGTTGGACCAACTTTCATTACCCCAAGTTGAGATGGGGTATTATATTTGGAATGGGATACAAGCAGACTTTGCTGAGATTCTCTTTTCTCAGTTGATTACAAAACTAAAAGGAAAGAGAAGTCTGCATATTGCCTTTCCAAGATTTCTAAGCTTATGTTTCATGGATATTCTTGGTGAAGCTTATAATCAAGCTGGACCTGAAGCTTCAGTACCTGAATACAGTAGAGATTTCTCAAAGGCATCCACTTCTGAAGATGAGCCTGAACTATCCACTGCTATGCTTCAGGTATTTAATAAAACTGTTTCAGCCACACTAGCTGGTTCAGAAAGATCACTAAGTGGGCCACAAAAGAATGTGGGACCCGTTAGTCGACCTAAAGATAAGTTGCTGAACATCATTCGTGTTCCAGCTTCTGTATCTACTGTCCCTGGCAATGATACTACGGTTGAGCCGATCATTAAATCTGGTAACGATGCACCTGCTTCTGCACAACCTCCACCACCTTTAAATATAGAAGCACAGTTAGAAAAGACTCAAACCGAAGTCCAAAGCCTTATTCTAAGGGTGGAGGACTTAACCAAGTCTCTAACTGCCAATACTAGTTCTGTGGCTGAAATGAAAGGAGCTCAGATGTTTCTTGGAACTGAGTTAACCAAGGTTGCTGGAAACGAAGGACTAGTAGTTGGGAAGCTGAATGAGCTGGTGATGACGATGAGCTACCTCAGGGGAATCTCGATTCCCTTGCTGATTTTGAGTTTGACGAGGGATTATTGGAGGCGAATCAATCTGATTCTGAGCCAGCCACCATCCTCGCAAACGCCCCTCCTCCTCCCCCAGAAATCCAAATTCAACCAGACCAACAAGAACAAGATATTAATCCTTATGTTCCACCACCTCTATCTCATCAACATCCAATTTTTCCACCGGGCACTAATCCTGCCTATGTTACAGCACCAAATTTCAATCCATCACTTCAATTTCTTCACCCCCAAATTCACAAAATCCCACCCCCTATCAATTATGATCCCCAATGGAGACGGACTTGGATTCTGAAACAGAATCTGAGAGTCCAACTGACTTACAACTGAACAATGTTCTGAAAGGGCTTGGTAATCTACCATTTGTTGCTCCTCCTGTTCCCTCATTCACTGAAGAAGATAGAAAGCAGTTGAAAGAGATAAAAGATAAAGAGTCGCTGAATCTGAACTCCAATTTCAGATTAAGATCTCAGTTTGCTCAGCTTTCTAGAGGAATTTCTGAATGTTTACAACAACAAAGTTGGGAACCACTGAAAGGCATGCAAATGGCCATTGAAGAATTCGCTAAGTTGCCTTCAGAGGTCCCCAAAGGGGGAAAAGGTGTGCCTATTGGTCTGCTTGCAAGTACACAAGAAATCATTGAAGCAACCAAGAAGCAAACTAAGGTGCCATCTGGTAGTGCCTCAGTTCAGGGGGAAACTGAATCTGAATCTGGTAAGAAAGATAAGGGCAAGGCTCCATTAGAGCAAGAACCAACAAAGAAAAGTTCTAAGGGTTCTGGGATTATTGTTGGTGAGAATGTGGATGAGCATGGTTATCCCTTGCACGATCTTGATGCTGATAGTAAGAAATTGGAGGCCTTGCAGAAGCAGGTCTCAAATCAATTCATTATGTGGAGGGAAAACAAAGAAAGAGAAAGGGAACAACATCTGAAGATGGGGACCCTTGATCATATAGATGCTGCAGCTCTTGGTTTGTCACTAGAAAGATATTTGAAAATCAAAAATGATCCAAGAGTGCAGAAGTCTGTTGTTGATATGCTCGAGTATGAATGTGGGATGAATTACTCACCTCTGGAACAAAAGCTGGAAAGTCTAACCTTCAAGTTGTCTATTGAAGACTTGAAGAGAAATAGAGAAAAGGAAATGGAAATTAAAAGGAAGGAAATTCTGGCCGAAGTTCTGAAGGTTGAAAAAGAGTTGTTCAGACCAACCACAAAGCCCAAAGTAACTGGAACAAGGTCTGCAAGAAAGAATTCTCGTGATGTTGTCTTTACTTCCCTCAAACCATCTGATGATGCTGCTGAACTTGAAAGAAAACATGAGAAGGATCAGTATGATCATTATATGAATCATCGATCGCATCAAGCCAAAATCATTGATATAGAAGTTACAAAGGCTGATGGATTGAAGTTGTTTGATTTGATTGTAAAAAGAGAAGGTAGGGCAGCTGAAGAATATAATCAAGTTTCAGTTCAGAACCAGTCAAAACAGTTAGAAGAAATTCTAACTCATCTCAAGAAGGAAAATATTGTTGCTCCTCCTGTTCCCTCATTCACTGAAGAAGATAGAAAGCAGTTGAAAGAGATAAAAGATAAAGAGTCGCTGAATCTGAACTCCAATTTCAGATTAAGATCTCAGTTTGCTCAGCTTTCTAGAGGAATTTCTGAATGTTTACAACAACAAAGTTGGGAACCACTGAAAGGCATGCAAATGGCCATTGAAGAATTCGCTAAGTTGCCTTCAGAGGTCCCCAAAGGGGGAAAAGGTGTGCCTATTGGTCTGCTTGCAAGTACACAAGAAATCATTGAAGCAACCAAGAAGCAAACTAAGGTGCCATCTGGTAGTGCCTCAGTTCAGGGGGAAACTGAATCTGAATCTGGTAAGAAAGATAAGGGCAAGGCTCCATTAGAGCAAGAACCAACAAAGAAAAGTTCTAAGGGTTCTGGGATTATTGTTGGTGAGAATGTGGATGAGCATGGTTATCCCTTGCACGATCTTGATGCTGATAGTAAGAAATTGGAGGCCTTGCAGAAGCAGGTCTCAAATCAATTCATTATGTGGAGGGAAAACAAAGAAAGAGAAAGGGAACAACATCTGAAGATGGGGACCCTTGATCATATAGATGCTGCAGCTCTTGGTTTGCCACTAGAAAGATATTTGAAAATCAAAAATGATCCAAGAGTGCAGAAGTCTGTTGTTGATATGCTCGAGTATGAATGTGGGATGAATTACTCACCTCTGGAACAAAAGCTGGAAAGTCTAACCTTCAAGTTGTCTATTGAAGACTTGAAGAGAAATAGAGAAAAGGAAATGGAAATTAAAAGGAAGGAAATTCTGGCCGAAGTTCTGAAGGTTGAAAAAGAGTTGTTCAGACCAACCACAAAGCCCAAAGTAACTGGAACAAGGTCTGCAAGAAAGAATTCTCGTGATGTTGTCTTTACTTCCCTCAAACCATCTGATGATGCTGCTGAACTTGAAAGAAAACATGAGAAGGATCAGTATGATCATTATATGAATCATCGATCGCATCAAGCCAAAATCATTGATATAGAAGTTACAAAGGCTGATGGATTGAAGTTGTTTGATTTGATTGTAAAAAGAGAAGGTAGGGCAGATGAAGAATATAATCAAGTTTCAGTTCACGAGTTTGGGATTTCAGAGCATAGGGAGATGATCCAGATTCTAAAGGGGAAGCCAAAATCTGTTTTGATTGGTGCATGGTTAGCCAGAATACAACAAAAGATGCAAGCCAAAGTAGAGATTGAAAGCAGATTGTTTGGAAAGAAGGATCATTCTCCACTGAAAAGGAAACCTACTGAAGCACCTTCTGGTTCAAGGCCTGCCAAGAAGTAGTTCCCTTTTCAGTTTATCATGTACTTGTAATATATTTACATTTGTAACAAACATTTCAGTTTGTATATATATGTTGCAAATTGTAACCAATAAGTAGATGGTAAGTTTAAGTTAGAAAAACCATAAGTAAAATTCTGAGACATCAATGATCTATAAGATGTACTTAGAAATTTTTTTTACAACTTAAACAAAAACTTGCATTTCAGACTTACAAGCATGTATAGATAGAAGTCTGAGATGCATGCACTATTTCAGAACAAATAGGGGGAATTTGTTAGGTCGGAAATCGACCAAGTATAATTTGTTCAGAAATAGCTTGAAGTTCAGTGAAAACGTTTGTACAAAATTCTGAGACATCAATGATCTATAAGATGTACTTAGAAATTTTTTTACAACTTAAACAAAAACTTGCATTTCAGACTTACAAGCATGTATAGATAGAAGTCTGAGATGCATGCACTATTTCAGAACAAATAGGGGGAATTTGTTAGGTCGGAAATCGACCAAGTATAATTTGTTCAGAAATAGCTTGAAGTTCAGTGAAAACGTTTGTACAGAATTCTGAGCTGTCTCAGAATTACTTCACTGAAGCTTTACTTCAGTTCAGATCAAGATAAATCTGAAGCATTCATTCTGAAGTCAAAGACTGAAGTATGAAGAAGAGAATCATCTCAAAAGCGAGCAAAGAGTGATTCTACCAGATCGAAGACTGAAGCATCTCAGTGTAAAGTATTTACAAAACTTTACACTGATTACGAGGAAGACTTTTTACTTTACATACCTTTACCCAGTTAATAGATTTATCTATTAATAAAAGGTACAAGGTAAAAGTATAGGTTTGGAACATAGTACTATAAGTCACATCAACTGACTTATATACTCTTCCTAGTACAAGCATGTAAGGAATTAGGTTTAATTCCTTAAATGCTCACAACCACTTTTATACGATCTTGTCCATGTCATCATGAACCTGGTCTATAAATATAAAGTCTTCTCACAACTTGCAAAGGGCTTGAAACTTTAGCATTGCAACTTGTGAGATATACTCTAAGTAAAACTTACGAGTATTTCCAAGTTATTTAGATCACTTGTTTTTCGGGATTGTTTAGATACTTACACTTGGGTGTTTATCTTTGTTCCGCAACAATCCTTGTATTTGTTTATATATCAATAAATCAAATACATTAGAAAGAAAACAACGTGTCTCAATGCTACATACTTGATTATACTTATATATTGTTTATATATCAATAAATCAAATACATTAGAAAGAAAACAACGTGTCTCAATGCTACATACTTGATTATACTTATATATATCTTTATATAGTTTCTGCCATTTAGTTCTTGCATTTTACTTTAAGTCAATTGTTTCTTGTTATCCATATCTGGATCGTAAACTTAACTTGTCCATCAAGATCAGTTGTACTTGCCAGTCGGGTTTAGTTAATCATCTATTTTTGGGACTCACAAATAATAAGCCTGATGATAGCTAAATTGAAATATAAAAAGCTTAAGGCCCAGATTGCTCTCATGGCACAACAAATTGAAAACAATAATAAGTGCATGATCGCAACAACTGAAGAGAAGTGGGTTCCTTCTGATGAATCATCTGCTGATGAAGAAGAAGAAAGAGATTGCTGTTACATGGCTCTGGCAGACGAAGAGCACCTGTGAAGGAGGATGTCACATCTGGACGATGGGTAGACATTGTTATTAAAAAGGTTAGTGATTATGATACTGCAACTGACCAAGAATTAAAACTGGACATTGCTGAAGCTCTTAATTCTGATTTGATATTTGTAGAAACTGTTAGATCTGATTGTGTAAATGGTCTAGAAACAGATATTTCTGAAATAACTGTCGTAAAATCAAAATTAAAAGAACTTCAAGACATTGAACTGGCATTTCAAGCCCAGGTTCTGGTAACTGAACAATTGATTCAAGAAAAACAAGATCTTAAAGTCATTTTAGAGAAAAGAAAAAGGTTTCAAAACTATCAACCCCAGTGGTCTCTTCAACTAAGACCACTGTTGAAGAAAGTGAACTAAACCAGATTGCCCCATGGACCTATAAGGGAGGGTCCAGCGAACCCATCAGTCGATGGGTTCCTAAATCTAACTGATAATATCTGGTGTGTGTGCAGGGCGATCGAAAGAAATATATCTGGTATCTTGACAGTGCTGCTGGAAGGACGATGACCGGATGTAAGACCCTGCTGGAGGAGTTCACCATTTCTGATGGACCCTCCATTACTTTTGGAAATGATGGTTGTGGAAAGACTGAGGGATACGGTATTCTGAACAATGGACAAGTCAAGTTAAGACGTGTTGCATTTGTGAATGGTTTGAAATATAACCTGATCAGTGTAAGCCAACTATGTGATGATGGCTATCAAGTTCTATTCAATATTGCTCAGGGTATCGTATTCAACAAGGACTGAAAGGTAGTGTTGATTGCTGCCAGAAAAGGGAATGTGTACGTGATGGATATGGAAAGCTCTCCTTCAGAGCAGTGTTTCTATACTCAAGCTGATAAAGACACAAACTGGTTATGGCACAAAAGGTTATCCCATTTAAATTTCAAGAATATTAATAAGTTTCCAGAAAACAAGACTTAAATCTATTTCTCCAGAAAAAGAAAAAGGTTTCAAAACTATCAACCCCAGTGGTCTTTCAACTAAGACCACTGTTGAAGAAAGTGAACTAAACCAGATTGCCCCATGGACCTATAAGGGAGGGTCCAGCGAACCCATCAGTCGATGGGTTCCTAAATCTAACTGATAATATCTGGTGTGTGTGCAGGGCGATCGAAAGAAATATATCTGGTATCTTGACAGTGCTGCTGGAAGGACGATGACCGGATGTAAGACCCTGCTGGAGGAGTTCACCATTTCTGATGGACCCTCCATTACTTTTGGAAATGATGGTTGTGGAAAGACTGAGGGATACGGTATTCTGAACAATGGACAAGTCAAGTTAAGACGTGTTGCATTTGTGAATGGTTTGAAATATAACCTGATCAGTGTAAGCCAACTATGTGATGATGGCTATCAAGTTCTATTCAATATTGCTCAGGGTATCGTATTCAACAAGGACTGAAAGGTAGTGTTGATTGCTGCCAGAAAAGGGAATGTGTACGTGATGGATATGGAAAGCTCTCCTTCAGAGCAGTGTTTCTATACTCAAGCTGATAAAGACACAAACTGGTTATGGCACAAAAGGTTATCCCATTTAAATTTCAAGAATATTAATAAGTTGTCCAGAAAACAACTTGTAGATGGGATACCTTCAGTTTCCTTCAAAAAGGAAAGGTAGTGTTGATTGCTCCCAGAAAAGGGAATGTGTACGTGATGGATATGGAAAGCTCTCCTTCAGAGCAGTGTTTCTATACTCAAGCTGATAAAGACACAAACTGGTTATGGCACAAAAGGTTATCCCATTTAAATTTCAAGAATATTAATAAGTTGTCCAGAAAACAACTTGTAGATGGGATACCTTCAGTTTCCTTCAAAAAGGAAAGGCCATGTCCAGGATGTGAGATGGGTAAGCAGAAACGTACCAGTTTCAAGACCAGATAGAATTTCAGTATATCTGAACCTCTTCATATGCTTCATATGGACCTCTTTGGTCCAGTGAACGTTCAGACTCGTGCTGGTAAAAGATACACCCTGGTGATTGTAGATGAATTCTCCAGATATTGTTGGGTGATCTTTCTGAGGTCTAAAAGTGAAGCTGCTGCTGAAATCATCAGTCTTATCAAGCAAATTGAGCTCAAGTACAGTCGAAAGGTGTGTCAGTTAAGAAGTGACAATGGAACAGAATTCCAGAATGCAACTCTGGAGTCATTCTGTACTGACACTGGCATCTCCCAGAACTTCTCATCAGCCCGCTCTCCGGAACAGAATGGAGTGGTGGAAAGGAAGAATCGAACGCTGATAGAAGCTGCCAGGAGTATGCTTGCTGAATCTAGTCTGTCTACCAGTTTCTGGGCTGAAGCAATTGCTACTGCTTGCCACACCCAGAACCGGTCAGTGTATGTGAAACGACACAAAAAGACAACCTATGAAGTCTTAAGAAATAGAAAACCAAATATTGGTTATTTTCATGTTTTTGGATGTCCAGTTTACATCCTGAACGACTCCAGTCAGTTAGGCAAATTTGATGCCAAAGCTGATGAAGGGTATTTCTTAGGCTATTCAGCCATTCGCAAGGCCTTCAGAGTCTACAACAAGAGACTGGAGAAGGTCCATGAGTCAATTCATGTCACATTTGATGAATCAAATGCTGCAATCAACAAGAAGCCAACCCTTGACACTCCCCCGGTAACTCCAATTGTCTTTTGTGAATCTAATCCTATCAACTACAATAAAGAAGATTCAGAAGACACAGTTTCCAGTCATCCTGATCTGGAACCTGTTCAGAAAAAGAAACGCTCCAGTGGTACTCCATTCTATCCTTCTATTATTTTCAAACTACCCTCTGAAATTAATATTGGATCAGATGTTCGTACTGCTCCCCCAGTATCAGTGTCAGTTGAGAATATACCAGAAATATCTTCTTATGAAGAATTCCAAACTGAACCAGTACTTCAAGAAATGCCTTCAAATGAAGAATTTCATGATGCAAATCGTGATTTAAATGACTCAGATGAAGATGCTGAAGTAGTCTGGTAAGATCCTCCTCCTGAAGCAACTCCAGAGGAGACTCAACTGAATTCTTGCACTGATATTATTGTCAGTAATAATCCTGGTCAGTACTCCAGATGGACAAAAGCTCATCCTATTGATCAGATCATAGGTGACTCCAGTAGAGGAGTTCAGACCAGAAGAGCCTCCAGTAATCAATGCTTATATGTCAGTTTTCTATCATTGATGGAACCTAAGAAGATTGACGAGGCTATGGAAGATCCAAGCTGGGTGACTGCTATGCAAGAAGAGCTTCACCAGTTTGAAAGGAACAAGGTCTGGTATCTGGTTCCTCTCCCAGTTGGAAAGAAAGAACCAATTGGAACAAGATGGGTCTTCAGAAACAAGGTAGATGAAGATGGCCACGTAATCAGAAACAAGGTAGATGAAGATGGCCACGTAATCAGAAACAAGGAAGATGAAGATGGCCACGTAATCAGAAACAAGGAAGATGAAGATGGCCACGTAATCAGGAACAAGGTAGATGAAGATGGCCACGTAATCAGAAACAAGGTAGATGAAGATGGCCACGTAATCAGAAACAAGGCCAGACTGGTAGCACAAGGCTACTGCCAGTCAGATGTTGACTTGATGAATCATTTGCTCCAGTGGCTAGACTTGAAGCGATCAGAATATTCTTAGCATTCGCTGCTTATCATCAGTTCAAGGTCTACCAGATGGATGTAAAGAGTGCTTTCTTGAATGGAAAGCTTGAAGAAGAAGTTTATGTCAGACAACCACCAGGTTTCGTTGATGAAAAGCATCCACATTAGGTATATCGTCTGGACAAAGCGCTGTATGGCCTCAGACAAGCCCCACGTGCCTGGTATGACACTCTGACTAAACATTTGTTGAAAAATGGTTTCAAAAGAGGTGCAATTGACAATACCTTATTTATTCTTCATGAAAAAGGTAATCTGTTAATGTTACAAATTTATGTTGATGATATTATTTTTGGGTCTACTGATGAAAACATATGCAAGAAATTTTCGAAAATAATGTCAACTGAATATGAAATGAGTTTGATGGGTGAATTAACATATTTTCTTGGACTCCAGATTAAACAAAACAAAGATGGCATTTTTATTAATCAAGAAAAATATGTTAGAGATCTTTTAAAGAAATATGATATGAACTCTTCACCATCTAAACCAACTCCAATTTCTGCACCACTGACACTGGACTCCGATCCAGATGGTAAACCAGTGAACACCACTGTCTACAGAGGCATGGTTGGTTCACTGATGTATTTAACTGCCAATAGACCAGATATTATGTTTTCAACATGTTTATGTGCCAGATATCAGTCTAATCCAAAGGAATCTCATATGCTTGCTGTAAAGCGCATACTGAAGTACCTTAAAGGTGTCCCCAGTCTAGGTCTTTGGTATCCCAAAGGCTCAGGCATGGATCTAATGGGTTATTCAGATTCAGATCATGCAGGTTGTAAGATAGACAGGAAATCCACTACTGGTGGATGTCATTTCCTTGGTGGCAAACTGTTCAGCTGGACCAGTAAGAAGCAAACTTCAGTTTCATTGTCCACTGCTGAAGCTGAATACGTGTCTGCAGCCAGTTGTTGTGCTCAGATACTCTGGATGAAGAACCAGTTGCTTGATTATGGTATTAAGTACTCAAAGACCCCAATCTTTTGTGATAATACCAGTGCCATTGCTATCTCTAACAATCCAGTCATGCACTCCAAAACGAAGCACATTGATCTCAGGTATCACTTCATTCGTGATCATATTATGAAAAACAACATTGAACTCCATTTTATTCCCACTGACAAACAACTCGCTGACATTTTTACTAAACCTCTGGATGTCAAAACTTTTGAATATCTTGTTGGTGAGTTGGGAATGTTAAACCCTTAAATCTGGGACTACTCAGATATTGAACGCCTTTGTGTACTATCTTTGCATAAATAGATTTCTGGATCAACATTCCAGGGGAAGACTTGAAAGATATTTTTGTTCTTAAAAATGTTTTAAGTTCAAGGGGAATTTATTAATTTATTTTCTCACTGGACAAATTCTTCAGAAAATATTACTGGTGCTTTGTAAATGTGTCCCTCTCATTTGTCTGTATTAGTTGACGTGCACGTTTGAGGTTACCAGTCTTTCAAAATGGTTTTCACTGGTACACTTTACTGGAGTGTCCCTCCAGTGTACCATCAGTGCATACTTCACTGGACTAATCCACCAGTGATACTGGAGTGTCCAGTCAACCTCCAGATGCACTGAAATAAGTCATAATATTTTTTTTAATACTTGGTCATTGTGCGTGCCACGTAAGCAAACTTTTTAAAGATATTTATCTTATAATCCTACGTGGCATGTAAATTTTTCAACGTAATGATGGTATTTTTACCTTGGGAAGTCAAAAAGAGCAACTTGATACTGTTTGTGGGCTGTAAACCGTCACACATTTATGTGTGATGTGATGTAATTAATGCGGATCTCAGAACCCGATCAAAATTTTATTTGATAATTTCAAATTAAACCGTTTGAGTTCCACATTCTCTCTCCTATAAATACCCACTTTCAATTTTATTTGCATTTACTTCGAACATATTTACTCCCAAATCTTTCAAATTCCTTCATTTACTTCTTCAATCATTTTCCAATCATCATCATCTCTCATATTTACTCCATTTCCATTCATTCCTTCATCAAATCTTCATCTAATCAAATCTTCATCTAAACCCTAAATACTCAATTTCATCTTCATCTATTCTTCATATAATGGCACCTAGACAATCTAAATCTCTTAAAAATCTGCTCGCTGCTGAATATGATCCAACTGAAAAATGTTGACAAGGCACCCCATATCACTCTAGAGGCAAAAGCTATAAGAATAAACATGAACAACTGGATGGCCAGACTTTCATTTTCCAGTGTTCATGATGCCTAATCTGTTATTGGGAGATTAAACACATTTTTTCTCTCATGCCCACTATATGGTGCGTTGACATTAAATCCAGGGAGGATGTACCACGATTACCTCTGTGAATTCTGGTACACTGCATAATATGATGATGAAACTTCATCAATTACTTACTCTCTGAAGCAAGGTACCAGATCCTTGGGTTTCACTGCTAGTCTACTCAGGTCTGTTCTTCAATTGAATTATTTTGAACAGAATGAGTTGCCCATCGAACTTCCTTCTGGTATCAATACAAGGGAAGTGTGCAAACTGATGGGGCACACAGATATAATGGATGAGCATGGCTAGCTATCAAGGAAGGGAACTATCTACATGAGCAAACTATCAGACTCATGGAGATACTTCTTCACCCACATTGTTGAATGTCTGGGAGGCAGTTCTGGAGGGTTAGACCAGATAAATCAAACCCATCTCCAGATTGCCTACTGCCTCTGGTTTGGACTTAGAGTGGATTTTGCTCAGATTCTTTTTGATGATCTGGTAGAGCGTCTTTAGAGTGAAAGGTAGAAAAGCCTTTGTTCCTTATATCCGTTTTCTTTCACTCATATTTAAAAGAGCTCTTGGAGACCAGTATGATTTTGAAACTACTCACTTTTCTGTGAGTGAGTATATGAGGGATCTGACCAACCTCAGATCTCCACTGAATGAGGTAGATATTCCTCAGTCCATGCTCTCCTTTCAAAGAGAAGAAGCTGAAGTGGCTCCAGGTAGAGGTCAAGTTGGTGAAGGACCCTCTGGTGACCAAGATGTACATATAATAGAAGCTGTACAACCCATTAGACAAGTTGCTCCTGAAGGTCAAGGACCAGAAATTGTTGGACCTTCCAGACGACCTAGAACAAACAGGCGTCTGATAAGAGCTGGAGTTCAGGTGAATCCTGAAAGACATCCTGGTGATGTAATGAATTTGGATGGGTCTCCGATTTTTGAACCTGAAGAGAATGTAGAGGTTGTTGGGCAGGTGACTGATCAACAAATAGAAAATGCGGCCCAGATTATTGAGCAGGTTGTAGAGCAAGTCGAACAAGATGTTCAGACTGATGAACATGTATCTGGTGAGCAAGAGGCTCAAATCGACTTGAATGTAGAGGCTGGTGAACAAGTTCATGAACAGGCTGGTGAACAGACTGGTGATCAGACAGTTGGGATGGCTCCAAATTGGGATGATGTAGATTCCCCAATGTCTGAAGGTTTTGATGTAAACATGAATTTCCTGGGTGATGAAGAAGAAAATATTGACACATCTGCTATTGCTTCAGTCACCCAACCAATTATATCTGCTGAAATGCCACCACCACCACCAGAATCAAATGAACCACCTCCACCAGAATCAAACACACCACCACCACCACCTTCAATTCCAAGAAATACTCAATACTTCACTCCTGCAACCACTCAAACTTCACAATCTCAACCTCCACCACTTCAAACTCCAGTCAACGTAACTGAACCTCGTGCGCTGGACTCAACAGTTGTAACATCTGAAGCTGCAACTGAAGAGGACTGGGCACAAGTACCTCTTATGACCAGATTGCCTTCCAATCTTGAACCTCCCAGTGGTCTCTCCACTTCATCTTCTACCGAGGTCCAAGGCCTTTTAAGTAAGGTGGCGGACCTGGAGAGATCACTCCAGACTTCATCGCAGGTTATTTCAGACTTTAAATCTTTATTATCAAATAACCTTGCATCTGAGATGAATGTGTTTGCTGGGAATGAGAAGCTTGTTTATGAGAAGCTTGATGAACTGGTACTGGCCACAAACAACAATACTGAAAATTTCAAAGTGGCAGTCCAGGGATTGGAGACAAGGCTGGTGAACTCTGTTTAGACTGCAGTGAAAGGTGAACTTGTTCAACCACTGGCAGGTCTGAATGAAGAGGTTCAGAAGTTGGTTACCAGGATAAGTTCTCTGGAGAGTAGATCCACACTTGATCAGGATGCAGTTGTAAGTACGATTAGTGATGAATGTACAAAGAAGTTCAGAATCAGTATGCTGAAAGAATTATCTGAAGAAATTTCTGAGACTGTTCTTCGAACTCTTCAAGATGGGCTGTTACCCCAAGTGGAGAGGTTGATGGAAGAAAAATTGCCAAAGCACTTGCCTAAAGAAGTTGAAACTGTTAAAAAGGAAGTGCAGGCACTTAAGAAAGTTGTGACTGATACAACTCCAGTGGCAGGAAGAACCTTTGGTGCACTGGACAGACATATGCTAGAACAATTATGGAATGATCTCAAGTCCAGAACTGGTGATGCTCCAGAGGAAGATAAGGAAGAATGCTAGTGCTCTGGAGATAGAGTACAGAAAGAAACTGACTGGCTTACCAAAACTGACTGCCAAACAGATCAAAGCTATTAAAGATGCTGATGTAAGCAGATTCATTCCCCTAGACACTTATCTGAAAATTAATCGTCAACAACTCCAGTCTGCTGTTGAGCAAAAGAGAGTGTCAAAGGAAACTGAAGCATTGATTCAGACAGCCAAATTGAAAGACAAGTATAATGAAATGTTAAATTTCAGGGCTGATGCTAGACGGATCACTGGTGCAGAAATCAAGCTTGCTGGTAATCATGAAGGTATGTCCAAGTTTGAAGTAAAGTTGACCAGGGAAGGTAACTTTACTGATGAAAGAAAGAGTACTTTAGTCCAAGCGTTTGGATGGAGTGAACTGAAAGAGATTGCTTTAACGTTCAGGGGGAAGACAAATGTGTCGACTGATGTTAAAGCATTTCTGAAGAGAATTGAGAAGGTATGGAGAAGAAAGCAACAGATGGAAGTTGCAATGGGCATGAAATCGCCAGAATCAGTACCATCTTCTCCATCACCAAAGAGAAAGGCTTCTGAAGATGCTCCAGGACAGACATCGAAGAGAAGGGCCTGACTCTTATCATTTACTTATTGTAATTTATTGTTTGATGAAAATTGTAACTATTTATCAGTTGATGTATGTAATATTAGTTGCAATTTTTGATTCATAAAAGTAAATGATCAGATTTAGTCTAAGTTAGAACTTAAAAGATGAAACTGAAAACACTCATGATCTATAAAGTGTTTTCCAGTAACTTAGATTTTTTAGACTAAAATCAAAACTTGTGTTTTTCAAGCATACAAAATTGTATAGATTTAAGCTTGAAAACACTTGCATTATTTCTAAACAAATAGGGGAAATTTGTTAGGTCCAGATTTACTGGACTCGCTCCAGACTCGACTACTGGAGCCTTACTGAAGATCTGTCCAGAAACGTGTTCTACTGGACCTACTCCAGACTTGGAATCTGGAGTCCCTTTGAAGATTTGTCCAGAAATAATGGAAGACCAGTGAGCAAATACTTGTATAGGAAATCAGGAGTATTCTCCAGATTAGCTCACTGGACTTTACCCCAGTCCAGATCTACTCTACTGAAGACGTTCTCACTGAAGTCAAAGACTGAAGTCAGAATAAAGAAGACTGACAAATGGCGGAGTCCACTGGAAGTCTTACCAGATCTGTACACTGGAAGATTGTCAGTGTTCTAGACCTTACAAGTCTGAACACTGATATCGAGGAATTGACTTTTGCCTTTACACACTTTCCAAAGAACAATCCACTTGTTCTTTACCAAAGTTTATGCGTGTAAAGGTGGTTGGTTAAAAGAATAAAATCATATCGATATGACTTTATCCTTGTACCATTAACCAATGCATTTAATGTTCTTGTCGGATCATTAAATGCATGCAACCATATTTGTACGGCACAAAATTCACTGGTGAATTTTGTTGCCTATAAATACAAAGTCATTTCTTTGAGAAAATACTTTTAAGCATACATTTTGCATTAGAGTGAATTTGTTTAAATACTCTCGATCTTAAACTGGGATACTTCACAACTTTAAGTATCTTGATCCAAAAGAGTTATTTGACAAATATAGATCATTTGTAATTCATAGGTTGTTAGGATACATACTTATTTGTATTATCTTGATTCCGCACAACCTTGTATTTTATTTAACATCATAAATAAAATACACCATTGAAAAATACATAATGTTCCACTTTACTTGTTTATTGCTTTAAGTCTTGTATTACTTTGTTTATATATTCTTGCATTTATTTACAAGTAATACTAGTCCATTCTAGTGATTATTAGACTTGTTGTATTTTACACTTCTAGGTTAACCATCGTATTTCAGGGACTCATATAAGCAGATCTAGGCAAATATATTAGCCTTCTGCTCTAATACCACTTGTAGGTCCCAACTCAATAGATGGTACCACTGAAGACACTTCTATGTCAATAGTGAGATTACTTTGCAATACACACACTGATCTGGAGACGACCAGTTGCAGTGTGTAGTATACCAGGTTAATCTGGAGAGTTACTTATAAGGTGACAAATATAAGTAAGTAACGACAATGCAATAAGTAAATACTTGTAAAGTAAATTGGTGAGACAATATGTAATTTTCAAGTGTAATTTATTTATTAATGTTAAATAAATTACAAGGTTGTTGCGAAACCAAGATAATACAAATATGTAAATATCCTAACAACCTATGTAATACAATTGATCTAATACTTGGAAATTCTCTAAACAATCGAAACACTTAAAGTAGTGAAATGTTCCTTTTTGCGATTGAGAGAATATTGCACAAGTTCACCAAGAAATGCAAATGTCTGAATATGCAAAGTTGTTTCTTGGTTGTGCAAAGACCTCTATTTATAGATAAAGTTGTCATTGGGATTCCAACTTTATCGTACAAATATGGTTGAGAGCATTTAAGGAAGCAATGCGACTTCCAATTAAATGCTGTATAAAGTATGACATAAAGTCACTTTATTCAACCTGCTTTATGTACTTTTGTACTTTAAACAAAGACAATTTCTATTGTCCAGTTAATAGCACATAAAGCATAAAGGTCTACCTCGTAATCAGTGTAAAGCTTTGTAAATGCTTTAAACTGATATTCTCCAGTTTCTATCTGAATAGAATGTCAACTGGGCTTCGCTGCCATTGTCATTCTCTATCTTCCATTTGTTGTCTTCGACTTCAATTGGAATGTCTTCATATCTGGTCAGATCTCAACTGGAGGAAGTCTTCAGTTGTGTTAACTGTACGTTGCAACTGGACTTCATATATTTCTGGACAATTTCTTCAGGTCTCCAGATGCAACTGGAGACTGGCAAGTTTATCAGCAAACTTGTCCTAACACTATACATGGAGATGGAAGCAGAACTTGCTAACAGAGACAGATACCAACGATTGGTAGGAAAGCTGATATACCTTTCTCACACTCGTCCAGATATAGCATATGCTGTTGGAGTAGTAAGTCAATTTATGCATCAACCTCAGGTGGCCCACATGAATGCAGTACTAAGAATCATCAGATATCTCAAAGGTACCGCAGGACACGGAGTCTTGTTCAAATCAAATGGCCATCTAAACATTCAGGTGTATACAGACGCTGACTGGGCTGGTGATAAAGGTAACAGAAGATCAACATCAGGGTACTTCTCATTGGTAGGAGGTAATCTTGTTACCTGGAAGAAGCAAAAAGCAGAAAGTGGTTTCACTATCAAGTGCTGAAGCTGAGTTTAGAGGGATAGCTAAGGGACTAGCATAAGTTTTATGGATACGTAAACTTATGACTGAAGTAGGTTTCCTCCAAAAGAAGCCACTCATGTCATGTGTGATAATGAAGCTGCTATTCAAATTTCAGAAAATCCCGTACAACATGACAGGACAAAACATGTAGAGATTGATCGACATTTCATCAAAGAAAAACTCGAGGCTGGGATTATTGAAATCCCATTTGTCAAGTCCAATGATCAACTAGCTAATGTCTTAACCAATGCAGTAGGTACAGCCGTTTTCAATAGATGTTTGAGCAAGTTGAATTTTGGTAATTCCACTATTCAACTTGAGTGGGAGTGTTAAAAGAAATAAAAGAAAATCAAAAGGGACCAGCATCAATTCATCATTTCCCAAAATAGTTGATTCAACCCATCAATGAGAAGATCACTGCCAGCAAAGCCAGCAATGACCCAGCATTTAGACAGCCATATTTCCTGAAATAACCCACCATTATCATGTATAAATTGTAACCCATTTGAGCATTTGTAATCATCAATTTCAATATAAATTTTCAGTTTCACATATTCAATTGTTTAGAGTTTAGACAGACTTTAGGTAGGTTATAACTTATATGTAATGAAAATCCATTAAAATGTAAATCAGTGATTAGATTTATAAAAAAAAAGGTCACCTGCCCGTCAAAGAAAGTTGACATAAAGTTTTTTTTTTCTTCTTCTTTGAACGGTTGACATAAAGCTTGTTGACCTCAATAATCATGAACCTTGTTGACATAAGGAAGTACATGATTAGTGATCGCCTATTTTACTTGAGACCTCAATTTGAAATTCTGGTAAAGTAGCATTGCCTATAGCATTATATAATCAAACAAAATACGTGCAAACTAAGTTAAATATCAAATTAAATATCGAGCAAACTAAGTTAAATCAACTTCCAATTTATATTGGAGATGAGCATATTTGGTCTTCCACGGGGGTTCAACAAGGAGACCCTCTAGGACCACTTCTTTTCACCCTTGTTTTGCACCCTCTAGTGCATCAGATTAGAGATAAGTGCAAACTTATTCTTCATGCTTGGTATCTTGATGATGGGACTGTTATTGGGGAATCTGAGGAGGTTGCTAAAGTGTTGGATATAATTAGAACAACAGGCCCATCCTTGGGGCTTGAACTGAATATTAAGAAAACTGAGCTATTTTGGCCCTCTTGTGATGGTAGGAAGTCTCGGAAGGGTTATTCCATGGTGCCATTGGGAGGCCGTCATTGGGGGTGAAACTTCTGGGAGGGGCTGTTAGTAGAGATGCGGGTTTTATTAGTGGGCTAGCAAAGAAGAGAGCTGCTAATGTTGTTGATTTGATGCGCCTCCTCCCACAGCTTCGCGACCCACAGAGTGAGCTTCTATTACTACGATCATGTATGGGTATTGCCAAATTTTTTTGGCCTGAGGACCTGTCAACCTGTTCATGTGGAGGAGGCAGCGCGTTTATTTGACATGGGACTGCGTGGCGCTATTGCAGACATTGTAGTTTGTGGTGGTCCTTTTTTTGGGGACCTTCAATGGAGATTGGCTTCCTTACCTATTAGGTCTGGGGGTTTAGGGTTATATTCGGCAGTTGAGGTTTCATCTTATGCATTTGTGGCATCAAGGGCCCAATCTTGGGTACTACAGGATCACATCTTATGAGACAGTGGTATATGCGGTATGGATTCTGATTATGCTTGTGCCTTGGCTGGTCTTCGTGATACGATTCCCAGCTTTGATGTTGACGGTTTCACTAACAAGGACACCGTCCCCCCTAAAGCCCAACATGTATTGGCGAGTGCCCTTTTTAGTAAAACTGTCCAAGATATGGAGGTACACTTTGACTTGACAATCAGACAAAAAGTTATTTTTAAGTGTCTACAGGCACCACATGCTCAAGATTATCTCCTTGTTGCCCCTATAGATGGGTTAGGACAACATATGTCACTGGTAGAGTATCGCACTATACTAAAATACCGTCTCATGATCCCCTTATTTCCTATTGATGAGATATGTCCTATTTGTCAGAAAGCTTGTTTGGATTCCTTTGGGGAGCATGCGCTTCACTGTAAAGAGCTCCCGGGGTTCAAATACAGACACGATTTGGTTAGGGATGTTCTCTTTGATATTTTTAGGCGGGCTGGGATTTCTGCTAAGAAGGAAGCGCCAGTAAATTTCTTGACTGACCCGTTGGAAGGGAGATCTACTCTCAGACCTGCTGACATTTTGGTCTTTGGTTGGACTAGGGGAAAACATGCATGTGTGGATGTAACAGGAGTCTCTCCTCTTGTGGGCTTAGGGTGTAGCTTCACATCCGGTCTTGCAGCTTTAAAAGCTGTTAGGACCAGTTTCGGTAAAACTGGCCAGTCTCCAGTTGCACCTGGAGACCCAGAAGATTTGTCCAGAAATATATTGAAGTCCAGTTGCATCATACAGTTAACGCAACTGAAGACTTCCTCCAGTTGAGAACTGACCAGTTGAAGAATCATTCCAGTTGAAGTCGAAGACGACAAGTGGACGATAGAGAATGACAATGGCAGCGAAGCCCAGTTGACATTCTAGTCAGTTACAAACTTGAGACCATCAGTGGAAAGCTCTTACAAAGCTTTACACTGATTACGAGGAATTGACTTTTATGATTTATGTGCTATTACATGGATAATAAGATTTATCTATGTATAAAGTACAAAAAGGTACATAAAGCTGGTTGAGTAAAGTTGCTTTATACTGCAACTTTACACAACATTTTAAGGAATTAAATGCTATTCCTTAAATGTTCTCAACCATATTTGTACGGCCAAAGTTAACATCCCAATGTTAACTTTGCCTATAAATACAAGTCATTGCACAACAAGAATTCATATACTTTGCATATCAGACTTTGCATACAATATTCTTGGTGAACTTGTGCAATATTCTCTCAATCGTAAAAGGAACATTTCACAACTTTAAGTGTTTCGATTGTTTAGAGAAATTCCAAGTGTAGATCAATTGTAGTTCATAGGTTGTTAGGATATTTACATACTTTGTATTATCTTGGTTCCGCAACAACCTTTAAGTGTTTCGATTGTTTAGAGAAATTCCAAGTGTAGATCAATTGTAGTTCATAGGTTGTTAGGATATTTACATACTTTGTATTATCTTGGTTCCGCAACAACCTTGTAATTTATTTAAAGTTAATAAATAAATTGCACTTGAAAATTACATATTGTCTCACCAATTTACTTTACAAGTATTTTATATTATTGCATTGTTCTTTACTTATTGTCACTTAAATAAGTAATCTATCTAGAACTTGGTATATACTCTCTGTAACTGGTCGTCTCCAGTTCAACGCTTATATTGCAAAGTAACTCCACCATCGACATAGAGGTATCTTCAGGTAGTACCATCTATTGAGTTGGGACTTACAAGTGGTATCAGAGCAGAAGGCTAATAAACTTGCCTAGATCTGCTTAGATGACTACTACTGAAGGTGGAGATGGTTCTGGTCAAGGTGAAAACCCCTTGAATACTAATACACCACCTGTTCAAAATGTTAATACTAACCCTCCTCCTCCTACTGCCCCAAACCATGTCCATGTACATTATTCTAACACTCCTGTTCCAAAATTTGATGGAAACAGTGAGACCTTCGGTACATGGAAGGCCAGAATGCTTTTGCATTTTGGTGGGATAGAGAGATATATGCTAAAAATCCTTAAGGATGGACCGTATATACCCATGTCTCTTGGGGTAAGTCCTCTTCTAGATCCAACTGGTAGAAGAGGTTCCAGAGAAAACTCGAAGACCACTGGTCTGATGAGGATCGTAGACTTGTAGATCTGGACACCAGACTCAAGAACATGATCCTTGGAGCTGTCCCTGAAGATCTAATTCCAACACTTGTGTTGTTCCCCAGTGCCGAGTCAATGTGGGATGAATTAGTTATTCAGTTTGAAGGAGGTGATGACACCATTGTCACCAGAAAAGTTGCCCTGAACAAGAAGTATGAATCCTTCTTTGCTCTACCCAATGAAAGTCTAACTGGTACTTACACCAGGTTTTCTAGCCTCATTAATCAGTTGAGAGGCTTGAGTGTAGAGAAGGATAAGGATATTCTTCTTGAGAAGTTTTGTGATATTCTTCCTTCCAAATGGGTGTTGAGAAGGATACAGATATTCTTCTTGAGAAGTTTTGTGATATTCTTCCTTCCAAATGGAAAAATATGGTTCTTGTCTTAAGACAAGGTAAAACCTTGCACAACCATACTCTTGCATCGCTCTATGGAGCCTTCAGATTCACTGAAGATAATAATGTTGCAAGACTGGTGGCTGAGCAGGATGCCATGAACCATGCCCAGAGTCCCAAGGTTGCTAGTGTAACTGAGCGACCTTGTACTGCTTTAATGTCTGCAGAGAGTATCCAGGCACACTCAATGAAGGAGATGTTAAACAGTTTCTTGAACTCTGGCCTGACCACTGAAATCAGTGACGGTTGTGATGAAACTGACGATGATGATCTGGTAGCCATGATTGCTAAAACCTTTAATAGGTTTAAGCATAAATCTAAAAGATTTAATGGCCCAAACAATGCTTCCAGCTCCAGCACTCTGGATAAAACCAATCTTACCTGCTATAAATGCGGTAAGAAAGGTCATTTTATGAAGGAATGCAGATCTAGTCAGATGAACAACCAAACTGGTCCCTCTGTCCCAAATTTCAATCGGCCTGATGATAGATACAAAGCTAAATATAAGAAGCTTAAGGCCCAGATTGCCCTCCTGTCCATGGAAAAAGAAAAGGATCAGTGCTTAATGGCACAAACTGAGGGAAAATGGGAGTACTCTGATGACTCATCAGCTGATGAAGAAGAGGAAAGGGACATGTGCTTCATGGCCTTGGAAGATCAACAGCAGCATGTGGCAAAAGAAGATGTCATCACTGGAAGATGGGTGGACATCATTTTGAAAAAGGTATGTGATTATGACAACCAAGTTGACCCAGAACTGAAACTGGACCTTGCTGAATCATTAAGTGGTGATTTGGCTTTTGTGGAAACTGTTAGAGCAGATAGTGAAAGATATCTGGACACTATCTTAATTGAACTGAACAATGTTAAACCACAACTTAATGATTTACAAAGTGTCCAGTTGGCTCTCAAGGAGTCAGTTTTGAAAATCGAGGCTTTAGAATTTGATAATCAAAAATTAGTTTCTGATCTTGAAAAAGAACAAATGATTATCAAGTCATGGGTAAAAGCATCTGGAAAGAATTACGATGCATTTTCTAGAACAATTGATGCCCAGAAAAATGCATGGAAATCTGGAGATCTTGAAATGGCAGCTCTCATACCAGATCTTCATGCATTGCCTCCAGCTCTCAGGGTTGAAACTCCTTATGATCAACCTGAGGCTGTTGAAACTGAACCCATTGAGACCACCCCCATTGAGGTTAAACCTGGAGCCAAACAGGCTAGTGCTCCAGTCAAAAAGGCCACTGGTAACAAGCCTTTACCTCAGAAGTCTAAGGAGCCCAAGACCCAAAAGACTAAAACTCCAGCTGAACCAAGGTCCAAGGTTCAGCAGCCTGATGAAAACAATATTTTGTTTAAACTGGAAAGTCAACTCCAACTTTTGTCTCGACAGGTTCAGAGTTGTACTGCCCAGATTAAAAATCTAGAAGGAGGTTCATCACCTCCAGTTGTAAAACAAAATATTAAACCGCCTTCAAAACAAACAAAGAATGTTCCATCTGGAACTAAATCTGATAAGAAAAAGGGGAGCAAGTATCAAATACCAATCATTTTTACTCCTACACCTGGATCTGGTGAAAAAGATCCAGATGTAGTCTTCAGTTTACCACCACAACAATCAACTATGACTTCTGTAGAGAAGTCCAGTGAACCCATCAAGAAAAGATGGGTTCACAAAAATAACTGATGATTTTTGTGGGTGTGCAGGGCGATCGAAAGAAGAATATCTGGTATCTGGACAGCGCTGCTGGCCGGACTATGACCGGATGTAAGCCTCTGCTTGAAGAGTTCACTATCCAAGATGGACCGGCAGTGACGTTTGGTAATGATCAAAGTGGAAAGACTGAAGGATATGGTGTGCTCAATAACGGACAGGTCGAATTCAAAAGAGTTGCATTTGTGAATGGTTTGAAATACAAGCTGATCAGTGTCAGCCAACTTTGTGATGATGGCTACAGAGTTTTTTCGATATTGCTCAAGGCACCATATTTAACAAGGATTGGAAAGTGGTGATGGTTGCACCAAGAAAAGGAAATGTGTACATCATGGATATGGAACCAGCTCCAAAAGAGCAGTGCTTCTATACCAAGGCTGATGAGGACACCAACTGGCTGTGGCATAAAAGATTATCCCATCTTAATTTCAAAAATATTAACAAGTTGTCTCGCAAACAACTGGTTGATGGGATACCTCATATTTCTTTCAATAAAGAAAAGCCTTGTCCAGGGTGTGAGATGGGCAAGCAGAAAAGGGCCAGTTTCAAGACCAGGCAAAACTTTAGCATCACTGAACCTCTTCACATGCTACATATGGATCTCTTTGGTCTAGTGAATGTTCAAACTAGAGCTGGAAAGAAGTACACTCTAGTTGTGGTCGATGAATTCACCAGATACTGTTGGGTGGTATTCCTCAGATCCAAAAGTGATGCACCTGCTGAAATCATCTCTCTCATCAAAAGAATTGAACTCAAGTATACTCGAAAAGTCTGTCAGTTGCAAAGTGATAATGGTACTGAATTTCAAAATAAGGTACTTGAAACATTTTGCAATGACACTGGCATCTCTCAAAACTTCTCATCAGCACACTCTCCAGAGCAAAATGGAGTTGTGGAAAGAAAGAATCACACACTGATAGAAGCAGCCAGAAGTATGCTATCTGAATCAGGTCTTCCCACCAGTTTCTGGGCTGAAGCAGTTGCAACTGCTTGTCACACCCAAAACCGGTCAGTCTACATCAAGAGACACAAGAAGACTGCCTATGAAGTACTCAGGAATCGTAAACCAAATATTGGATATTTTCATGTATTTGGTTGTCAAGTTTATATTTTAAACGATTCCAGTCAGCTTGGAAAGTTTGATGCAAAAGCTGATGAAGGTGTATTTTTAGGCTATTCATATATTCGAAAGGCCTTTAGAGTTTATAATTATAGACTCCAAAAGGTTCATGAGACAATTCATGTCACATTCGACGAATCAACTGAAGCAATCAACAAGAGACCAAGCCTTAATATTTCTCCAGTCGTTCCAATAAATTTTGGTGAAACTGACCAAGTTCATCAGTCAGTTGTTTCACCAAAAGATGTTTCCAGTTAAAACAAATTGGAACCAGTTAAGAAGAAGAGCACCACCAGTGACACTTCATTCTATCCCTCCATCAATTTTAATTTACCACAGGAATTGGTGATTGGATCTAATGTACGTGCCACTCCAATATCAGCACCAGTTCAAACTCCAACTTCTCCAGTTCTTCAAGAAATGCCTTTCAATGAAGAATTTCATGATGCAAATCATGACCTCATTGACTCTGATGAGGATGTAGAAGTAGTTTGGACTGATCCTCCTCCAGAAGCTGCTGCAACTGAAGAAGATCGCCAGGTGACTTGCACTGATATTGTTTTACACCAGCCTAGTCAATACACTAGATGGACTTGAGCACATCCAATTGAACAGATTGTGGGAGATCCAAATAGTGGGGTTCAGACTAGAAGAGCCACCAGTAAGCAATGCTTAAACGTCACCTTCTTATCACTAATTGAACCGAAGAAGATTGACGAGGCTATGGCAGACCCAAGCTGGGTTGAAGCTATGCAAGAAGAGCTTATCCAGTTTGAAAGGAATAATGTGTGGGAACTTGTTCCTTGTCCACCAGGGTTAAAGAAAGAACCCATTGGTACAAGATGGGTCTACCGAAATAAGATAGATGAAGATGGCAATGTTGTAAGAAACAAGGCCAGATTAGTTGCCCAGGGTTATTGTCAGGCAGAAGGCGTTGATTTTGATGAAACTTTTGCTCCAGTTGCAAGACTTGAAGCCATCAGAATATTTCTGGCTTATGCAGCCCATCTGCAGTTCAAAGTCTTCCAGATAGATGTCAAAAGTGCGTTCCTTAATGGAACATTGGAAGAAGAAGTATATGTTAAGCAGACTCCAGGCTTCATCAATGAGAAGCATCCTCACTGGGTCTACAGACTGAACAAAGCTTTGTATGGTCTTAGACAAGCCCCAAGAGCCTGGTATGATACTTTAACTAAACATCTTCTTAAAAATGGCTTTCAAAGAGGTGCAATAGATAATACCTTATTTATCTTGAAAGAAAAAGGTAATATCTTATTGGTACAAATTTATGTTGATGACATTATATTTGGTTCAACTGATGATGCAATGTGTAAAAAGTTTTCTAAAATCATGTCATCTGAGTATGAAATGAGTTTAATGGGAGAATTAACATTTTTCTTAGGTCTTCAGATTAAGCAAACTGAAAATGGAATATTCATAAACCAAGGAAAATATGTCAGAGATTTGTTAAGAAAATACAAATATGATTCAATCCCATCAAAAAACACACCTATTGCAGCACCATTAAATTTGGACTCTGACCCAACTGGCAAACTAGTAAACATCACTGAATATCGTGGAATGGTTGGTTCACTGAAAGGGTGACCAGTCGACCAGATATAATGTTTGCAACATGTCTATGTGCCAGGTTTCAGGCTAACCCTAAAGAATCACATTTACACGCTGTTAAGCGTATCTTCAGATACCTGAAAGGGTATCCTAATCTTGGTCTTTGGTACCCCAAAGGCTCAGGGTTAGATCTAATGGGTTATTCAGATTCAGATCATGCAGGTTGTAAGATAGATAGAAAATCAACAACTGGTGGTTGTCATTTCCTTGGAGGAAAACTGGTGAGTTGGACCAGCAAGAAGCAGACGTCAGTCTCTATGTCCACTGCTGAGGCATAGTACATTTATGCGGCCAGTTGCTGTGCCCAGATTCCCTGGATCAAGAACCAGTTACTAGATTATGGTCAAAAGTATACAAGGACCCCAATCTTTTATGACAACACCAGTACAATTGCCATATCTCACAACCCAGTGATGCACTCCAAGACAAAGCATATTGACATCAGGTATCATTTTATTCGTGATCATGTTATGAAATGAGACATTGAATTACATTTCATCCCCACTGACAAACAGCTCGCTGATGTTTTTACAAAACTTCTTGATGAGAAAACCTTTAAACATCTCATCAGCGAACTGGGAATGTTAAATCCTTAAAACTGGAGATTTTTGTTATGAACGCGTCAGTGACACCGATGTGACCAATTTATATAGATCTCCCACATCATTATTGGCCTTTTTCGTATGTGTTTTGAGTCGATTTTGTATGCATTTGGCGCGTTTATGGTGTTTGTTATCGCTTTCAGGTTCTTAGCAGGTTGCGCGTCCATTTGGTACATTTTCTGACGATTTTTGGCCAAGAAGTTGACCGAGTGTTCGAGTGATGTTGATAAAGAAGAACAATAGATTCCAGCAGGATTTAACTGCGCCTCAGTGGGAGGGATCTTGCCCCACTGCGCCGCAGTCGTTGGGTGCCAAAGATACAAGATTCCAGTGGTTTAGCACTGCGCCGCAGTGGGAGTGTACTTGCCCCACTGCGCCGCAGTCAAAGGTCAAGAAAGAATAAAATATTCCAGTGGATTACCACTGCGCCGCAGTGGGAAGACTTATTCCCCACTGCGCCGCAGTCACCTTATGATCAGAATTCCAGGGACTTTCCACTGCGCCGCAGTGGGAGCGCACCATGCCCACTGCGGCGCAGTGAGTGCACGTGCCCCACTGCGCCGCAGTGGGAGTGTACTTGCCCCACTGCGCCGCAGTCAAAGGTCGAGAAAGAATAAAATATTCCAGTGGATTACCACTGCGCCGCAGTGGGAGGGATCTTGCCCCACTGCGCCGCAGTGGGAGTGTATTGCCCCACTGCGCCGCAGTGGGAGTGTACTTGCCCCACTGCGCCGCAGTCAAAGGTCGAGAAAGAATAAAATATTCCAGTGGATTACCACTGCGCCGCAGTGGGAAGACTTATTCCCCACTGCGCCGCAGTCACCTTATGATCAGAATTCCAGGGACTTTCCACTGCGCCGCAGTGGGAGCGCATCATGCCCACTGCGGCGCAGTGGGAGTGTACTTGCCCCACTGCGCCGCAGTGGGAGTTATTCCCCACTGCGCCGCAGTGGGAGTGTACTTGCCCCACTGCGCCGCAGTGGGAAAGAATAAAATATTCCCCACTGCGCCGCAGTGGGAGTGTACTTGCCCCACTGCGCCGCAGTGGGAGGTGTATTCCCCACTGCGCCGCAGTGGGAGTGTACTTGCCCCACTGCGCCGCAGTGGTCGAGAAAGAATAAAATATTCCCCACTGCGCCGCAGTGGGAGTGTACTTGCCCCACTGCGCCGCAGTGGGAGTGTATTCCCCACTGCGCCGCAGTGGGAGTGTATTCCACTGCGCCGCAGTGGGAGGACTCATTCCCCACTGCGCCGCAGTCACCTTATGATCAGAATTCCAGGGACTTTCCACTGCGCCGCAGTGGGAGTGCACCATGCCCACTGCGGCGCAGTGAGAGTGTATTGCCCCACTGCGCCGCAGTGGGAGTTATTCCCACTGCGCCGCAGTGGGAGTGTACTTGCCCCACTGCGCCGCAGTGGGAAGATTATTCCCCACTGCGCCGCAGTGGGAGTGTACTTGCAGCACTGCGCCGCAGTGGGAGTGTACTTGCCCCACTGCGCCGCAGTGGGAGGTCGAGAAAGAATAAAATATTCCAGTGGATTACCACTGCGCCGCAGTGGGAGGGATCTTGCCTCACTGCGCCGCAGTAAAAGGTCGAGAAAGAATAAAATATTCCAGTAGATTACCACTGCGCCGCAGTGGGAGTGTACTTGCCCCACTGCGCCGCAGTAAAAGGTCGAGAAAGAATAAAATATTCCAGTAGATTACCACTGCGCCGCAGTGGGAGTGTACTTGCCCCACTGCGCCGCAGTAAAAGGTCGAGAAAGAATAAAATATTCCAGTAGATTACCACTGCGCCGCAGTGGGAGTGTACTTGCCCCACTGCGCCGCAGTAAAAGGTCGAGAAAGAATAAAATATTCCAGTGGTTTAGCACTGCGCCGCAGTGGGAGTGTACTTGCCCCACTGCGCCGCAGTGGGAGGTCGAGAAAGAATAAAATATTCCAGTGGATTACCACTGCGCCGCAGTGGGAGTGTACTTGCCCCACTGCGCCGCAGTGGGAGGTCGAGAAAGAATAAAATATTCCAGTGGATTACCACTGCGCCGCAGTGGGAGGGATCTTGCCTCACTGCGCCGCAGTGAGAGTTATTCCCCACTGCGCCGCAGTGGGAGTGTACTTGCCCCACTGCGCCGCAGTGGGAAGATTATTCAGCACTGCGCCGCAGTGGGAGTGTACTTGCCCCACTGCGCCGCAGTGGGAGGTCGAGAAAGAATAAAATATTCCAGTGGATTACCACTGCGCCGCAGTGGGAGGGATCTTGCCTCACTGCGCCGCAGTAAAAGGTCGAGAAAGAATAAAATATTCCAGTGGTTTAGCACTGCGCCGCAGTGGGAGTGTACTTGCCCCACTGCGCCGCAGTGGGAGGTCGAGAAAGAATAAAATATTCCAGTGGATTACCACTGCGCCGCAGTGGGAGTGTACTTGCCCCACTGCGCCGCAGTGGGAGGTCGAGAAAGAATAAAATATTCCAGTGGATTACCACTGCGCCGCAGTGGGAGGGATCTTGCCTCACTGCGCCGCAGTAAAAGGTCGAGAAAGAATAAAATATTCCAGTAGATTACCACTGCGCCGCAGTGGGAGTGTACTTGCCCCACTGCGCCGCAGTAAAAGGTCGAGAAAGAATAAAATATTCCAGTGGTTTAGCACTGCGCCGCAGTGGGAGTGTACTTGCCCCACTGCGCCGCAGTCAAAGGTCGAGAAAGAATAAAATATTCCAGTGGATTACCACTGCGCCGCAGTGGGAGTACACTGCGCCGCAGTGGGAGGACTCATTCCCCACTGCGCCGCAGTCACCTTATGATCAGAATTCCAGGGACTTTCCACTGCGCCGCAGTGGGAGCACACCACTGCGCCGCAGTGGGAGTGTCTTGCCCCACTGCGCCGCAGTGGGAGGTGTACTTGCCCCACTGCGCCGCAGTGGGAGTGTACTTGCCCCACTGCGCCGCAGTGGGAGTGTACTTGCCCCACTGCGCCGCAGTGGGAGTGTACTTGCCCCACTGCGCCGCAGTGGGAGTGTACTTGCCCCACTGCGCCGCAGTGGGAGTGTACTTGCCCCACTGCGCCGCAGTGGGAGTGTACTTGCCCCACTGCGCCGCAGTGGGAGTGTACTTGCCCCACTGCGCCGCAGTCAAAGGTCGAGAAAGAATAAAATATTCCAGTGGATTACCACTGCGCCGCAGTGGGATATTAACTAGCAACTTAGGTGTTTGAGTTATTGTGAGCGGTTGGTGGTACCACGCGAGCATTTTATCCTTTCACGATTATCTTGTCAACTCTAAATAATTTGAACTTTATCGTGTGCAATCATAACTGAAGTCAAGTGGATTCGAAGTGGGTGATCTTTATTCATATTGTTTGAACTTTCTTTACTTTTCAATTGTCTTGTTATTTCAATTTCTTTAATTTAATATTGTCAAAGTGAGGTAGCAATTCGGCTACGGTTCCATCCTTTTCCCCAAATCACTTTGGCAAACAATTATTTCAAACCAATCCCCGTGAACGAATTCGGACTTACCTTTTAGCTATACTATATACGAACGGGTCCACTGCCCGCGAGTGTGTAGTAGTCAGTTTTAGGGTAATTCTTGTTTATAAATTTTAAACTTGATTTCACACATCAAGTTTTTGGCGCCGCTGCCGGGGATTGTGTGCCGATTTAGTTGTTAATTTAGTGGTTTGATCCTTTCTCACGCGTGAGGAAGTTACTTGTTTATTAGTTTAGTTTTCTTTCTTATCACAGGTGCATTTGACGTGTTTGTGTTAGTTGTGTGTTTGCAGGCATATTTCTTTAGTTGATGAACTTGCGTTCTTCGGGTCTACCTTTGAATAGTCCTTTGTCTACTCGAGAAGACCAAGAGGGCGTCGGTTTAACTTCACTGAACCCACAACACCAATACCTACACCGTTCTCACCTATAGCTAAACCACTCCTGATTCAGACGAGGAAGGGTTTTATTTAGACGAATTCTTCAATTTAGAAGTTAAGCAAGAAGAGATGGGTGACGAACAACCAAGGGATCCAAATGACACTCGCTATGGCGAGAGGGTTCGAACTATCCCAACTAGCCGTGGCTCCGCCATTAGACCACCGGCCATTGATCACACTTTCAATTTGAAAGGGAATCATCTTAAGAGCATAGAAGAGCACCAAGTTGATGGAAAAAGAAAATGGGATCCTTACCAACACTTGGATAGGTTTGAAAAGTTGGCTCGGCTTTATCAATATGGTCAAAATCAAATGAATGCCGTGAAACTTGAGACATTTCCCATGTCAATCACCGGAGAAGCCCTTGATTGGTTCAATGATCTTCCAGAAAATTCAATCACTACTTGGAACCAACTTAAGGAAGCTTTCATTGGTGAGTTTTATTCACTAAGAACTCAAAGAAGGTTGGAAAATATGATTAGATCTTTTGAACAAGATGATGGGGAAGATGTTGTTGATGCTTGGGTTCGTTTTAAGGAAATGTTGAGAAATTGTCCAGGTCACGATTTGACTAGGGAAAAATATGTGGAGCTTTTCTTTGATGGGTTAGATAAGAAGTCCAAACGCGAATTGGGATATGCTTTCGGGGGTAGTTTCAATAACATTACACCCAATGAAGGTTATCAAATCTTGGAAGATATGGCAAAGGATAGCTCAACTTTGGATGATGAAAGGTTCTTGAAGAATGAAAGAAAGATGAAGAGAGGTACTAACCAAGGGAGAGTTGCTAAGGTTGAAGCTAGCAATGACCCAGGGGTTATTGGAGAAATTAGGGCGCTATCTGAGCGCATGGAAAAGGGTTTGCTACTCAAGAGAATAGGTTTGGAGCAATTGAGAGGGATGTTAAGGTAGTCGCCGATGGGTGTGATCATTGTGGTGATATGCACTATTCTGATGAGTGCCCAAATCGGGCACCCGAAGATGTGAACTATGTTCAGAATCAACCCCAAGGGAATTTCTACCGCAACACCGGTTTCCAGAACCGACCTTCAGGTAATACTTCTTATAACTCTTCTTTTCAGACTAATAATTCTCGTTTTTCAGGTAACAGGTGGCAAAGAGATAATTATCAGAATCAGCCACAACAGCAGACTCAGCAAGGACAAGGATCAGGTTCTTCTTCTTCTAATGCCGATCCTAATGCCGAGTTGAGGGAGATGATGAAGCAGTTGGCTAGTAACCAAGTTGAAACAAATACTAGCATTCAAATGATCAGGGAAGACACTAAGACTTTGAGTGAGAGGTTGGATCAGTTAAGTGGGAAGGTGGAGATCAACATGAAAAACCAGGGAGTTAATTTCAAGGATCTCGAAAGTAGGATGACGCTCTTGCTAGGCCCACGGGGACTCTTCCTAGCAACACACAGCAGAATCCTAGACCTCAGTTTAATTCGGGACAATTTAGTCAGGGACCGAAATACACCCCACCTCAAGCCCGTAATGAGCAAGCTAATGCCATTACCACTCGTACCGGTAAGTCTTATGACCCACCTCCTATTCCTAATGTTGTTGTTTCAGATGTGCAGGATAAAGGGAGTGATGATGAGGTTGATGAAGAGATTGAAATGGAGGAAGATTCGACCGTGAAGACTCCGGTCACTCCACCAAAACCGGCTGTGGTTCCAGAGGTTAAACCATACAAGCCAAAGATACGATTTCCACAGAGGTTCAGGAAAGCAAAGCTAAAGGAGCAATATAACAAGTTTGTGGAAATGATTACAAATGTTCATATTAATGTGCCTTTAGTTGATCTTATTCAGGGGATGCCCCATTATGCCAAGTTCATTAAGGAGCTTGTGACAGATAAAGGGAAGATGGAAGAGGCAAAGGCTACTTTTCTCAATGCCGAGTGTTCTGCTATCTTGCAGAACCGCATTCCACCAAAACTTGAAGACCCAGGGAGTTTTCTTATCACTTGCTCTATTAGAACCATTATTTGTAAGGCCTTAGCTGATTTAGGAGCTAGCATTAATTTGATGCCTTACTCAGTTTATGCTAAGTTGTCCTTAGGAATCCTTCGCCCTACTCGCATGAGTATAAGACTAGCTGACCATTCATTTCAGTATCCCATTGGGATTGCTGAGAATATTAGAGTCAAAGTGGGCCATATTGTTTTTCTTGTTGACTTCGTTATCCTCGAGATGGAGGAAGATACGCAAGTCCTTCTTATTCTTGGACGCCCATTCCTTAATACTGCGGATGCTATCATCCGTGTGAAGGATAAGGAGATTTCCTTAGGCGTAGGAACTGATAGGATTGTGTTTAATGTTGAAAAGTCTATTAAGCATTCATATTCTAATGATGAGACTTGTTTCAGGATTGATGTCATTGATGATGCATTGGATCAAGAATTTCAGGACTTCATGGAGACAGATATTGGAGAGGAGGAGATCGCTAATTTAGGATCGGGAGAAATTTCTGATGAAGCTTTGTTTGCAGAGGTCATGGCACTGAGTTTGGATGAATCACCTCCCGAGGATGAGACTTTTGAGGAGGTAGTTGCTGACGGGAGTTCAAGGGTACCTAACTCTGTTGATGTACCACCTACTGACTTGGAGCTTAAGCCGCTTCCAGACCATCTAGAGTATGCATATCTGTCAGGTGATTCTTCTCTTCCAGTGGTTATCTCGTCCTCACTCTCGAGTGATGAGAAAGACCGTCTTGTAAGTCCCAACTCAATAGATGGTACTACCTGAAGACACCTCTATGTCGATGGTGGAGTTACTTTGCAATATAAACGCTGAACTGGAGACGACCAGTTACAAAGAGTATATACCAAGTTCTAGATAGATTACTTATTTAAGTGACAATAAGTAAAGAACAATGCAATAATACAAATACTTGTAAAGTAAATTGGTGAGACAATATATAATTTTCAAGTGTAATTTATTTATTAACTTTAAATAAATTACAAGGTTGTTGCGGAACCAAGATAATACAAGTATGTAAATATCCTAACAACCTATGAACTACAATTGATCTACACTTGGAATTTCTCTAAACAATCGAAACACTTAAAGTTGTGAAATGTTCCTTTTTACGATTGAGAGAAGAATTGCACAAGTTCACCAAGAATATTGCAGGTATGCAAAG
>CM067171.1:14074635-14121115 GCA_034093135.1 Erigeron breviscapus
AGCTTTCCACTGATGGTCTCCAGTTTGTAACTGACTAGAATGTAAACTGGGCTTCGCTGCCATTGCCATTCTCTATCTTCCATTTGTTGTCTTCGACTTCAACTGGAGTAATTCTTCAACTGGTCAGTTCTCAACTGGAGGAAGTCTTCAGTTGTGTTGACTGTACGGTGCAACTGGACTTCAATATATTTCTCGACAAATCATCTAGGTCTCCAGTTCACTCTGTTCAGTTTCACTGGGTCTCCAGATGCAACTGGAGACTGACCAGTTTACCAGGTGAACTGGTCCTAACAGTATGGTTTTTCAACATGTCACTAACACAATCATAATTAACTTAGGAATCTCCAACTCTAAAATTTTATATTACTCATATCATGAGCATTCTTTTCATTAATCCATCAATTAAATCATATCAACGCACAACTGATTCTCATCACCAAACTTTGTATGGTCTTTTACCCCAATAATGATGCCACGGGTCTCACTACCCAATGGTCTTACACAAAATAATAACGATGCCATGGGTCTCACTACCCAATGGTCTTACACAAAATAATAATGATGCCATGGGTCTCACTACCCAATGGTCTTACACAAAATAATATCACACTTCATTCACATACAAACAAGCAAATACACATTAGCATACATTTCACGTTTACCATGTATATATCAAACCTTCTTCTTTACTATCATCAAACAATATATTAAACTCATAAACCAATCTCAAAATTTCAATTCTAACCATTCAATAAACCAGTTAGCATGCAAAGCTCATATTCTATCATACTTAGATATCAACGGGTAAAAACATAAAACAATTCACATTGCCAAATAAGGTCTCCAACCTATGGCTTCATACTAACATACTTCCATATTTAACGGAATTAACTTGAGCTATTATGATATGTGATCATAATAATGCTGCAGTCATTATTATGATTACTTATTATAACACCTCAAGTGAACTGCGCTGAATACTTCCATATGTCACTAGAAACCAACCTATGCACATAAGGTCAAGTCACATCTATGGTTTAAGTCTAGGTATCCGTGTAATAATAAAATACCTAAATCCCTTAAACCACGGCTCTGATACCACTTGAAACGACACAACTCGATTAATAGAAAAATAAGGATTTATTTTTTTTTCACTGCGCCGCAGTGGGAGGTTTCATCCTCCACTGCGCCGCAGTCAAGACCGGGACAAAACACAATTATTTTCCAGAGATATCCCACTGCGCCGCAGTGGGAGGTTTCATCCTCCACTGCGCCGCAGTGGGAGCCCAGTTTTCTCAAAAACTACATCTTTGACACTTAAAATCCACTTGCAACTCATCCAACCCATATTCAAACCTTAAATCACTTTGCCAAACTTCAAAATGAGTTAAAGACACATGATTCAAAATTCCGAAAGCTTTCATTTGATCAAGTGTAGCATTTACAACGAAACGGGTCATTTTACCCAAGTTGACGCATTACAAATGACGACGTACAAAATTAGAAATTTCGGCATGACCCGTTCGTAAAATCGTCATCCAAACCTATTACGGATTATGAGTTTTCCATAAATACATTTTTATCACAATCAAACACATTTTTAATACAAAATGACCCAATAGAAATGACCAAAACTCTTTAACTCTTACACTTGACGTGATCAATAATTATACCAAACAATCAATGTATCATGAGCCAATAGTTCAAAGGGGGTCACTATGGGTCCTATTACCAATACCATTATCCGCATTTAGCTAAAGCAACCCATATCCATTAAGCAACTTTAACTTCAATCTTTACATTACTTAACTTTCTTCCGCATTCGGTACAACCTATAAAAAGGGTAAACAACTAAAAAGTAAGCAAAGCTTAGTGAATAATCTTGCATACATTTATACACACAAAGGAGGACAATGCACAAAGGTCTGTTGCATATAGACTATGACACCGTCGTGCCATATCTATAATGCTCACCTTTGTGCCAACGCATTACATGGATCCATATAAGCAAATGATTACCAATACAATAAACATCACAATAACAATGCTCCACATGAGCCTATGGCCACCAATTAGGCCTGTAATCAAACTCAACCATACATGGGACTAACGCCAAATCAATTACCACACATGGAAACTGCTCAACATCGTATGGTAATTGACCCAAGGCATATATAAAAGTATGCAAGAAAACTCACCTCCTCCGCGACAACCAAAATTCATAATCAAGAAGACCGCATGAACACAAAACATGTAAGCTTCAACCTAGCAACAAATCACAACGCATATAGGATCATCAATCACATACTAGGCCGTCTAGCCATAATCACTAGCATTTCAACACCCAAGCCATCATTTACACTCTTATATTAATCTTGGGTTGGTTCACATAACATGTATCTCTTATATCATTTTCAATTGGCCAAAAGTTACTTTCGTATCAAAATCATCGTTTTCATATTTGACCTAGCAGACTTCGAACAAGCATAACTCAAGTTCTACTTACTCTTTTAACATGATTCCAGTGGCCAAATTTACATGATACATATACCTACCTTTTATCTTTAGTGACCAATATGTGAATTGTCCTTCAAAGGTGACTTCTGGTCGTTTTAAAAACACAAACAGTTGTTGTTCTTACGCACAAAACAGATTTGACCTTACCGACTTCAAATAATCGCAACTTGAGTTCTACAACATATTTTGACCTCATTCCAGTTGCCACTTCAATTTAACACATTTAGGTACATTTTATGTTCAGTGACCAAGACATGAATTAACTTGTAAGAATGTGTTTTACTCGTTTTAATAACAGACGTAGAATCAGTTTTGCTGAAAGATCAGCATGACGACCCTGAATTCAAAAATTCATATCTAGAGTTCTACTTCGTCTTTTTAACCCATTCCAGTGGCAAAATTGAGCTAACACAATAACCTACATTTTCTTTTTAGGACTCAACAAGTGAAAATTCAGTCATAGGGGTGTTAAACTCGTTTCAAATTCAGGGGCAGAATCTGTCCAACTTTGTTCTCACAAGTATTCATCAAAATCTATCATGCAACCCAATTAAAACCTTAATTTGATTAAATTACAAGAACCCTATCTTGTATTATAGAAATTTAACTCAATTCAATAAAACCCCCAAATTCAATACATCATGAACCCTAAATCAAAATTAATTCAATTGACCCATTTAATCAAAACCCCAACTTAATTACTTGCATGAACCCTAATTTAATTATAGAATAAAATTATACCTTTGAGCAATAACAACTAGAATGGAAGAATTACAAGCTTCCATTTTCTCCTTTCTTCCATGTGGAATTCGACCCACATGCACACACCACCAAAACCCTAATTTCCTTATTGTTAGAACACTTGGATGTTATTAAAACTTGAAACATTCTTTGATTATGGAGGGTAAATCACACTCAATTTTAAACCTCATAATTTAATTGCTAAGAAGAAGGGAAGAAGAATTATTATTATTGTTAATTTTTGTATAGAAATTTCTTGGGGTTTAATTAGAAGTAGTTTGATGAAGAGGAAGGAATTAGAACTTAGAAGAAGGAAGTAGAAGGAGAAGTGGAAGATGACTAATGAAATAAAAGGTGGGAGTCTGGCACTCTATTGAGAAGCCACGACCCAAATTAAAATTCGGGGAAAATTCACCCGCTAGCCGCTAAAGATCCAACTAATTCAATCCCGTTTCTAAAAATAAAATACTAGGAAACTATTTTAATGTCAAAACTATAATAAAGCTTAATTTTCATTGCTCATAAAAATTCGGGATGTTACACCATACTATCTATGATTATCCACCCGTGTTTGATGAATACGGAGATGAAGATTGGTACGCTTGGGCTACCGGTGATGTGAATGGAATCCGGATCAACAATTTCAATCTAAATAAGATTGTCAACTCCAACTGCGTTTTGATCAAATGTATGGGTGAAGATGACAGGGTTGTTATCGGTGGGCTGCAAGTGCATAAACTACCCATATCCAAAACTAATCTGTTGCATTATATGCAGAACTTCACAACTCTCATTGTGAATATGATGAAGAAAGACAAGTTATATGTATCACAAGGAGGTCCCATCATCTTATCACAGGTGGAAAACGAGTGGGATACTATGAAACTACATATGACGAAAGTGGCAAAGCATATACTCAATGGGCAGCTAAAATGCCTCCTCCTCAAAATACAGGTGTCTCATGGGGATCAATTCTTATGGAAAATCAAGAGTTACATTCCAAAAGTAACCCCGAAGTTACTAGAGATTTTCAAGGCAAGCCATTAATTAATGCATTAATTGAAAATTTTAGTAAAGAATCCATTAGTTGCGCTTGTTCCAAACGATTTAAACTTGGTCTTGATTCGAAGCGAAAAGATATGATTTGCCAAGTTGTTACCGATCTCTTGTTCGACGTTGGAGCAAATCGACCCGGCAACCCGATAGACGTGGGACCCGTCGATGCAAGTTGTACATGCTTGAGACGGACCAGGACAACTTGTGAGGTTAAACGGCAACTAAACAAGAGACGCTTGGTTCCATTCAACCCAGGTGTATGCAAAACTCGAGGCCGAGTTTTTTTTAAGAAGGGGAGAATGATGCGGAAACATCTAAAATGAAATGGAACAATCAAGACTTTATTATCTTTATTTTTAACTCTTTAGTTTCTTTCGTATTTAATTTAGTTTATTAATGGTTTCGGTTTCTTTTTCATAATCCCATCTATAAATAGGGGTTTAAGTTTTGTTAGTAACAGTTTTTGATTGATATATGAATTTCATATTTTTCCTCCCTATACACAAGTGTGTGTTAGTGTGTGAAATTTCCTAATTTTCGGTATTCTATTTGAATCAACGAATTTTAGAAGAGTTGTTCCTGGCATTCCTTTGAATCAACAGGTTCGACTATCTATCCAAAGAATTGTTCCTAGGTATTCTTATAATCAACAGGATCAATTATTTATCCCTTTTTCTCGCTGCGTCAAATTGTTTTATGAATATTCGTGCATCATTTTAACCATGATCTAATGGTCAAGATCTTGTCCTATTTGTTTTACTTTAAAACTTATTTTACACCCAATCCCTAGTTAGTTATTATTTATATATCTTTACTCAATATTTTTATGAAAGATCCAGTGACTTATATATTATATTCGTAAACATAGTATATATGATTTTTTTTCCAAAGAATGTCATGATCGGTATTAATATATTTATTGTTAAACATATTTCGTTATTTTCGACCTATTTAATTATTTTTTATAAATCATTCACAGACGTGATGTCTACTGGGACAACGACTGATGACATATATTGTTATTTCCAAAAAGAGAAAGATTTAGAATTTTTATAAGGTAGCTAGTATATACCAATATACTAAAACATGATTGTGTATTTTTTGATCGACACTTGGCGCATTCCTTGCACGACATGTGTCACTTTTGGTGTAATTAAAAAAGATTCCTAATTCATAATTACCTAATTGTAATCAAATACTAATCTTTAGATTTAATATAAAAAAGATTTTGATCGACACTTGGCGCATTCCTTGCACGATATGTGTCACTTTTGGTGTAATTAAAAAAGATTCCTAATTCATAATTACCTAATTGTAATCAAATACTAATCTTTAGTTTAATATATGTATCTAATTATATATTAAGTTTCCATATATATGATTTATAAAAAAAATTAATAATGTTAACATCAATAAGGAATACAACTATCTTAAAAAATAAGATATATGCTAAGTTTTAAACATCTAATTAAACAAATATATATTATACAATTCATGGAGTTTCATATAATATGTGAAAGGATGTGTATCCAAACTTATGTATCTAATGACCACATATTTTCTATTCTCTATATAAATATAATTGTATCATTAAATATTGTATAATCCGTACATCTTACGGGCATTAAAACTAGTAGATAAATAAAAAAAAAAAGTAAAAAAGAGCACAAATAAAAGTTTTAGTGCTTTAAAAATTAGTTATAAAAAAAAAAAAAAAAAAAAAAAAAAAAAAAAAAAAAAAAAAAAAAAAAAAAAAAAAAAAAAAAAAAAAAAAAAAAAAAAAAAAAAAAAAAAAAAAAAAAAAAAAAAAAAAAAAAAAAAAAAAAAAAAAAAAAAAAAAAAAAAAAAAAAAAAAAAAAAAAAAAAAAAAAAAAAAAAAAAAAAAAAAAAAAAAAAAAAAAAAAAAAAAAAAAAAAAAAAAAAAAAAAAAAAAAAAAAAAAAAAAAAAAAAAAAAAAAAAAAAAAAAAAAAAAAAAAAAAAAAAAAAAAAAAAAAAAAAAAAAAAAAAAAAAAAAAAAAAAAAAAAAAAAAAAAAAAAAAAAAAAAAAAAAAAAAAAAAAAAAAAAAAAAAAAAAAAAAAAAAAAAAAAAAAAAAAAAAAAAAAAAAAAAAAAAAAAAAAAAAAAAAAAAAAAAAAAAAAAAAAAAAAAAAAAAAAAAAAAAAAAAAAAAAAAAAAAAAAAAAAAAAAAAAAAAAAAAAAAAAAAAAAAAAAAAAAAAAAAAAAAAAAAAAAAAAAAAAAAAAAAAAAAAAAAAAAAAAAAAAAAAAAAAAAAAAAAAAAAAAAAAAAAAAAAAAAAAAAAAAAAAAAAAAAAAAAAAAAAAAAAAAAAAAAAAAAAAAAAAAAAAAAAAAAAAAAAAAAAAAAAAAAAAAAAAAAAAAAAAAAAAAAAAAAAAAAAAAAAAAAAAAAAAAAAAAAAAAAAAAAAAAAAAAAAAAAAAAAAAAAAAAAAAAAAAAAAAAAAAAAAAAAAAAAAAAAAAAAAAAAAAAAAAAAAAAAAAAAAAAAAAAAAAAAAAAAAAAAAAAAAAAAAAAAAAAAAAAAAAAAAAAAAAAAAAAAAAAAAAAAAAAAAAAAAAAAAAAAAAAAAAAAAAAAAAAAAAAAAAAAAAGCGTGCCTAACCAATTTGATCACTTTGATTCACCTCGTTAAGTTGTAACCGAAGTTACCGTTTTTAAGGAAAGACAATGTCGATCCATGAGTAGCACGCTATGTTCATGACATTAGGTGGGTCATCAGGCCACCCGAAACTACTCGCCACATATGACTTGTTGCAAGGGGCCACCCGAGCAACCATTTTAACGTACCTATAACCACCGTAAGGCATGATGTACCTATTACCACCGTAAGGCACGATTTATACGTACCTATTACCACCGTAAGGCACGATGTACCTATTACCACCGTAAGGCACGATGTACCTATTACCACCGTAAGGCACGATGTACCTATTACCACCGTAAGGCACAGGTTATGCATAACACTTAACATCTAATTAGCTCGAGCATTTATCATATTTAGTTTAGATTTCCACCTTTAACCTAAACTAATCCATACTATCATCTTTTCACGTTAGGGCCCTTAAAACGTGCACGTGTCATGGCAACCTAAAAAGGTCTAGTGTTCTAGATGAACAAGCCACATATACATGCACATAACAACATTACAACATATCATTAACCACCGTTCATCATAACATATCATATCGTAAACATATCATTAACCACCGTTCATCATAACATATCATATCGTAAACATATCATTAACCACCGTTCATCATAACATATCATATCGTAAACATATCATTAACCACCGTTCATCATAACATATCATATCGTAAACATATCATTAACCACCGTTCATCATAACATATCATATCGTAAACATATCATTAACCACCGTTCATCATAACATATCATATCGTAAACATATCATTAACCACCGTTCATCATAACATATCATATCGTAAACATATCATTAACCACCGTTCATCATAACATATCATATCGTAAACATATCATTAACCACCGTTCATCATAACATATCATATCGTAAACATATCATTAACCACCGTTCATCATAACATATCATATCGTAAACATATCATTAACCACCGTTCATCATAACATATCATATCGTAAACATATCATTAACCACCGTTCATCATAACATATCATATCGTAAACATATCATTAACCACCGTTCATCATAACATATCATATCGTAAACATATCATTAACCACCGTTCATCATAACATATCATATCGTAAACATATCATTAACCACCGTTCATCATAACATATCATATCGTAAACATATCATTAACCACCGTTCATCATAACATATCATATCGTAAACATATCATTAACCACCGTTCATCATAACATATCATATCGTAAACATATCATTAACCACCGTTCATCATAACATATCATATCGTAAACATATCATTAACCACCGTTCATCATAACATATCATATCGTAAACATATCATTAACCACCGTTCATCATAACATATCATATCGTAAACATATCATTAACCACCGTTCATCATAACATATCATATCGTAAACATATCATTAACCACCGTTCATCATAACATATCATATCGTAAACATATCATTAACCACCGTTCATCATAACATATCATATCGTAAACATATCATTAACCACCGTTCATCATAACATATCATATCGTAAACATATCATTAACCACCGTTCATCATAACATATCATATCGTAAACATATCATTAACCACCGTTCATCATAACATATCATATCGTAAACATATCATTAACCACCGTTCATCATAACATATCATATCGTAAACATATCATTAACCACCGTTCATCATAACATATCATATCGTAACCACACGTACGGGGAAACATTTTAGGCATAAACATCGTCATCATTAATCCCCGATTACCTCCCATATCAACCCAACCACCTATGAGTTATACATTACTGTTATGGAGGTTATAGTTTACGAACCATTTTCGTTGCACCCTCAGCGTGACAAAAGTAGTGTATCTTACCTGTTGGGAGTGTGCGCGCGTAATGAAAGGCTAAAAGTGCTTAACAATAATCCCCGACACCTAAGATACATTAATATACAAAATATAAGTCATTTGGGACCCAAACGAACTTTAAAACGAACTTAGGTTTGTTCTTACGAACTTAGACTCACTGAACGAACTTAGTTGCCTTCAAACGAATTTAGGACATACTGAACGAACTTAGAAATGCCCAAACGAACTTAGAACATTTCAAACGAAGTTAGCCAGAACGAAGATAACCAGAACGAAGATAACCAGAACGAAGATAACCAGAACGAAGATAACCAGAACGAAGATTATCTTCGCTAGTACAAAATCAGACTCAGCTAACGAATTTAAAGTAATTTCGTCCAGATTTCAAATATGGCCAAGTTCTTCGATTTTTCCAAAAACAAACGACTTGGGCTTCACCCAAAACATGATTTTGACATTGTTAAACATATTTTGATCATTCATATCGATTACAAACTCGTTTGACACCGTTTAGAACATTAATTAATCAAAACATAATATAAACCCTAATTCTTCAAAATCTCTTTTAAAATCAGATTTGATTCAAATAAAACAACCCTAAATCTGAAATATGATCAACAAACCGATCATTACCTGTAATTAACAATGGCCGATCGAAATCAAGCCCAAAAGACACCAACAATCTACGTAAAACTTGAAGAGATGCTTTAGAATTGCAAGAAGGATTGAAAGGTTGTTTAGGTTTGTTCTTTGAGTGATTATGGCTGCTAAAGGAAGGAGATTAGGCTAATCCTAGCCCTAATCCCGTTTTTCAACTTTCACTTTTGTCAAATTTAGTCCCTGGACTTCATATTAGCTTTATTTCGCTTAAAAACGCCTATTGGGGATACATATAACACACTAAAGCACTTTCGCACACTACAAAGGCCTTTTACACATCATTAAATCTACTTTATTGTCACTCATTAAAGATAATTAAATCTCACATATAGGGCACATAAACATATAAACACATATTTCCACACAAACGTATCACGGACTTATAATTTGACCTAACGACGTTAGTCAACATGAACGATTAAGTTTTGGGATGTTACAATTACCTCCCCCTTAAGAGGATTCCGTCCCCGGAATCACTTCAGCATCAAAAAGGTGGGGATAGGTCTCCCGCATTACGGACTCGGTCTCCCAAGTCATACTTTCGCCGTGATTGTGTTTCCACTTTATGAGAACTAGATCGATAGTCTTTCGTCGTAACTTCTTTTGTTTCCTTCCCATTATAGCAACAGGTTCATCGACAATCTGCTTGTTGGGATTAATACTTACGTCCTCGAGTGGAATGACATCCGTTTCATTCGCATAACACTTACGTAGGTAACACACATGAAATGTGTTGTGAATTGCGTGTAGTTCTGGAGGTAATTCCAGTTGAAATGCCTGTTCATTAACCTTCTTGATAATCTTGAAAGGTCCAATGAATCTGGGGCTTAACTTTCCACGTTTTCCAAACCGTAATACACCTTTCCAAGGCGACACCTTGAGTAAAACCATTTCGCCTTCTTTAAAATCGAACGGCCTCCTTTTCTTATCGGCATATGACTTTTGCCTTTCGCGAGCAACACGTAAGGCTTTCTTTGCAACATTAACTTTATCGGCCGTAATTTGTACTACTTCGGGTCCAGCAAATTGCTTTTCCCCGGGCTCCAACCAACAACTAGGAGTCCGACACTTTCTACCATATAACATCTCAAAAGGTGGCATTCCAATGCTCGCATGATAACTATTGTTATACGCAAACTCAATAAGAGGTAGGTGTTTATCCCACGAACCACCATAATCCATTACACAAGCTCTGAGCATATCTTCGAGCGTTTGAATAGTCCTTTCACTTTGCCCATCGGTCTGCGGGTGACAGGCTGTGCTCAGACGAACTTGAGTACCAACTTCCCGTTGAAATGCCTGTTCATTAACCTTCTTGATAATCTTGAAAGGTCCAATGAATCTGGGGCTTAACTTTCCACGTTTTCCAAACCGTAATACACCTTTCCAAGGCGACACCTTGAGTAAAACCATTTCGCCTTCTTTAAAATCGAACGGCCTCCTTTTCTTATCGATTACAAACTCGTTTGACACCGTTTAGAACATTAATTAATCAAAACATAATATAAACCCTAATTCTTCAAAATCTCTTTTAAAATCAGATTTGATTCAAATAAAACAACCCTAAATCTGAAATATGATCAACAAACCGATCATTACCTGTAATTAACAATGGCCGATCGAAATCAAGCCCAAAAGACACCAACAATCTACGTAAAACTTGAAGAGATGCTTTAGAATTGCAAGAAGGATTGAAAGGTTGTTTAGGTTTGTTCTTTGAGTGATTATGGCTGCTAAAGGAAGGAGATTAGGCTAATCCTAGCCCTAATCCCGTTTTTCAACTTTCACTTTTGTCAAATTTAGTCCCTGGACTTCATATTAGCTTTATTTCGCTTAAAAACGCCTATTGGGGATACATATAACACACTAAAGCACTTTCGCACACTACAAAGGCCTTTTACACATCATTAAATCTACTTTATTGTCACTCATTAAAGATAATTAAATCTCACATATAGGGCACATAAACATATAAACACATATTTCCACACAAACGTATCACGGACTTATAATTTGACCTAACGACGTTAGTCAACATGAACGATTAAGTTTTGGGATGTTACAATTACCTCCCCCTTAAGAGGATTCCGTCCCCGGAATCACTTCAGCATCAAAAAGGTGGGGATAGGTCTCCCGCATTACGGACTCGGTCTCCCAAGTCATACTTTCGCCGTGATTGTGTTTCCACTTTATGAGAACTAGATCGATAGTCTTTCGTCGTAACTTCTTTTGTTTCCTTCCCATTATAGCAACAGGTTCATCGACAATCTGCTTGTTGGGATTAATACTTACGTCCTCGAGTGGAATGACATCCGTTTCATTCGCATAACACTTACGTAGGTAACACACATGAAATGTGTTGTGAATTGCGTGTAGTTCTGGAGGTAATTCCAGTTGAAATGCCTGTTCATTAACCTTCTTGATAATCTTGAAAGGTCCAATGAATCTGGGGCTTAACTTTCCACGTTTTCCAAACCGTAATACACCTTTCCAAGGCGACACCTTGAGTAAAACCATTTCGCCTTCTTTAAAATCGAACGGCCTCCTTTTCTTATCGGCATATGACTTTTGCCTTTCGCGAGCAACACGTAAGGCTTTCTTTGCAACATTAACTTTATCGGCCGTAATTTGTACTACTTCGGGTCCAGCAAATTGCTTTTCCCCGGGCTCCAACCAACAACTAGGAGTCCGACACTTTCTACCATATAACATCTCAAAAGGTGGCATTCCAATGCTCGCATGATAACTATTGTTATACGCAAACTCAATAAGAGGTAGGTGTTTATCCCACGAACCACCATAATCCATTACACAAGCTCTGAGCATATCTTCGAGCGTTTGAATAGTCCTTTCACTTTGCCCATCGGTCTGCGGGTGATAGGCTGTGCTCAGACGAACTTGAGTACCAACTTCCCGTTGAAAACTCTTCCAAAAGTTGGAAACGAATCGAGCATCACGATCGGACACAATCGATATCGGAACACCATGTTTAGTAACCACTTCATCAATATACAACGTAGCGAAGTTCTCCATAGGAGCAGTCTCACGAACTGGGAGAAAGTGAGCACTCTTCGTTAATCGATCGACAATAACCCATATCATATCGTGACCACGAGGCGTCCTCGGAAGTTTGGTCACAAAATCCATCGTAATGTGATCCCATTTCCACTCAGGGATCTCAAGTTGCTGAAATTTCCCGTAAGGCTTTTGATGTTCAGCTTTCACTTTAGCACACGTCAAACATTTCTGCACATACATCATCACATCGTTCTTAATACTGGGCCACCAATAAATCGGCTTCAAATCCGCATGCATCTTTGTGGCACCAGGGTGTACAGAATACTTAGTTTTGTGAGCTTCATCCATTACTAACTCACGATTGCCTCCATAGAGAGGAACCCATATTCTACCTTTGTAAGTTCGAAGGCCACGACTATTTTCTTCCATTTGGAGTCTGTTCTTCTTCTTTTTCCCAATAGACTCCGCTTTCACATTAACATCCTTTAACGCTTCGATTTGAGCTAATCGAATAGGTTCCAGTAAATTCGACTCAATCTTTGTAATCATCGCACATAATCTACTCTTCGCATATCCTTTGCGGCTTAAGGCATCAGCAACCACATTAGCTTTGCCTGGGTGATATTTAATTTCACAATCGTAATCCTTTAATAACTCCATCCACCGCCGTTGTCTAACATTCATGTCCTTCTGAGTAAACACGTACTGTAAGCTCTTATGATCCGTGTATAGGGTACACTTTGTACCATACAGATAATGTCGCCACAACTTCAGAGCAAAAACAACCGCAGCCAGCTCAAGGTCATGAGTAGGATAGTTCCGCTCATGAGGCTTCAGCTGTCGAGAGGCGTAAGCGATAACTTTGTCTCGTTGCATTAGTACACACCCTAACCCCGTGATAGATGCGTCACTATAAACCACTAGATCATCTGTTCCTTCGGGTAAAGCTAAGACTGGAGCTTCACACAACTTCTTTTTCAACGTCGTGAAGGCTTTCTCTTGAGCATCGGTCCACACAAACTTCACACCTTTCTTCGTTAATTCAGTCATTGGCTTGGCAATGCGCGAGAAATCCTGAATAAAACGTCGATAATAGCCAGCCAAACCGAGAAAACTTTTAATTTCAGTAGGAGACTTAGGCTGCTCCCACTTCGACACCGCTTCTATCTTCGAAGGATCTACCTTTATACCATCAGAGGAGACGACATGGCCGAGGAAATGAACTTCCTTTAGCCAGAACTCGCACTTGGAGAACTTAGCATATAGCTTTTTCTCTCTGAGGACTTGAAGGACAGCTCTCAAATGCTCTCTATGTTCCTCTTCCGACTTTGAATACACAAGGATGTCGTCGATAAAAACAATAACGAAATGATCCAGAAAAGGTCGACAGACACGGTTCATCAAATCCATAAACTTCGCTGGAGCATTTGTCAAACCGAATGGCATGACAAGGAACTCATAGTGACCATAACGAGTTCGAAACGCTGTTTTGGCTACACTTTCTTCTTCAACCTTTAATTGATGATAGCCAGACCGTAAGTCAATCTTTGAAAAATAAGAAGCACCTTGAAGTTGATCGAACAAATCATCAATGCGAGGGAGTGGATACTTATTCTTCACCGTTCTTTTATTCAGCTCGCGATAATCGATACACATGCGCATGGATCCGTCTTTCTTCTTTACGAAAAGGATAGGAGCACCCCATGGAGAGGAACTCGGACGAATGAAACCTTTATCTAAAAGTTCCTGAATTTGAGTCATCAGCTCCTTCATCTCTGTCGGAGCTAATCGATACGGAGCTTTGGCTACAGGAGTAGCACCAGGAATAAGGTCAATAGAAAATTCAACCTCACGATCCGGAGGAAGACCTGGAAGATCTTCAGGGAAAACATCAGGAAACTCGGAAACAACTTCGACATCAGAGACTGTAGGCTTCGCGATACGAGAATCGATGACATAAGCTAGAAAATGTGACTTAGTTTGCCGTATACAACGAAGTGCTTTCATCATCGAGATCACCTTAACATTTCCCGGCTTCTTGTCACCATAAACACAAACACCTTTACCGTCAGGAGTAGCGATACGGACTATCTTCTTCGAACATAAGACGACAGCATCATTCTTAGACATCCAATCCATACCGAGAACAACATCGAAACTAGGAATGGTAGCGGGTAACAGGTTAGCAGTAAATGAACGACCCTCTATTTCTATCGGACAATCAGAATAACCCTCTCGTATAATAGTCGTTGCACCGTTGGCCACTTCTACTTCTATAGGACACCGTAAGGAACTAGTAGTCATGTCTAACTTAGGAGCAAACAGAGTAGACACAAAAGATTTGTTCGCACCAGAATCAAATAACACATTAGCAGGTTTGGAGTTAACAATAAGGGTAGCAGTAACTACCTGATCATCGTCTTTTGCCTCCTCAGCCGTCATCTGAAAAGCACGGGCTTTGGCCTGGGAAGCTTCTGCCTTCTTTCCCTCATCTTTCTTCATCTGCGGGCAGTCTGCAATACGGTGCTTGGTGTCTCCACATTTATAACATCTTGCCTTGTCAGTGCATTGATCAATGGTATGACCCTGAGTTCCACACCTATTGCACCTGCGGGTCTTTGTAGAACACTGACCAGAATGGATAGATTTGCAGCCTGGGCACCATTTTCCATCCTTGTCTGCCCTTCCCTTGTCAGAGGACGATGAAGATCCCTTAAATTTCTTTCCAAAACGATTTGATCCACCAAACCTCCTCTTATTGCCAGACTTCTTCTCATCCTCTTTCTTTTCAACTTTCTTATCCGCAGCAAAATCATCATCAAGCTTTTTAGATTCTTTGATTGCTTCAGTTAGAGTCTTATGCTGCCTACAAATACCTCGATAACTTGGAGGTAAACCATCGACATAGCAGGCGACTTGATCTGCATCAGTTCTGAATAGATGACCCACAAATTTCATCTTTTCCATAAAGGAACGAGCATAATCATTAATTTTTCCCACTTCAGCCTTCAGGGCACGAAACTCTTTTTCCATTTTTCTCTGCTCATGAACTCCAATATACTCTTCAATAAATTTCTGTCTGAAGTTAGCCCACGTAATAGCAGATACCATAGCTGGAGTCATCGAAATGGTAATGCTCTTCCACCAGTCCCGAGCACCTTCTTTCAGCATCCTGCTAGCACACAACACTTTCTTATCCTCGGGACAATCACAAGCTTCAAAAACCATCTCAGTATCATCAAGCCATTCCATGCAACCCACTGCATTAAGTGTTCCATAGAATTTCTGAGCTCCGCACTTCTGAAAACTTTCGAACTTGAATCGAGGAGCTTGAACTACATTAGGAGGAGCCACATCAACATTAACAGGGGGAACGACTACATTATTAACTGGTAGCTCAGTGTGGTGAGAAGGCACTGAGAAATTGCCATCAGTTCCTTCAGCATTTTCGGCAAGAGCGTTGTTCAGTTGCTCCTGAGTCTGTGCTAACTGGGCCTGGAGAGTCAGCACAAGATTGTACAATTCAGCTGCATTTGGGATTTGCTCCACCACTGCTTCATTAACTATGGGTTGATTACCAGGAGGTGGAGGCATAGGGCCTAACGAGCCTTGCCGATTGACCTGCTGAGGATTCACTCGATTTCTATTCACGTTAGCTGCAGCAGCAGTAGCAGCAGCATTAGTAGCAACTGCACCTGGATGGACAGGTGGAGTAACGCTGGCAGTTGCTCCGTCACGTTGGATGTTGCGGTTGCGAGTGTTAACCATTTTCCTTCAATAAAATGGTGAAGTCGATAAGCGCGAAATAAAACAAAAGTTCGTTGGGATAAGGCTAAATCATATCATCGTAACATAAACATCTCGTAAGCCTTATCACACTCGCACTCATCCCAACCCATCCTACATCACATGTCATCACTAGCTAAGGCATCCTACGAGTACCTAGCATGCATATCCTAAGTTTAAGTCCAAATCCTATGGTCAATAGGCCTTGGTTCACTTAAACTACTTCTCTGATACCAAATTGTAACACCCGTTTCGTAAAAATATGGATTTCCAAAAATTTCGCCTAACGGCGTTAAATCATGCGGAAACGATTTAGGAAAATACTCAACTAAGGAAAACAGTTGAGAAAACATTGGTGGTGTTACTAATAGCATCAAATCTGTAATAAAAGAAATCCATAAGATTGCCCAACATAAAGCAATCATAACATAGTCATTACATAAGTTCCATAAAGGAAATCAATAACATAAGGTCTATGCGAAGCTATTGGGTAAACTAAAGCCAGCTTGATCATCTACCCATCTCTCGCCAAAGCTTCACACGTCATCTCACTGCCTAACCTGAGGGGTGTCAACACATTAAAAGAAACAAGTGTTAGCTATAAAGCTAAGTAAGATAACACCAGGTTTAAGCAAAACATTTCATCCATTTAAATCGTCACTTTAAAGCATTACGTCATTTTAATTAGGCATTCATACCACCGTATAACATATCCACATCACATATAAGCATAGAGTTCATGACCCTAAGCGTGCCTAACCAATTTGATCACTTTGATTCACCTCGTTAAGTTGTAACCGAAGTTACCGTTTTTAAGGAAAGACAATGTCGATCCATGAGTAGCACGCTATGTTCATGACATTAGGTGGGTCATCAGGCCACCCGAAACTACTCGCCACATATGACTTGTTGCAAGGGGCCACCCGAGCAACCATTTTAACGTACCTATAACCACCGTCAGGCATGACGTACCCGTTACCACCGTCAGGCACGATTTATACGTACCTATTACCACCGTCAGGCACCATTTATACGTACCTATTACCACCGTAAGGCACGATGTACCTATTACCACCGTAAGGCACAGGTTATGCATAACACTTAACATCTAATTAGCTCGAGCATTTATCATATTTAGTTTAGATTTCCACCTTTAACCTAAACTAATCCATACTATCATCTTTTCACGTTAGGGCCCTTAAAACGTGCACGTGTCATGGCAACCTAAAAAGGTCTAGTGTTCTAGATGAACAAGCCACATATACATGCACATAACAACATTACAACATATCATTAACCACCGTTCATCATAACATATCATATCGTAAACATATCATTAACCACCGTTCATCATAACATATCATATCGTAAACATATCATTAACCACCGTTCATCATAACATATCATATCGTAACCACACGTACGGGGAAACATTTTAGGCATAAACATCGTCATCATTAATCCCCGATTACCTCCCATATCAACCCAACCACCTATGAGTTATACATTACTGTTATGGAGGTTATAGTTTACGAACCATTTTCGTTGCACCCTCAGCGTGACAAAAGTAGTGTATCTTACCTGTTGGGAGTGTGCGCGCGTAATGAAAGGCTAAAAGTGCTTAACAATAATCCCCGACACCTAAGATACATTAATATACAAAATATAAGTCATTTGGGACCCAAACGAACTTTAAAACGAACTTAGGTTTGTTCTTACGAACTTAGACTCACTGAACGAACTTAGAACATTTCAAACGAAGTTAGCCAGAACGAAGATAACCAGAACGAAGATAACCAGAACGAAGATAACCAGAACGAAGATAACCAGAACGAAGATAACCAGAACGAAGATAACCAGAACGAAGATAACCAGAACGAAGATAACCAGAACGAAGATAACCAGAACGAAGATAACCAGAACGAAGATAACCAGAACGAAGATAACCAGAACGAAGATAACCAGAACGAAGATAACCAGAACGAAGATAACCAGAACGAAGATAACCAGAACGAAGATAACCAGAACGAAGATAACCAGAACGAAGATAACCAGAACGAAGATAACCAGAACGAAGATAACCAGAACGAAGATAACCAGAACGAAGATAACCAGAACGAAGATAACCAGAACGAAGATAACCAGAACGAAGATAACCAGAACGAAGATAACCAGAACGAAGATAACCAGAACGAAGATAACCAGAACGAAGATAACCAGAACGAAGATAACCAGAACGAAGATAACCAGAACGAAGATAACCAGAACGAAGATAACCAGAACGAAGATAACCAGAACGAAGATAACCAGAACGAAGATAACCAGAACGAAGATAACCAGAACGAAGATAACCAGAACGAAGATAACCAGAACGAAGATAACCAGAACGAAGATAACCAGAACGAAGATAACCAGAACGAAGATAACCAGAACGAAGATAACCAGAACGAAGATAACCAGAACGAAGATAACCAGAACGAAGATAACCAGAACGAAGATAACCAGAACGAAGATAACCAGAACGAAGATAACCAGAACGAAGATAACCAGAACGAAGATAACCAGAACGAAGATAACCAGAACGAAGATAACCAGAACGAAGATAACCAGAACGAAGATAACCAGAACGAAGATAACCAGAACGAAGATAACCAGAACGAAGATAACCAGAACGAAGATAACCAGAACGAAGATAACCAGAACGAAGATAACCAGAACGAAGATAACCAGAACGAAGATAACCAGAACGAAGATAACCAGAACGAAGATAACCAGAACGAAGATAACCAGAACGAAGATAACCAGAACGAAGATAACCAGAACGAAGATAACCAGAACGAAGATAACCAGAACGAAGATAACCAGAACGAAGATAACCAGAACGAAGATAACCAGAACGAAGATAACCAGAACGAAGATAACCAGAACGAAGATAACCAGAACGAAGATAACCAGAACGAAGATAACCAGAACGAAGATAACCAGAACGAAGATAACCAGAACGAAGATAACCAGAACGAAGATAACCAGAACGAAGATAACCAGAACGAAGATAACCAGAACGAAGATAACCAGAACGAAGATAACCAGAACGAAGATAACCAGAACGAAGATAACCAGAACGAAGATAACCAGAACGAAGATAACCAGAACGAAGATAACCAGAACGAAGATAACCAGAACGAAGATAACCAGAACGAAGATAACCAGAACGAAGATAACCAGAACGAAGATAACCAGAACGAAGATAACCAGAACGAAGATAACCAGAACGAAGATAACCAGAACGAAGATAACCAGAACGAAGATAACCAGAACGAAGATAACCAGAACGAAGATAACCAGAACGAAGATAACCAGAACGAAGATTATCTTGCATCTATTCATTTTAAAATAACAAACGGTAAAACATGTATAAAAAGCACGACGAGTTTTGAACCCACAACCACCTAAATGAATGCAAAGTGTCCAAACCACTTAAGCCAAGATTAATTTCTTTATATCTTTATATAATTCTCTATTTCAAAGTGATTATGTGGCATATCTATGTTATCGCCACGTCATTTTTTTCCTATTCACTTTAAAATAACAAACGTAACGAAGAGTTTTGAACCCGCGACCACCTAAATGAATGCAAAGTGTCCAAAACACTTAAGCCAAGATTAATTTTGTTAATAAATTTCAAACCCGTAATATATCAATTTAGTCTCACTATACACTAAACGTATGAAATAAAAACAAATAATATACCAAAATCAAAACAAACTCCAACTTCCATATATAAAGTTATAATGTTAATTACAAAACAAATCAATCAATAACATGACAATTTTTTTAGCGTACGTTATATATAAAGGGGTTGTTTATTATAAAACAAGTATTAAAGTAAAACAAATAAGACAAGATCTTAACCCTTAGATCATGGTAAAATTGATGCATGAAGATTCACGCAGCACATGTATATATATTGATGCACGATAATTTTCAGTGAAAAAAACTTATTGTTTTAATTGTTTTACATTAATACTTGTTTTATTTTATCTAAAACTTATATATAAATTTGTAGTATACCAAACTTTTAGTAGAATGCATTCACTTTCCAAAACGCAATTATCTTTTCAATAATCTTTTTATCAAATATACCAAATATGACTTGAGTTATCATTTAACATATGAAGAAAATAAATTCAAACATAACATATGAAAACCAAAACAAAATTTCCATTCTCTATTAATGAAGCCGTCGAACTCAAATATCAAAGAAAAAAAGAAAAAAAGGTTTATCTTCTTTCTCTGAAATCATTTGAAGCCGCGGAACAAGAGATGCAAATATAAATGGGTTGTTTTTTTTCTTTAAACTCTTGATATATTGAAGGAATAACATTTGATTGACGTTGGTTGAAGTTTAATGTGTACTATCATAAGAGATATTACACAAGTCTATCTATTTATTATTTACTATTTACGTTAATTAATTGTATGTTATACATGATCTACTTTTTCGTTGCGTTTACTCGTGATTATTACATATTTAATATGTTTATATTCATTTATTATTGTTTGTGTTGATTAATTGTGTATTTCTCCATTGCGTTTATCGTGATTATTACATTTATCAGTATTCTTGAATATGCTATTATATTAATCTACGACAAGTAAAGGTGATGAAGGTTATTATCTATTATTTATGTTAATTAATTTTATGTTACTAGCATCGTACCCGCGCAATGCGGAGGTGGTCGTGGCGACGACGGTGTGGTGGTGGCGGCAACTGTTGGTGAAGGCGGCGTCGAGTGATGTTGATAATTGATGTAAAAGTAATTAATGTAAAGGGTTAATGGAAATAATAAAAGATAAAGGGTTGATAGTATAATTAATCATTAAGGGTATTTTAGACAATTATTCGCATGTAACTTTCAACGGGGCAAATTTTTTTAATAAGATAGTAGATACATGATCTACCTATTCGTACGTTTACTCGTGACATGTTAATCTAGCTTTGTAAATATCAAATCTTTATTCGTATAATCGTATATTATATGTCACTTTAGTATTAGTATTACATATGACTTTATGTTTATCTAATATATTTCTAGACTAATTTAGGACACAAATAAGAAATTTAGATTTGGGTTTTTTATTTGCTTTAAATTACTATTTTAATTTGAATGAGTTATTATGATAATAGGGAAAAGTGAATATAAGGTTGTCCGGCACCTAAGCTTAGGTGTGGAACCCCTCACATACCAATTTTTTAATATTTGTTGAATTTTAATTAAAACACATGGCCCCCTGATTTTTATGGATTAAAAAAACAATATGTGAGTGTTCCACACCTAAGCTTAGCTACCTAACAGCCTTATATTCTCATCCCCCATGATAATATGGTTGTTTGTATTGTATATAATTTATGAGGAATCATTAATATATAAACGTGCAACGCACGGGGTCTAAACTAGTATATATATATATTTACCCTCGCTCGATCGCGTCTAGTTGCATTGCAACTTCCTTCATTGTGGGCCTGTCATAGCCATTCATGTTAAGGCATCGGCTCACAAGAGATGCAATTGCTTGGAGTTGCTCAACCGAACCCTCTCTAACCACTCTAGGGTCAAGTATTTGAAATAACTTATTTTTTCTCAAGGAAATAAGAAAATAGGTTGCTAAGTTTCTTTCTGCTTGACTCCGCTCCATGCAAAGAGGCTTCTTACCTGTTAGGAGCTCTAGGAGCACAACACCAAAGCTATAAACATCACTCTTGTCCGTTAATTGACTCGTGTGGAAGTACTCAGGATCTAGATATCCTAATGTCCCTGGACCAATGTAGTCACTTGTGTTTGGTCCAACGGTATCAATCTTGAAGCCCCGAAATCAGAAATTTTGGTTACCATATTCTCGTCTAATAAAATGTTGGCGGACTTCACATCTCGGTGAATCGGCTTTGAAGCAGCCGAGTGAAGATACGCAAGTGCTCCGGCAGACTCGACCGCTATTCGTAAACGGTTCTCCAAAGATAACCATGTGCCGTTTTCATCATGGATATGATGAAAGAGGGTTCCGTTGGAAACACATTCGTAGACTAGTAAGGGTACCTCGCTTTCCAAACAACAACCTAGAAGCTTTACAACATTACGATGATTAATCTGAGCAAGGATAACCACCTCATTGATAAACTGCTCGATCTGGCTATCATCCATAACTCGTGATTTCTTTATGGCGACAATACTTCCATCCAGTAAGATCCCTTTATATACCGTCCCATAGCCACCACGACCAAGGATCCTTTCATCGGAATAGTTTTTGGTAGCTTTTTCTAGCTCTTCTGTAGTGAAAATCTTAGTTGACCGGTTGATCATGACACCGCCGCCACCATCATTAGAATCAATTTGTTGTTTCAACAACATTCCGCAGTTTTTTAGAAAGTACTTCTCCCTAAGCTTGATAACCTTTCTTTTATGGTGGATGAAATACAACCATCCCATTCCGATAAGAATAGGCAAGAACCCAAATCCCAATCCTAGAGTTAATGAAGAAAAAGGAAATATGTAAGTCATTTTTCCAGCTAGCTAGTCTGCCTTAATTAAATAAATATAGTACGTGATCGAGGGATCATGAAAGTATATATATATAGAGAGAGAGAGAGAGATGGGTTAATAAATCCCTCGATCACTACGTACGCACCAAGAGACAACTTGAGGGCCGGGGATTTTGAATTATTCCTTGTCGTGCAACCGCTCCCATCCTTTCTCCCGTCTCCTTGATATCCATAAGGACACGAACAATTGAAGCTTCCGGGCAAATTAGTACAAATACCGTCACATGGATTATTAGTGTTTGATGAGTCCGCAGCACAGTCGTTGATATCTACAATTATTAATTAACACGTACGGTCGAGGATGAGATGAAAAAATTTACGCACATGACGTACATGTGCATTTACTGAGTACTACAGTATCTAATTAAGGGAATTAGTTGATATACTGATGTGAAGTAACACAGATGGATCAAACACTAACCATAGCAGCCTGGAGAAAGGTAAGGATTGCCTTGATAACTTGATAGTTGGGCTCAATCACAAAAAGGATTTAACCATGAAAACCATTATAATCTCCTACTATGTAGTGCAAACCTACTAAATTCTTTGCGAATCTAAGGTGAATAATGGTTTTCCCAAAGAGATGTATCGATCTTTGGAGGATATTAAATATGTATGATTCTGATGATTTTGATGATGATTGATTGAGAGTTTTGAGAGAGAGAATGGAATGTGTGTAATTTTGTAATGAATGAATCTCATTCATCTGACACCCAATGATTGGGTATTTATAGGCTGTACAAATTAGGGTAACTTCGTACATGGGCCTGTCAGATTTGGGCCTTCATTATTAGGACCTGACCCAATATGACGAGGAATAGAACCTTCGAGAGAGACGTTATGACAAGTGTGTCAAGGAGAGTGGTCATAGCCACGTCATCATATTCCTTGGTCATTCTTGATATTTTCAAGGAGAGGTTTCCCGACCATAAGTATATTCGTATATATACTTATATAAGCGCTGGGAAATTAAACGTATTTATAGAGACATGTGTTTATATCCCACATGTAAATAATGAGAGGTGGGAGATTTCTTTTGCATCTACTCTCGACCAAGCATCTCTCGATCATTTTTACTTTCACCAAGACATTATATTTTGTATTTTGCTTGAAAGAAGTATTGCTAGAGCAACGCTCTCCCTTAGACTTGTTATTTGTTTCTGTTAAAGAATCACTGTTAGGACCAGTTTACTGGTAAACTGGCCAGTCTCCAGTTGGACCTGGAGACCCAGTGAAACTGGAGACCCAGAAGATTTGTCCAGAAATATATTGAAGTCCAGTTGCATCGTACAGTTAACGCAACTGAAGACTTCCTCCAGTTGAGAACTGACCAGTTGAAGAATCCTTCCAGTTGAAGTCGAAGACAACAAGTGGAAGATAGAGAATGACAATGGCAGCGAAGCCCAGTTGACATTCTAGTCAGTTACAAACTGGAGACCGTCAGTGGAAAGCTCTTACAAAAGCTTTACACTGATTACGAGGAATTGACTTTTATGCTTTATGTGTTTCCCGGAGTGAACTTTCCTCCCGGAGTGAACTTTCTTCCCGGAGTGAACTTTCTTCTCTTTTCCTTCCTTTCACTCTCGATATATATACATAAATATGTATAAATGGTTCTTGGCTGCTTCCTTTTCGATCCCTTCCCTCCTTGAGGTCTCGATCCACTTTATCTATATATAAATTAAGGTTAGGGTTTACTCCCTACCTCATTAAGTCCCCCAAGTTCAAGGGTATAATTTATCCTCAAAAATTTAGGCTTGAACTTAATCGATTTTCTTTGTTGTGTCTCCGAAATCTCCCTTTCTTCTAACTATTTTATTTTCTTCGCAACAAGGAGGGTAAAAAGAAAATAAGAATTTCTTTCTTATATCTTTTTTCTTTTTGCTTTTGGATTGGAGGTCACCAAAAGGTATCCATAGACAAAACTTTATCCTATTTCTTTTTGGATCGGCCAGAGCAACAATAAGGAGAAAAAGGTGGGGATTTTCCCTTTACTTTCTTTTGTTTGAGGTCAAGAGTGTTTTTCTTTTTGATCTCTAATTTTGTTTCTCTTTTTGACATCGGTAGGAGTAACAGAGAAATCAAGTGTAACCTTTTCTTGGAAGTGGTTAAGTAAAGAGAAAGAGGTACAAATATTTCTTTTCTCATAGAATCTTTTTGAAAAGAATCCCAAATAAGGATTTCTTTTATTGAAAGGATCTTCCTTTCTCCACTCTTCTTCTTTCTTAATTACTTTCTTTATTGGTTCTAGTTGACGAGAGGAAAACTAAGATTTTTCACTTTCTTTTTTGATGGCAGCTCTATTCTTTTTCTTGAGGTGACTCTCGGATGGACCCCTCCAGGGGCACTCTCGGATAACTCCTCTTTTTCACTTTCTTTTTTGATGGCAGCTCTATTCTTTTTCTTGAGGTGACTCTCGGATGGACCCCTCCAGGGGCACTCTCGGATAACTCCTCTCGGATAACTTGGGCTTTGGCCCAATTATGTTTCTCAATCTATTCCACGAGCCTTGCCAGGTCACAACAAAACATGTTCCTCTCGACATACTCTCGGATGGTGTATCTCTCGACCAAGCATCTCTCGATCATTTTTACTTTCACCAAGACATTATATTTTGTATTTTGCTTGAAAGAAGTATTGCTAGAGCAACGCTCTCCCTTAGACTTGTTATTTGTTTCTGTCAAAGAATCACTGTTAGGACCAGTTTACTGGTAAACTGGCCAGTCTCCAGTTGGACCTGGAGACCCAGTGAAACTGGAGACCCAGAAGATTTGTCCAGAAATATATTGAAGTCCAGTTGCATCGTACAGTTAACGCAACTGAAGACTTCCTCCAGTTGAGAACTGACCAGTTGAAGAATCCTTCCAGTTGAGAACTGACCAGTTGAAGAATCCTTCCAGTTGAAGTCGAAGACAACAAGTGGAAGATAGAGAATGACAATGGCAGCGAAGCCCAGTTGACATTCTAGTCAGTTACAAACTGGAGACCGTCAGTGGAAAGCTCTTACAAAGCTTTACACTAATTACGAGGAATTGACTTTTGTGCTTTATGTGCTTTTACCCGGATAATAAGATTTATCTTATTATTTAAGTACAAAAAGGTACATAAAGCTGGTTGAATAAAGTTGCTTTATACTGCAACTTTACACTGCATTTTAAGGAATTAAATGCTATTCCTTAAATGCTCTCACCAATTTACTTTGAGTATTTTACTTTATTGCATTGTTCTTTACTTATTGTCACTTAATAAGTAATCTATCTAGAACTTGGTATATACTCTCTGTAACTGGTCGTCTCCAGTTCAGAGCTTATATTGCAAAGTAACTCCACCATCGACATTGAGGTGTCTTCAGGTAGTACCATCTATTGAGTTGGGACTTACGAGTGGTATCAGAGCAGAAGGCTAATAAACTTGCCTAGATCTGCTTAGATGAACACTACTGAAGGTGGAGATGGTTCTGGTCAAGGTGAAAACCCTTTGAATACTAATACATCACCTTTTCAAAATGTTAATACTAACCCTCCTCCTCCTACTGCCCTAAACCACGTCCATGTACATTATTCTAACACTCCTGTTCCAAAATTTGATGGAAACAGTGAGACCTTTGGTACATGGAAGGCCAGAATGCTTTTGCATTTCGGTGGGATAGAGAGGTATATATTGAAAATCCTTAAGGATGGACCATATATACCCATGTCTCTTGGGGTAAGTCCTCTTCTAGATCCAACTGGAAGAAGAGGTTCAAGAGAAAAGCTCGAAGACCATTGGTCTGATGAGGATCGTAGACTTGTAGATCTGGACACCAGACTCAAGAACATGATCCTTGGAGCTGTCCCTGAAGATCTAATTCCAACACTTGTGTTGTTCCCCAGTGCCAAGTCAATGTGGGATGAATTAGTTATTCAGTTTGAAGGAGGTGATGACATTATTGTCACCAGGAAAGTTGCCTTGAACAAGAAGTATGAATCCTTCTTTGCTCTACCCAATGAAAGTCTAACTGGTACATACACCAGATTTTCTAGCCTCATTAATCAGCTGAGAGGCTTGAGTGTAGAGAAGGATAAGGATATTCTTCTTGAGAAGTTTTGTGATATTCTTCCTTCCAAATGGAAAAACATGGTTCTTGTCTTAAGACAAGGTAAAACCTTGCACAGCCATACTCTTGCATCGCTCTATGGAGCCTTCAGATTCACTAAAGATAATAATGTTGCAAGACTGGTGGCTGAGCAAGATGCCATGAACCATGCCCAGAGTTCCAAGGTTGCTAGTGTACCTGAGCGACTTTGTGCTGCCTTAATGTCTGCAGAGAGTGTCCAGGCACACTCAATGAAGGAGATGTTAAACAGTTTCTTGAACTCTGGCCTGACCACTGAAATCAGTGATGGTTGTGATGAAACTGACGATGATGATCTGGTAGCCATGATTGCTAAAACCTTTAACAGGTTTAAGCATAAATCTAAAAGATTTAATGGCCCAAACAATGCTTCCAGCTCCAGCTCTCTGGATAAAACCAATCTTACCTGCTATAAATGCGGTAAGAAAGGACATTTTATGAAGGAATGCAGATCTAGTCAGATGAACAACCAAACTGGCCCCTCTGTCCCTAATTTCAATCGGCCTGATGATAGCTACAAAGCTAAATATAAAAAGCTTAAGGCCCAGATTGCCCTCCTGTCCATGGAAAAAGAAAAGGATGAGTGCTTAATGGCACAAACTGAGGGAAAATGGGAGTACTCTGATGACTCATCAGCTGATGAAGAAGAGGAAAGGGACATGTGTTTCATGGCCTTGGAAGATCAACAGCAGCATGTGGCAAAAGAAGATGTCATCACTGGAAGATGGGTGGACATCATTTTGAAAAAGGTATGTGATTATGACAACCAAGTTGACCCAGAACTGAAACTGGACCTGGCTGAATCATTAAGTGGTGATTTAACTTTTGTGGAAACTGTTAGAGCAGATAGTGAAAGATATCTTGACACTATCTTAATTGAACTGAACAATGTTAAACCACAACTGAATGATTTACAAAGTGTCCAGTTGGCTCTCAAGGAGCCAGTTTTAAAAATTGAGGCTTTGGAACTTGATAATCAAAAATTATTTTCTGATCTTGAAAAAGAACAAAAGATTATCAAGTCATGGGTAAAAGCATCTGGAAAGAACTATGATGCATTTTCTAGAACTATTGATGCCCAGAAGAATGCATGGAAATCTGGAGATCTGGAGATGGCAGCTCTCATACCAGATCTTCATGCATTGCCTCCAGCTCTCAGGGTTGAAACTTCTTATGATCAACCTGAAGCTGTTAAAACTGAACCCATTGAGACCAACCCCATTGAGAGTTGTACTGCCCGGATTAAAAATCTGGAAGGAGGTTCATCACCTCCAGTTTTTAAACAAAATATTAAACCCCCCCTTTCAAAACCTAAACAAAAGAATGTTCCATCTGAAACTAAATCTGGTAAAAATAAGGGGAGCAAGTATCAATCGTTTTTACTCCTGCACCTGGATCTGGTGAAAAAGGTCCAGATGTAGTCTTCAGTTTACCTCCACAACAATCAACTATGACTTCTGTAGAGAAGTCCAGTGAACCCATCAAGAAAAGATGGGTTCACAAAAATAACTGATGATTTTTGTGGGTGTGCAGGGTGATCGAAAGAAGAATATCTGGTATCTGGACAGCGCTGCTGGCCAGACTATGACCGGATGTAAGCCCCTGCTTGAAGAGTTCACTGTCCAAGATGGACCGACAGTGACGTTTGGTAATGATCAAAATGGAAAGACTGAAGGATATGGTGTGCTCAATAATGGACAAGTCGAATTCAAGAAAGTTGCATTTGTGAATGGTTTGAAATACAACCTGATCAGTGTCAGCCAACTTTGTGATGATGGCTTCAGAGTTTTGTTCGATATTGCTCAAGGCACCATATTTAACAAGGATTGGAAAGTGGTGATGGTTGCACCAAGAAAAGGTAATGTGTACATCATGGATATGGAACCAGCTCCAAAAGAGCAGTGCTTCTATACCAAAGCTGATGAGGACACCAACTGGCTGTGGCATAAAAGATTATCCCATCTTAATTTCAAAAATATTAACAAGTTGTCTCGCAAACAACTGGTTGATGGGATACCACAAATTTCTTTTAATAAAGAAAAGCCATGTCCAGGGTGTGAGATGGGCAAGTAGAAAAGGGCCAGTTTCAAAACTAGGCAAAACTTTAGCATCACTGAACCTCTTCACATGCTACATATGGATCTCTTTGGTCCAGTGAATGTTCAAACTAGAGCTGGAAAGAAGTACACTCTAGTTGTGGTTGATGAATTCACCAGATACTGTTGGGTAGTATTCCTCAGATCCAAAAGTGATGCACCTGCTGAGATCATCTCTCTCATCAAAAGAATTGAACTCAAGTATACTCGAAAAGTTTGTCAGTTGCGAAGTGATAATGGTACTGAATTTCGAAATAAGGTACTTGAAACATTTTGCAATGACACTGGCATCTCTCAAAACTTCTCATCAGCACACTCTCCAGAGCAGAATGGAGTTGTGGAAAGAAAGAATCGCACATTGATAGAAGCAGCCAGAAGTATGCTATCTGAATCAGGTCTTCCCACCAGTTTTTGGGCTAAAGCAGTTGCAACTGCTTGTCACACCCAAAACCGGTCAGTCTACATCAAGAGACATAAGAAGACTGCCTATGAAGTACTCAGGAATCGTAAACCAAATATTGGATACTTTCATGTATTTGGTTATCCAGTTTATATTTTAAACGATTCCAGTCAGCTTGGAAAGTTTGATGCAAAAGCTGATGAAGGGGTATTTTTAGGTTATTCAGATATTCGAAAGGCCTTTAGAGTTTATAATTATAGACTCCAAAAGGTTCATGAGACAATTCATGTCACATTCGACGAATCAACTGAAGCAATCAACAAGAGACCAAGCCTTGATATTTCTCCAGTCATTCCAATAAATTTTGGCGAAACTGACCAAGTTCATCAGTCAGTTGTTTCACCAAAAGATGTTTCCAGTTACAACAAATTGGAACCAGGTAAGAAGAAGAACACCACCAGTGACACATCATTCTATCCCTCCATCAATTTCAACTTACCACAAGAATTGGTGATTGGATTTGATGTACGTGCCACTCCAATATCAGCACCAGTTCAAACTCCAACTTCTCCAGTTCTTCAAGAAATGCCCTTGAATGAAGAATTTCATGATGCAAATCGTGACCTCATTGACTCTGATGAGGATGTAGAAGTAGTTTGGACCGATCCTCCTCCAAAAGCTACTGCAACTGAAGAAGATCGCCAGGTGACTTGCACTGATATTGTTTTACACCAGCCTAGTCAATACACTAGATGGACTCGAGCACATCCAATTGAACAGATTGTGGGAGATCCAAATAGTGGGGTTCAGACTAGAAGAGCCACCAGTGAGCAATGCTTAAACATCACCTTCTTATCACTAATTGAACCAAAGAAGATTGACGAGGCTATGGCAGACCCAAGCTGGGTGGAAGCTATGCAAGAAGAGCTCGTCCAGTTTGAAAGGAATAATGTTTGGGAGCTTGTTCCTTGTCCACCAGGGTTAAGAAAGAACCTATTGGTACAAGATGGGTCTACCGAAACAAGATGGATGAAGATGGCCATGTTGTAAGAAACAAGCCCAGATTAGTTGCCCAGGGTTATTGTCAAGCAGAAGGCGTTGACTTTGATGAAACTTTTGCTCCAGTTGCAAGACTTGAAGCCATCAGAGTATTTCTGGCTTATGCAGCCCATCTGCAGTTCAAGGTCTTCCAGATGGATGTCAAAAGTGCGTTCCTAAATGGAACATTGGAAGAAGAAGTTTATGTTAAGCAGACTCCAGGCTTCATCAACGAGAAGCATCCTCACTGGGTATATAGACTGAACAAAGCTTTGTATGGTCTAAGACAAGCCCAAGAGCCTGGTATGATACTTTAACTAAACATCTTCTTAAAAATGGCTTTCAAAGAGGTGCAATAGATAATACCTTATTTATCTTGAAAGAAAGAGGTAATATCTTATTGGTACAAATTTATGCTGATGACATTATATTTGGTTCAACTGATGATGCAATGTGTAAAAAGTTTTCTAAAATCATGTCATCTAAGTATGAGATGAGTTTAATGGGAGAATTAACATTTTTCTTAGGTCTTCAGATTAAGCAAACTGAAAATGGAATTTTCATAAACCAAGGAAAATATGTCAGAGATTTGTTAAGAAAATACAAATATGATTCTATCCCTTCGAAAAACACACCTATTGCAGCACCATTAAATTTGGACTCTGACCCAACTGGCAAACCAGTGAACATAACTGACTATCGTCGTATGGTTGGTTCACTGATGTATTTAACTGCCAGTCGACCAGATATAATGTTTGCAACATGTCTATGTGCCAGGTTTCAGGCTAACCCAAAAGAATCACACTTGCACGCTGTTAAGCGTATCTTTAGATACCTGAAAGGGTGTCCTAATCTTGGTCTTTGGTACCCCAAAGGCTCAGGATTAGATCTAATGGGTTATTCAGATTCAGATCATCCAGGTTGTAAGATAGATAGAAAATCAACAACTGGTGGTTGTCATTTCCTTGGAGGAAAACTGGTAAGTTGGACCAGCAAGAAGCAGACTTCAGTCTCTATGTCCACTGCTGAGGCAGAGTACATTTCTGCAGCCAGTTGCTGTGCCCAGATTCTCTGGATCAAGAACCAGTTACTAGATTATGGTCAAAAGTATACAAGGCCCCAATCTTTTGTGACAACACTAGTGCAATTGCTATATCTCACAACCCAGTGATGCACTCCAAGACAAAGCATATTGACATCAGGTATCATTTTATTCGTGATCATGTTATGAAAGGAGACATTGAAATTCATTTCATCCCCACTGACAAACAGCTCGATGATGTTTTTACAAAACCTCTTGATGAGAAAACCTTTAAATATCTCATCAGCGAACTGGGAATGTTAAATCCTTAAAACTGGAGATTTCTTTGTTATTGAACGCGTCAGTGACACTGATGAAGTTCTCCAGTTAAGGAGGTCCAGGTAATCTTTGCTCGCCAGGCTATCGAACGCCTTTGTGATACTATCCTGGCACTAATAGATTTCTGGATCATCATTTTAGGGGGAAAGACTCAAAAATAATTTTCTGACTAAAATACATTTTTGTTTGAAAATGGCAACTGGAGAACTCTCCAGTTGGAAACTGGCACTGGACTAATCCTCCAGTGACCAGATTTAGTCTTGTCTTATTTTTTATAACGTTAGAAATACTTGGTCAATATTTGTGACACGTGATGGTACTCGAGTGTTTTAAACCACTTGGTATCGTCATCTGAAGTGTTTAAAGTCATTTTGGTAAATGAACACTGTTTGTTTTGGGAAAATTAATGTTAGTGGGCGTGTGGGTAAGATAAGCCGTCGTAGCATTTAATGCTGACACAATTAATTATGTTTTTATTTCAAAATTCAAACTTATTTTGTAAAAATATCTACAAAATTGATTTTGTTAATAAAATATAATTTTTGGTATTACATTGGGATCTTGAATTCCTTATAAATACCCTTATTTACTCCGAACACATTTACTTTCCTTCACATTCTTTCATTTACTTCCCAATCATCTAAAAAAATTGCCTCATTTCTCTCTCTGCTTCATAAATCAAGAACCCTAATTCCTAAATTTCAATTTCATTTTCAAATGGCTCCTAAATCATCCCGTTCAAGAGATGTAAATCTCTTAACTGTTCCATATGCTCCTTCACCAGATGTCAAACCGGCATCTGGTGCTCCTAGTAACACTTCGCTCATCAAACTCAATCCAAATAATCCGATGGCGAGTTTACAAGGATCTCAAGGGTCCAATACCCTTATTGGAAGAATTCAAAATTTTTTGAAGGATTCTCCAATAGGACCCTTGATGTGCTAAATCGAGTTTAAAATTTATAAACTAGAAATACCTAAAAACTCACTACTACACACTATCGGGCAGTGGACCCGATCATATGTAATATAGTAAAAAGGTAAGTCCAGGTTCGTTCACGGGATTGGTTTGAATTAATTGTTTAGTAAAGAGGTTTGGAAAAAGGGTGTTACTTTGATTCTCACTCTGACAATAACTTTAAAAGACAAATGCGTATAAGTAAGGGTAAGTCTCAAACAATAATGGTAATTGGTCAATTTCTCTTTCAACACCTAAAAAGCACTTACACAAGCATCATCAAATATAAAAGGAGTGTCCTTCTCCAACAAGTGGGTCATAGGACGAGTAATCTTGGAAAAGTCTTTAATAAACCTACGATAAAATCCAACATGCCCAAGAAAACTCCTTACCCCTTTCACATTGGAAGGCGGGGTAGTTTGGCTATCACATCAATCTTAGCCCTATCAACCTCTATCCCGGCCTTAGACACTTTGTGGCCTAACACAATTCCCTCGGTCACCATGAAGTGACACTTTTCCCAATTTAGCACAAGTTGTGCTCTTTCACATCTTTCCAACATTTTATCTAAGTTATGCAAACAGGTTCGAAATGAGTCCCCAAATACCGAGAAATCATCCATGAAGACCTCCATGGAGGTTTCAAGCATGTCCTGGAATATAGCAATCATACACCTTTGAAAGGTGCCTGGGGCATTACAAAGACCAAACGGCATTCGCCGATAAGCAAAAGTGCCAAAGGGGCACGTAAAGGTGGTCTTCTCTTGATCCTTTGGATCAATGGGTATTTGGAAATACCCGGAAAACCCATCAAGGAAACAAAAATACTCATTTCCTGCCAATCTCTCTAACATTTGATCAATGAAAGGTAATGGAAAGTGATCTTTACGGGTGGCATCATTTAGCTTACGGTAGTCAATACACACCCGCCACCCCGTAACAGTCCTAGTAGCCAAAAGCTCCCTATTCTCATTTTCAATAACAGTCATACCCCCCTTTTTGGGTACACAATGGACAGGGCTAACCCAAGGACTATCAGCTATAGGGAAAATAATTCCCGCATCTAACAATTTAATTACTTCCTTTTTTACCACTTCTTTCATATTGGGATTCAGCCGCCTTTGTCGTTGGACAACGGGCTTCACATCATCTACAAAATCAATCTTGTGTTGACAAAAGTTAGGACTAATACCTGGAATGTCGGTAGTCTTCCAAGCAAAAGCCCGCTTATGGGCTCTAAGCACAGCAAGAAGGAGTCCTTTCTCGTCACCCGAGAGTGAAGACGAGATAACAACTGGTAAAGATGACTCACCTGCCAAGTAAGCATACTCCAAATGGGCAGGCAATGGCTTAAGCTCTAAATCTGTAGGTGGTACATCAACTGAATTAGGTACCAATGAGCTTCCATCAGCAACTACCTCCTCAAAACTCTCATCAACTAGAGGTGTCTCATCCAAACTAAAAGCCATAACTTCAGCAAACAAATCATCATCATCAATTTCTCCAGCTCCTAGATAAGCAATCTCCTCATCTCCCATATCTGTCTCCATCAACTCCTGAAATTCTTGGTCCAAAGCATCATCTATTACATCAATCCTGAAACAAGATTCATCATTAGAATAAGTATGCTTAATAGACCTTTCGACATTGAAAACAATCCTATCCGTACCCACACCCAAAGATATTTCCTTGTCCTTCACACGGATGATAGCATCCGCGGTGTTTAGGAAAGGTCTACCAAGAATAAGGGGTACCTGGGCATCCTCCTCCATCTCTAAGATAACAAAATCAACAAGGAAGACAATATGACCGACAGTGACTCTAATATTTTCAGCAATCCCCATGGGATACTGAAATGAGTGGTCGGCAAGCCTAATACTCATGCGAGTCGGGCGAAGGATTCCTAAGGCCAACTTACTCCAAACCGAGTAAGGCATCAAATTAACACTAGCTCCTAAATCAGCTAAAGCCTTACAAATTATGGTTCTAATAGAGCAAGTGATTAGAAAACTCCCTGGGTCTTCAAGTTTAGGAGGAATGCGGTTCTGCAAGATAGCAGAACACTCCGCATTTAGAAATGTAGCTTTTGCTTCCTCCAACTTCCTTTTATCCGTCACAAGTTCCTTGATGAACTTGGCATAGTGAGGCATACCCTGTATCAAATCAACTAAAGGAACATTAATATGCACATTAGAAATCATTTGAACAAACTTATTGTATTGTTCTTTAGCTTAGCCTTCTTGAACCGTTGTGGAAATGGCACTTTTGGTTTATAAGCCTTAACCTCGGGTTCCACAACCGGTTTTGGTGGAGTGGCCGGAGTCTTCACGGTCGGATTCTCCTCCATCTCAATCTCCTCATCAATCTCATCATCATTACCTGAATCCTGTACATCTGAAACAACCACATTAGGCATAGAAGGAGGGTCATATGACTTACCTGTACGGGTTGTAATGGCTTTGGCCTCCTCATGGCGAGCTGGAGGCGGCTCCTCATGGCGAGCTTGAGTGTACTTCTGCCCCTGATTGGGTCCTTGATTCGGTCCTTGATTTGATCCCATGCTAAATTGAGGCTTAGGATTCTGTTGAGTAGTGCTAGGTAAAGTACCTTGTGGCCTAGAAAGGGCAGCCATCCTACTCTCAAGATCCTTGAAGTTCAACATTGATTTTTCATGTTTATCTCAACCTTGCCATCAATTCTATCTAACCTCTCATTCAACGCCTTGGTATCATCCCGAATAATTTTTATGCTATTGTTGGTTTCGGCTTGATTACTTACCAATTGCTTCATCATTTCCCTCAACTCGGCATTAGGATCGGCATTAGAGGAAAAAGAACCGGATCCTTGTCCTTGTTGAGGTTGTTGTTGTGGTTGACTTTGGAAATTGTCCCTTTGCCATCGATTTCCTGAAAAACGAGAGTTGTTAGTAGGAAAAGAAGAGTTATAAGTGGGATTACCTGAAGGACGGTTTTGGTAACCGGTATTGCGTTGGTAGTCTTGTTGTTGGTTGTTTCTTTCGGGCCCACGTGGTTACCATTGGGGATGGGGGTCGACTCCTGATCTGTAGCATCGTTGCCTAGGGGGGTTTCCGGGGGCCCCTCAGGGGGGTTGGGGGTATGCGCTGATCTGCTCCTCAGGGCGGGTTCACTGGAGGCTCGGTCCGGGCCGGCTGCTCTATACGGCGGAGACTGCTCTTCTCCGGGGGTTGTGCGGGGGTTTTTCGGGGATCGTAACTATCGGTGGTTCTCAGATGGGGAGCTCTCTTGCCGGAAACTTTGACTTGGGGGTTTGTGGTGGGGGGTCGGGGGGGTGGCGCTCGTGCCCTGCGAGGGCTGGTATTTCGTAGCTTGCCCGTGCGGGTACGATACCTTCGTCTCAGGCGGTGGGTGCGGAAGGGCGGGAGGTTTCGGCCTTGTCCGTCCTATCTCCGTCGGTTGGGGTGGGGGGGGTTGCGGGGGAGGGCCACACGGTTCTGTCGTTGGGGTTGTGGAGCGGGGGGCGCTTTGCGCAGGGGGCGCGTTTTGGGTTTTGGGGGGTGGAAAAAACACTCAAAGATGCAATATCTTAAACTTGATGGCACAATCGATCGAATTCTCATTGATGTCTTGCAAATAAGTTACTTTCTTCTCGTTAGTCATGGTTATTAAGAAGAATAAGAGTAACAACTGCTGGTTTTTTTGGTGGGATTTTAGGAAGAACAATAAGAGTAACAACTGCTGGGTTTTTTTCGTGCGATTTGTAATTTCGTGTGATAATAATTTCGTGGGTTCTGATTCTATGGTTTATATAGAAGAATATGTATCCTAAATATACTCAGATTGCAATTACAAATAACAATACTTAATTTATTTAATTTGATTACAATAAGGACTGATTTAAAGTAAAATCTAATGTAAACATAATAAGAATTCTGTACCTTCTTGTTCTTCTTGTATACCATATACGGTTTTGAGTCTAATACGGATTTGAAGAATGGAAGGGAAGGGGAGGCGTACCGATTTGGGATTTTCAAGTATATGGAAGAGAAGGGGAGATGGGTCTGGCAGAGAAGCGTTATTGGGATCATATAAGGATGAGTTGGTTTTGTTATTAGGTTTATTATATTTAAAACTAAATGTCTGTATTGTATATATATCTAAAAGTCAAGATATCAATGTTGGTTTGTGTATTGTATATATATAAAAGTCTTAGAGGTAAAAGTTTTATATAATTTATATTACTTATACGGATGAATTAAGTCAAAATTTATATCTAAAAGTCGACAAAATTTATTTATTTGAATTAAGTCACATGTTTAATTGAAAAAATTAGCAAAATTGAGTGTTTTGATTGGCCAATTGACTTTTGGTCAGTTGCCTTTTAGTATATATAAAGATTGGAGGGGGAAAAAATCATATACTTGGGAAACAGATATGGTTGTTGGTGTAGAGAATTAGAAAGAATTGAGAATTTGTGTCTTTGGTTTAAGGGGCTTACTTTTATGTGTTTAATAAAAGATTACCTAGATTAAATCAATTTAGCTAGCTGCTTTCTTGGATTATCTATACTAAATTATAAAAAAAATAGCCCTATGTTGAAAGTTACATAGGAAAAATGTCTAAAATACCCTTAAATGGTTATATTTTCTATATCTTCTCCATTAACTATTTACACTAATTACTTCTTACATCAATTATTTACACCACTCGACACCGTTTCTACCACCAACAGTAGTCCCCACCACCACACCGTCGCCGTCACGAACACCGCCGCATGTGCGCGGGTACGGGCGTCTTTTAGGTGTGAACAAATAAACAAATTGCTGCTGTGTGCCTTGTGTTACGCTAATGCCATAATGGGCTTATAAATACATATAAAAAAAAAAGTTCACTTGGGCTGAGGGTGGGCCTTTCCCCCCCTAAATGCACGGTGCATCCGCCACATATGTAACCATCAACATTTCAATCATGTAAAACATATTTAACAATCATTTAAATTTGGACCCTTTTACACTTTTAATGGTTTGTTTGAAAATTTTTACATTTTAATTGCATGTTTGCTCACACACATATCGTGTTAGGGAATCATCGACTATTTGTACAAGCAAAGTATGTACTTTTTTTGGACTAGTCAAGTTGGAATATTCAAAATATCGTCTAATAATTACATTGTGTTTCAAAATTCTACTTTATTTACTCTAAAACTAAATAGTATGTTTGAAAAGCCCATAACTGATATTTATACAAAGGCATGGCCTAAGGCTGGCATTGCATCGCGTCTGGCATTGCCTCAATTGGCTTAGTGTTATTTATCTGTATGGGTGTTTGTGAGGAAGTTGTTCGGCCTAAAGTCAGAGGTCTTTTGGAAGCCGTTAACCGTTTCTCTACTTGTGGTAAAGGTAAAACTGTGTACAATGTACCTTCCACATATTCCGTTTATGTCAGGATTGGATGCAGTTTGTCGTTGTATTTGTACAAAAGCTTTATTATAAAATAATACAACACACCTTATTTCGAGAAATAAAATGGCTACCCGATATAAGAATGGTCGTATCGTTCCGATTCAAGTATCAAAAATCATCAAAGTATGAAACTGATCACGCCTCAAATTATCCAAAGTAAACACCGGTTCTGATGTCACATAAAATTCGATAATACTTTCTGATTTCAAGTCTGAGACGGTAACGAAAAGAAAAATTGGCTATGGTGGGATGTCACAAGCTGCTTATACGTTACTCTTGTGAAATGTTATTCTTGCAATATTTGTACAAAAGCTTTATTATAAAATAATACAACACACCTTATTTCGAGAAATAAAATGGCTACCCGATATAAGAATGGTCGTATCGTTCCGATTCAAGTATCAAAAATCATCAAAGTATGAAACTGATCACGCCTCAAATTATCCAAAGTAAACACCGGTTCTGATGTCACATAAAATTCGATAATACTTTCTGATTTCAAGTCTGAGACGGTAACGAAAAGAAAAATTGCTATTTTCAATGTAAAAATCATTTGCATTTTACTCGTATAACTTTGTTACCGAGTGTTACATTTATTTGGTTTATTGTCTGCAACAACAATCCCAAGGAGGCCACGTTTTAACCTCTACCTGTCATTATTTGTTATTGGATCGTGAATAACGGTCAGAATTAGTACTAATCTTTTTATTATAAAATAATACAACACACCTTATTTCGAGAAATAAAATGGCTACCCGATATAAGAATGGTCGTATCGTTCCGATTCAAGTATCAAAAATCATCAAAGTATGAAACTGATCACGCCTCAAATTATCCAAAGTAAACACCGGTTCTGATGTCACATAAAATTCGATAATACTTTCTGATTTCAAGTCTGAGACGGTAACGAAAAGAAAAATTGCTATTTTCAATGTAAAAATCATTTGCATTTTACTCGTATAACTTTGTTACCGAGTGTTACATTTATTTGGTTTATTGTCTGCAACAACAATCCCAAGGAGGCCACGTTTTAACCTCTACCTGTCATTATTTGTTATTGGATCGTGAATAACGGTCAGAATTAGTACTAATCTTTTTATTATAAAATAATACAACACACCTTATTTCGAGAAATAAAATGGCTACCCGATATAAGAATGGTCGTATCGTTCCGATTCAAGTATCAAAAATCATCAAAGTATGAAACTGATCACGCCTCAAATTATCCAAAGTAAACACCGGTTCTGATGTCACATAAAATTCGAAATAAAAAAAAAAACAGTGCGGGGGTGGGGGTGTTGGCAAAGGAGAAAAGCAAAAGGTAAGATGCTTCAAAACGACGTGGCCCATGTAAACACAAAAGTTGATAGTCGGTGCCAAGTGCACCCCACGTGACCATTCCAATAGAATATCACAATTTTTGGCTATAAATCTGCTGCTATTAAATGCTGACTAAATATGTGTGTTGATTAAAAACATTAAAAAAGCTGCCAATAATTACTTCTGTCAAGCAATTTAACTTGGGTAAAATTAAAATAAAAAAATGACTAAATTTTTAACTACATTCAACATAGTGTATGTCTTTTGGGAAATAAAGCTTATTTAATCCATTACTATATATTTTTATGAATGTTTGTATAAGATTAGTTATAAAAAAATTGGCTATGGTGGGATGTCACAAGCTGCTTATACGTTACTCTTGTGAAATGTTATTCTTGCAATATTTGTACAAAAGCTTTATTATAAAATAATACAACACACCTTATTTCGAGAAATAAAATGGCTACCCGATATAAGAATGGTCGTATCGTTCCGATTCAAGTATCAAAAATCATCAAAGTATGAAACTGATCACGCCTCAAATTATCCAAAGTAAACACCGGTTCTGATGTCACATAAAATTCGATAATACTTTCTGATTTCAAGTCTGAGACGGTAACGAAAAGAAAAATTGCTATTTTCAATGTAAAAATCATTTGCATTTTACTCGTATAACTTTGTTACCGAGTGTTACATTTATTTGGTTTATTGTCTGCAACAACAATCCCAAGGAGGCCACGTTTTAACCTCTACCTGTCATTATTTGTTATTGGATCGTGAATAACGGTCAGAATTAGTACTAATCTTTTTATTATAAAATAAATAAATGGCTTTTTTGTATAGGCCATGTTACTTTAAATATTAACACTAGTACTAAACAAATAATGCAATTGTTATGCATTAACATATGATTACATATATTATCTTTTAGTTAGTGCAACCAGGAAAAAAAATTGTGTACTTCTTTTAGTTCAACTTAAACTAATTACCTCTAAATTACACCCCCACCAAAAGGTGAGGTTCTCAATTACACGTCCACTATCATCTTTAATTCATTAAAATCGATAAAGTCCGAGCCCTGATCGGCTGATCCTCAATCACCATCTGTTGTTATTATATGTCAATTTAATTATCTATTTTTTTGTTACAAAAATTAATTAATTTAGATTTCAACATCCAGAAAAATGTTACCCATATAAACTGTTTTTTTTTTTTTTTAAATTGTAATATATATAGTAGTCATGTTTGGCTTTTGAGAGACTAATCCACCATATTATTGTACTAACTCAAACCGAGTAAACCTCTTCTCTCTTAAAAAGAGTCTGGTATGGTCGCATGAAGATTGTCATTTGTTTTTCTATTTATTGGATCCCGGGTGAACTTTCTTGATTCAAAATCACCGATGAAAATAAGTAAATCTTCCAACGGTCCTCATGAATTCAAGATATGAAACTTCAGGTTTTAACATGTGACCTCAAGGGGCCAAAATCTTCAATTTGCCACAACTCGAACTTAATTAGGACGTACTCTAAAAAACTTTAATAGTATACTAATCAACCATTTTAATGACCGGTGTTCAAGAATAACAATCCGAGCCAAACCCGAATCAACACAGCTTCTTTCACTTGTACCTACCTACATTAATTCCACAAGATCTACTAGTCACTTTGTATGTTTACCTTTATTTATCATCCAAATATATAAAAACAAAGTATATATAAAAAAGAACAAAAGTGCAACAGTTTGGTGACGTCATTCAATCACAAAAGAAGCCCATCTTCCATCTGTCCGCAATGAGAGATATAGCATCTAGATCTTGCAGACTAAAGAAGCTTCACATAATCTCCTTAATTATTCTCTCTCTTACACACACACAAACAACATTGTCCAACTGTTTAGTTAACGTTTGATGACACAAAATAAGAAAACAGACCCAGATAACATGAACTGGGTGAACCAAAAAACAACCAACATCACACAATGACTAGACTTCTTTTTATCCTATCTTTTTTAAGCTTACTCTCATTAGCTCATCCCACTAGAAGAATTCTCCACCAGCCACTCTTTCCAGTCAGCTCAGAACCACCACCAGACACCCAACTTCCACCACCAGCACCACCAATCACCACCACCCCAGATGATGACCATCCATTCTTCAACGAAAACCCGAATGGAAACACCCAAGTTCAACCCATACCGACACCGAATCCACCAGTCGTGGTTGGACCCGATTCAAGTAACAACATTTCACACCCTATTGCCTCACAACCACCTTCCAAACCAGCCAAGAAAATAGCTGTTGCTATTTCTGTTGGGATTGTCACACTAGGAATGCTGTCTGCATTTGCGTTTTTCGTTTACAAACATAAGTCTAAACAAGCTAGTGACTCGCAGAAACTTGTCGGTAGCAGACATAATTCGCGACGAAATAGTAATGACAATGATCAACCTTCTAGTTTTATTTATATCGGAACAGTTGAACCCTCGGTTCGTGAAACAACGAATCTGCCGCCTAATGTGTCTCCGTATCATAAACTGAATTCGGTTAAAATATCAGAGAGGTATAGACCAAGCCCTGATCTTCAGCCACTTCCACCATTGAGTAAACCCCAAGAACGGCCACCGGTCAGCCATTCGCCCCCGGCGATGTCTTCTTCATCATCAGATGATGAAGAAGATACCGAAAGTAATGATTTTTATACACCTCATGGATCAAATGCAAGCACTAAATCAAAATTGAGTCAGTCTAGTAATAACAATTCAAGTTTGGTGATTCAAGAAAGAAAAGGGGCACGGTCGACTAGCCTTGTGGCTCATTCGAAAAGAACTTCACCTCGGTCAAGGCTTTCGGTTTCTTCTTCTTCTTCACCTGATACAAAACATAGAAATAATCCACAGCCACCACCAATAGTTCCTACAACAATGGAGTATAGTCAGCCATTAGCTATAACATATGGTCCAAGAAGGACTAAATTCGCAGCACCACCGCCTCCACCCGATATGACACGTTTGAATTCCATTAATAATCAATCTCACAAAAAACCTAAACTAGTTCCACCACCACCACCACCGCCGCCACCGCTTCCACAGTGCAAAAGATGGGTATTTCTCCAGTGAAGGTGCTTTGCATTCATAAAGTTGCAATGCCAGAATCAAGGAGTCTTAGTCCTAAAGTAATACCTGGAATTGTGAAACAAAAGCCATTAGAGGAAGTAAACAACAATGGTGTTGAGGGGGATGATGCAGACGAGTCGAAACCAAAGCTGAAGCCTTTACACTGGGACAAAGTACGGGCAACTTCCGATAGAGCTACCGTATGGGACCAGCTAAAATCGAGTTCCTTTCAGTAAGTACACAATTCAAAATCATGTCATTATCTTGTCAAATGTTCGGTGATATCTTGTATGTATATGATTTTGTATGTTTCACTTTGTGGTGTAGACTAAATGAGGACATGATGGAGTCTCTTTTTGGATGTAATTCTGCTAAATCAGCTAAAAAAGAAGAAACACCAAGATCGGTTCTGCCTCCGGTTGAAAAGGAAAACAGAGTTTTGGATCCAAAAAAGTCACAAAACATAGCCATTTTGCTAAGAGCGTTGAATGTAACAAGGGATGAGGTATCTGAAGCACTTCTAGATGGTAAGTAATTAGAATTATATCCTATACGTATGTAAACGCATAAAGAACTTTTTAGTTTTACACATTTAGATTAGAGCGATTGAATAATCACAGTGACATCTATAGGAACAGATTCAACTTATATGCAGGTGATGCTGATACCCATTCAACTTTGCCATGTAATCTTACCTTGAATCCAAATTATTGTGGCAGAGCTGATTGAGTAACAGTATAACCTGCACATATTGACGTCTATAAGTTGAATCATATAAGGATAATTTATTGAAGTTTTACAATCTTTTTTGTCATAAAGTTTCGGCGTTTTAAAAGAGTAGATGGTTTTGATGAAACAGGAAATCCAGAAGGCTTAGGTGCTGAACTCCTGGAAACACTGGTAAAGATGGCTCCAACCAAAGAAGAAGAGATAAAACTTAGAGATTATAAAGGTGAAATGTCAAAATTAGGGTCTGCAGAAAGATTTCTAAAGGCAATACTTGATATACCATTCGCATTTAAACGAGTTGAGGCCATGCTTTACAGAGCTAACTTTGAGAATGAAGTTAAATACCTCCGGACTTCCTTTTCGATACTAGAGGTATTGCTCAAGTATTATTACTTGACATAATTAGAATTTTAATACTTCTTATAGCTCACTATATATACAAGTTTCTATCAGGCAGCAAGTGAGGAACTAAAGAGCAGTCGTCTTTTCCTCAAACTCCTTGAAGCTGTTTTAAGAACGGGAAATCGTATGAATGTTGGCACAAATCGTGGTGAAGCTACAGCTTTTAAACTTGACACACTCTTAAAACTAGTAGACATAAAAGGGACAGACGGGAAAACGACATTGCTTCACTTTGTCGTCCAAGAGATTATAAGGTCTGAAGGGACAGAATCTGATGCTAAAAGCAACGGTTTTTCTGCTGCACCATTTAAGAAGCAAGGGTTGCAGGTTGTTGGTGGGCTGAGTAGAGAATTAAGTAATGTCAAGAAAGCAGCAGGAATGGACTCAGATGTTCTAAGTGGCTATGTTACAAAGCTTGAAAATGGACTCCAAAAGATTAGATTGACAGGTCATGACAAGCCAGATATGCAAGGGAACTTCTTTGAGTCAATGAAAATCTTTTTTAAAGAAGCAGAAGTAGAAATTAAAAAGATCAAGATGGATGAAAGAAAGGCATTGGCGTCTGTGAGAGATGTAACAGAGTATTTCCACGGTGACACTGCACGAGAAGGGGCTCAACCGTTCAGAATTTTTATGATTGTAAGGGATTTTCTAGGCGTACTGGACCATGTTTGTAAAGAAGTCAGTCAAATGCAGGATAAAACTATGATGGGTTCAGCAAGATCGTTCAGGATTGCTGCCACTGCATCATTACCGGTTTTAAACAGATTCAACGTGCATCCTAGTACAAGTTCTGATGATGAAAGCTCATACTCATCTCCATGAGATTAAAATATACGCCAAAAGTTTACACATAAGGATCAACTTTTGTACAAGATTGAATTGGGAAATGCATCTTGTACAAACATAAGTGTATCTTCTTACTCTGAGCTTGGAAAAAAGAGAAGATCAAAAGAGTAAATATTGGATGAGGAAACAGCTACAAAATCTATAGTCCAAATAATCAACAAGAGAGTCGAGATAGCAAACACGATAGTGATGTTTATTTGGATTAAAGGCTTCATCCAACAACATAAAAAGATACTGGAAACTTGTCATCTCATGGATCTTCTAACATGGTATAGTATACATACTGATAAATGTAGTAGTTTTATTTGCTTACATTCTTACAAGAAAAATAAATGTTTATTTATTACTGGAATCATTCTTTAGTTTGGATTTAAGTAGACCAATCTTTTGTCTCTAATATGGAGTTCTTCAGCTTTTCACTAAACTATATTCTCTTCGGGCATCATTGTACTAAAACTTCATTTTCAAATCTTGTCTCTATTATACTTGGACACAAAATAAAGACCCGATATCGAAACAAATTTTGACCAACTTGAAAATCAGAGATGTTAACACTGCATCATGTAAACTTAACAAATGAATGACAACCCTGATTAACGATACAGTTTAAAACAAGTCTAATTGTAGTCTGGAAGGTCCTAAAAGTTGTTTATTTGAGTATCTAGTTGAAAAGCGTATGTTTAACGCCCCAAGTTACGGCAATAATCTATCTATCTATACTATTATATAAAGCGTTTTTTTAAGTGCCTTCCTCAATATTATGATACAACATCAGGTCTCCTTCTGCTAAACGTAAAACCAAATGCTCTCCCTTTTTCTCTCTTAATATATAAACAGACCGACAACCTTAAACCATCATCAAAAACTTTTTCTCATCATTAATACCCTTATATTGTGCAATGTACAAGGGCTCGCAATTTGTGTCGTGTTTGGGTTGGCAGGTTAATATATCCTAATCCTTACTCTACCCATATAGTTAATCGGGTCGAAAAGTTGAACGATGGTCATGCCCATTTTAAGCGGGTTAGTCATCCGAACCCGTTTACAACCCGGTCTAGAATTCAAAAATTGCACCACAGCTCTTATAAGTTAAGAGCTGGAAATATTTGAATGCAAACGATAAACTATTAAAGAGTAAATACTTTCATCATACACAAATAAACACTAATGATAAACATATGAAAATCAAAAACATATTTTGCAGTACTATTATACTATATAAAGAGTTGAAAGTCAAGAAAGTGATGCAAGTTTTAAACAACTTATATGAGCTTCGAATTTGACGCCTTGTTTTCAAACAGTCTGTTTGTTTATGCAACCAAACAAACAATGTTTTCTAGGGTTTTGCGACACTGTTCGATTTTAAGGCTCGCTGCCAAGGCTCAACCGGCATCCTCCTGGCCTGATTGTAGGTTTGAAATTTTTTGGGTGGTAGAGAAAATGTTTGGAAAGGGTTACAGACTAGTTTTATTAACATTTAAAAGTCGAAGGGGGCATGTGTATAATTGTATTGCATAACAGGGTAACTTTGGGTCGGTAAACCCGAAAACCATAATGAAAGAATTCGGTTTTTTAAAATATAAAACTATTTTGGTTTTAGGCCTTTTAGTTTGGTTTTTGCTTTTTAGTTAGTTTTTAATCATGTGTAAGGAAAAAGGGGGTTGGGTAATAATAAACAGGTTTATGAGGCTAAAGTTCAATCTTCTTCAAAACCGTTTACTATATCCCAACAACGTGAATCTCCACTGAAAGGTTCTC
>CM067171.1:14122115-14152115 GCA_034093135.1 Erigeron breviscapus
CACCCATGCGTATAAGTAAAGGTAAGTCTCAAACAATAATGGTAAATATCATCCACCTTGACTCCGCTAGACTTCAGACATGATTGCTTTCAGTTAAGACCAAATTCGTTAAGAGTTGACACGATAAACGTGAGAGAATGAAATGCTCGCGTGGTACCACCACCCGCTCACAAGTCACCCAAACACCTAACTGCTAGTTTAATTACCCAAGCCGGTACCACCTATGCCTAGACAATCTTACCAACAATCAGTTTGTTTGATTACCAAATTACCAATTGCGCCTATGTGAATTAAAACGTGGTACCACCAACCGTTTCTAAACACGTTGACAAAATGACTCCTTTTACTAATTTGACATTCACTATCATACCATGAACTAGTGATAATCGCTCATAGACAAGCGACCGTTAGAAAATCACATATGCATTCGACTAGTACCACTAACGAAGAACACACATGCCACCCATATCAAATTAATACAAATAAAGGAATTAAATCATCAAGATCACGACACAACGATAATTGAAATCAACTCTTGAATTAAAATATATAGCAATCACATCATTCGTCTAGTTTCATCAAGGTGGACAATAGAAGAATTAGCCACTCATGATTAAATTGAAATTACAATTAGAATCAAGGATGAACATAAAGTACCAATTGTTTGAAGAAACGAAATTGCAAGACAATAAGTAGATACGATCTAGATGGGTGCACGTGAATCTTCAATGAATCGAAGACGATTAGATCTTGAATTGACCCTTGAAGAATTCCTTGAAGTGCAGCTCCTAGAAAGAATATTTGATAGTTTGGGGATTAGGTTTATTTTTCTATTTATACCTCCCTGATGTCTGATGCAAAAACTGACCAAAAACCCTTCAGGTACGCCCCTTCACTGCGGCGCAGTGGGCGTGTAATGCCCCCACTGCGTCGCAGTGATTCCTCACTGGACAAAAGTGCATGCTGGAAAAGACTCACTGCGGCGCAGTGGTCCATGATTACCCCCACTGCGTCGCAGTGATTCCTCACTGGACAATTATCTCTTGTTTCTGGTGGCCGACTGCGGCGCAGTGGTCCAGTCCACCACCACTGCGTCGCAGTGTATTCTCACTGGTCTCGAACTGCTCTTTCCACCCTGATGACTGCGGCGCAGTGGGCACATGCACACGCCACTGCGTCGCAGTGATATCTTACTGGTCACAAGGTCTCCTTGCCATATAGATGACTGCGGCGCAGTGGAGGCAAACTTGCCCACTGCGTCGCAGTGTAGATGTACTGGTCTCAAATGGCCACCCGACAACACATGAAGACTTCATATTCTCTATCTCTTTGCACGTATCGAACTCTCCAATCACTTTTATGGCCTCAAAATTACTCGAAGTTGCACCAAATGGATACGTCACCTGTTTAGAACCTGAAACCACTAACAAACCCATAAACGCACCAAATGCCAACAAAATCGACTAAAAACATAAAATAAAGAGGCCAATAACTATGTGGGCAATGGGTATAAGTTGGTCACATCAACCCTCATTCTCTCTAAACCCACGCAAGATGTTTCACGACTACTTGTGTGAGTTTTGGTACACTGCCACTCTTTCTTTGGATTGTTCTTCCATCACTTTTACATTAAAAGGTGGAACAATCCAGTGTACCTTGTCCGCTGATGTGTTGGGGGATGCCTTGTCCGCTGATGTGTTGGAGAGGATGAATCTCCAGTTGTCTTACCCCCAAACGTCAATTTTCGCCAGGTCCTCCTTGAAATGGGACATAAGGAGTGCCTGGACAAAGGGGTTTTGAAGACAAAAGGTGCGATGACCATGAAGGGCCTTACACCTTCATGGAGGTATTTTTTCATCCACCTGGTGGAAAGTATGGGTGGGAGTTCTGGTGGACTTGACCAGATTAACTCCGCACAAGCAGAGATGGCATACTGCTTGTGGAATGGATTGAGAGTAGACTTTGCTGATATCCTGTTTAGAAGCCTAGTACAAAAACTGAAGGGCACCAGGGGAGTTTGTATCCCCTTTCTCAAGGTTTCTCTCTCTTTGCTTTCTACAAATTCTGGGCAGTGAAGCATACTTAAGCACAGATTCACCTTACACTGTGCCAGATTTGTTGAGGAATTTAGACTCTCTAGTATCTGAAGCTGGAGAGGTCGAGATTCTAGATCGAATGCAGCTGGCATTCGCCAAAACTGATGCACCAATTCTAGGTGAGTCAGAAAGACAACTGGGCGGGCCTCAAAATAATGAGGGACCCTCCAGTTCGTCTAATGTTATGGTTGAGGATAGAGAAACCATAACTGAGGCAACTCCAATAACATTTATCCCTGGTGAAGATACCTCGGTATCTGATCCTCCAACAGATGCACCCAACCAGGAAACTGGGGAAGGTCATCTGGAGACTGACCCTTCTGGTCAGCCCTCAGTTACATTCATGGATCTGGACATGAATGTTAATGACGAGGAAATCCTTATAGAATCTTCGGATTCTGAAGGTACTGCTTCAGACTTGGAGATTTTTGATTCTGGTGTACAAGATCAAAACCCTTCATCTCCAGTCTCGCTTCCAGATGCATCAATTTCACTTTCACCATCCCAACAAAATGAGCCTACAGATATTTCATTCCCAACTTATAACTATATGTCTGGAAACAAACGTATGGCACTTTCACCATCTGGGCAATTCTCACTCCTTCGAGAAATGCCACCCCCACCGCCGCCGTTGTTCACACCTGAGCATTCTCAGCATGAACAACACATTGAACTTCCAGTCCTTTCTTCTACCACCACTCCTACTATTTCTTCAACTGCTGGACTGACAACTGGGGAGACTTCTCTAAGTTTGCCTCCTCCAGTTGCTCCAGTAGAAACTGCTGCTGGTCCGGTGACACCTTTTCCTCCGTCACTGGACAGTCAAGTTGTCTCTGTACAAGACGATCTCCAAAACCTTCTCACCAGGGTGGAGGAGATTCAAAAGACACTTGACAAAAACACCAAGTCTTTCTCCAGATACCACAAGGATCACTTGACAAATATTAAAGTGGTTGATCTGGGGATTAACAAGTTTTCATCTAATGAAGACTTGGCGTTGAAGAAGCTGAATGAGTTGGTCACTGGCTGCAACAATCTGGCAGGTACTTTAAAAGAAGCCTTTGACCTCACTCAGTCCAAGGTCACAACCTCAATCTCCAACTTGCTGGCAACACTGTTAGAACATCAGAAGTGGATTTAAGGGAGATTGAAAAACAGGTAAAAGAACTAGTTGACAAGCCTGGGTTGAATGTGACTGAACTTGGAGAGCAGTTAATGACTTCAGTTGGTCAGAAGATAGATGATACGCTGGGTGCAAGAGAAGCACAATTGATTGAAAGGGTGATGTCTGAGATCACCAAGCTGGCACACTCCTCAGGTTGATCTGGCCCCACTCACAAATGAGATCAACCAGTTGAGGGGCAGCATTGATAACTTGAACACCCAGGTATCACTTCATGCTCAATCTTTGGATAAACTGACAACTGAAGTAGAAAGTTTGAAGAAGAAGGATGAAGAAGTCAAGGATAAGGTGGTTTCTGGTTTGGATGAAGATTCCAAGATTTTAAATGAATTGAAAACTGGTCAGGAACAAGTTGCAGCTAATGTTCTGACCCAGTCTAAAGAAACCAACCACCTTTGGAGATCTTTCAGGATGATGTGCACAATCTTCAAAGAATGCAAGAACATGCAATCATGGCAGCCTCTTGACCGGTTGCCAGCTCACCATTCTGAATGGGAAGTGATTAGGGCAGGTCTAGATGCTGCCAAGGGGGAAAGAAGTGCAGTTCTTGCACCAATTGCAACTGAAAGCACTCCATCTGGAAATCAATCTGGTAGGGAAATGGTTGTAGCTGCCAGTACTGAAGCTGGTGAGCAAAGAACTGGTGATATAAGTGTTAGGGGGAATGTTGTGGATAAAGGAAAAGGTTTGGCATCTGATGTATCTGTCCAGCCGGCCACTGATGTACCAATGTTAGAAACTAGCAATGCTGATGTACTTCCTCCAGTTTCAGATAGTGATAGCAGAAGATTGGCTAGACTTGGCAATGAAATTAAAGAAAGAAAGAAGATGAAACAAAGAAACCAAGCTGAAGCCAGAGCACATCTTGCACAGATCAAATTGCTTGATATTAGTGATGCTCATCTTTTGGGAATCACTAAGGAGGAGTATGCCAGAGTAAAGAATGATTCCAGGATAGTTGACCAGTTGAAAGAAATGCTTGATGTTGAACTGGACAGACACTATCCTGATGATAAAGCTGAATTTGATGCCAGAAGCTTGAATATATCAGTGGAGAAGGCTAAAGAGAATAGGGCCAGTGGGATTCTAAAAAGAATTGAACATGTTAAGAAGGTTGTGAAAAGGGTATTGAATCCACCAAGGAGGATCCCTCAACCAAGAAGACCACTGACAAGAGATGCTGACCTTAGAACCTTCATTGAACCAGCTGGTGAAGTATCAAATGATGACATCAAGTCTTCTGTACTGGCTGCTGGAGCTGGGAGTATTAAAATAACAAATGAATCTGAAGCAAGAAGCTATTACTCCCAGATCATGGCAACCAGAAGACATAGTGGGACTATCAATGATGTTAATGTAACCATTAAGCCAGGCACCAAGCACTTTCAAGTTGAAGTTAGTTATACCAGAGGGCCACTGGTTAAAACTAACAATCCTGGTGCAATGCAGTATGGGTTCACTGAATGGGTTGAAATGGTAAATGTTTTGGATGCAAAGGCACAAAAGAATAGGTTTGAGAAAGCTTGGGTGAACTTCTTAAAGGGCAAGATTCAACATAAAGAAAATCTGGAGCTAAAGTTGAATATTGATCCTGAAGACTCTCAGCCTATCTCTTCAGTGACCAAGAGAAGAAGAACTGGCGAAGGGCCATCTCATTAAGTTCTCTTTTCATTGTATCTACTTGTATTTTATTTACATTCTGTAACTTGTATAAATTTCATTTCCTTGTATAAATGAAGTTACCAGTTTGTAACCACAAGGTAGATAATAGATTAGATCTAACAAACTTAAAAGAAAAACCCAAGGCATTTATTGATCTATAAAAATGCCTTGGAAACTTAGATAGATTTAAATCGAACAAGTCTTTTCAGTTCACACTTGTATAGATACAAGAACTAGAAAAAGACTTGGCAATATTTCTAGACAAATAGGGGGAATTTGTTAGGACCAGTTCACCTGGTAAACTGGTCAGTCTCCAGTTGCATCTGGAGACCCAGTGAAACTGAAGTGAACTGGAGACCTAGATGATTTGTCGAGAAATATATTGAAGTCCAGTTGCACTGTACAGTCAACGCAACTGAAGACTTCCTCCAGTTGAGAACTGACCAGTTGAAGAATCACTCCAGTTGAAGTCGAAGACAACAAATGGAAGATAGAGAATGGCAATGGCAGCGAAGCCCAGTTGGCATTCTAGTCAGTTACAAACTGGAGACCATCAGTGGAAAGCCCTTACAAAGCTTTACACTGATTACGAGGAATTGACTTGTATGCTTTATGTACCTTTACCCGGATAATAAGCCTTATCTTATTATTTAAGTAATAAAAGGTACATAAAGGTGGTTGTGTAAAGTTGCTTTATCATGCGACTTTACACTGCTTTTTAAGGAATTAAATGCTATTCCTTAAATGCTCCCAACCACATTTGTACGGCTAAAGTTAACATCCCAAATGTTAACTTTGCCTATAAATACAAGTCATTGCACACCAAGAATATTACTTCTTCAAACACACTTCGAAAGAATTCACACTTTGCATACCTGCAATATTCTTGGTGAACTTGTGCAATATTCTCTCAATCACAAAAAGGAACATTTCACAACTTTAAGTGTTTCGATTGTTTAGAGAAATTCCAAGTGTAGATCAATTGTAGTTCATAGGTTGTTAGGATATTTACATACTTTGTATTATCTTGGTTCCACAACAACCTTGTAATTTATTTAAAGTTAATAAATAAATTACACTTGAAAATTACATATTCTCTCACCAATTTACTTTGAGTATTTTACTTTATTGCATTGTTCTTTACTTATTGTCACTTAATAAGTAATCTATCTAGAACTTGGTATATACTCTCTGTAACTGGTCGTCCAGTTCAGAGCTTATATTGCAAAGTAACTCCACCATCGACATTGAGGTGTCTTTAGGTAGTACCATCTATTGAGTTGGGACTTACAATCACTTTCCTTGTACATCTCTAAGACAACCATCTATAGTTCCTTGATGCCTCCCTTATATATGGCTTTGCCTATATATATCAAGTCCCCCAAGTTCAAACTTAAGTTTGTTTCTTACATAACTTGGGTTTGAACTTTTACTTGTATCATTTTCTTTGTCTAACCTTTTAAATGTTGTCGGAAAATAAAGGACTTTGCCTTCTAGTATACATATATATACACTAAGTAATTGTTTTGCCGCAAAGGGTTTTTTCACAAGGATTTTGCATTTTGAATTTTATTTTATTTTGTCTTTCGCCCACGTCTGGGTCTTAAGAGTCTTATTACTCGCGGCGAGTATTGTTACTTCCCGGTGAGAAGTTCTTACCTTTTAGATGAATAAATTTTATGTGCGCGCCGCTTCCCAATAGGAAACGCTTATCTTATCATCCAATGAATGAATAAGACGTAAAATTGATGTGGGTGGAGTAATTTCTTCGCTATCCCTTCATCAGCATCACTTCCCAATGAGAAGTGCTTACCTTTTTGTCCGATGAACAAAACGATGAATAAATATATCACTTCCCGATGAGAAGTGCCTACCTTTTTATCCCATGAATAAAAAGATGAATAAATTTTGTTAGTGTTCAGCCGGGCCCAATTTTGGCTTGTTACACTCTGGAACTCACACTTTGGTGAGACTTTGTCTTATTCGTGTCTTGCTTCCCAGTGAGAAGCACTCTACTCCCATCCGGTAGGTGAGAATAATGAAAATTTTCTAAGTGTTAACTAAGCTTTCCGTCTAGAGGATGAAAATCATTTTAAGTGTTAACTAAGCTTAGCTTAGATATTCACTTTATATTATTATTCTTACGAAGTGTCTATCCTCATGGGCGAGGAAGATGAAAATCATTTTAAGTGTTTGCTGGGGATTGCTTTGTAGCTTTTATCCCTTTTTGTAGTTTCCACTCATACATATGAGGTATGCCTTAGCCTTTAGGCACTTGGTTTGTTTGTCTTGCCTTTACAAGTATTTGGGTTTTTATAATCCGTGTCAGAAGCTGGCTAGGAATTCTTTCTTCAATCTTAGCACTTGACTTCTGGAATTTTCATTCGGATTACCCTTTTAGCTTGTCTCATAGTTAAAATATTCTTATATCAATTTATTGACCAAATATTTTCGAAAAGAAAATGATATTTCGTTAATGAGAATGATAAGGTTGGGACACATGATCTGACCAACAAACATAACCATAGTTGAAACATAACTATAGTTGAAGTAAAATGACATAAAATATAGAGAAAATTTCATTACATACCCCTAGGGTATGTCATATTATTAAGTTTCGCCCCTCTCGTTTTTTTGTATCATTACATACCCCTATGGTGATTTTTCGTATCATAACATACCCCTCACCCTAACGTCCGTTTATGAGTCTCCGTTAACCCCCTCATGTGCATTGCACATGAGGGTACTTTAGTCTTTTTAACTATGTCTTCCCTAAAATTCTTCCCAAAACCAATCTTCTATTCTGATATACATTTACATCCGTAAAAAGAATCAAACCAACAAAACTCATACCCACAAAACATTTACATCCATATAATTAACAAAACAATTACATCCATATAATTACATCACATCTGATAAAAAGAAAAATGTTTGATGAAGACTATTTTGTTTCAGAATTTTGAAAATAATCATCAACACTTTCACCCATCATCATCATCAAAATATGGAAACACACACATATATATACATCGGATTAAACACACACACACACACACATATATATATAGTCATCACAACTCACCCTAAAATTAAACATTAATAAATAAACATACATATATTTATGGGAGATGATTAATACACATACATCACTCCGATATTCTCTCTTATAATTTCCGATTTGATAAGAAATCAATCGCGCCACAATCATCTGTAGCAGCAGTAGCTAACAGCGGCGCAGGAAAGGCCGTTGTAATTAGCCGTGTATCATCGGTGTACAGTGGAGTACAAAACAGCCGCCTCGATCATCCCCTTGCTTTACCTTATGTTTTTCGAAAACCTTTTAAAGTTGTTGAAGGTCCTTCTAGCTCTGCTGCCAGAAATCCAGGTACTCTTTTTAATGTATATATACAGATCTGAAGACATATATATATACAATAATTCCGAAAATACATTATACATCAGTCACCGCTCCTCCGCCGCCATGTCTCTTCACTCTTCAGATCTGTATATATGTATATATATCAGATCTATATATATTGATATATATGAGACATGTGGTGAGAATGTTTTTTGTTGATGGGATCTAATATGGATGATATAGAGTTGTAATAAGGGTATAGTAGGAAGAAGAGAGGGAAGGTGGTTCGGTGGTGGTGATAAATGTTCGGTGGTGGGAAGAAGAAAGGGGAGGTGATAAATGTAGATTGATAGTTCGGTGGTGTTGATAAGTGTGGTGTTCCTGATGTTTGTGGGAAGAAAAGATTTTTAGGAGATGGGTTTTTGATTTGTTTGTATCAAAATGGATAGGTAAAAGAATGATATAAGGATATGTTAAATGTGAATGGACAAAAATACCCTCACATGATATGCATGTGAGGAAGTTAGCAGAGACTCATAAACGTCCGTTATGATGAGGGGTGTGTAATGAAACAAAAAGTCACCATAAGGATATGTAATGATATAAAAAAACGAGAGGGGCAAAACTTAATAATATGACATACCACGTGGGTATGTAATGAAATTTTCTCTAAATATATATATATTATAGTATATATAAAATGAATGAAAATATATATATATATAAAGTGATAACCCTTGACAAAGTAGCTTAATCAAGATGCTTGAGAAAGTGAGGAAGGAAAGGAATGGTATTCAAAGGAGGGAGGTTGGGATGTTTTATTCATGGACCATGTATACATGGCCTTCAGGCTCTCCTGGATCATCCTCCTCTTCCACCACTTTCCTTTGCCATGTAAAGGTCTTCTTTGCTCGCTTAGCTCCTGGGACTAGGTGCTCGAGCTTCCCTTCATCCAATGCCCTCTTGATCTCCCACTTTAGTTGTCTACATGCATTAGTGTCATGTCCATGGTCCTCATGGAATTCACAATATTGTTCATGTTCTTTTTCCCGGACTTGAAGGCCATTGGGGAGGGGGGCTTGAAAGTAGCGCACATTATCTCAGTGTTCAAAATTTCTCTAGGGCATTTGATTAAGTTACCAATTGGTGCATCTTTGATGTATGGTCCAAACCTTTTCTCCCGATGCTCATCCAGACGTTCCTCCCGACGTTCTTCTCGTCTTAGGTCATGTCGACTCCACTCCTCACTAGCCAATCCTCCTCCAGACTTATCCTTCCTCACCACTCCCTTCACAAGGAGGGCTGTTTCCTTGGACCGAATGAAGTCATATGCCGTATTAATAGCTTCTTGAAATGTTAATGGAATTCTCTTGCTTAAATCATCTTGGAGTTGGCCAGGGAGCAATGCCAAGGTGAAGCCCGAGATTTGTAACACCCGACATTTAAAAACATGGGTTTTCAAAAATTTCCACCTAATGGTGTTAAAAGATGCGGAAGAAAACTTTAAAAGTTCAAAACCGATAAAACAGTTCGGTTTCTGCATTTATTGGTGTTACATGCAATACCATTAAAATGTCTAAATGAAAACCCAACGGTTGCCCAACACAAAACAACCGTCTACAAAGTACTTCATAAATTCAGCAACATAACAAAATGTAAATAAGGTCCAATGAGGTGTAGCATCTATGGGTAGCTAAAGTTATCAGCAAGCTATCTACCCACTCCTTGCTCTTCATGCCTCATCTATCCTTCAAGCTAAACCTGAGGGAACCACACATTTCAAGAAACAAGTGTTAGCTAACGAATTAGCTAAGTAAGATATCACTAAAGTTGTAAAGCTTTGTCCAATTACAACATTTCTACTTTGTTGACAAAACATTAAGGCACAACCCACATAACACACACACATACAACCTGCATATTAACTTATTGTGAATCACCCTAATTGTGCCTATCCTTCTTTTATATCACACATAGTCACACGTATCTTCGTTAACTGCATATAAGTGTGCCCTGCATCACACCCGACTAGATGATCAGCCAAAAAGGCTACTCATCGTACGTCGTTAAGGAATGGCAAGCCAATCCCGGAGTAATCCGTATATGGAGGCAGGTCAGACCCCTCGTATTACTCGCCCTGCATTAAATGACCATGTTGCAAGGAGCCACCCAAGCAACCTATGTTCACGCACCCGCCGGGCTAGGGCAAGTACGGGTTAAGCTTAACACTTTCCTGCATATCAATTTACGAGCTCGGTTTCACACATTATAGGTTTAGGCAACACACAACCTAAACAATTACACACATTAACTTCATTACGTTTGGGCCCTGAAACGTGCAAGTGACATGGCAACCTAGTAAGTCTAGTGAGCTAGGTGAACAAGCCACATAAGCATACACATATCGAGAATCAACGTCATTTCTACATTTCATGCATAATAAGATACTACATTATACCATACTTCATTTCATAACATTTGGGACTGCATTTCAGGTCTCATGGTCAACTACATAACCCACGATACCTCCCGCGTAACTCCATATGCCCACATGCAATATAAAGATACCAAATGGGAAGTTATTATTCGAAACCAGCTTTTGTTGGATCCCTCAGCGTGTCAAAGTAGTGTATCTTACCTCCAAGAAATGCACGACAGTGAATAACCACGTTACCGTGCAAAGCAACTAGCCTCGTCTACCTAAAATTAGTAAACGATCATTAAACAACCTATTACCCACATTATTAAGGTCATATCGCAGGCCTACACACCTACAAACATGACCCAAGACACAACCTACGCATTGGAGGTTCAAAGGTTTCTTATTTCAAAACTGACCCCGTTGCGCCGCAACACACCAGTTGCGCCGCAACTATCTGTCACCAGTTGCGCCGCAACTCCAGCCCTCAGTTGCGCCGCAACTTATCTGTCTGGAAACCAGTTGCGCCGCAACTATTCTGGAAACCGTTGCGCCGCAACTCCAGCCCTCAGTTGCGCCGCAACTCACATGTTGCGCCGCAACTTATCTGTCTGGAAACCAGTTGCGCCGCAACTCGTCACGATCCTGCACAACTTCGATCAATTTGACCCCAAACCAACACCAAACGATCCCAAATCAAATAGCAGACCTTTATACATCAAAATCCTTCATTTTATGACCAATCAAATGCAATAAACTTCCCCATTAAACAACATATGATTTACATCATAAAAACAAACGTTATTACGACATCGATTGATCCTCCAATGACCTAAACCACTTCTTAATAATCCATACAATTGAAAAGATAATAAATCTACATTACAATACCTTTTCTACCTGTAGATCACAATAAGGATGCAAAACACTTGACTAAACACACCCGAATCACACGTTGGAAGACTTTTCGGCTTGCAATTGATGAAGGAATGTTATGGGGCTGCTAGGGTTTGTTTAGGGAATGAATTTTCTGCAATTGACAACCTAATGACACCCCCTAACTCCCTAAACCCGTTTTTAACTTTCCTTCTATGTCAAAACTAGTCCCTAAGCTTCCTAATCCTTCATTACTAGTCAAAAACTACCACATGGACCATATATAACATGGTTATCTATTTAAATACCACTACATAGGCATTTAACTATATTTTACACACATATTCTACATTATACATTTAGGCTTTCAAGCCTCACACATATCACACAATAACTACATATAAACATTAAATCTAATATAGACTTAACGACACACTATGTTGACTTAACGACACTAGTCAACTGTTAAATAAAAAGTTTGGGATGTTACAATTACCTCCCCTTAAGAGGATTCCGTCCCCGGAATCTCATCAGTAAGGAACAACTCCGGATACTTTCCTTCATTACTGCTTCAGTTTCCCACGTTAAGATTTTTCCATGATTATGCTTCCACTTTATCAACACTAAATCAATCACTTTCCAGCGTAGCTTCTTTTATTTCCTTCCAAGTATCGCCACTGGTTCATCTACCATTCTCTTCATTGGGTCAATACTCACATCTTTAATAGGAATCACACTCGACTCCTCGGCTAAGCATTTCCTCAAGTAGGATACATGAAAGGTATTGTGAATTCCATCCAATTCTGGAGGCAATTCCAACTGATATGCTAGATCCTTAATGCGTTTCAAGATTTTAAAAGGTCCAATGAAACGTGGACTCAACTTTCCCTTCTTTCCAAATCGAATGACTCCTTTCCATGGTGAGACTTTCAGCATCACTAAATCACCAACATTGAACTCAATCGGTCTCCTTTTCTTATCTGCATATGTTTTCTGTCTTTCTCTAGCCACACGTAACGCGTCTTTAGCCACATTAACTTTTTCAGAGGTGATTTCAATGATTTAGGGTCCGGTTAATTGCTTTTCACCGGGCTCCATCCAACAACTTGGAGTCCTACATCTTCTTCCATATAGCATCTCAAATGGTGGCATTCCAATACTTGCATGGTGACTATTGTTGTAAGCAAACTCAATCAACTTCAAATGATCATCCCATGCTCCACCATACTCTAGTACACACGTCCTCAACATATCCTCCAATGTTTGAATAGTTCTCTCACTTTGCCCATCGGTTTGAGGATGATAGGCGGTACTCAAATTTATTCTACTACCCAACTCCCGTTGAAGACCCTTCCAAAAGTTTGACACAAATCTCGAGTCTCGGTCCGAAATAATAGATAAAGGAACTCCATGTTTTGAGACTACTTCATCAATGTACATCTTTGCCATCTTCGTTAAGGGTACATCTTGTCGGGTTGCTAGAAAATGTGCACTCTTCGTCAATCGATCCACAATAACCCATATCATATCATTCCCTTTTGGCGTCTTTGGTAGCTTCGTTACAAAATCCATGGTGATATAATCCCATTTCCACTCCGGGGTCTCTAATTGATGTAACAATCCATACGGCTTTTTATGGTCGGTTTTCACACGTGCACAAGTCAAACATTTTGCTACAAAATGAGCTACTTCTCCTTTGATATCCGGCCACCAATAAATCGGTTTCAAATCTGCATACATTTTGGTAACACCGGGATGAACTGAGTATCTACTTCTATGAGCTTCTTCAAGGATCAATTCTCGATTGCCACCAAGCAATGACACCTAAATTCGACCCTTGTATGTCTTAAACCCACGGCTATTTGACTCCATCAAAAGGCGTTTCTTCTTTCCAATACCCTCTTTATCAATATTATCCTTCATTAACGCCTTGACTTGAGCTTCTTTAATACGGTCCAATAGTCCTGACTTTGCTTGAACTTGCATACTCATCAATTTGCAAGAAGAATTCTGCACTTTCCTACTTAGTGCATCCGCCACTACATTGGCTTTACCCGGATGGTATTTGATCTCGCAATCATAATCCTTAAGTAATTCCATCCATCTTCTTTGTCTCACATTCATCTCCTTCTGATTGAACACATACTGAAGGCTCTTATGGTCGGTGTACAAAGTACACTTAGTGCCATAAAGGTAATGTCTCCACAACTTCAAAGCAAATACCACCGCCGCTAATTCAAGATCATGGGTCGGGTAATTCTTCTCATGTGGCTTCAACTGGCGTGAAGCATAAGCAATCACTTTGTCCCTCTGCATAAGGACACAACCCAAACCCGTAATCGATGCATCACTATACACAACCAAATCATCAGTGCCTTCAGGCAAGGCAAGTATAGGAGCTTCACACAACTTCGTCTTCAATGTTTGGAAAGCCTTCTCCTGTCTTTCGGCCCACTCATACTTAACTCCTTTCTTCGTTAATTCAGTCATTGGCTTAGCTATTCGGGAGAAATCCTGAATAAACCTTCGATAATAGCCAGCTAGACCAAGGAAACTTTTGATCTCTGTGGGAGTCTTGGGCTGCTCCCACTTTGAAACAGCTTCAATCTTTGTAGGATCTACTTTTATACCTTCCGAAGAAATGACATGACCGAGAAATTGAACTTCTCGCAGCCAAAACTCACATTTGGAGAACTTAGCATACAACTTCTTTCCCTCAACACCTCAAGGACGGCCTTTAAGTGCTCACGGTGCTCAGCTTCAGACTTAGAGTAAATCAAAATATCATCAATAAAAACAATCACAAAGTGATCTAGAAAGGGACGGCATACCCGATTCATTAAGTCCATAAACGCAGCTGGAGCATTAGTCAACCCAAAAGGCATGACAAGGAACTCATAATGTCCATATCGAGTCCGGAAAGCTGTCTTTGCTACATCTTCCTTCTTAACCTTCAATTGATGATAACCGGACCACAAATCTATCTTTGAAAAATAGGAAGCACCATGAAGTTGATCAAAGAGATCATCAATTCGTGGGAGAGGATATTTATTCTTAACCGTTCGCTTATTCAGCTCACGGTAGTCTATGCACATGCGCATAGATCCATCCTTCTTCTTAACAAAAAGAACCAGAGCTCCCCAAGGCGAGGAACTAGGTTGTATGAAACCTTTGTCAAATAACTCCTGAAGTTGGGACATTAACTCTTTCATTTCTGTAGGAGCTAATCGGTATGGTGCTTTTGCAACAGGTGTAGCACCGGGTATAAGATCAATCTGAAAAGTAACTTCACGATCGGGAGGAATACCGGGAAGATCGTCAGGAAACACGTCAGGAAAATCAGAAACTACATCCACACTAGCAATAGAAGACTTCTCTTTTCTTGCATCAATAACATAAGCAAGGAAATGGCTCTTATTCTTTCGTATGCACTTAAGAGCCTTCATTATGTTGATAATCTTTATCCCTCCTCTCTTCTTATCTCCATAAACTGTAACAACTTTACCATCGGGTGTAGAAAACCGAATAATCTTTTGTGAACGCAAAATGTTAGCTTCATTCCTAGACAACCAATCCATACCTATCACTACATCGAAACCGGCTAAAGTAGTAGGCAATAGCTGGACCGGAAACGAACGACCTTCAATCTCAATATCACAATCATCAAACCCACCCGTATATCACTAATCGTACCATTAGCAATTTCTACTTCTATCGAGCAATCTAAAGGGGTAGTGACTCTTTCTAGCTTAGGAGTAAATAAAGTAGACACAAATGACCTTTTTGTACCAGAATCAAATAGAACAGAGGCAGGTTTTGAATTAACAAGAAAAGTACCACTTACTACCTCATCATTGCTCTTTGCATCATCCACTGTCATCTGTAGGGCTCGAACCTTAGTTGCTGAAGTGGCTGCTTTCTTCCCGTCATTCTTCATTTGTGGGCAATCTGCAATAAGATGACCCGTTTCTTTACACTTGTAGCAACGAGCCTTGTCCTTACATTCAGTTGCAAGATGTCCCAACATACCACATTTGTGACACCTCCTTGTCTTATCCGTACATTGACCATCATGAGAAGTCTTGCAAAAGGCACACCACGTACCACTCTTCTTCTTATCCTTGTCCCCACTTGAATTAGAACTTCCCCGGAACTTCTTACTAGGATTGTTTGCATTCGAAGACCAATTAGATCTTCTTTTGAAACCCGACTTCTTGTCATCAACTTTCTCAACTACTTTTTCAGTTTTGAAGTCGTCGTCCAACCTCTTGGACTCCTTTATCGCCGCCGACAACGTCACATGTTGCCTACACAAACCTCGATAGTTGGCTGGGAGACCATCACAATAAGCCTCAACCTGATCTTCAGCCCTGCGAACCAAATGCCCCACAAACTTAAGCTTCTCCATAAAAGAATGTGCATACTCCGTAATTGCACCAGGTTTGGCGACCAAAGATCTAAACTCCTTCTCAATAAGTCGCAACTCTCGGGTTCCCACATACTCTTCTAGAAACTTCTCCTTAAATGTACCCCAAGGCATCACAGCAAGTACCTCAGGGGTCATGGAAACGGTAGTAGCCCTCCACCAGTTACGGGCATTCTTCTTTAACATCCTACTAGCACACAACACCTTCATATCATCAGGACAGTAACAAGATGCAAAAACTACCTCAATGTCCTCAATCCACTCCATAGCACCCACTGCATTTTGGGTACCATCAAACTCCTTGGCACCACATTTCTGAAAGCTCTCATATTTAAAGTTGCTAATGCGAGGTGCATTCACAACTCTAGGTCCACCACCATTCACCCCATTAACACCTACTGTTGCAACAACATTCTCATGAGCATGTTGTGATCTCGCCATTGATGGTTCAACACTTTGGGAGGGATTAGAGTAATTCCCATCCGAATGCTCACCCCTTCGTTCACTCCCATTCCTTTCAGCATCTCTTTCTGCCCTCATTTGTGCTAACTCCTCTTCATTTCTCATCAAAAGAGCTCGGATAGCTCTCAACTCTTCATGTAATTCTGCTTGATTAGGAACTTGTTCAATCACCGGGTTTGCCCTATCAATTTTCGACCTTGTGGGCTGTGCACCCGGGAGTGGCCTTCGCGGAGGCCTTTGGTTAACACCATTCCCAGCCCCATTCCCATTAGGCGGAGCACCACTAGCATTAGATCCAACCCGTTGACTGTTAGCACGAGTGTTAACCATGATGTCTACAATGCAATGACGACAGTTAGCAAGATTTAAAGTGAGAACAAGGTGATTAAGGCTACACGACATCTACATAAGCTGCATATAGAACTACAAACAAGCCTCAACCTACACTCTCACTCAATCCCAACCCGTCCTAAAGCACTTCATCTCAAGCTAGGCACACCTACATAAGCCTAACTTATCCTCCGTCGGTTTAAGTCCAAAATCCTACGGTCATGGTCGAACTTTGGTTCACTTAAACCATTTCTCTGATACCAACTTGTAACACCCGACATTTAAAAACATGGGTTTTCAAAAATTTCCACCTAACGGTGTTAAAAGATGTGGAAGAAAACTTTAAAAGTTCAAAACCGATGAAAACAGTTCGGTTTCTGCATTTATTGGTGTTACATGCAATACCATTAAAATGTCTAAATGAAAACCCAACGGTTGCCCAACACAAAACAACCGTCTACAAAGTACTTCATAAATTCAGTAACATAACAAAATGTAAATAAGGTCCAATGAGGTGTAGCATCTATGGGTAGCTAAAGTTATCAGCAAGCTATCTACCCACTCCTTGCTCTTCATGCCTCATCTATCCTTCAAGCTAAACCTGAGGGAACCACACATTTCAAGAAACAAGTGTTAGCTAACGAATTAGCTAAGTAAGATATCACTAAAGTTGTAAAGCTTTGTCCAATTACAACATTTCTACTTTGTTGACAAAACATTAAGGCACAACCCACATAACACACACACATACAACCTGCATATTAACTTAGGGTGAATCACCCTAATTGTGCCTATCCTTCTTTTATATCACACATAGTCACACGTATCTTCGTTAACTGCATATAAGTGTGCCCTGCATCACACCCGACTAGATGATCAGCCAAAAGGCTACTCATCGTACGTCGTTAAGGAATGGCAAGCCAATCTCGGAGTAATCCGTATATGGAGGCGGGTCAGACCCCTCGTATTACTCGCCCTGCATTAAATGACCATGTTGCAAGGAGCCACCCAAGCAACCTACGTTCACGCACCCGCCGGGCTAGGGCAAGTACGGGTTAAGCTTAACATTTTCCTGCATATCAATTTACGAGCTCGGTTTCACACATTATAGGTTTAGGCAACACACAACCTAAACAATTACATACATTAACTTCATTACGTTTGGGCCCTGAAACGTGCAAGTGACATGGCAACCTAGTAAGTCTAGTGAGCTAGGTGAACAAGCCACATAAGCATACACATATCGAGAATCAACGTCATTTCTACATTTCATGCATAATAAGATACTACATTATACCATACTTCATTTCATAACATTTGGGACTGCATTTCAGGTCTCATGGTCAACTACATAACCCACGATACCTCCCGCGTAACTCCATATGCCCACATGCAATATAAAGATACCAAATGGGAAGTTATTATTCGAAACCAGCTTTTGTTGGATCCCTCAGCGTGTCAAAGTAGTGTATCTTACCTCCAAGAAATGCACGACAGTGAATAACCACGTTACCGTGCAAAGCAACTAGCCTCGTCTACCTAAAATTAGTAAACGATCATTAAACAACCTATTACCCACATTATTAAGGTCATATCTCAGGCCTACACACCTACAAACATGACCCAAGACACAACCTACGCATTGGAGGTTCAAAGGTTACTTATTTCAAAACTGACCCCGTTGCACCGCAACACACCTCGTTGCGCCGCAACTCCAGCCCTCAGTTGCGCCGCAACTCACATGTTGCGCCAGAACTTATCTGTCTGGAAACCAGTTGCGCCGCAACTCGACACGATCCTGAACAACTTCGATCAATTGGACCCCAAACCAACACCAAACGATCCCAAATCAAATAGCAGACCTTTATACATCAAAATCCTTCATTTTATGACCAATCAAATGCAATAAACTTCCCCATTAAACAACATATGATTTACATCATAAAAACAAACGTTATTACGACATCGATTGATCCTCCAATGACCTAAACCACTTCTTAATAATCCATACAATTGAAAAGATAATAAATCTACATTACAATACCTTTTCTACCTGTAGATCACAATAAGGATGCAAAACACTTGACTAAACACACCCGAATCACACGTTGGAAGACTTTTCGGCTTGCAATTGATGAAGGAATGCTATGGGGCTGCTAGGGTTTGTTTAGGGAATGAATTTTCTGCAATTGACAACCTAATGACACCCCCTAACTCCCTAAACCCGTTTTTAACTTTCCTTCTATGTCAAAACTAGTCCCTAAGCTTCCTAATCCTTCATTACTAGTCAAAAACTACCACATGGACCATATATAACATGGTTATCTCTTTAAATACCACTACATAGGCATTTAACTATATTTTACACACATATTCTACATTATACATTTAGGATTTCAAGCCCCACACATATCACACAATAACTACATATAAACATTAACGACACTAGTCAACTGTTAAATAAAAAGTTTGGGATGTTACAAGATTTGCTGGCTTTCCGGGAGCCCAGGTATCTTCTGGCATTCTTCAGTATATCTTGCAATGAAATCCCTTAGTGGCTCACTTTCTTTTTGTCTTATTAGGTGAGCTTCCAAATGACTTCTTTGACGTTTCTTCTGTTGGACGAACTGAGCTATAAACTTCTCTTTCAAATCTGCATAGTCTTTGATGCTTTTCTCTGGAAGCTTAGTAAACCACTCTAAGGCATAACCCTGTAAGGTGCCTGGGAACAAATGGCAAGCCATGGGATCCACCCACTTTTCTGTTAGCACAGCTTGATCATAGATTGCTAGATGATCTTCCGGATCCCTAGTACCATCATAAGTACCAACAATGGTAGGAACCTTCTGGCCATCCAGGAAAGCATAATTTGCCACCCAGTCACTAAACCTTGACTTTGTAGCTAACTTTGGCACCTTGGCCACTCTCGCCTGCTCATCAGCCTCCTCCCCCGCTGCAATCTTTAGCATTTTTAACAACTCTTTTGCTGGGTTGACTGGTTCAGGAGCAGGCTCGACTGGCTTTTGCTTTTTCATCTCATCCACCAACAACTTCATTATGGATTCCATGCCTGTAGGCTGTGGGGGAGGTTGTGGGGCCGGTTGAGGTGGAGCTGGCCTTAATGCAGCAGAGAGTTGAGAAAACCAATCGGTTGGAGGAGGGGGTGGTGTTTGTACCTGCTGAGTGCCTTTGGCAGCTAATTTTATCAACTCCAACAAATGACTTTCTTGGATGGTTACAGATTGAGATGAACTTGCTTGACCTCCCACCAAGGAAGAACTAGCCATGCTAGCCATGGTGGAAGTCATTATGCCCTTTAGAGAGTCTACCATACCCTGACCAGAGGAGGGTGAAGAGAGAGTATTGATGGGAGATGATTGGGTTGGGGGTGTTGAGAAAAAAGAAATAAGAGGTGGTATAGAAGATGAAGGTGTGGATAAAAGTGAACCAACACTACCAGAACCAAGGCTAGATCCAAAGCTCACCTTGGGTGGTAATCTAGATCCATCACCTAAAACAACATTTGTTGCCTTTGCCAAAATTTCACCAGATCTAGGACCAAATTCTGTAATTTTTTCACTTGAATTTCTTTGAATGCCATCATCAGAATTTTCCAGATTTATCACTGGAGATTCTCCTCCATCAATGTTTATCCCCAACCCAGAAGAAACTACTTGGGAAATTGGAGTGGATTCTTCAGCCATATGAAACTAAAGAACAAACAAGAACAAATATGAAGATTTTTGCTTTGAAACAACAAAAAACCGTCCAGTAATCAGTAAAATCACGGATGGCGCCAATGTTTGAGCATTGATGTTGGGCTCAATCACAAAAAGGATTTAACCATGAAAACCATTATAATCTCCTACTATGTAGTGCAAACCTACTAAATTCTTCGCGAATCTAAGGTGAATAATGGTTTTCCCAAAGAGATGTATCGATCTTTGGAGGATATTAAATATGTATGATTCTGATGATTTTGATGATGATTGATTGAGAGTTTTGAGAGAGAGAATGGAATGTGTGTAATTTTGTAATGAATGAATCTCATTCATCTGACACCCAATGATTGGGTATTTATAGGCTGTACAAATTAGGGTAACTTCGTACATGGGCCTGTCAGATTTGGGCCTTCATTATTAGGACCTGACCCAATATGACGAGGAATAGAACCTTCGAGAGAGACGTTATGACAAGTGTGTCAAGGAGAGTGGTCATAGCCACGTCATCATATTCCTTGGTCATTCTTTATATTTTCAAGGAGAGGTTTCCCGACCATAAGTATATTCGTATATATACTTATATAAGCGCTGGGAAATTAAACGTATTTATAGAGACATGTGTTTATATCCCACATGTAAATAATGAGAGGTGGGAGATTTCTTTTGCATCTACTCTCGACTAGGCTTCTCAAGGTTCACCTCCGACATGGCTTTCGGCCTTGTGGGGCTCTTGCTGGGCTGTCGTGACCATATTCATTTTTATTAGGTCAAGAGGAGACATACATATGTATATATATGACTCTCGACTGATTTCCTCAAGGGAGCATATCTCTCGCTACATATACTCCAGGAGGGAGTTAAGGAAACACTCAAGGAAGGAGTTAACTTTCACTCCGGTTTCTCTCTCCTCAAGAGTTACTCTCGGCTGGGTCCCACTACTCACTCTCGGATATCTCTTTCTTCTCTTCACTCTCGTCGAGATTCGTTCTCACCAAGAGTTATTCTCGGCCGAAGTGAACTTTCTTCCCGGAGTGAACTTTCCTCCCGGAGTGAACTTTCTTCCCGGAGTGAACTTTCTTCCCGGAGTGAACTTTCCTCCCGGAGTGAACTTTCTTCCCGGAGTGAACTTTCTTCCCGGAGTGAACTTTCTTCCCGGAGTGAACTTTCCTCCCGGAGTGAACTTTCCTCCCGGAGTGAACTTTCCTCCCGGAGTGAACTTTCTTCCCGGAGTGAACTTTCTTCCCGGAGTGAACTTTCCTCCCGGAGTGAACTTTCTTCCCGGAGTGAACTTTCTTCCCGGAGTGAACTTTCTTCCCGGAGTGAACTTTCTTCCCGGAGTGAACTTTCCTCCCGGAGTGAACTTTCTTCCCGGAGTGAACTTTCTTCCCGGAGTGAACTTTCCTCCCGGAGTGAACTTTCTTCCCGGAGTGAACTTTCCTCCCGGAGTGAACTTTCCTCCCGGAGTGAACTTTCTTCCCGGAGTGAACTTTCTTCCCGGAGTGAACTTTCTTCCCGGAGTGAACTTTCCTCCCGGAGTGAACTTTCCTCCCGGAGTGAACTTTCTTCCCGGAGTGAACTTTCTTCCCGGAGTGAACTTTCTTCCCGGAGTGAACTTTCTTCCCGGAGTGAACTTTCCTCCCGGAGTGAACTTTCCTCCCGGAGTGAACTTTCTTCCCGGAGTGAACTTTCTTCCCGGAGTGAACTTTCTTCCCGGAGTGAACTTTCCTCCCGGAGTGAACTTTCTTCCCGGAGTGAACTTTCCTCCCGGAGTGAACTTTCCTCCCGGAGTGAACTTTCCTCCCGGAGTGAACTTTCTTCCCGGAGTGAACTTTCTTCCCGGAGTGAACTTTCTTCCCGGAGTGAACTTTCCTCCCGGAGTGAACTTTCTTCCCGGAGTGAACTTTCTTCCCGGAGTGAACTTTCTTCCCGGAGTGAACTTTCCTCCCGGAGTGAACTTTCCTCCCGGAGTGAACTTTCTTCACCTCTTTTCCTTCCTTTCACTCTCGATATATATACATAAATATGTATAAATGGTTCTTGGCTGCTTCCTTTTCGATCCCTTCCCTCCTTGAGGTCTCAATCCACTTTATCTATATATAAATTAAGGTTAGGGTTTACTCCCTACCTCATTAATAACCCTTGTTGCAAGAGCATCTATAGCCGCCTCCCTTAAAATCCACACAAACACTATTATCTTGACAATAATAATCACTTGTGCTCTTGTAGTCGTTACAGCTTGTACTTCCAATCACCCAATCAAGCACCACGGGAACAGTGCTGGCGATCCGGTTGACAAAGTCGGGATCTGCTAGATCAGACGCACCCCGGAAGTTTTTAAACCCGTGGGCAAGCTTGTTGCGCAACATCCCGTTCCTATAAATTAAGTTATATATCAAGAACGTATGAACACAAAAAGAATTTACTGTAGAAAAGTATATATGTAGGTTCATAAACAGTAATAACCACCTGAACATGGAGCAGTAGCATTAGTACGGGAAATAACATCTTTAACGTCTTTGCATAGAGAGACGCAGCCACTGGTGAAATCCTTTCCTTCTATCCCCTGAACCGGATGGAAAAAGAAGTAGTCGTCACACCCAATCCCAAATAATTTGTTCTTTTCCGACGACAGCATAAAGTAGGAGTGATACACCGTAAGGCCGGAGCGGACGTCTTGGACAAGCCCACCTGTTTGGTTGTAGCAATTGGATGAGATGCTATTTTTGACTCTCACGTGTTCATCTGAGATATCTACAACCTCTACATAATGTAATCCTCCAGAGTAAGAAAATAGGTCGGGCGGCAACAATGCTTTTGGAGGATTAAAGGATGTGTTGCATATAATGTCAAACCAGGGACCGATGGAGCAACCCGAATTGGATCCGATTCCAAATGGGTATGGAACAGTGAGGTTGCCACATTTACTTGGGCACCCTGGAAGTGATGTAGTGATGGTTGCCACCGCCGCCGGCGGGGAGAATAGATACACCCCAATTATTACCACTACTAGTACAAGCATTTTCTGGTCGATCGGTTGCACGCGCTATCTAGCTAGCTGTTGATACTTGTTTTACATACAATAATACAAAGTCTTTTTAAATATAGTTTTTCCAGACATAATATTTACTCTATTTAATTAAATACGATAGTTCTTATTTGACTTTTTCTTTTTGGGATGTATACGGCGGCCTATCTGAACTCCGGCATTTGTGAATTGTAAACCACCAAAATAAATGGGCGGGGGCGATATGACTTTGAGTTTGACTTTGCTTATGTATAGTAATGTCGATGTGAGAGACCCCACCTCGCTAATTAACATGCTTTTGACTTGGCCACTAATATAGTATTCTTTTTCATCTAATAATATTACCGACATGCGGTTTGAAGACTTTGAGCGAGTATAATGTAATACCCAAATAATTCGACCTGACATAAATGGATTTAGATTATATGGGTTGAATATACAAAAATTTGGTTGACTTGAAATTACCCGACTTGCCCATTTGTTTGTGTATAAATAAGTGTAGATGTATGTAAGAAAATATATAGGTATCAAATTAATTCAAGACTAACGATTGATACTCTTCTGATAATGATTTATGTACATAAAATGGGTAAGACTATCTTTGAAGGTAACGGATTCCCTCAACTTCTTTAACGTGACTGACTAGTCATGTTAGGAAAATCTTGACTATTTGATTAAAATCAATGGTCAAGATTCAAAGAACATCTTTAAATTTTAACCATTGATTTTAATCCAAAGATCTAACTTGACCCCTCAAGTTAGAAACAAGGGTGATGATCTGTGCACCATCAAATTTTTACCGTACACCACTAAACATGTTTTACATTATTGTACTGTACAACACCTTAATGTATGTTTGGTGGTGTACGATCAAAAGATTGTGTTGTACTGTAACATCCTAAAATTTTTAGGCCAATGAAAAATTAACCTTATTAATAGTTTTTACATTAAAATGGTTTCCTAGTATTTTATTTCTGAAAATAGAGTTAAATTAGTTGGAATTTTAGCGGATAGCGGGTATTATACCCACTAAATTGGATGGGGGTCGTGGCATAACAAGAAATTGCCAGCCATCTCCCTTTCTTTTCTTACTCACCATTTTTCCACTTCAACCCCAAAACCTTCTTGATGCTTCTTTTCTTATAATAATCCAAATCCAAGCAAAATCCTTCCAAATAATTCAAGAATTTCTCTAAGATTTATAATAATAATCTTTAATCATCAAATTAAAAGCTAGGGTTTGTGTTTGGAGGGTGAGGCCGAATTCAAGAGAGGAAAAGGGAGAAAGAGAAATTTTAATTCATAGTCTAATTCCTTGAATACTTGAGGTAACAATCTTCATAACCTAATTCCAATTCTTGATTTCTTTAAGAATTAGGGTTCATGCAATCAATTATATTTGGGAAATTTGGGGGTTTTCATAAAAATGAGTTAATTTCTATAATACAAGTTAGGGTTATTGTAATTTAATCAAATTTAGGGTTTTTAGTAGGTTGCATGTTAGATTTTGATGAATGCTAGTGAGAACAAGTTGGACAGATTATGTCCCTGACTTTGTCACGTGTAAATCACCCCCATGACAGAATTTTCACTTGTTGAGTCCTAAAAAGAAAATGTAGGTTATTGTGTTAGCTCAAATTTGCCACTGGAATGGGTTAAAAAGACGAAGTAGAAATCTAGTTATGAATTTTTGAATTCAGGGGCGTCATGCTGATCTTTCAGCAAAACTGATTCTGAGTTAGTTTTTAAAAAGAGTATAACACACTTATACGGGTCAAATCTTGTGTTGGTCACTGAAGATAAACTGTACCTAAATGTGTTAAATTGAAGTGGCAACTTGTAACACCCCAAGCCGAGGCTCGGAATATCACGGAAATCACATAGCACCAGGTGGAATTACAATAGAACAAACTAAATGCAATTAGAGGATTCAGTGAATCCATACAATAAGGGGAACAAGTCTCAAAATACAACAGGAGCGAGTAAACATCGAGATTACAAACGACAACAAAAGAAGGCTATCAATCCTAAATACAATGCAACATAAGGCAAATGGATCCTTGATCCATATCAGTCCAGTCCGGGTTCAACAGCAAGCTAAACAAATCAGTCAAACTCCATGCCTTGGAATAACTTGGATACCTGAAAAGTGTACTAAGCATAGTCAACACAAGGTTGGTGAGTTCGTAGTAATGGTTCGTAAAGAACCAACATCAATAATCGACATATAAGAATAGAGGCTAGACATGACTTACAGTGAGCCTCTACATAACACAATATCGCCCAACAACAAGATTACACAAGACAAGTAAATGTGTAAATAAGGAATGCATAAATGATATGTGTATCAATGCAAGTGCCGGAATGCATGAATAAGCAAACATGCCTATCCTATGCGTGACCTTCAGTCACCTATGCAACGATACCCTTCTGCCATCGCAATGGACAAGGCTGTATCTCAAAATCATCGAGATATATATGTCTATATACTCGGGGTCAAGACTACATCCAAAATGGGTGCATACATCTATGCACCAGGATGCCGGCAATCCCCTGCCGAGGGTCCATCAATAATGTATGCAATGCTTACAATCAAATGTAAATGCATAAATCGTAAACCAACAATCGATATACGATGAACATGAATCAATAATCAATATTCGCCAATCCTGAGTCATCAATCAATAAACGTCAATCATAAACCAATAATCACCATTCATCAACATCAGCCATTAATACTTAACCAAGATATTAACCAAGTCAATCAACATATGATGAACCATAAACTAACAATCGATAATCATCAATCTTAACCCAATAATCAACATTCGACAACCATAAGCCATTAACCACAATTCAAACCAACTATACGTACATATACTTCAGAGGATTCTACTTCCTTCGAGTCTCAGATGCTTATATATAGGGTCACCCGCAGCCTTCCCACCACATCTAAAACCCAATGAAGGCATAACCGACTTTCATGTATGTACGTCTATCCTAATATTACTAGATACTTAACAAATACAAACTAAGTCATTCAAACATGATAATCGTCTCAACAATTCAATACTCGAACCAATTTAACCAATCTCACGGAAGGAACCATCACACCAATCCAACAACTAAAACAATCAATCAATCCATCAATCAATAAACGTCAATCATAAACCAATAATCACCATTCATCAACATCAGCCATTAATACTTAACCAAGATATTAACCAAGTCAATCAACATATGATGAACCATAAACTAACAATCGATAATCATCAATCTTAACCCAATAATCAACATTCGACAACCATAAGCCATTAACCACAATTCAAACCAACTATACGTACATATACTTCAGAGGATTCTACTTCCTTCGAGTCTCAGATGCTTATATATAGGGTCACCCGCAGCCTTCCCACCACATCTAAAACCCAATGAAGGCATAACCGACTTTCATGTATGTACGTCTATCCTAATATTACTAGATACTTAACAAATACAAACTAAGTCATTCAAACATGATAATCGTCTCAACAATTCAATACTCGAACCAATTTAACCAATCTCACGGAAGGAACCATCACACCAATCCAACAACTAAAACAATCAATCAATCCATCAATCAATAAATGCAAGTAAACACACCAGGTTTACACTTTTCAGCCCGGATCTCAAGTGAGTAGGGAGATACGAAACTCACCTTGATCGACAAAGAAGCTTAAGTCGAGTTAATAAAGGATTAATAGCGAGTAGTAGGATCCGCACGACCACAACCTACAAATATACATCATAATACCATAATGTCAACTATACAATCTTAAACCAGTAGGTTTAGCACATTTAAGTCGAGTCACAAACTCCTAAACGCCTCTACAACTTTAACGAGCAAGAACAAGACACTTTGACTCGACATTTTTAGAAATGGAAGAAGGTTCATATAAAACGAGTGTCATAACATGAAACTAGACTCTCTTACGATTCTAACGATAGGTCATATGACTCGATTGGACTTACGGATCAAAAGTTATTGACGTTTGAAAACTGACGCGCACACATTCACAGTAACAAACCACTGCGCCGCAGTGAGCCATTGCCAAGCTCACTGCGCCGCAGTGAGCTAATCTCGAACCAACCAGCCCCTAGCCACTGCGCCGCAGTGGGCTAGCCTAAGCCACTGCGCCGCAGTGGCCCAGTTCTGGTCCCAGAAGCAGCAGCTGCAACAAGTGCAGGAAAACCAACCCAAAAACCCTTAAAACTCGACCCAAACCAATCCAAATCGATTTGTAGGAACTTGTAACTTAAATTGAAGCATACATAAACACCATTAACCATAAATAAACATAACCCAATCCTCAAATTCGACCCAAAACATCAAAATCATAACAAATCATTCAAACCCTAACCCTAACCCTAATTTCCATTTTTACCATTTTCAAGTCTTGGAATCCCATAAAAACGACTAGAAACATAAGAACAAGCATAAATAGAAGTAAATGGGATGAATTTAACTTACCAAAACGTTTCCTTGAGCTCAAACCCAAATTTGACCTAATTGGGTAGAAAAATGCTAGAACTTGGCTTTGATTCTTTGATAAGATGAAAGTGACTATGATTTCTATGTTATAATCGATCCAACACCAATTTGATGCAAGAAATGATGAAGAAGATTGAAATGGGTCTTGCCCTTTTTTCTTACTTAGAGAGAAAGAGAGAAAAGATAGAAAGATAGATAGATAAGAGAATGAAAGGGAGAAAAGGGGAATAAGGAGGGGAGATTGGGTCTTGGGTGGCTGGTGGGTCGTGGACTACCCACGGGCCGACCCGCTTCTCATCCCAAGCCAAATTACAAACGTTAGGCATTTAAACACCGATTAAAAACATATTATCGACCCGACGAATATACCACGTTGTCATTTAGTCACAAAACGACCCAAATATTTCATTAACTTAATTTGTTAGTCAAATTGCACGTAAAGTCAAACGGTCAAATTTCACGGATGTTACATTATTCCCCCGTTGAAAGAATTTCGTCCCGAAATTCAACAAAACCCTAATTAGCCAATAAATGCGGATACTTAGACTTCATGCGATCCTCTCGCTCCCAACTGAACTCGGCTCCGCGCCTAGCGTTTCCACCTAACCCTATCGATCGTGTAAAGTTTATTCTTGAGTTTCTTGACTCGGCGGTCCAAGATCTCTACCGGTTCTTCAATAAAATTCAAATTCGACTCAACCCTGGCCTTGTCCATAGGCACATGATATGTAGGGTCCGCCAAACACTCGCGTAGGTTGCAAATATGAAACACATCATGTACACCGCTAAGCTCTTGTGGTAATTCTATTCGATAAGCAACTTTTCCAACCCTTTTCGAGGATCTTGAAAGGACAATTATACCTCGGCCCGAGTTTGCCTCGCTTCACGAATCGGATGACGCCTTTCCCCGGTGATACTTTCAAACGTACAAAATCACCCCCTTTCAACTCTAACGGTCTCAGCCTCACATCGGCATACTCCTTACTTAGCATGTGAGCTAGCTGGGCTATTCTCTTAACTTGAGAAGTTATTCTTGTCATTCCTATTAGAAATCCTAACCCGCTACTTTGGCTTTCTTTGATTCTTGGTTCGTCCCAATGGGGAGTAGCATCTCTTCTACTTAGTTCTTCGGCCAGTGTCATTCGAATACTCGCGTAACAACCGTCGTTGCACAGGATTGCCGTCATGGTTATAAGTACATTATCTTCACATGTGATCAAGTCTCAAGTCGGTTTGAGTGCCCGTCGTTCATTGGATGGCTCCCTGAATTGGAGTTAAGCGACTTCCTTTATCTGGAAGGACAGAAATCGAATCTTCGTGCACCTAACCCATTTATCCTTCATACTAATGTGCCAAGTTGTCACATTTTACCGACCTCGCCGTATCGTGATCATTTCTTGTCGTCGGCAACTTCATGGCGAAATCCATTCTGAGTTATTTTCCTTCGAATCCCTCTCCCGGTCTTTCACTACGAGCTTTTTCGCATCTCAGAAGTTTATAAGGGTTTGACTACGCGCGCGATGTTGGGAAGTTTAGCATATACGAAATTTAAGCTATCGAGATGGGACAAGCCCGATAAGTCACCCGGAAAAGCGTTCGGGAGACTCAAGATTAACAAGGACAACGTTAGTTTTCAGACTCTTGAGACGGTAGCTCTAAGGACGTCTGAGTTGGAAAACTTACACGGGGCCCTAAGAATCCTACCGTTAGATATTTTTACACTGGTAACCCTACTACACAACTTTAGAACTGTCTCACTCGGTGGCATTCAGGTTATACTCACTTTTTCATCAAGAATCTTTATATCATACGGCGCCCAGTACGTGAGGAGTTTTGTCGTCTTTTAGAGTCGGAATAGATACACGGGATATTTGAGCAAATTAGTTAGTGAGTCGCTAAACATTCAA
>CM067171.1:14157115-14179740 GCA_034093135.1 Erigeron breviscapus
ATCAATCAATCAATCAATCAATCAATAATGTGTACATCAATCAAACAATCAATCAATCAATCAATCAATCAATCAATCCAATTTAAAACCAAGTCAACCGAACGAAATCAAGTCAATCAATCCAACAATCATCAATCAACAATTCAATACTCAAACCAATTTAACAAATCAAAAAAGGAAACATCACACCAATCCAACAACTAAAACAATCAATCAATCAATCAATCAATCAATAAATGCAAGTAAACACACCAGGTTTACACTTTTCAGCCCGGATCTCAAGTGAGTAGGGAGATACGAAACTCACCTTGATCGACAAAGAAGCTTAAGTCGAGTTAATAAAGGATTAATAGCGAGTAGTAGGATCCGCACGACCACAACCTACAAATATACATCATAATACCATAATGTCAACTATACAATCTTAAACCAGTAGGTTTAGCACATTTAAGTCGAGTCACAAACTCCTAAACGCCTCTACAACTTTAACGAGCAAGAACAAGACACTTTGACTCGACATTTTTAGAAATGGAAGAAGGTTCATATAAAACGAGTGTCATAACATGAAACTAGACTCTCTTACGATTCTAACGATAGGTCATATGACTCGATTGGACTTACGGATCAAAAGTTATTGACGTTTGAAAACTGACGCGCACACATTCACAGTAACAAACCACTGCGCCGCAGTGAGCCATTGCCAAGCTCACTGCGCCGCAGTGAGCTAATCTCGAACCAACCAGCCCCTAGCCACTGCGCCGCAGTGGGCTAGCCTAAGCCACTGCGCCGCAGTGGCCCAGTTCTGGTCCCAGAAGCAGCAGCTGCAACAAGTGCAGGAAAACCAACCCAAAAACCCTTAAAACTCGACCCAAACCAATCCAAATCGATTTGTAGGAACTTGTAACTTAAATTGAAGCATACATAAACACCATTAACCATAAATAAACATAACCCAATCCTCAAATTCGACCCAAAACATCAAAATCATAACAAATCATTCAAACCCTAATCCTAACCCTAATTTCCATTTTTACCATTTTCAAGTCTTGGAATCCCATAAAAACGACTAGAAACATAAGAACAAGCATAAATAGAAGTAAATGGGATGAATTTAACTTACCAAAACGTTTCCTTGAGCTCAAACCCAAATTTGACCTAATTGGGTAGAAAAATGCTAGAACTTGGCTTTGATTCTTTGATAAGATGAAAGTGACTATGATTTCTATGTTATAATCGATCCAACACCAATTTGATGCAAGAAATGATGAAGAAGATTGAAATGGGTCTTGCCCTTTTTTCTTACTTAGAGAGAAAGAGAGAAAAGATAGAAAGATAGATAGATAAGAGAATGAAAGGGAGAAAAGGGGAATAAGGAGGGGAGATTGGGTCTTGGGTGGCTGGTGGGTCGTGGACTACCCACGGGCCGACCCGCTTCTCATCCCAAGCCAAATTACAAACGTTAGGCATTTAAACACCGATTAAAAACATATTATCGACCCGACGAATATACCACGTTGTCATTTAGTCACAAAACGACCCAAATATTTCATTAACTTAATTTGTTAGTCAAATTGCACGTAAAGTCAAACGGTCAAATTTCACGGATGTTACACAACTGGAATGAGGTCAAAATATGGTGTAGAACTCAAGTTATGATTATTTGAAGTCAGTAAGGTCAAATCTGTTTTGTCAGCAAGAACAGCAACAGTATTGGTTTTTAAAACGACCAGAAGTCACCTTTGAAAGACAATTCACTTGTTGGTCACTAAAGATAAAATGTATATATATGTGTCATATAAATTTGGCCACTGGAATCAAGTAAAAAGAGTGAGTAGAACTTGAGTTATGCTTGTTTGAAGTCTGCTTGGTCAATTATGAAAATGACGATTTTGGTACGAAAGTAAGTTTTGGTCAAATGAAAATGATATAAGAGATACATGTTATGTGAACCAACCCAAGATTAATATAAGATTGTAAATGATGGGTTGGGTGTTGAAATGCTAGTGATTATGGCTAGACGGCCTAGTATGTGATTGATGATCCTATATGCATTTGTGATTTGTTGCTAGGTTGAAGCATACATGTTTTGTGTTCATGCGGTCTTCTTAATTTATGATTTTGGTTGTCACGGAGGAGGTGAGTATTCTTGCATACTTTTATATATGCCTTGGGTTGAATTCCATATGATGATGGATTTCATGTATGGAAATCGATTTGGCGTTAAAGCCCGTGTGGGGCATTGTGATTATGGGCCTAAGAACCCTTGTGATATTGATTATGTTGTTTGCTTATATGGATCCATGTATAGCGTTAAAGTGCAAAGGTGAGCATGTAGGTATGGCACGACGGTGTCATAGGTTACATGTAATAGTCCTTTGTGCGTTGCCCTCCTTCGTATGTATAAACGTATGTAAGATTATTCACTAAGCTTTGCTTACTTTTTAGTTGTTTACCCTTTTTATAGGTTGTCCCGGATGCGGAAGAAAGTTAAGTAATGTAAAGATTGAAGTTGAAGTTGCTATATGGATATTGATTGCTTTAGCTAAATGCGGATAATGGTATTGGTAATAGGACCCTTAGTGACCCCTTTGAACTATCGGCTCATTGTACACTTGTTATGTCATTTTGGTAAAGTTATTATGATGTCTAGTGTTAGATTCGAGTTTTTGGTTAATTTAATGGGTCGTTTTGTAGTAGTAATGTAAAGATTGAAGTTGAAGTTGCTATATGGATATTGATGGCTTTAGCTAAATGCGGATAATGGTATTGGTAATAGGACCCTTAGTGACCCCTTTGAACTATCGGCTCATTGTACACTTGTTATGTCATTTTGGTAAAATTATTATGATGTCTAGTGTTAGATTCGAGTTTTTAGGTATTTTAATGGGTCGTTTTGTAGTAGTAATGTATTGATCATGATTAAATGTGTTTTGGAAAAACTAATAATCCGTAACAGGTTTGGATGATGATTTTACGAATAGGTCATGCCGAAATTTCTAACTTTTGTGTATGGTCTTTTATAACAAATTTTGATATATGTATTGGTTGAAGTTGTGAAAAGATTGTAAGTTGAGTCAAATGTCAAAACTTGGTTTTTGGTCTGTCAGGTGAACATATGCGGCGCATATACTATGTATGCGGCGCATATTTGATAAACACGGGTTTATGCGGCGCATTTTCAAACGCATGAAAAGTTTCTGATCTTTTTGACATCGCGATATGCGGCGCATATTTAAGGTATGCGGCGCATATCTGTAAAAAAAAAATTCCTTGTTTTTCTATTAAATTAGATGTGTCGTTTCAAGTGGTATCAGAGCCGTGGTTTAAGGAATTTAGGTATTTTATGATTACAAGGATACCTAGACTTAAACCATAGACGTGACTTGGCCTTATGTGTATAGTTGGTTTCTAGTGACATATGAAAGTATTTAGCGAATTTCACTTGAGATGTATTATAATATGTAATCATAATAATGACTGCAGCATTATTATCATCACATATTATAATAGCTCAAGTCAAATTCGTTAAATATGGAAGTATGTTAGTATGAAGCCATAGGTTGGAGACCTTGCTTGACAATGTGATTTATTATGTTATGTCCTTGCTTATTGAGATGAGAATATGATAGAATATAAGTTTTGCATGAATCCTTGAATTGTTGGATGATAGAAAGTTAAAATTTGAAATTAGTTTATGAGATTAATATGTCATTTGATGATTGTGAAGTATGAAATGTGATAAATGAATGATGAATGTTGGATGTATACAAATGTGTTGTGTTATTATTTAGTGTAAGACCATTGGGTAGTGAGACCCATGGCATCGTATTATTTAGTGTAAGACCATTGGGTAGTGAGACCTGTGGCATCATTATTGTGGTGAAAGACCATACGAAGTATGGCAATGAAAAGTAATTGTGTAGTAACATGTTTAAAATTGGTAGTTTGTGTGATAGATGCATGTTACAACTAAATGGTGTTATTTTGATGTTAATTATGCTTGAAATCAGTACCTTATAGTGTGATTAAGTTGAGGTTTAACTATAAAGGTGTAAATATTAACTTGGAACGAATTTGGTGTGTTTTTAGTTAAACCCGAATTTGGACAGCTTTATGTGCTAAAACATGTTGTTTTGCATAAATCGTAGTAAATCAACCGTTTATCGGATTTCGACGAAGTCAAAACCAATTTTGTAGTTCTTTGAGTCTACTTTTCAACAAAATTGGTCCCAGGTTCAGATTCAAAAGCTAACTAAGCCAAATTTGCAAAATGCTACAGACTGTCCGGAATTTTGTGACAACAACTTTTGCTGAAATTGAGTTGTGTTCGAAAAATCATAGAAAATCAACCGTAAATAGTTAGGAGACGTATGAGCTATCGTTGGAAAGGTGTGTGAGTTTAGTTTTTAACAAAATTAGTTTAATTAATTAGTTCTGAGCAGAAGTCAATCAAATATTTAAAGTTCTACAGGCTGTCCAGAAAGTGCTAAAAAAAAAAAGAGGGTTAGAAACCTAGTCTAAAATCTTTTGAGCCAATTTGTTTTCTTTATCTTTGGGCGCGTGTGATGCAATGTTTGAGAATAGATTGGCTAAGCGTGAACGATGACAACTTTCGTGAGAAGAGAAGGCGACCTAATTGAATATCCCCATCATAGATAGAACATTTGACTTCGGCGGGAGAAACGAAACGGTTAATTTCTATTGGTATTTCGCTCGTGCGTTTTGATAATCGTTATATGGCAATCAAGTTTCATGTGTTTGGATCATCGACGCCAAATGGAAGCCATAGTTTATGGAGAATATTCTTATTGTTCAGGATTATCTCGATGTCTTTTCCGAGGATTTTTATTCGTTTTAGTCGTTTCCAAGAGGTATAATTATCCTTTTCGATGAAATCAAAGATGACATTATGCGTGTGTGTTTGTCTATTTGTGAGCTAAATGAAGTAACATTCGAAAAGAGTACCCGTCGTCAAGATTTATGTTCTACTCGATCTTTTCATTATTCTAAGATGAATCTTCGTTTCTTTTAATCATCAACTTAAGGCGCGCGATGAGGATGTTTCTGGAAATGCTATCTATACTTGTTTTGAGAACTTTGAATTCGTAGTTATGCTCTTCAATTTTGTCCATGATTTTGCAAATTTTCATGAGTCTTACGAACCGCAATTGTTTCTGTTATGTAATAAGTTCGAAATTGTTTTCATTGACAATGTTTATTCTAAAAGTCAATTCGGCCACGAAGTTCCTTTTATGCAAGTCTTGGAGATACTATGAAAAGAAAAGTTTCATGTAAATTCGTCGGATGAGCAGTCTGATTAGGAGAAGTGAAATTATCTTTATCGTGTGATTACCCAAAAGAGGAAATGAGGTTGATTCGGCTTGGTTTAGTGCGGTGATGAAGTGGAGACAACCTACAAGATCCATATAGATTAGAAGTTTCGTTGTTGACGGGTGATAAATGTTGTTTCATTTTCGGCCTTTTAAAGGTAGTCTCACCGTTGACCGAATTAATTAGAGAGAATGTGAAGTGAGATTGGAGAAAAGAATGAGAAGTTGAACGAAGTACTAAAAGAAATAAAGAAGAATCGGTCCATCCACGGTTTAAAGTCCATCGGAGTTGTTTTCCCTTTTAAATTTTGGTATTTTTACATCTAAAATGTCAAATTTAGCACTTGTTTTCGATCATACGAGTCTTAAGTGTTTTCTTTTTTTTTGAACAACTGTTTAAGGAGTTGATTAATTCTTTCAAAAGATTACGTCTATGAAGTTTGGTGTCGCCCCGAGGAGACTCAAGAGAAGATTTTGCAACGAGAACCTAAACTAATGAGAAATCGAATCACACAAAATATTTTCTAAATAATTATGCAATCTTACTAGACGTCATGATAGAACTCAGAATCCTCTCTTTAACGAATCAAAGCGAATTTGCTCCATGAAACCCTACCAGGAATTGTAGTCAACATTTATGTCGAGAAAGTAGTAGCGAGGCGTGGAGTTTCCGACTTCAATGTTTCTGGCAGATATGCGAGTTTTGCTTCATGCTTTTGAAGTAAATGTCAAGAGAATAGACAAGTTGATCGATAAGTACTGCGTATTACCCTAGAGTGGATGGTCGCGGGAGAGAATCCTCCAAAAATTTTAAGACGTGTGGTGAGCATGAGTAGTTGATCTTTGGCGGAGCATAGAATTTACACTTGTTCTTATTGGGATATTCGTATAGCAATCACTATTGCGCTAGAATTATGATGTCATCGTGTGGAATATTGCATGGTAGGTTATGTTGATCTTTGGCGGAGCATAGAATTTACACTTGTTCTTATTGGGATTTTCGTATAGCAATCACTATTGCGCTAGAATTATGATGTCATCGTGTGGAATATTGCATGGTAGGTTATGTTGATCTTTTGATCTTTGGAGAGTAATGGAGTAACTAGAGCTGTATGACATGAGTATGGACATGACACCGACAAAGAAAGTTAAAATGATAAGATAACAACTCAAAGCGGATTGTGATCAGCAAGAATCTTATGTGGATAAGAGAGAGAAACTTATCGAGATCAACTTTGAATACGTGTTCGAGTCAACAAGGTTATTATTTGCTTGGAATTATTCGAAGAACTCCCGGGAATTCATTCTACCTTCTACATTTCTAGTTATGGGAAGTATTATGTTTTCAAGGTTTTACGTGTGTCTTTAAAAGGAATGTTTTAATTACCGTCGTTGCTGGACGCGACTTGGATCACGAGGTCGTGATCCGTTCCAAGTGGGGGAGAGCTGTAACATCCTAAAATTTTTAGACCAATGAAAAATTAACCTTATTAATAGTTTTTACATTAAAATGGTTTCCTAGTATTTTATTTCTGAAAATAGGGTTAAATTAGTTGGAATTTTAGCGGATAGCGGGTATTATACCCACTAAATTGGATGGGGGTCGTGGCATAACAAGAAATTGCCAGCCATCTCCCTTTCTTTTCTTACTCACCATGAAAAGCTCTGATCTTTTTGACATCGCGATATGCGGCGCATATTTAAGATATGCGGCGCATATCAGTTTAAAAAAAATAAAAAATAAAAAAATTTCCTTGTTTTTCTATTAAATTAGATGTGTCGTTTCATGTACAGATCACCACCCTAAAAACAACTTGTGGGAATCCCCACCCATCTTTGAATCCAATGCTAAGTTCTTGGTTTGATTCCTAACCAATTCACACTACAACAAATTAGTCAATTCTACACACTTTATTCTACGCAATTTTGAAAGTGCATAAAATTTTGTTAATTGTTCGCACTTATAAATGAGTACAAAGTGTCTACATTAATAAATTAAAAATTTATAAAAGTATTCACATAATAAGTGGATAATGAGTTCGGTTACGGATAATTTTGAACACTCTTAGTGGATAATGAGTTCGGTTACGGATAATTTTGAACACTCTTAGTTTTATCCGCATGTCTTATATTCGACTTTTAAGTCCTTCTTTATTTGTGTTTTATTTGAGTTGACGTACTTTTCTCTAAATGTAAGGCTCATCACATCCGAATATTAAGAGTTATTACAAGGATATTTGTTTTTCAATCATTTTTATTTTTTCAAAGTTAGGTTATTATAATTGGAATCATAATGGTCAAATTTGAATACTTATGTCCCAAATATGAACACTTATAAAATAACTTACCACAATGGTAAGTGTTTTTATTGGACCCATTTGTGTAGTAGTATTATTGCAACTAAAATTGTTGTTTTGAATGTATTAGCTTCTTAAACTATAGTGATTAAACTTGATACATCATAAGATTGTTGTTTTGAATGTATTAGCTTCTTAAACTATAGTGATTAAACTTGATATTTATGACTATTTAAATCATGATATATAATAAAGAACACTTGATCATTATGGTAAATTATTTGATACGTGTTTATATTTATAGATTACCTTTTAAATTAATTTGATTATTGTGGTATATTTTCCTATTATATTTTTATTTAAATATATTTTATCACTCATTATCATTTTTTATCTATTACTATTGTAAAAAATTATAGATTTCATTGGCTATAGATTTATTGTCAAACTTTGTTCCCAACCCATCGCTTCTTTTGAAAACTATTCCGAATTTTCGTCATTCTCAAGTGACATGAGGGTCTCGACGTGAGGTTTTTGGATTTTGCAAAAATTCAGATTATTATGATGGCTATATCCAATTGTTTCTTTATTATTAAGAAGCGTTATGCCTGCGCGTTACGACGGTGTAACGACGACGTGACGAAGGTAGCGGTGGCGGTGACCACAGGCGGTGTAATGACGGCGTGACGAAGGTAGCGGTGGTGAGGACGGGCGGTGGTGACAAGTATTTTAAGTTGTTAAGTTGTTGATGTAATCAAATATTTTTGTTTGAAACTTAAATCAATAATGAAATTTAAGTACAATGTTAAAAGGAAACTTTACGTTAAAGATAATAATTAAAAATGTTGGAATCGCTTGAAATATTTTAGATATATCACTCTAATGCTTCTTTAATCATTATTGTTTCAAATAGATTCAGACCGATAAATTTTTCTTAATTGTTTTTTCATAATTATAAAATATTTATCAAATAGGCTTCTCCATTAATTATGTATTAAATATACGAGAGAAAATACTCGCGCGTTGCGGCGGTGAGATAGTGGGGGTGATATAGTGGAATAGGTCATAGAGTGATAAGTAGCCAAATGCCTTAGCCGTACGGGCTCCGTCCTCGAATTTAAAAATTCGTCGAAAGTATATCGAATGACATCTCTAATGAAAGAGCATGAAATTTTAAGAACACCCATATAATTTTTATAATTTATCGATGTACGTTTTTGAGATAAAAGATTTTGAATGAATTAGAGGAATAAAATGATTTATGGAGAAGAGAAAAAAAAATGAGTGGTTGAGATTTGAGGAAGAGATGAAAATGAAAGTTGAAAGTTAAAAGTTGTGGGACATTGATGTATGGTACATCATGCATTATCATGTGTACATTGTTGAAGTTGAAAGTTGAAACCTTATTTGCTTTATAATATAGTATAGATATAGATCCAGTCGATGTGTTGATTAGATTGCAAGCTTGAAATTTAGTATAATATATATAGTAATTAAGTGTGTGAACTACTTATGCATCGAATAACATATAATTGAAGACACACAATGTCAAAGTAGAAAGACGATTTTAACTACACGAACGAACAGGCTTTCATTACGTACATGTACAAGTAAATAACCGATGTTCATGCACACGTCGGTCTACAGCCACCACAAAAAGTTGCATCCAAGCTACGTAAACGACGTACGGCTAATGAACGACTAAAACACACATCTAATAATTTAATTAAACGATACGCACGACCAAAATGCAGAATTTGCCAAGAACATATAGCTAGCTAGTTCTTGGTTCGAAACTTAGACTCATCGATCTTGATACCTTCTTCGTCAACACGTTCTTGACCAGACTTGTCGGTTGTGCTAAGGCCGCCTTTACGCCCCATCTCCTTGTAGCCTTCAGTTCCCATCTGCTCCTTTCGTGCCTCGCCCCCTTTGCTCCCCATCTCCTTGTAACCCTCGGTGCCCAGCTGTACCTTCAGCAAGATGCTGTTGAGCTTCGAGGCTTTTGCCCCCAGTGCCACCAGGGACGACGGTCTCGCCTTGCTTGGCCATCTCATCCAATTCAGACCTCTTTTCTTGACCCGACGCCATGTTAATTGTTACTTTATTATGTTATATTTTGAGTATGTTGGTGGTGATATTGATAATGATATGGATGTAGATATATAGGAGATCGAAAGAAGTTTAAAACTGAGGCGTACGTGCGCATGTAGAAATGACACCTAAGACATCAGGTAAAATGACGCGGCACTTGTGGACATTGTTAAGTTGTTAAAACATGACACGCACTTTTTTTTCCGAAGGTACATGACAGTATGACCCGCACTTGATTAGTCACCATTTACCACTACCTACGTATTACACTTACTTTCTTATTTTAGTTTTTTTTCCTACCTTTCCTTTTTAACGCCCTCTTTAATAACGCCTTTCCCAACAAGCCCATTGACATCTGGTCCATGAGACTCGTCGACGAGGACTTTAATGGCAGGGTCGTCTTCGAGGCTCGTCCAAAACAAGAAATAGTTCGATGAGGAGAGAGGGAAAGATTAGTAGGGCCAACTGTGTGGGTTTTTACTATTGTTTTGTTTTATCAATACGTATATCACTATTGCAAAATTCCCCGAGTCGAGTCGAATACTCCCGAGTACTGGCTACAAAATAGGGTGTCAAGTCGATCCGAGTCGATTAATCTGAGTACATCCCGCGTTGGCCGATACCTCCCGAGTACTCACCGCAACCCGAGTATTAATTCCCAACTCCCTAGTCGACCGACTTAGGAGTGCCTAACGATTTCCGTGACCTTGACCCGCATATGTATATGTTATTAATGTGTGTATATATATATATATATATATATATATATATATATATATATATATATATATATGTTGAGTCATGGATTCGTTAAAAAGACTCAGCGCTGAAGTTTATCAGCGACTCCTCAACGATGACACATTATCTTCTTGTTAAAGATATGTTCGATCACTCACTACACAGTTTGTAAGTCAAATGTGGGCGGGAAAATGAGGTTAAGAAGAATGGTCCCCAATGACGCATGTTAATTTACAAGGGTATGAAAATGGTACCTTGAACCTTCTCTCACATAACCGATATGGAAACAAACAAGAATGAAAGCAGAGAAGACAGTGTACCAAACTTCTACACAATAGATGGTTGACAACCTTCGAAGTGTCAACATCATTGGTTGACATATGTTGCCATCTTTCTATCACTATATAAGGCAATACATTGCCTTACCATTTGTTTGGTTGGTGTGTGTCATATTGTATTTTACTTAGTGTGTGTTTATTTTACAAAAGTTGTAAAAGAGTTAAGTTTTCTGTGTGTCGGAAACTTAACTTGTTTTTTCTTTTATGTTGTTGCATGTTCAAGATAAACTCGACCGTGTATTCACTGCTTAATTTAATACTATTTATGATTAAACTAGTTTACAATATTGTTCTTTTAATTTAAGTAATTTACAATAGTTGTTTAATTACATATTATTGCAAACTTAGGACTGTCAATATATCTATATATTTGCATAATATAGAGGACAATAAGTTTCAATATTTCCAGTATTAGTCCTTGTGAAATTTATGTTTTATAATTATGTAATGTTTAATTTATATGTAATGTAATGTTTAATTTTAATTTATTTATGTAATGTAATTTTTAATTTATATGTGATGTTTTTATTTTTATAAAAGTTTTATTAAATTTGTCTTGAATAGGGAGAAGTTGACGTGACTTTGAAAAAGATATGAGAAAGAGATCCTTGTTATGAAGGGTCTAAGAAACTCATATTTAATTCATAATCACTTCAGTTTTTTTTTCTTCGAGTTAAATTCATTACATCCCTTAGGGTATATCAAATTACCAAGTTTCACCCTTGTACTTTTTTTGTCATTAAATCTCCCTAAAGTGACTTTTCGCACCCCTCACTCTAACGGATTTTAGTTTCACTCCGTTAAGCATACATTAGGGCATTTTTGTACTTTTATCTATATTCTTTACTAAAATACTATTATACTCTTCTTCCACTTTACTTTTATTTTTCTAGATCTATATACAAATATACACATATGTATTGTATTTATCTTCTTCAATAATCTTCTCCAAACACAATCAATATACATATACACAGATGTATCTATATACATCTTCTCCAATAATCTTCTCCAAACATAATGAATATACATATACACATATACAGAGATATATCTATATACATACTTCTTCAAACAAAACAACAAAACAAACACCCACATCTTGAAACAAAACAAACATTTCAAGATCCAATTTTTATGTTTACTTTCTTTCTTTCCTCTACTCCGCCGACGCTATCCACCTTCTGTCGCCACCAACAGACTGCACTGCAATAATTCACTCTACAAACAAACCCTAACAAATAAGTGAAGATATGGGTTGTAGGTTGGCGGCGGTAGGTGCTACAGCCACCAGTAATTCGATTTAGATTCAGTACCAGAAGTTCAGGTTCTGACCAGCCATGAGAACCCCACCCGATAAGCCGTCGAAAAACCAACCACCATAACCCGTTGGTGAAGAGATCCTACCAAAAAACTTGTTTGCTTGCAAAATTCAAGAGAATTGAAGTTCTTAGATGATTTAGAAAATGATTTTCTTAAGTTTTTGTTTGTGTTTTCCTGCCCCCTAATTCCAATCAGATCATATACACAACAACAACAACAAGGTACCCAATCCCGACATAAGTCGGGCTATGGGGGAGGTATGATGTAGACAGACCTTACCCCTACTCAAAGGTAGGGAGGCTGCTTCCGGTTCCACCGCAGTGGAAGGGACCTCCGGCCCGGGTGAAAAAAATAAGGTTAGATCCACCGGAGTGGAAGCTTAACCGGATAGGGATAATCTCGATCTCAAACTCTCAATCTCAATCTCAATCCCACTCTTCGGTTCACAAATTCAGATCTTAGATCTAGAAATTTGTTACTTAATCAGACTCATATAATTATTAATGTTGGGTAAATCATCTAAAAAAAGAGAAGTGTCTGCCTTTTTTTGGAAAATGAAAGTGTGTAAAAAATTCCTTATTTCTAACTTATATTATTGTTTATATTACTAGTATTCTAATAATATAATCATAGTTGGCTTAAAAAGCTTTATGGATAGACTCCTTTTGTATAGAGCGACGATTTGTGATGTTATTGTTTTTTTTTTTCATTATGATTATGATTTGTTTTTATTATTCTTAATGGAATCATTTTTGTTTATATACAGTTGTTGTTCCTGTCGCTCTTTGAAATTTAATATATATTTAGTTAGGATATATAAATGGTACATAGATATAGAATATTTTGAGTGTGAAATCTGGAAAAGAAATGAAAGAATAAGAAGGGAGTGTGTAAAGGTAAAAAGACTAACATACCCTTATGTGCAATGCACATGGGTGCTTAACTGAACCAGACTAATGTCCGTCGTAGGGAAGGGTGTGTAATGAAGCAAAAAGTAACCTTAGGAAGATGTTGAAACGCCCCAAACTATTTTAAATTGAAAATCATAAAACAAATTGAAACTTAATATTAAACAAGTTGGATGATTTTATACTTAGAAAAATATTGCAAATTTTCGTCAAAAATCAAAGTCATCAAATTTGAAAAACAACAAATGTAATCTTCTTAATATGTTAATATAAGACTACTGTACAAGTTTCGGGTCTCGGAAAAGTCAAACGAATCCCGAACAAAAATTTTGGAAAAAAAGTCAGAAGGTTTGACGGTCGATGTTCCAGCATCGGCCGTCAACATCGACCATCAAAACAACAACGACCGTCAGATTCAGTTTCGTAAATTTTGACACTAACTATCTCCAGGAGCGACCGTCAACATCGACCATAAGATATAAACGGCCGTCAACTACAGTTTCGACCAAAACATGTACTTTTTGACGTAATTCAATTTACGACTCAATTCCAAACCTTTCAAAACACTTTAACTAACCAAATAAGCTGAAAACATGTGATTAAACATTTCAGAATCCTTCACTTACTTGATGAACCAAATTTACAAGCAAATAGAACATTCATCCAACATTACCGAAGTTTTTCAAAGTTAAGATTCCAAAGTTTATAATTTGCAAACCATGACATCAAAACCATCATTTACATTATACAAATTACAAGCTTGGGCTACTTGGGAGCACATGGACATTTGGGATCTTCCAACCATCAAAAACGATAAATGGTAAGAAACGTCTTACCCAAAAGCTTCACACAAATTTCTTCTAATTGTTCACTTCTTTACCACGGCTACTACCTTGCCCTATAAAATGGTAAACACTAAAACAATAAGCAAAACGCTTAGAATGCATATACATATAAACATACACAAGTTACCATTAAGCACAAGATTAGGATATAGCCTTAACATTAGCCATGCCATCTTGCATACAAATCAAAACACAAATTTAAGTGACATATTGCTAGTAGGACTTTACCCATCTACTAGTCTTTAACAAACAATCATTGCTAGTAGAAATTTACCCACCTACTAGTCTTTCACAAATTCAATTGCTAGTAGAAATTTACCCACCTACTAGTCTTTCACAAATACATTGCTAGTAGGAATTTACCCACCTACTAGTCTTTCACAAAAACATATGCTAGTAGGAATTTACCCACCTACTAGTCTTTCAATATCAACAATCAAATGAGTCATAGGAATTTACCCACCTTGATGTGCAGAGAATGTTAACTTAATTTCACACAAGTTTTATATTTATAAAAGTACAAGGTTAACTTCTCCACTACATTCACTCACGGGCAGTGGACCCGTTCGTTCATAGTATAGTAAATAGGTAAGACCAGATCGTTCGCAGGGACTATGTCTAAGAAAGTAGTTAAGTGTAAATTCTAGGATTTGGGGGTTGTCACGATTTAAATAAAACTAAAAATAGATACTAATTAATCTAGAAAAGTTTCCAACCGCTTGGTCTAGCGAGGAAACACATAATAACTTAAAAATGAAAGACAATAATAATTAAAAGGTTGCATCTATTTGGAACAGTTCACATGCCATGATCATTTAAAAAACAGTTTAGATTTTTTGAACAACTCTTCTCACGTTTGGATTCTCGTTAGATTCACCAAACTATTAAGTAGAGCTGTCGTTAGACTCACACTACCCTATAAACAGATTCTCGTTGGATTCACTGTTATGCATTAAAACCTGAGTTTTGTAACTATGACTTAATCTTTTATGTAAGTCTAGGTCCTCGTTAGATTCTCTAGACGCTAACTATTCTAGTCACCCGGATCCGGTTTTCGTTCGCCGGATCAACTAAAACAATTTAATAAAACACATGTTCAGTTGAGCCAAATTATTAATTAACCATCCCCCGCTCAGTTATAAGTCAAGAGACCACATTAATTATAGACCGATTAATGTTTCACAAAACAGATTAATGACTCTAAGGACACTGATCAATTCATCCCAAACAAATCAACAAAATCAGTTTGTATATGAAATTAATAACATTTGTCTGACTCAATAAACCTGGATCTGCGACAAGCATAGAAACGGTTCAACGATCTAATATAAAATATCACGGCATGATCACATTATCCAAATAGACGCAAAATAATCTAGCTACTCATGACAAAATAATTAAACCTAACAATTATTAATATAAATAAATCCATAAAAATAATTGTCAATAAATAGTCTTGCAAATAGAATATGCTAACAATAATAATAAAGGTAAAGGAAAGATCAAACTAATAATGGGATATCGAAGTCACGCAGTCCTTAATCCTTCTCAGCCGCTCCTTCGAACCAAACACCCAAACCCTTTTTTATTAATTGACCTAATAATTGTTGTAGGCTCGACGCCTCTCGTAATTAATTGTTGTTGTAGGCTGCGTTATTATTTGGGCTGCTGCTTCTTTCTTTTTCTTCTGTTGGGCCGCTGCCTCTCTTTTTCGGCTGGGCACAAGCACACACGACACACACACTTTTTGGACTTATATTATTAGTCCATATTATGTGTTACACATTTTAGCCTCGTCTCGCCGTCTTGTGTCTTGTAAACTCCATTTAACCGAGTCATCTTCTGTGAACCTGTAATAATAGTAAATCTCATTAAGTACCATAAGTTCACATATATAAACTCAATTAGGCATTAAAATGCGGCCTAATGGTCGGGGAAATAATCACAAAATGGACGCTCATCACACCCATGACTCTATTAACATGAATATGAGTATGTGTATATGCACTCACCCCCTATTTGGCTACTAGGCTTAATTACACAATCTTCTCCACCACCTAAACAAAATCACATATCACATAAGTTCTATAACCACAACTTTTTCTCTAATAACAAACCAAATTCTCAATGAACCAATCCTTTAGAGTGTTTGGCTACACAATGCTACTCAAAACCATTTTTATAGTAAAATTATATATCACATATACTAGCCAAACACCAAAATATGAGATTATCAATATGGAGGTTTTTCATCATCAAAATGCTTACTCATATCAACTATCAATTTCCCATTCAAAATTACTAGGGCTTTACTTGAAAACTCCCAAATAATAAAAAACCCCCAAATTTCAAGATTATGAACCCTAATTCAATTAACATAATTTTTAGGTTTAATTCTTACCTTCAAGAAAAGAAAATAACAAGAAGCAATTGAAACTCCAAATTCTCCATTTTCTTCTTATGGAATTCGACCCACACTAAAGCATCACCCAACAATCTCCATAAGAATTGATTTTTGATTATTATGAGGATTGAAAAGTGAATGGAAATGAAATTGGAATTACACCCTCACACATAATAAGATTGATGATTGAAGAAGAAATGTGAAGAAGGAAGTAAGTGGAAGTATGACTTCTAAGAAATAATATGGCTGTCATTCTTGGCTATGCCACGTTTTTAATCAAATAAAATAAGGATATTATACTCGCTAGCTACTAAAGTTCCAACTCAATGAACCCCATATCTCAAAACAAAATAATAAGAAACTATTTTAATATCAAAAATACAATAAGGGTTAATTTTATTTACCTTTAAAATGTTGGGGTGTTACAGATGTACTCGGAAAAAAAAAAGGAGTGGAACTTGATAATATAGTATACCCCAAGGGTATGTAATGAAATTAACTTTTTAACTTCAAAACACACCCAAAAACACTTTCTCCTAAAAAGATTTTATATTTCAGATTATCTTAACCTCATCCTCCACTTTTCTATTTTCATTTTATTTTATTTCAAAAATAAAATATTCTAATATTTTTGTAAAATTCATAAACATTACATTATATAAACTTAAACATTAGTACATTAATAAGTAAAACATTTCACTAATTAAAAGAACGACATTACATAAAACTACTCATCTTGCTCTTAATCACTATCACATAAAATCAAAGTAAAACTCCTTTCCGAACTTGTTTTGTTAATTTCCATACGCCATATGAGCCTTAAAATGTTTTCTCGACGGTTGTGCCAAAAATTTCATGGCATCCTTACTTTCAGAATCGTGCCAATGCCTCACACTGATGTCGCACCAAGTTGTTAATATTTTTGGGTTGCTCCGGAACCGGATGATCGGCCAACCAGAAGTTGCATCGGATGAACTTGATATCCCTATGGATGACATTGCGACTTGGTGCTCGCTTAATGGCATCATCTCGAAATAACGCTTTCATAATCAGATTCGCGCTCAGTGGTTGTATGTTGGTGGTCAAATCTATTACCAGAGCCGACCGCTTTCCCATGACACTGTGGTCATCCCAAAACTTGGACACACCTGTGGGACTTTGATAACATTCCTCATATGAAAAAAAATATTCTCTGGTTAGTTTTTTGTACAACTAATGAGCGGGTTTCATACATTTGGATCTCCTCGGTCACGCTTTATCAACCTTGTTCGCTAACCTTCTTAAATGCTCCCCTGAAGTCCTATACGACCTTTTTTTATTTGTTCCATTTTCGTGTATTTGGATTTTTGTGTGTGTTGCCTCGGTCGTTTTCTCATCGAACATTGCACAAACTTCACCCCAAAAACCCCGTATGTCATTGAGATACCGATGATCTGATCCTTGAAAGCATGTACCAACATCTCGATAACAACACACTCTCATCATCTATCCATGTCCTTTTCTCGACGGGTTTCTTCGATTTTCTTTTATGTCCTACGACTTATTCCTCGTCATCATCCAACACGACACTATCGCACTCGGGTACATTATCGTTAATTTTTGATGGCGGATTTAGTCAGAAAAATATTGTTGTTGTTGTTGACTCAACGCCATTTGTTTTTGAAGTTGAGCCCAATGTTGTGGAGTGTTGTTTAAATAAGGGCTTACACCATATTGTTGTGGAGTGTTGAATGTGGAACTCGAATGGTTGCTCTTTTGGCCTTAATTGGATGGTGAGAATGTCAGTGAGGAGTTGTTTTCAAGTAGGTATAAAAACATATCAGACAATGGTTGTTTTCGTTATTTCTAGGCGATGGTAGCGTCGATTGAAAGAAATTGGATGAGTTTTTGTTAATAACTGTTGGATTTATGTTAAATGAAAGATGTGTTTTAAGTAAATATGAAGGCTAGTGTTAAAAAGATTAACATATTGATATGGAATGAGACTTTTGGGGCTCTTATAAACTTTAAGTCATGAACGACTAACATCCTTATTGCTTTCAAATTTTTGGGAGATACATTCGGTTTCCCTAAGCTCATTAATTAAGACATGGCTGCCTTAATCTATCATCTTACGACCTGATCAGCTTTTTGATGGTATATCAATGGAAAGTCGGTTTAAATTTATTTTCATGAACACTTGTTTTTCAAAATAATTTCCGAGTAACAAATAATGCTATCCAACAGTTGAATTTCTGATGTTCATGCTTTATTACACACTACTCGAGGCCTTACCCAATCGTAATCACTTTCTCACTTCTTTCTCACTATAACATGAGCGCTATATCATCTAATTCTCATTTCATATTTCCTAAAATATCATTAGCAACAATATCTCATTTTTCGTTTCTTTCTCGAATATTTTATTATTAAATAACAAACTCCTGTATTTACTCACTAAAATACATCACACATTTTTCTTGAGAAAATGGTTGAGAAGTCACTACTACTACTATTGGTGTTATGAGATGGGCTGGGAAGGGCCTAAACATTATGACATATGTACAAGGCATACTTTATTTCCATAGAAATACATGACAAAGTCACAAAACCCGACGAGTAACACAACTACTCGTGTACCTCTATCACTAAAGGTCGTATATAGCAATAACTTATAATGGCTGCAAAAAAAATCTACTTATGTCAATGTTCTATGCATCACACCGAACACCGTACTTGTGTATTTGTTGGGGATATACACTAAACGAACAAAACAACCAAATAGCAGGGACTCTAAAAGACATGTAGTCACTTTCAGATCCAATCAATACGACGGTTGTACCGAACTAATTAATTGGATAGAATACAGAGACCTAGAAAATATGTGTATGTGTGTTTGAGAGCATTAACCAGCACTACTAGAAAAAACACCTTTAATGACACCGAATGCGTGTCATAAAAGGGGTCAAATGACACGCTTTTTGGTGTCATAAATCGACCCGTCATAAAGCTTTATGACACGCATTTTCAGCGTCATGAATTTATGACACGCTTTTACGACACTATTTTATGACTCCGTTTTTGCGTGTCATGGTTCAAAATTTTTTTTATAAAATTATTAATATCCACACATTAAATAACAGTTAATCTCATAATACAAATAAATACACAAATAGCAAAAGAACGCATTTCATATATATCAAAACAATGCGTTTACAACTGCTAAATTATATAAAATTCAAGACCGGTAACGTATACTGACTGACTCTTGTTTATCAAACGCAAGATGACCAGCAGTATACAGACTCTTGTTTCCATCATATGCAGGAAGCTTATTGCCTAGATGAGATTCCTTGTACAACTTCACCAGCTCTGCCATTACATCACGATTCACAGATGATGAAACCAAAGTGGAAGGTGCAACGTCTGCAGATCAACATGTCATACAATTACATGGTAAATCTGTGTCCATAAATATAGATCTGAAAGTTTATTAACTTTTCGATCTAGGTGACTTAAGTTAAAACCCCTAAACAAAGTGAGATTGCCAACATATAATTGGTTCCATTAATCATACAACTTTCTACAAAATATCATCAGAATTCAGAAGCTTACCTTCATAATGAATGATTGTAATCAATCAATTTATAGGAGAATAAAATCAAAATTTAATATATATACCTTTGTGCTCTCCATCAGTAACAACCATGAGCTTAAGACCATCATGCCACAAAGACTTGACTGCATCTTCATCATCAGCACTCTTTTGTGTCAAAAATTCTACCTCATCATCACTCACCTACTCACAAAAGAGTATGACTGCATCTTGCAAGACAATCTATTCTTGACATTTAACTTCTATTATCGGTCTATCATCGTAATAATAACTACGGTAGAGGTAGCATTATAACCATTAATGTATGACTAGTATTGCAATCACACATAAAATGATGCTCAAGAAAAAGATAGCTCCCTTGACCCTACATTAACCACGACAAACACTAACCTGGCTTTTGGCGGACTCTGCTTTTCAGAATCGGCATTTTCAGATCCGACATCTGAAAAAAAAACATTATTAGACTCGCTAATTTTATCAAATGAAAGAAGGAAAAACACATCAACTGACTACATTATTCATCTTTATTAAGAAAACCACAAAAGTGCTTGTGCAAAAACTACCAGAGCCTTTTTTGACATCGAGTGTCCGAATTATCTTATCCAAGCTAATGTATGTAAAATACCTGGCGCATATGAAAGAGGACTGATGGGTCATTATAATGAATACTAGAATAAATAATAGAAGAGAAAACATGATCAAATTTTCTTAAAATGATCAGATCTTTTTACCGGATATCAATGTACTTGAAATATTTTGACACAAGCAAATTTAACAAAGTGTCGGCCTCAATAGAATAAACCTGAAAATCATAAAAATGTCAAATAAATAATATCTGATTTGCCACTGCAGCTCCAATCGAAAGAAGCTGCACACATGTTCCCTGCTTGGGTTTTCCACTCACAATCTAGTGCGTCAACATAAACAAAATGGAAGGTCCGAAAACCATAGCTTTTAGTTAATGAATCAAACATACAAGATTAATTTGTATATTTCACTAAATCTATATCACAATGGAAGGTCCGAAAACCATAGCTTTTAGTTAATGAATCAAACATACAAGATTAATTTGTATATTTCACTAAATCTATATCACAATGGAAGGTCCGAAAACCACCAAGGGATGTCAACAGTTAGAATACAAATATCAACATTGAAGAATAACCAAAATGTTAAAATACAAATTAAAATATAAGAGGGGGATAAATATTACCTGGGGGTGTTTGGCAGCAAAGGCTTCGATCATCAATATGTTCAACATCAAGACCAATAAACCAGGAGCCTAATGAAAACAAATATTCATTAATAATTAGAACAAAGTTTAGAAACGGCATCACAAATTTGACAAGAAATGCTAACCGGTTAACAGATATAAAAGTAGCCAAACCTTTATTGTAGATCAAAATAATGACTACACAACATCGATCAAAATAACTTTTAAGGATCAGATCTGACTAGCTTCTAAGGATCAGATCTGACTAGCTTGATAACTAATTTTTAGAAACCCTAACTTGTAATTAACATACAATTATAATATACATAAATATATATAATATAATATTGATTCAGCAGATGGACTGAAAGAAAAACTTACCTCCGACGACGGAGGATATGACGGAGGAGATGATCGGAGGGGAAGTTGTTGGATGAGAAAATGGGATCTGTGTGTGAGAGAGAGAAATAAGGGAGATGAATGATTTTGGGGTTTTTTTTGTTTAACTTATATATGGGGAACAAAATTATAAAACGACACTTGAGGATGACACGCAAATGTAAGTGTACTCCGCGTTACACTACACTTTTTTATGACACTAAAAATTGCGTGTCATAAACCCTTCAGATTTTACAAATTATGACAGTATTTTTATGACACACGTTTTTGCTTGTCATTAAAATGCGTGTGTCATAATTTAGGTGTCATGAAAGGCTATTTTTCTAGTAGTGCAGACAAAAGATATTGACCGGAATGAAGTTGCATTTAAGGCAATTATTTTCAACTTTTATCAATTGTCAAAATTAATCCCTCAAGTTTTGAAATTTTAATTTCTGAGGATTTTCACCGTTGCAATTTGACCCTAGTTAGGGGCTCTAGCCTTTAAGACCGCGCTCTTAGGGGCGCTGACCCCAGACTCCGTCTCTTAAGAGTTTAGTTCATAATCAATTGAAATAAATGTGCATTTCGTACCTTCATACTTAGATATGTTTTATTATGACGAAATTGATCAAACAAATTATTCTAATATATTCAACAGTTTGACTACTCACTGTCTCGTATGTGAAAATTAATCTTCTTATATGATAAAGAAACAATTAAGAGTTAAGTGTAAAAATCGTCTATGTGGTTTGTTAGTTTTGTAGTTTTTATCCATCCGTTAACTTTTTGGCCAAACTCATCCCCGTGGTTTGCACTTCGTCTCTACTTCTGTTAAGTCCCCCCACGTGCTAGTCACGTGAGGGGCATCTTCGTTATTTCATTCCACTTCTTCTTCACTTCCTTAAAATCACCCCTTTGGTTTGTTATTTTTGCAATTTCATCTTTGCTGTTAATTTTTTAGAATTAATTCAGACATTTCAAACACATTGCCTGCATAATCTTATATGTATATATATATATATATTTATATATATATATATACTATGTAATTAACATACAATTATAATATACATAAATATATATAATATAATATTGATTCAGCAGATGGACTGAAAGAAAAACTTACCTCCGACGACGGAGGATATGACGGAGGAGATGA
>CM067171.1:14180740-14195740 GCA_034093135.1 Erigeron breviscapus
AGAACACTGACAATCCTCCAGTGTACAGATCTGGTAAGACTTCCAGTGGACTCCGCCATTTGTCAGTCTTCTTTATTCAGACTTCAGTCTTTGACTTCAGTGAGAATGTCTTCAGTAGAGTTGATCTAGACTGGGGGTGAAGTCCAGTGAGCTAATATGGAGAATACTCCAGATTTCCTATACAAGTATTTGCTCACTGGTCTTCCATTATTTCTGGACAAATCTTCAGAGGGACTCCAGATTCCAAGTCTGGAGTAGGTCCAGTAGACACGTTTCTGGACAGATCTTCAGTAAGGCTCCAGTAGTCGAGTCTGGAGCGAGTCCAGTAAATCTGGACTAAATCTGGACCTAACAGTTTTTCCAAATATATACAAGGATTTTGTTTTAGAAGGGAAAGTAAAATATGGTGTTGAAAGAGTGGTTAATTATTCTTGTTTAAACACTGAAAATTTTTGTTTCATTACAAATCTTAATAAAAGCAGTGAACCTAAAAATTTTAATGAAGCTTCTAAAGACTTGAATTGGATACAAGCAATGAACAATGAGATGGAAGCCTTGCATAGAAATAATACTTGGATTTTAGTTGATCTTCCTAAAGGAAGAGAACCTATAGGATGCAAATGGATATTTAAAATTAAGTATAAGTCTGATGGATCTATAGAAAGATACAAAGCTAGACTTGTTGCTAAGGGATATAGTCAAAGAGTAGGCATTGACTTTGATGAAACATTTTCTCCTGTTGTCAAAATGGTTACTGTTAGATGCTTGTTATCTTTGGCTGTTAATAATAGTTGGCCTCTTTATCAGTTAGATGTGAATAATGCCTTCTTATATGGTGATCTTTATGAGGATGTGTATATGCAATTACCTGAAGGATACTATGACAGTCAAAGTAATAAAGTTTGTAAATTGGTTAAGTCTTTGTATGGACTTAAACAAGCACCTAGACAGTGGAATGAGAAACTTTCTAATGCTTTATTTGAATATGGTTTTGTGCAAAGTAAGAGTGACTATTCTTTGTTTACTTTTACTAAAGATTCTGTGTTTGTGGCCTTATTGGTATATGTTGATGATATTGTTTTGACTGGAAATGATTCTGATGAAATTATTAAAGTCAAACAGTTTATGCAAACAAAGTTTATGATTAAGGATTTAGGAAAACTAAAATACTTTCTTGGTATTGAAGTTCTTTATTATGATTCTGGTATGTGCTTGACTCAAAGGAAATATTGTATGGAATTATTGAATGAGTTTGGTCTTCTTGGTTGTAAACCTATGAAGACTCCTATGGAAGGTAATTATTCTATATCTAGAACAACTTCTCATGATAAGATATTGGATAATATCTCTGTTTATCAAAGACTAATGGGTAAATTAATTTACCTTACTCTCACTAGACCTGATATAAGTTACTCTGTTCATGCCTTGAGTCAGTTCATGTATGCTCCTACTGCTGAACACTTGAAACTTGCTTTTAGAATCTTAAGGTATCTAAAAACCTCTCCAGGAAATGGTGTCCAACTAAATAAAAATGATGTTCTTGATTTGTATGGTTATGTTGATTCTGATTGGGGGAGATGTCTAAACACCAGAAGGTCTGTAACTGGATTTAATATATATTTTGGTGGGAACTTAATTTCCTGGAAAAGCAAAAAGCAACTCACTGTGGCTAGGTCCTCTGCAGAAGCAGAGTATAGGGCTTTAGCCTCTATTACTTGTGAACTTCTTTAGATTATTAATCTGCTTTCTGACCTTAAGGTAACTAATATAATTCCTGCACAAATTTTTTGTGATAATAAATCTGCTATACAAATAGCAGGCAATCCTGTTTTTCATGAGAGAACTAAGCATCTAGAAATTGACTTGCATTTGGTAAGAGAAAAAATTTGTGCAGGATTGGTCAAAGTGGTTAAGCTTAAATCCATTGATAATGTTGCTGACATTATGACTAAAAGTCTTTCTTTTGATCATCATAAAAATCTTTGCAATAAATTGGGATTAAAAGATTTTTTCCAAGTTAAGGTTGAGGGGGAATGTTCAAAGTAAAACAACCTTAACTTATAATTGTTAACTAATTACTTACACACTTTCTAGCTTTGTTGTTTAATTGTGTGCAGATTGTATCTTTGGACTAAAAGTGTCAAGTGAAGAACTATTTGGACTAAAGATGAAGTTATTAAAGAAGCAAGGTCTTAGTTGATGTCGGTTAGAAGATCAGGGAGGCAAAGTGTAACTTTGAAGATCAAGATATATTAACCCGATTTAGGGTTATTGGCAGCAGTTTTTTCACACACATAATTTCTATATCTATATCTATTTTTTCTCTCTCAATCGATTAGGGTTTTTTTGTTGATTGATCTTATGATCATTCTGATCATTTGATCATTAGTTTTGATTGATTCTGTATTCGAAATCTAAACATATTGTTTAGATATTCTAGTTCTTCTATTAATTGTAATCGAACATTAACAATAATAAGAATAACAGCCGATTATTTCGTTTTCGTTCAGGATTCAACAAGTATCTAATGCTAACTTGGCAACGTTAGCAAACTGCACCTGCACGTTCCCTCCTTCAATTCGTCGCACTCCTACATGTGGTGGCCAAACACGATGACAAGCTCATCGAAACCTCAACGAACGCAAGCTCAATGCATGCACACCGTGGGCACAGTTTACATTGGAGATTGCCATACATTTTTAAAGATTTTTTTGGTTATTTCACTAAAAGGTCAACTTTTGGAATGTGCCGTTTATTTTACTTAATTAGAATTTAATTTAATGTTTGTGATACTAAGCATGTAAAAGCAAAATTCATAATAAAAATGTCAATTTCCACAAGAATACAAAAATGCTCAAGGTTTCAGATATGCATATTTTGGAATTGGGTTAAAGTCATATAAGTATAAAGTATTTTTTCAAAATTAGGTTTTTGTCACCTAAGAATAACATATATTTTTTTATAATATTATTTTTTAATCATGTATTTTAGTCTTATTCTTTTGATTTATTAATATACTATAAATTAGTTATATAATTGTAACTACACTTTTTGAATTCGTTTATTTAAATTATTAAACTTTTTATGAATTTTAAAATAATAACCCAATTTTATTAAAAAAATCATGTAATTTGTACATATAATTATTATAGATTTTTCAATACTACAAAACAATAATCCATTTAAATAATAAATAAAGAATGTAAAAAACCAATATTTTAAAATATACAGAACTACTATTTTCATATACATGCCTCGTTCTCTATTAATCTCCACTCCAATATTGTTTTCTTTTATTAATCTGACACTTGACCCTACAAATATTCAATTCATAATTGTCAATTTGTGATTGCTTTGTAGTTTAGAAACTAAGTATACAATGCCCTTCCAAAGTTCGAATTAATGTGATGTAGATTCAACAACACGAATATGAATCCGTGATGATGTTGTCCCCAATAAAAATTTGAAATGACAAAAAGAAAAATCAAAAACCATTGGAGTTTAAAGTAAGAATGCGCATATATGCTCCTCATATTTTTAACAAGCCAGTCGGAAATCATATTAAAGTAGTTATCTATATCTATACTAGTATTAATACCTGTACGTTGTACGGATTGATCATATATGACACGATTATAGAAAATGAAATTTAAACATATTTCATTACATGCATTTATATCCATGATGGTAGTCTATTAATGAAATACATGCATTATATAAGTATTGATCAATCTTTAATTTTGATTTTGGTAGTCATATTATAAATTAATAACATATATTATTATAAAAAAGTGTTTTTTTTTATATATGTTATGAAGAATAATAATTTTTTAATTTATAAATGTATTATAAAGGAATATAATATAATCATTAAATTTGAAAATAGAAAGAAACTTAAAATAGGATCCCGAACTTTTATTTAAATGGGACGTGTATCGTTGTGTCATACTAAGGATGTTTCAATACGATGACCGTGTGTACTTTCAAAAATTGATATCATCCAATCAGTTCAAGTTTTCCATCAAAATAATTCTCATACTAATAATTCACAAAGTGAGATAGAAAATATACCTTTACGAATTGATGAACACATGTAGGTTGAAACGAATATCTCTACGGATAGTCCATATAAATACGTCTAACCTGGGCCGGGGGGTGTTACTTCTTTTAGTAATATTTGTGTATATATATTTTATGTGTTATACATATATTTGCCTTAAAGAAAAAAAGCTTCATAAGAGAAAATAAAACCCACTAGAATATGAAGTTTTCTGACGAAGTACAATGGTTGTCGACCCAGATAAAAAGAACATATCCGAACAAAATATTAGATTACAAATTCTTACTAATATATAGACAAATAGGCGTGTATAAAAAAACCGAAACCGAAACCAAACTCAAAAGACAACCCGTGACCGAAACTGGTCAACAACCGGGTTTGACCCTAACCGGTTTGGGTTCTCCATAACCCGATGGTTAGTACCCGGTTAGGCATTATAGTCGTTGGAATCGGGTTGTACCCAGTTAGTCAGGACCCGGTTAGGGAAACCGGTTACTAACCAGTTATGTTGAAAAGAGGGGGAGAAGAACAAGCAGCACAGGAGCGTGTGCAAGCCCAAAAAATGGTCGTTTGCGGCCGTTTGTAGCCCTTTTTTTTGCTTCTTTTTTTATACAAAAATCCCATTGTAACATCTCTATATATTCAAATCAAAAATGTTCCAAACACTCCAAAATCATGCATAAACACTAAAATCACTTACTCAAAACATGACAACACAAAGTTCTCAAGCTTCCACCGGTGTTAGTCCTTCTTAGATTGAACCACGTAAAACGGTCTTTCGAATGTTACCTACGGATGGAGCACCTGATGTTTGGTGTAATTTCAACTTGGTAGAGTTTGAAGATCATACAAGAGGGGCACCATGTAAAAATTGTAATATGCATTTGTTCTGCCAATTCCAACACAACGTTAAGGTTGCATAGAGATACTTATTGTAAAGTATTAAAAAACATTGCATGGCAAGGTCAATGAACAATGGCATGAGATGGGGGTATTTTTGCATACTCGACGGATGAAGAAATTGCTCTCCATGAAGCTTTGCGAGCAGCTAGTTTCGAAGATGATGAACTCGTTGAAGTCTTGGGTGATGATGATGATTGAAGACTTGAAGATGTTTAGTGAAGACTTAAAGAATGAATATTACTTGAAGACTTTTATTAATGAAGACGTTTATTTTTTTTATTAAAGACTTTTATATTGTTAATGAAGACTTTTATTATCAAGTATTTGAATGTGTACTACAACTTTGAAGATTGTAGAATGAAGACTAGTTGAAGACTTGAAGAATTTCTGTTGGTGAAGACGTTTATTTTTAGTGTTTAATGTCGAACTCGTTTGAAGTTTGACGATAATTATTGTGTGTTTGAAGACTAAGTATTTGAATGTGTACTACAACTTTGATCTATAATAAAAAGTATGGATTTTTAAGTCAAAACATACACTATAATCGATTTGCCGCAAATCCTAACCGGTGAGTAACCGGTTTCAAACCCTAACCGGTCCCAACCTGACCCTAATCGGGTTCTAATGGGTTGGGTTTTCTTCCTTCTAAAACTGGGTTGAACTCACCCCGGGTTGGGGTCAAACCCGGTTGCTGAATGTTTAGGGTTTAGCGAGACCCGGTTTTAACCCGACCCGGTTTGGCTCAAAACCGACTTGCGTACACAAGTATAGACAAAAATTAAATTATAAAATACCGATTTTCAAAAATATCCGAACAAATATTGTATAAGTAATTCGTGTGTTAACACGCGATATCGATCTACTCGGTTTTTATAACACATGTACTTCATTAAAGTTGTCTTGTTCCTATTATTGGGCAACATGTATGTAACGAGAATGTTAAAATGTTCTATTGTATGTCGGTTTGACCAACACAGATAAAACAAGGATCCCTTTCTTCTCCGCCGGGTATTAACAAAACTCGCTAACAGTAGGATCTTTTTTGAGACATCCTCCCCTAGTAGTATCTCACAACAAACCCAAGTTGGTGGGTTACTAGCATAACAATTGGTTGTACTTTCTACATCTAAGAGGCTACCCAGTGGACTCGTTATCGCGCTCGTTCGGCTACATCGGACGAGTCCACACCGTTGGGTGGGACTCGTCCTTGATTCGTGCGGGTGGCTCGTCCGGTTGTTTCGTTCCTCCAGGGACGAGTTTGTGTGTTTAATTTTTTTTTAAACATAAACGGCTATATTGAGTTAGGAAGGAGACAAAATTAAAGTTTCACCATTTGGCAAGTTTAGTCCCTGTAACGGCTGTTTGTTCAAAACTAGTTCCAAAAAGTGTCAACTTTAGTCCTTAACGGCTAGTTTTTCAAAATGGCTATATATACACTTCAAGTGAACCATCATTTCACACCTCCCGGCTTAATGTGTCTTTTTTTAAATAAACTATTGTAATGTTTTTTTTTAATGTGTGTTTTCTTTATTTCAAGTATTGTAATGTTTTTTTTTTGTGTTTTTTTTAAATAAATTGTGTAATGTTTTTTATTTTTAATGAAGTGTTTTTAATTTGTGTATGTTTTAGTTTGTTATAATTTTGAAGGGTTAAAAGTGTAAAGTTTAGATAAATTGGTAGAATTAAATAATTGGTGGGTCCAAGACTAGTACTTGGGGGATGAGTCCATTGGGTGCATTTTGGGGGGATTAGTCCTTGAAGTGTTTTTTGCTGATGTAGCGCTGACAGGAACTAGTACTTGAGGGATGAGTGGTTACCATTGGATAGCCTTAATAGAGTGCAACGTTTTCATTTGGCAACAAATTTAACAAAATTTTTTTAGCTAAAACCTGGAAAAAATTATTCATTAACAAGATTATCGTCACATATTCCCAGTACTGACTAACACCAAGCAACTATTTCAAGGAAGTAATTGATAATCGTAAGTTGCAAGTTTTCCATGTTGAACAAAGTCGCAAAAACTACACATAATGGCATTATACCCTATCATATTATTTAGACACTTTGCTTTATTGGAAAAAATAATCTGTAAACAAAACAATATGTGTTGATATCATCTCCTAAAGTTTAACATTTAAATTACAATTGAGACTGGCTCAAACGTCTGGATTATAAATCTGTAAGAATATATCATAGAGTTGGGTGGACCGATTCGTGCTAGAAAACATATTAGTAAACCAAACAATATATTAAGAGAACAAACTTAAATTGGACCCTCAATAACTAATGTATATATATATATATATATTGTAATTTAGATTCTATCTGATACCCCACAATGATACTAGCTCTGTGAGCTGGTATAGTTCAGACTCACAAATAAGATAAAGCAACACCAGCTTATGACTTTTAAGTTTTAGTAGGCATTTCTAAAGCTAACAAGGTACAAGCAAACAAAGAGTATCAAACATCAGTTGATCATACCCACATGCGCACTCCAGACCAGAGTGATCCATTAAAACCCATCTGAGACTCTTGAATTTGCAATTTTGTTGCCAATAAGGTCTCGCAACTCGATTTCCCCGGGGAATCTCTTCTCCCTTAGCTTAGAGTAAACCTACATTCCATATACAGAAGCTCTATTAGTTTCAAGAACTATATAATGACTAATACAGATTATCTTACTTGATTAGACATGTTTAAAGATATTACTTGAAAGTAACGAAAGCATAATAAATAGGTCTTGGCTGTGCAAATGGGTTCATATTAACAGCCAGGAAACAAAACAATCTTCTTTCTTTCTTTTAATGATTAATGTGGAATATGGCTACAGAAACTATATTTTACAAGAATAAAAACCTCTATTAAATGATCACGATTACGAACACTACTTGGAGTCTTGGAGATCCATAAAATACAGAGAATTCACAAAGAAAATGATACATAAACCAGTCAATTCACAAAATTGATAACTTTAGATTGGAAAGTAAACAACAAACGAACATTTGCGATTTACATTAGACATTCAAAGAGAAACCCTAAAACACTTGATTTTAGTGGGTTACCGCGTGAAAATTGCTTTTCTATTTTATTTGTAAATGTATATGTTCGTATTATTCTTACTGTATTACGTATATATAATAATAGAGTTTTTGTTTTATTGTATGTATTATTTTGCATGTATGATATATATACTTGTTGTATTAGGTGAACAACACTTGAATGAAATTCACATTACATCATGGAACAAATCAGTAGGGTGTGATCAAGCATCAAACTATCAAACAATGACACTCAAAGTAAAAATAAGAAACATGCAAAAACGTTCAATAAAATAGTGAAAATCAAGACTAAAATTGACAAGAAAAGAAAGAATAACTTGAAGGCACCATGTGGGATCACTTTGATCCATTCACGGATTGAGAAGATGGTATCTTTGTAGGAAGGTGCATCTATTGTAAGTAGGCCTACCTTGAAACACCATATGAAAAAGGGTACAAAAAATGTCAATAATGCTCCAAGCAAGCAAAGTAACATTTTTGTTAATAAACCCAAGGTTGTAGAACTCGTGGATCGGGATCGGATCGGCGAGGTGGGGAGAAAGGAGATTTTTAAAAATCAGGGAGATATCGGATTGGGTAATTTATATATAAAAATAATAATTTATGAAATTATATGTAATAAAAATTAAATATATTAAAACTCATAAATATTGAACTTTATATAATTTTTTTAAAATGACAAATATAAATAAATATAAGTATAAATATATGATATAAAATATAAATAGGCATGACAAAATAGACAAGTGAGGGCAGATTAGAATTTTATGTTTTAGCTCTCATCTATTTGCCATTCCAAGACAAAAATTGTATTTTTAGTGTAAATTTAAAAGACACCCATTGTACAAAGAACAACTCTTTTAATAATATTAATTAATAAAAAGGTTTTTCCTTTCCCATCATGTCTCCTTTTTTGAACGGCATCTCATCATATATTCATATCTCTCTCTCTCATCTTTCCATCTTCTCTCATAAATCCTAACCACCATGGAACCACCACAGCCACCAACATTAGTGACCACCATCATCAGCCACCAACAACCGCCACCACCGTCGATCAGATTTTCTGACCTATTTTGAGGTCTTTCCGATCAGTTTTGACAGTTGACCGCCATTGGCGGCCGTGGGCAGATATTTGACCCTATCCTAGCCATTCTGTCTCCTTGAGTGCCCGAGATCGATCCCGATATCTCGGACGATACAGCCAAGATTTACTAACACTTACAACACTGAATAAACCTAGTGGGGACGAAGAGGGTGGCAGTGGCAGTGTTTAGAAAAGGGTTTATGATGCTGACAGATATTGGAGTAGATATTGGAGTACGGTTCGAAATTTGTTTGGGTTAGCCGAGTTACCTTTTTCTTTAATTAGACACCCGGCTTTAATAGATTTAATTGAAGCACTGTCTCTTTGTTTACACGTTACCAAACAAGGTCACAAAATAATTTGTTGATGAAAAAAAAGAAAAGAAATAACATTAGTTTTAAAACCACACTACCGAGGGTGTACACTTGACAACAGACACTTAGACATTGGCTAATCGAAGAAGAAACTACATGGTCTTAACAGCACGCTTTATTGATAACGATTGAGTATTACATAAGAAAAAGAAAACTTTGATGACTTCATAGTCATAAGAGTGATGATATCGGGCGGGAAATTTTTAATGCATTAATGAAAACATCTACTGATAAGGCCACTAATCACTAATCAGGTAGAGAATCACAAGATTTAAGGAATTTATAGGTCCATCGTGAGTCAAAAAAGTTATTGTTTTTCAGATTGCTCGACTAGACGGAACTCTATTTTTGATATAGTTAAAAGATGCATCTACTAGATATAAGTGCAAAACCCCATCTTTTGTTAGAGACTCGATATGTGTCTTCTCATTCGAATTGGTTGTTTGTTGTAAATGTTGCTAATTTTTTTTGGAGAAGTTCAAAATTCAAACAAAAAACATAATTGGTGTCCAGGACGTCTTATCCGGTTGCTTATAGCTTTTTCATACTAGACAGATGCCTGCGTGATGCGGTGGCGATGGTGGTAGCGGCGATCAATGATGGCAGCGGCAGTGTGGTGGCAGAGGCAGCAGTGGTGGTGTGGTAATTCATACAAAAATAATTGATATAAAAGAAGGTAGTGTATTTATTTTAAGGATTGAGGGATCTATGTTGTAAATTATTTCATTAAGGTATTTATAGATATATTAAGGGTATGTTTGGCAAAAGTAGCTGTAGCTGTAGCTTTTAGTTGAAGCTGTAAGATGTAGCTTTTAGTTGGAGCTGTAAGCTGTAGCTTTTAGTTGGAGCTGTAAGCCGTAGCTTTTATTTTAGCTGTAAGCTGTAGCTTTTAGTTGGAGCTGTAAGCTGTAGCTTTTATTTTTGAGCTGTAAGCTGTAGCTTTTAGTTGGAGCTGTAAGCTGTAGCTTTTATTTGGAGCTGTAAGCTGTAGCTTTTATTTTTGAGCTGTAAGCTGTAGCTTTTAGTTGGAGCTGTAAGCTGTAGCTTTTATTTGGAGCTGTAAGCTGTAGCTTTTATTTTTGAGCTGTAAGCTGTAGCTTTTAGTTGAGCTGTAAGCTGTAGCTTTTAGTTGAGCTGTAAGCTGTAGCTTTTAGTTGGAGCTGTAAGCTGTAGCTTTTATTTTTGAGCTGTAAGCTGTAGCTTTTAGTTGGAGCTGTAAGCTGTAGCTTTTATTTTTGAGCTGTAAGCTGTAGCTTTTAGTTGGAGCTGTAAGCTGTAGCTTTTATTTTTGAGCTGTAAGCTGTAGCTTTTAGTTGGAGCTGTAAGCTGTAGCTTTTATTTTTGAGCTGTAAGCTGTAGCTTTTAGTTGGAGCTGTAAGCTGTAGCTTTTATTTGGAGCTGTAAGCTGTAGCTTTTATTTTTGAGCTGTAAGCTGTAGCTTTTAGTTGAGCTGTAAGCTGTAGCTTTTAGTTGGAGCTGTAAGCTGTAGCTTTTAGTTGGAGCTGTAAGTTGTAGCTTTTAAACAAAGCTGTTAGCTAGAGCTTTTATTTTTAAGAAGTGTTTGGTATGGTAGATGTAGTTGCAACTTCAAGAGGTATTTGTGTAACTTTTAAAGATTAAAGCTTTACCGAAAAGCTAAAACTCCTGAAACGCTACTTCAAGTAGCGTTTCATTTTGGAGCTTTTTCTTTCAAATAAAAGCTAAAGCTAGTTGCATCCAAACAAAGCTTTTAACACAATAGGAGCTTTTTGTTCAAAATTAAAAGCTAAAGCTCCCCAAAAGTTCTTGAAAATAGAAAAACCTGAAGGCTTTTTTGAGAAGGGGAAGGGGGATTGCCCCTTTATTAAAAAGTATAGATAAGTTCTTGATATAGAATATGACATTCGTAAGTGGGAAAATAAGCTCAAACTTGTGGTTATAGTCGAGAGATAAATTTGACAAGCATTGGAAAGGTTTTAAAAAAATCAACTTGTATATGTACGTTGGCATAATTTTAGATCCTTGTATGAAAGATGTGCAAAACATTACATATGGTTCCGAATATTTTATGATAGAAGGCTGGAAATCACCGATCTTGAATTTAAAAAAATGCTTGAGAAAATGGTTGGTAATGTTCAAAATGCCTCACATGAATTGTTTGATACATACAAATAGAGGTTTGAAACTTTAGGTGAAAATTGAAGTACGCCATAAAACAACTCTTCAAATTAAGTTGGATCAACTCAATGTGACAATTCGGTTGTAAATGTTATCCTATTTGGTACTTTAAGTGGCTCATATAAAATTGAATTCGAATTAGAAAAGTATCTTAAAAAGCAAGTCAACAACTTCATCTCAAGTTTGATGTCTTTGTTTGGCGGAAAGTAAATGGTAAAAGGTATCTGATGGTAGCAAATATGGTTAAAGTAAATGGTAAAAGGTATCCGATGGTAGCAAATATGGTTAAAGGTAAATCTTTTTTATTTTTAGTACATGTAAAATATTGTGATAATGGTGAAGTTTGTCCTTATCTTTATTTTAAGTTAGATATTTTGGCGATAGAAGTGTCAACCATTGCATCCAAGTGGTCATGTTTGACCCTTACAGAACTAGATTATCCTAATCTATAATCGAGGCGTTGATATGCACCCAAGGTTATATAAGAAAGTCTAGAAAGGTGATTAACATAAATGACCAAGACATGAATTTAGAAAAAGACTAGAGGGATAATCGCGCAATGCGGCCGCGACAATGCGGTGGTGGCGACCGTTATTGGGGGCGGCGACGTCGAATGGTGTAGGTAATTGATGTTAAAATAAACGATGAAAAAGGTTAATGAAAATATTTTAGAAGATAAAGGACCGATGGTGTAATTTAATCATTGGGGGTAGTTTGGTAAAATCACATATCCCAAAATTGTGATATTAAACAAGGGGTTGTAATCATTATATAGTAGTATAGATGAAGTTTTTGTCAGAGGTAATTTTACTCGCTATCAAATTTGAATTTACATAACAATGATGTATAGATATCATTTATGTGTGTTTTATTAATTTTTTGTAATTATGTTTGTAGAAATGAAAGAAGAACCTGGATCTATGAGTATAAAAGGCAAAGGAGTTCAAGTTGATTGAAGATGTTTGAATTATTTTAATTATTTTCATGTTTATTGTAGTATGTTGTGAACTTATATCATGTTTCGTTCTTTCATGTATTTTAGTTAGCTTTTGGTTGAAAATTACCATTGTCTTTTGGAATTTTAATTTTCAAAGTTATATGACTTTACCGAAGGTCAGTAGGCATTAGACACAATAGCAGCAACTCTATTTGTGCATAAATTAATATGATTTTTGTTATGATTTGTTTGTTATTATTTGAATGTTGGAATTCATTTATACCCATTTGATATTTTGATCCGAACAGGTTAATAACGTCAAGGATATTGAACCTGGCACGTCTAATAATGTTGTCCATCAATTGAGCCCAGGCCCAACTAAACAAGAATATTACATTTCGGGCCAAATCGACTAGCCCAAGCCCGATCAAGCCCAAGCCCGAGCACGAACATACTACTTCCGCTCCGGGCCTCACTCTCAGTTTTCTGCAAAATCGGGCTTCAGGCTTCAACGGGCCGGATTTTGACCCGGGCTGAGCCTTACCTAAGATAAAAAGGGTTGAGGGTTCAAAGTCCCATCGTGAACAAGTATGTAGATATGTGCGTAACATTTGTCTTTAAAAAGAAGACAAAATTACGATTGCAAAAGATACGTTTTCAATGATGATCCTTTGGAAGACTCAGCCTATTTGTAAACAATTTACCACATTTCCTATTTCAATTTATAAATCTTTTACTCATTTGACCTATTAAGAGATAAAACATAGCGAGAATCAGCCCTGTCTAGTATGCCGCTATAATCTACCATACTACATAAGCTTGTATGCATTAAGAAAGAGATTTCGTTAAGTTCGTGAGCCTAATAGAGTTTATTGTCTGAAGCTGGGGCTTGAGCTATAAATTAAACTCAAACTCAGCTGAAGCTTGCTTAGGCTTCACTCAAGTAGACCTTGAGTACTAGCTAATGAGTAGCATGGGTGAAATACAGCCCCAGGTAAAACCTGAATATATGTTATAAGAAAAGTGAGTTTACCGTTTCACCGTTACAAGAAACTTCAAAAGCACCAGAACTCTGCAGAAAACCTTGAAGGAAATTTCCAAGAAGCCAAGTAGAAGAAATGGTCCCAAACCTATTGGCACGCATTGAGTAATACCAAGGAGGTGGTGCTACAAAACCCAGCCTTGGGAAAATATGCTCACCAGCCATTACAACCCCTATGACTCCAAACTGGACAACTGGTACCAGTTTGGCTAACAAGCGTTTTGGAAGTGGGGGTGGATAATTGGCTAAAACAACATTGAGTCCTGGAAAAGCGGATTCCAACATGTTCTTCATTGTCTCTGCATTCCCTCTATCAAAATTTACATTTTACAGTTTAGAAATAGGTAAAAGTAGGAGGAGTAAGGTAATTGTAAACTAAGGGTAACATGATAAGTATAGCAGTATATGGTTAAAAAGGAGCGAAAGTCATCTAAAGGTGTAGTCTGGTTGCCTTGAAAATAAAAGAAGCGACATATTGAGAATAAAGATTATAAATTATGATAACAAATACTAGAAAAAACACTGCGCAATGCCCATAGCAGCAGCAGAAATAGGAATGAACGGTAACAGTAAAAAAATGGAAAGATAGTGTGTACCTGTAAGAACAAGAAGCGCAGAAATCGATATTCACACTGTTTCCTAACCCTATTCCGCCTTTCTTCTGTTGGAAATGTCAAAGTTATAAAATAATATAATAAAACCCTAAATCCATCCATTGAACTAAAGAGAGGGAGAGAGATAGAACCTGGTGGGTGGGGAATTGAAGAGGCGGTTGTTGGATGGAGACTGATGGCGGAGGATGATGATATTTGGCCGGAGCAGAAGATGAAGAAGGAGCAAAGAGATTGAAAACATCCGAACAGAACAAAAATATTGGTAACGCCACCAGAAACACCGCACCTTTATCCATTGCCATCTCTTGATCTCGATCTCGATCTCCGAATGGTATTTGTTTTCAACCACCCACCCACCCAGCACTTTTTCCTTTTATTTCCTTCAACTTAGTTAATTATTTTTGATAATTAATTAATAATAATAATAATAAAACAAAAGGTCAAAAAGCTTCGGATTTTTTTAAAGTTAATGTCAACTTTACTAATAAAGTTGATGCAATTGTATCAAAATTAAGGCTTAGAATTTAAAAATAATGTTTGAATCTTAACCATTAATCTTCATTTAAAGGTCAAAATGATTTTATCTTTACTAGTAAAGTTGAAATCAACTTTAGAGAATTCTCATCCATCTTCTTTCTAGGAAGCAACATTCAAACACACAACAACGACGAAAGTCAATCCCCTTATGGGATATGACAAAAGTATGATGTAGATAGCCTGATGGCTACCTAAAAATAAAAAGGTTTGCTTCAAAAAGTACATCC
>CM067171.1:14200740-14215258 GCA_034093135.1 Erigeron breviscapus
ATGGTCATATGATGAAAGATTCCATTCTGAATGGACTTGCTGTTCATCGCCATCCCACTACTAATGCAGTTATTCTAACTCATGAACTTTTGAATGCTGAGCAAAAGGATCGAACAGCTGCAGATAACAGAGCAAGGTCATGTTTATACAGAGCTCTACCGGATGAAATCTATGGGTCTGTTGATTCTTATGATACAACAAAAGAGATATGGGATGAGGTGGCTAGACAGATGGAAGGAGCTGACGTGACTTCGACAATCAGATTGACCAACATTTTGACTGAGTTTGACAACTTCTCCAAAATGCCAAATGAATCTCTTGAGGCAGTTTACTACAGATTCTGCAATGTCATAAATGAACTGAGGAAGAACAATGTCAAGAAAACTGAGATTGAGTTAAACATCAAGTTCATCAAAGCACTTGGTCAAGAATGGGAAGATTTTGGAACCCAAATCAAGCAACATCAAAACCTGACCAAGTTCACCATTCATACTCTATATGAATCCTTCAAACTCAATGAAAACCAAGTCCTAAGCAAAGCTTCATCAAACAAAATGCCAGAAGTTGTATCTTCTGATCCTTTGGCATTGATAGTTGAGAAAAAGATTTCTGAAGCTCTCAAATGGCAAATGGTAGTTGTTTCTTCGTCAGATGAGGAGGGAGATGATCTGATGGCTACAAGAGATGGTGTTTCGGATGAACTATATCAAGCTCTTGCCGCGGTAACAAAGCATTTCAAAAGGAAATATTACAAAGCGAGGCCAACAAACAACAATCTCCGCACTTCTTCTACAAGTGCATTTCCAAAGAAGGAACACTATCATCCAAGGAGCAATGAGCAAAGTGAAGCTACTGGTTCAAGGTATGGTGAAAAGAAGGAAGCATATGAGAAACAAACAGTTGAGAAGGGTAAGGCATCAGACAAAAAGTGCTACAATTGTGGTATTCCTGGACATTTTGCCGTTGACTGCAAACAACCTCGAAAGCGGGATTATGAGTACTACAAGCAGAAGATGTTGTTAGCCAAACAAGTTGAAGCAGGACATGCATTGCTTGCCGAAGATGACAAATGGCTGTTGCTCACTGATGATGAAGATCAAGATCTCTCCGCTAATGCTTGCTATATGGCGAGATTGGCCAAGAACAAAGTTCTTGAAGCAGAAAGCACTGATGATGAATACCCAGATGATGAGGTAAATCTCGACTCTACTTTTTCTTTGGTTAAGGACAAAGAGTCTTGTAGATTAGCTTTATCTAAATTAACAAATCATATCAATTCTTTAGCCAACAAAAACAAAAAGTTGAAAAATAGTATTTCATTTTCAAAAAGTGAATTTTCAAATCTTCTTGAAGAACACTCAAAATTACTTTTTGAACATGATACTATTAAACAAGATTTTCAAACATACAAAGACAAAATGTTGGTTAAAGAATGTGAGATGAATGTCACTCCTGATTCTAAGTTATTACAAAGATGTCAAAATCTTGAAAAGACCATTCATGATCTTGAAAAAGCCAATCAAGATCTTGAAATTCAAAAGACCAATGAATGGCTTCGGGCAAATGCAAGACAAATGGATGTTGATATTCTCAATAAGAAGCTCCAAGAAGCTAAACCAAACAATGTTGAATTCGAAAGGAAGATTTCTGATTTAAATCATAATTGTTTTTTAAAAGACATTGAGATAGAGAATCTTGAAAAACAAGTTGAGGAATTTAAAAATAATATACTTTTCTATCAAGAAAAGCTATATAAAGTTGAACAAAATCCTTTCTTGAATTTCACTGCCTATTTCAACAAGTCAAAAATTGACAAAACAGAACTTCTTCTCGGGTTGGGATTTGAGAATATCACACCATTGCAAAAAGCCAAAGAGGAAATCGAACCCCTGTATGATGAAAAATTTCTTCGCCTTGGTATGATACAACAATTTATTCGTCCATTGGATGACGAATTTGAGACTGATGAAGTTGAGAGAATACCTAATCAAGATTTTTTGGTTAATTATGATGCAATCAATGATTCATACAAAACAAAACAATCTTCAATTTTCAAATTGGAAGAAATTGAATCAAATTTTCAAAACCAAGAATCTGTTGGTACTTCACCTAAATCAACTAAAATGTATTTTCCAACCACATTTTTGGAAAAGCAAATAGAAGGTTTACAACAAAAGGTGGAATCTCAACAAACAGTTATTAATCACCTCAAGTCTCAAAGTCCGAATTCAGAGGATAAATGTATTGCTGTTGATACTAAGAAAGTGTGTGAGAATGTTTCTACTCAAACTGACCAAAGTGCCTCAGTAGAAAATTCTACCCAAACTACTTGTGATTCATCCACCAATACCTCCACTCAGACCTTGACTGATTCTCTTGAATGTACTTGTCATACTGATGATTATGTGCAATCTGATTTATCTAATGACGAACTTGCACAGAGTTTAGTTTTGATATGGTACTTTTATAGGTTTTTCACATGCAACACTGTTGATGAGTTAGTTGTTCACCCTAAGCCTAGTGCTAGTATAGGTGTTGATACGCCTCCTCAATTTTCTTGTGAGACCAAAGATGTGTCAGTTCAAGTTGACCTAATTTCTGAGAATACCCATAATGAGAAGTTGGACACCAAGATTCCTGATTTTTCAAAACTTTCAAATGAATTTGAAACTAATCAATCTCCATTGCAATTTTCTTTTGATAAAGATTTCACAAAGGATGATTTTGATAAATTCATGGAGGGAGAATATGTTTTTAATTCAGAAACTGAGAAAAAGATTGAATCTACCAAAATCAAAGTTGAAACAAAAGAGGAATCTCTGGAATTTCAAAAACCATTGTCCAAAGCTCCAACTTCATATTACTCAAGGAAACGAGTTAAGACCAAACTCGTCAAGACTGAACCAAAGAACATTAAGTTAGAAACCTTTGTTGCTACCCCAGTGAAACATGTCAAAAAGGAACAAGCTGAAACCCCACACACGACAAAGTACACCAAAGTGAAACTTCCGAAAGACTATCCTAATGCTTCTCAATCTAGCTCTCAATCTAGCTTTTTACCTAAGGTGTCTAAGTCTAGCTCAGTTTCGCTAACTAAAGATACATCAAATGGTTCAACTAGATATAGAGATAGATATGGGTGGTTTTCTCATGATAAACCAAAGAAGCAAGAAGTTTCCTCACCTCCAAAAGATTCCAAAAAGATGAAAGTGTTTAAAACTCCTAGTTCTAATTTTCAAAGTTTCAATTCAACAGGTGGAAAGAGCTTAACTAGTGGTGCTAAATGGGTTGCTAAAACTTTAGTACCTAAGATCACTAGTAATCAAAAGAATGTTGAGAAAATGAAGAAAAGAAGGAGGAGAAATGCTGTTAATAAGAAGAAAAGTGCTTCTGTTAATCAAAACAATTCATCTTTGTTAATAAATGTTGAATGTGCCAAGGCAAGGCCTTGTGAGCTTGTAAACAATTTTAATTCTTGTGTGGTTGATATGAATGCTTGTAGACATGTTACTTTTAATTCTCGTGTGAATGTTCGTACATTTTATTCAAATATGTTTGTTGATAATGTGCTTGTTGATGCTTATGTTGATTCAATAACATGTTTGAATGCGCATACTAAGTTATATACCCTGCCTGTTTTATCTAACCAAAAAGGACCCGTTTTCAAGTGGGTACCTAAAAACGGTTAAATTTCTTTGATTGCAGGAAATAACCATCTGTGTTTGGATACTCGATTCCGGGTGTTCGAAGCACATGACTGGAAATAAGTCTTTGCTGAAGAACTTTGTTGAACGATTCATGGGAACGGTTCGCTTTGGAAACAACAATTTCGCTCCTATCTTAGGTTATGGGGACATTGAACGAAATGGGATTATAATCAAGAAAGTTCACTATGTTGAAGGTTTAAGTCACAACTTGTTCAGTGTTGGACAATTCTGTGATAACAATCTTCAAGTTCTTTTCGAAAATCTCTTTGCAAAGTCCAAACTCGTCAAGACTGAACCAAAGAACATTAAGTTAGAAACCTTTGTTGCTACCCCAGTGAAACATGTCAAAAAGGAACAAGCTGAAACCCCACACACGACAAAGTACACCAAAGTGAAACTTCCGAAAGACTATCCTAATGCTTCTCAATCTAGCTCTCAATCTAGCTTTTACCTAAGGTGTCTAAGTCTAGCTCAGTTTCGCTAACTAAAGATACATCAAATGGTTCAACTAGATATAAACTAGCTCTCAATCTAGCTCTCAATCTAGCTCTCAATCTAGCTCTCAATCTAGCTCTCAATCTAGCTCTCAATCTAGCTCTCAATCTAGCTCTCAATCTAGCTCTCAATCTAGCTCTCAATCTAGCTCTCAATCTAGCTCTCAATCTAGCTCTCAATCTAGCTCTCAATCTAGCTCTCAATCTAGCTCTCAATCTAGCTCTCAATCTAGCTCTCAATCTAGCTCTCAATCTAGCTCTCAATCTAGCTCTCAATCTAGCTCTCAATCTAGCTCTCAATCTAGCTCTCAATCTAGCTCTCAATCTAGCTCTCAATCTAGCTCTCAATCTAGCTCTCAATCTAGCTCTCAATCTAGCTCTCAATCTAGCTCTCAATCTAGCTCTCAATCTAGCTCTCAATCTAGCTCTCAATCTAGCTCTCAATCTAGCTCTCAATCTAGCTCTCAATCTAGCTCTCAATCTAGCTCTCAATCTAGCTCTCAATCTAGCTCTCAATCTAGCTCTCAATCTAGCTCTCAATCTAGCTCTCAATCTAGCTCTCAATCTAGCTCTCAATCTAGCTCTCAATCTAGCTCTCAATCTAGCTCTCAATCTAGCTCTCAATCTAGCTCTCAATCTAGCTCTCAATCTAGCTCTCAATCTAGCTCTCAATCTAGCTCTCAATCTAGCTCTCAATCTAGCTCTCAATCTAGCTCTCAATCTAGCTCTCAATCTAGCTCTCAATCTAGCTCTCAATCTAGCTCTCAATCTAGCTCTCAATCTAGCTCTCAATCTAGCTCTCAATCTAGCTCTCAATCTAGCTCTCAATCTAGCTCTCAATCTAGCTCTCAATCTAGCTCTCAATCTAGCTCTCAATCTAGCTCTCAATCTAGCTCTCAATCTAGCTCTCAATCTAGCTCTCAATCTAGCTCTCAATCTAGCTCTCAATCTAGCTCTCAATCTAGCTCTCAATCTAGCTCTCAATCTAGCTCTCAATCTAGCTCTCAATCTAGCTCTCAATCTAGCTCTCAATCTAGCTCTCAATCTAGCTCTCAATCTAGCTCTCAATCTAGCTCTCAATCTAGCTCTCAATCTAGCTCTCAATCTAGCTCTCAATCTAGCTCTCAATCTAGCTCTCAATCTAGCTCTCAATCTAGCTCTCAATCTAGCTCTCAATCTAGCTCTCAATCTAGCTCTCAATCTAGCTCTCAATCTAGCTCTCAATCTAGCTCTCAATCTAGCTCTCAATCTAGCTCTCAATCTAGCTCTCAATCTAGCTCTCAATCTAGCTCTCAATCTAGCTCTCAATCTAGCTCTCAATCTAGCTCTCAATCTAGCTCTCAATCTAGCTCTCAATCTAGCTCTCAATCTAGCTCTCAATCTAGCTCTCAATCTAGCTCTCAATCTAGCTCTCAATCTAGCTCTCAATCTAGCTCTCAATCTAGCTCTCAATCTAGCTCTCAATCTAGCTCTCAATCTAGCTCTCAATCTAGCTCTCAATCTAGCTCTCAATCTAGCTCTCAATCTAGCTCTCAATCTAGCTCTCAATCTAGCTCTCAATCTAGCTCTCAATCTAGCTCTCAATCTAGCTCTCAATCTAGCTCTCAATCTAGCTCTCAATCTAGCTCTCAATCTAGCTCTCAATCTAGCTCTCAATCTAGCTCTCAATCTAGCTCTCAATCTAGCTCTCAATCTAGCTCTCAATCTAGCTCTCAATCTAGCTCTCAATCTAGCTCTCAATCTAGCTCTCAATCTAGCTCTCAATCTAGCTCTCAATCTAGCTCTCAATCTAGCTCTCAATCTAGCTCTCAATCTAGCTCTCAATCTAGCTCTCAATCTAGCTCTCAATCTAGCTCTCAATCTAGCTCTCAATCTAGCTCTCAATCTAGCTCTCAATCTAGCTCTCAATCTAGCTCTCAATCTAGCTCTCAATCTAGCTCTCAATCTAGCTCTCAATCTAGCTCTCAATCTAGCTCTCAATCTAGCTCTCAATCTAGCTCTCAATCTAGCTCTCAATCTAGCTCTCAATCTAGCTCTCAATCTAGCTCTCAATCTAGCTCTCAATCTAGCTCTCAATCTAGCTCTCAATCTAGCTCTCAATCTAGCTCTCAATCTAGCTCTCAATCTAGCTCTCAATCTAGCTCTCAATCTAGCTCTCAATCTAGCTCTCAATCTAGCTCTCAATCTAGCTCTCAATCTAGCTCTCAATCTAGCTCTCAATCTAGCTCTCAATCTAGCTCTCAATCTAGCTCTCAATCTAGCTCTCAATCTAGCTCTCAATCTAGCTCTCAATCTAGCTCTCAATCTAGCTCTCAATCTAGCTCTCAATCTAGCTCTCAATCTAGCTCTCAATCTAGCTCTCAATCTAGCTCTCAATCTAGCTCTCAATCTAGCTCTCAATCTAGCTCTCAATCTAGCTCTCAATCTAGCTCTCAATCTAGCTCTCAATCTAGCTCTCAATCTAGCTCTCAATCTAGCTCTCAATCTAGCTCTCAATCTAGCTCTCAATCTAGCTCTCAATCTAGCTCTCAATCTAGCTCTCAATCTAGCTCTCAATCTAGCTCTCAATCTAGCTCTCAATCTAGCTCTCAATCTAGCTCTCAATCTAGCTCTCAATCTAGCTCTCAATCTAGCTCTCAATCTAGCTCTCAATCTAGCTCTCAATCTAGCTCTCAATCTAGCTCTCAATCTAGCTCTCAATCTAGCTCTCAATCTAGCTCTCAATCTAGCTCTCAATCTAGCTCTCAATCTAGCTCTCAATCTAGCTCTCAATCTAGCTCTCAATCTAGCTCTCAATCTAGCTCTCAATCTAGCTCTCAATCTAGCTCTCAATCTAGCTCTCAATCTAGCTCTCAATCTAGCTCTCAATCTAGCTCTCAATCTAGCTCTCAATCTAGCTCTCAATCTAGCTCTCAATCTAGCTCTCAATCTAGCTCTCAATCTAGCTCTCAATCTAGCTCTCAATCTAGCTCTCAATCTAGCTGTGAATGTTCGTACATTTTATTCAAATATGTTTGTTGATAATGTGCTTGTTGATGCTTATGTTGATTCAATAACATGTTTGAATGCGCATACTAAGTTATATACCCTGCCTGTTTTATCTAACCAAAAAGGACCCGTTTTCAAGTGGGTACCTAAAAACGGTTAAATTTCTTTGATTGCAGGAAATAACCATCTGTGTTTGGATACTCGATTCCGGGTGTTCGAAGCATATGACTGGAAATAAGTCTTTGCTGAAGAACTTTGTTGAACGATTCATGGGAACGGTTCGCTTTGGAAACAACAATTTCGCTCCTATCTTAGGTTATGGGGACATTGAACGAAATGGGATTATAATCAAGAAAGTTCACTATGTTGAAGGTTTAAGTCACAACTTGTTCAGTGTTGGACAATTCTGTGATAACAATCTTCAAGTTCTTTTTCGAAAATCTCTTTGCAAAGTCCAAACCTTAGATGGAGTTGATATTCTTTGTGGCGATCGTGACGATAACCTTTTTACCGTCAATCTTGATGATAACCAACCAACCGATAATATTTGTCTCATTTCAAAGGCTACTTCAAAGAATTCTTGGTTATGGCATAGAAGGCTCTCTCATCTGAATTTCCAAACAATCAATACTTTAGTCAATAAGCATCTTGTTGAAGGCTTACCTGACTATAAGTATGAAAGTGAGCATGTCTGTCCTTCTTGTGCTGTTGGGAAGATTAAGAGAGTTTCTCATAAACCGAAGAAATCTCCAAATTCTTTAGCACCTCTTCATTTGCTTCACATGGATCTTTGTGGGCCGATGAAAGTTCAAAGCCGAAATGGGAAGAAATACATCCTGGTTATTGTTGATGATTATTCAAGATATACTTGGGTTAAGTTCCTAGCATCCAAAGATGAAACAACTCAGATGTTGATAGATTTCATCACCAATACTCAAGTAAATCTTCAACTTCCTGTTCGTTACATCCGTTCGGATAACGGTACTGAATTCAAGAATGCTGTTTTTGATGAATTCTGCAAATCCAAAGGTATTACTCATCAATTCTCAGCAGTTCGCACCCCACAACAAAACGGTGTTGTTGAAAGGAGAAATCGATCGCTGGTGGAAGCAGCAAGGACAATGCTTGCTTATTCCAAATTACCATCCAATATGTGGGCTGAAGCTGTTGACACTGCATGTCACACTCAGAATCGGTCCATTATCAATCAGCGTTTCGAAAAGACTCCTTATGAGGTTATTAACAAACGGAAACCCAACATCAACTACTTCCATATATTTGGGTGTGTTTGTTACACGTTGAATGATCGGGAGAATCTTGGAAAATTCGAGAAGAAAGGTGATGAAGGATATTTTGTTGGTTATTCCAAAACATCAATTGCCTATCGAATCTATAATCGTCGAACAAACATAATTCAAGAGACGATGAATGTGTGGTTCGATGAGATGTCAGGCATGATTTTTGAGCAAGAAAGCTTGCTACCAACAAGTATGGATTCAAGTGCTTCAAGTAATTCTACAAGGAACTCTACCTTAGCTTCTAAATTCAAGAAGTTTTCAACTCCAACCAGTGATGAATTAGATATTCTTTTTGAAGAATTCTATAAGTCAAAACCAATTCATGATCAAGAACCTCCAGACATCGTTGAACCAATTCAAAGCAATGAACCTCTTCATAACAACGATCCAGTTCCTAACAACACTCATGAATCATCATCAAGTTCTTCTGAGCAAAAATCATCTTCAAATGATTCTATTCCACCATCCTATCCTGATAATTCTTCTCAAGTGAATGTTCAAGAACAACCTTCTCAATTCACTCAGACAACAAATCCCCTGAACACTCCAAATGTGTATGTACCACTTGACTTTGATCATCCAGCATATGAGGAAAGGGTTATACCAAGTTATGATTCCATCTCTCAACAAACTTCAAGTTTCAATGATGGTGATGTTGATCTTCAACAACAAGATCCTCTTCCTCATGCTCACAAGTGGATTCGCATGCAGAAAAATCATCCTACTGATCAAATAATTGGAGATCCACAAGCAGGAGTAACTACTCGTACTTCAGTGAATGAGTGTCTCGTTGCACTTTCTCTTAGCAATATCGAACCCAAAACAGTATCTGAAGCTCTTCGAGATCCAGAATGGGTTAAGGCAATGCAAGAGGAACTCGCACAATTTGAAAGACTGAAGGTATGGAGATTAGTTCCAAATCCTAGAAAAGATGATCCAAGAACGAAGTGGATATTCAAAAACAAAAAGGATGAGAATGGAGTAGTAGTAAGAAATAAAGCTCGACTTGTTGCAAAGGGTTATTGCCAACAACCTGGTGTTGACTTCGACGAAACTTTTGCTCCAGTTGCAAGAATGGAGGCCATTCGGATATTCTTAGCTTATGCCGCATTCCGAAACTTCACTGTGTTTCAAATGGATGTGAAGACTGCTTTCCTGAATGGTGACCTCAAAGAAGAAGTTTACGTTGATCAACCTGAAGGTTTTGTTGATTCTCAAAGACCAAACCATAGATGACACAAAAACAGTTGGTTTGATGGGGGTTTCAACCTTTTTCTTTTCAGAGTTTTGCTTGATTTGTTTGGAAAAAGGTTTTGCATTTTGTTTAGGTTGAAGAGGAGTGGTTTCAACATTTTTTAAATGTGCATTGCAACTTGCACTTGTCTAGTCAATAACTGAAATTGACTCTCTAACCTTAACAAAATTGATTCTTCATTAGACACCTGAGCCTTACTTGAATCTGAGGTAGAAGGCTCAGTGGGGGAGACATTTTTCTTCTTTTGGTTTTTAGGAACCTTAGATGAAGACTGAGGGGATGGCTTTTTGGATTTAGCCTTCTTTTCTAAAACAGTGGTCTGAGCTGTTTCAGATTTACCCTTAGATTGTTCCTGGGCCTTATCAGTCACAGTTTTCTGTTTGCCAACTTCAGGAAAAATAATTTCTGGTTTCATTGCCTTTGGAAGTGCATTTAAATCAGTGATTATAGATTCCAAATGAAGATCACCAGATTCATATGTTGTTCTTTGATTTGCAAAAGTATTTTTAATTGCAGCATCTGGATTTGGTGCTTTCATCCAAGATTTAATTATTTTTTGTTCCTTTTCAAGGGTGGTTTTCAATTCTTCTTTTTCCAACTCTAAAGTGGCAACCATAGACTGATAACTTTTTAAAGCCAACTGAACATCTTTCAGCTCTTTTAGTCTGGCCTGACTGGCGTTCAGTTCAGAAGTATTACTTTCAAACATTTTTAGACTTTCTGAACGCACAGTTTCGACAAATGAAATGTCAGTCTCTAAAAGAACCAAAAGGTCCAGTTTTTATTCCTCATTACTTTCAAAACCAAAGTCACTAACCTTTTTCATGACTATATCCACCCATCGACCAGATTCAACATCAGATTTGACCAAATGACCTTGATCTTCACGTGCCATGAAACACATGTCCCTAACTTTTCTTGTATTTAGCCTTATAGCTAAATAAAAGTTTTGTGACATATAACTATATGGGCTTTCAACTTCTTGTATTTAGCCTTATAGCTATCATCAGATTTCTGAAAAATAGAATGGTTAGGGGCAGATTGTGATGATGAAGGCTGACTAGATCTGCATTCCTTCATGAAATGTCCTTTCTTGCCACACTTAAAGCATTCAAGATTAGACTTGTCAATAGAAGCGCTGGAAGCAAATGGTTTGCCAGATCGATTTGATTTGGCCTTAAAACGATTAAACGTTTTAGCCAGCATGGCAACCAGATCATCATTGTCATCCTCATCACAATCATGAGTTACATTACCAGAAATACCAGTTTTTAACATTTCAGAGACCATCTTCTTCATCGAGTTAGAATGATCACTCTCAGAAGATAGTAGAGCAGTCCCATGTGGCTCAGTGTACTGAACCATGACTGAACTGGTAGAAGCATGATTTTTGGCATCTTGCTCAGCCACAGCTCTCTCAGCTTTGTTCTCTTCAGTATATCTGAAGGCTCCATATAAGGAAGCAAGAGTGTGACTGTGCAAGGTTTTTCCTTGTCTCAAAACCAAGATCAAGTTTTCCCATTTATAGAAGGTAAGATGTCACAAAACTTTTCTAACAAATTTCTTTGTCTTTAGTTACACCCAGGGCTTTCAATTGATTTACCAGATTAGTAAATCTGATGTATGTTTGAGTTAAAGTTTCACCAGGGATAGCAAAAAAAGACTCATATCTTTTATTTAAAGCAACTTTTCTTGTGACTATGGTCTCAGAGGTGCCTTCAAACTGTGTCATAAGTTCCTCCCACATTAATTTTGAATTTTCAAGTAAAACAAGGGTGGGCGTAAGAGTTTCAGGAACAACATACAAGATCATATTTTGCAGCTTGGTATCAAGATCTACCAGCCTATGATCTTCCTCAGACCAATGATCCTTCTCCTTAGGTGATACCCTAGGAGTCCCATCGGCATTTCTGACAACAGAGGAGGCATTCATGGGGACAAAGGGTCCTTCTTTAAGAATATCGGTCAAATGTCTTTCAACACCAGCAATATATTTGAGCATGCATGCTTTCCATGTTTGAAAATTTTCACTGTTCCCATCAAACTTGGGAACAGAATTATTTGGAAAGTGTACGTGTACATTATGCGATGGTATATTGTTGTTGATGATAGGGGGTGGAGTAGTAGCATTAGGGTCAGGGCCTTCATTGAATACTTAGTCAACCATCTTTGCAGATCAAAAGTTAAGGAATTAATATAATTCAACCTTGCTGCTCTGATACCAATTGTGAGTCCCAAATATAGATGATTTAACTCGACTGGCAAGTAATTCTAACTGGAAGTAGACCAGTTCAGAATACGATCCATATATGGATAAACAATAAGGTAAATGTACTGAAAGTAAATGCAAGAAACAATAAGTGCTGAAACTATATAAATAATATGTATATTTCAAGTATGTAGCATTGAGACACGATGTACTTTTTCAATGTATTTGATTTATTGATATAAACAAATACAAGGATTGTTGCGGAACAAAGATAAACACCAAAGTGTAAATATCTAAACAATCCTGAAATACAAGTGATCTAATAACTTGGAAATACTCTTAGGAATTACTTAGAGTATATCTCACAAGTTGCAATGCTAAAGTTTCAAGCTTTTTGCAAGTTGTGAGAAGCCTTATATTTATAGGCAAGGTTCATGCTGATGTGGACCAGGCCGTACAAATATGGTTGGGAGCATTTAAGGAATTAAAGATAATTCCTGTATGCATATATTTTAAGGTAAAGTATGAAAGTCAATTGATGTGACATTTCATACTTTATTCCCAACCTTTTACTTAACCTTGTACTTTATTAATAGATAAATCTATTAACTGGGTAAAGGCGTGTAAAGTAAAAAAGGCTTCCTCGTAATTAGTGTAAAGTGTTGTAAGTACTTTACACTGAGATGCTTCAGTCTTCGATCAGGTAGAATCAACTTCTGAGCTGATTCTCTTTCTTCAGTCTCCAGTCTTTGACTTCAGCTGAATGGTATTCTGATACGTTGATCTGAACTGAAGTGAAGCTTCAGTGAACTAATTCTGAACGGCTTCAGAATTCTGTACAAGTATTCTTCACTGAGCTTCAGCTATTTCTGAACAAATTATACTTGGTCGATTTTCGACCCAACATAAAGACCAAAAATGTTTAGCTTTGATATCATAACATGTTTACTAACTAAGAATGAAGAATTTGAGCTAAGAACCACTTACCAAAACCTCCTTAGATGATCAAACCCGAATTTGGAGCTAGATGGGGAGATTTCTTGCACCTTAAGTTCTATGTTTTTGATATTGTTAGTAAGAGTAATGATATAGATGATGATTTTATTATTAATTTGCTTGAATCCACATTAATTATGTCAAGATCTTAGAGAGAGAGAGAATGAGTGTGTGTGTGTGTGTGCTTGCATCAACTAGAGAGGGAGAAAGAGATAGAGAAATGGTTGGATGAAATGAATGGGAGGGGATTGGATAGGGTTGGGTGAACCCACATGGGCCATGGGTTGGGTAAGACCCATGGATAAGATCCATTTTTCATTTACTAGTTAATTTATATGTTTTCAAATTGTAAGCATCGATTAGCATAATAAATGATCTCGACTAGCACATAAGTCCCAAATTGAACGATAAATTGATCTATATGAACACATTGCACTTAAATGAACTCCAAATTGCACTTGAACTATATTGGCCAACTCAATAATTATTCAAATTGTACATGTGGTCAAAGAGTCAAGTTTCACGATTGTTACATAAACAGATTAAAATAACAATATAATGTATCCATTGACTCATACGACCTAAACGTGTTAGGACCAGTTCACCTGGTAAACTGGCCAGTCACCAGTTCACACTGACCAGTTCACCAGTTGCACCTGGTGACCAGTAAACTGGTGACCAAGAAGATTTGTCGAGAAATATATTGAAGTCCAGTTGCCCCGTACAGTTAACGCAACTGAAGACTTCCTCCAGTTGAGAACTGACCAAGTTGAAGAAGCATTCCAGTTGAAGTCGAAGACAACAAATGGAAGATAGAGAATGGCAATGGCAGCGAAGCCCAGTTGGCATTCTAGTCAGTTACAAACTGGAGACCATCAGTGGAAAGCCCTTACAAGCTTTACACTGATTACGAGGAATTGACTTGTATACTTTATGTACCTTTACCCGGATAATAAGCCTTATCTTATTATTTAAGTATTATAAAGTACATAAAGGTGGTTATGTAAAGTCACTTTAACACGCGACTTTACAATGCTTTTTAAGGAATTAAATGCTATTCCTTAAATGCTCCCAACCACATTTGTACGGCTAAAGTTAGCATCCCAATGTTAACTTTGCCTATAAATACAAGTCATTGCACAACCAAGAATATTAACTTCTTCGAATAAACTTCGATAGAATTCACACTTTGCAGACCTGCAATATTCTTGGTGAACTTGTGCAATATTCTCTCATCGCTAAAAGGAACATTTCACTACTTTAAGTGTTTCGATTGTTGAAGAGAAATTCCGAGTATAGATCAATTGTATTTCATAGGTTGTTAGAATATTTACATTCGTGTATTATCTTGGTTCCGCATCAACCTTGTAATTTGTTTAATATCAATAAATAAATTACACTTTGAAAACTACACATTGTCTCATCAAGATTGTTTACAAGTTATTTGTATTATTGCATTGTTCTTTACTTATTGTCTTTTATATAAGTAATCTATCTAGAACTTGGTATATCCCTCTGCAACTGGTCGTCTCCAGTTCAGTAAGTATATTGCAAAGTAACTCCCAGACATC
>CM067171.1:14216258-14238591 GCA_034093135.1 Erigeron breviscapus
GATCCCAAAATTTATGACAACATAATAAAGTGACATTTCTTAGTGATGGCTTAAGATAGGAACTTACGTATATTAGTCCTATCGTAGGGATAGTCTTGGCTTTGAGTATGGTTGAGGACCATGATGGAATATATGATCAAGGAAGCTATAGATGGGAAGTACCCATTTTGGATAAGTGAATATAATATGCGGCATATCAAGGTGAGTCATAGCCCCCTTTCAAACTCTTTTATATGTTTTACTTGCGGGGTGAAAAGCATGATTAATTAAAAAGACTTTCTCTTATGAAATGATTCTTTGAAATAATGATAACGATATGGGAATTATATTGTATGTTCAACATGTTATATATTATATGATGAGCTTGAGTACTGTCAAACGGTGGTCCCCTGTACACTACTATTAACTTATTTGAGGCCTGTAGTTAGAGGGTTGCGCAACTAGGATTTGTCCCCTCATCCACTATTATAGGTAACGGTGGGATGTTTGGTCTGCCTTGTGGCCACCTTCATTGCCAGTCTGGCCTCGCGGTGCTCTAACTACTATATTTTACGGGCGTCTCCATGGCACGACCCTTGGTTATCTTTATGCACGTGATTGACAGCATGTGCTTATCATTATCTTATCATTTGGGACTATATATGTTGATTATTGGGACATAACCGGTCTTAGTAGTGGCTCAAGAACAATCTCATCGAATTACGTCATGGTAGTCTTACCATTGACCAAGTGGTATTGATATTATTTATGGTTGGATATTATGGATTGAACATACGGTTTGGGTATTGGACCTTATATGGAATCTTGAAAGTTGTTGAAATTGGCGATATTGAAACATTGGTGACCGAATGGTTTTGGTATGATGAATGATCAATCGATTGATATATTTTTCTCTCACGATAAATGTGACAAATGAGAACTTTATAATTTACCATGGATTTCTCAACTATTTTGAAATGGATATGTAACGAGGTTTACTTGCAAACCTATGCACTCACCAACTACGTTTTCGTAGTTGACACTTTTTCTTCATGCTTTTCAGGAATTAGCGTAAGCTTTGAGGAATTATATGCATCATGATTGTTTGCATTGCACATTGGAGTCAAAGATCAAACCTTGTGACGGGCAATGGAATCCGCCTGATCATTGTAGTATATCATCTCATGTATTTGTTATTTGTTTCGTGGACTCAATATCCAAGTATAGTAGACGTATTGTACTTGGGAATTGGTTCACATGCTTGTGCATTGTAAAATTATTTTTATCAACTATAGCTATGGTGAATGTTATCTATTATCCTTTGTTTTGAATACTCGACTTTCTGTACATCTCATCGTTCCGCCTTGGTTGGGGTGTTACAATCAAGCAATGGTACCCAAATTCGGCCTTTGTAAGTCTGAAAACCACGATTATTCAACTCCATTTCAAGTCTTTTCTTCTTACCAATTCCTTCTTTGTCAACATTTTCTTCTAAAAAAGCTTTGGCTTGAGTTTCCTTAATGCGCTCAAGTAGTCCCGACTTGGCTTGGACAACCATACTCATCAACTTGGAAGAAGAATTTACACCTTTCTACTCAAAGCATCGGCAACACATTAGCTTTTCCGGGATGATACTTAATCTCACAATCATAATCCTTCATCAGTTTCACCCATCTTCTTTGTCTCACATTCATGTCTTTCTGAGTAAACATGTTAGGTCGAAAATCGACCAAGTATAATTTGTTAAGAAATAGCTGAAGCTCAGTGAAGAATACTTGTATAGAATTCTGAGGTCGCTCAGAATTAGTTCACTGAAGCTTCACTTCAGTTCAGATCAACGTATCAGAATACCGTTCAGAATGAAGTCAAAGACTGAAGTCTGAGAAAGAGAATCAGCTCAGATGTGGAGCTCAGAAGTTGATTCTACCTGATCGAAGACTAAAGCATCTCAGTGTAAAAGTACTTACACACTTTTACACTGATTACGAGGAAGACTTTTTACTTTACATATCTTTACCCGGTTAATAGTTTTAACTACTAATAAAAGTACAAGGTAAAGTAAAGGTTGGGAATAAGGTATGATAAGTCACATCAATTGACTTATATACCTAAACCTTAAAAGTACACATGTAAGGAATTAGCTTTAATTCCTTAAATGCTCCCAACCATATTTGTACGATCTGGTCCACGTCATCATGGACTTGGTCTATAAATATAAGTCTTCTCACAACTTGGAAATTGCTTGAAACTTGTGAGATATACTCTAAGTAATCCTTACGAGTATTTCCAAGTTATTAGATCACTTGTATTTCTAGGTTGTTTAGATATTTACACTTGGGTGTTTATCTTTGTTTCGCAACAACCTTTGTATTTGTTTATATATCAATAAATCAAATACATTGAAAAGTACATCGTGTCTCAATGCTACATACTTGATCTATACATTATTTATAAGCTTTCAAGCCACCCTTGTCTTTCCATGTAGGAGGTAGAGGATGACGTGGCAAGTTGCCGGATCGCTCCATTCTTCCATTTGGCTACTTCGTCAATACTCCTCAGGAACTCATCGACATCGGAGGTGCCATCATACCAAGGTAGGTCTTGGATTTCCAGTATCTTCACCGGGGGTACATGTTGGCGTAAATCTTTGGCAAATTGCGCGCAGGACCCCTTGTATTTAGGCTCTGGTTCCTTTTGTTCAACCTTGTCTTTTTCGACTCTGGTGGTTGGACTTGCCTTAATCGTGCATTCTTGATACTGCGGGGTCGCAATATTGTACGGGTAATACCATGATGCCTGCATGTGTCCCTGGTAGCTTCCGCCAAAGTGTGGTGTCCCCATGTACTGGATAAACGGTCCCCCGTAGGGATACAAATATCCTACGGAGTAGTACGGTGGACATGCATTCGATGTCTGATATGCTCCTAGCCCAGGTGTTGTTTGCACAACATCTGGCGCAGGTATCCGAGCTGGCGTTCCCTGATGAATCGAGTGTGGTGGGTACACCAGCGTCGGGTTTTCATCGTTTTGGAGTAACCTTTATTCTCGCCTCCTGTTTCTTTCATCTTGTTCAAATCTCCTTCGGTGGGCTGCTGACTGGTCCTTCCTGCTACTGTAGAGTTGTTTTCTGCTTCTTGAATCTGATCTTTGTCTTCTTTCCCACGTTTCTGTATTGTTTGTGACGGATTAACTTGTGCAGCGCATTCGAGGTGCGGCGCAGTTTCTGTTTCTGGAGTTCGGATAGTATTTTTTTTTCGACGCTACCCTCCCTTATGTCGAGATTGTCGCCTGTTGCCCTGCCTAGGGCCAATATCTGGCAGGTCTCCTGAACCATTGTCTGGCTGGTTGCGGCTGTCGGCTCGCTCCGGTTTTTTGTTCTTCCGGGGGACCATGTTCTTTGACCGGGGGAGTTTTGTCGTTGCATACCTCATGATTGTGGGCAATGCTTGACATAGGTTGTTCCGGAAAGTAATTAGGGTTTGACATATGCTTTTTTGATCGTGGTTGGATTCGATCTTGAGGGGAAAGGTCCCACGGATGGTGATGAGCGTCCATTTTGTGATAAAAACCCCTATCAAAAGGCTTCATTTCTATGTCTTAAATGAGTTAATATTCTGGAACTATTGGTACTTAATGAATCGTATGATTACGCAGGTTCACGGAAGATGCGAGTGAGGGTAAATGGCATCAAGTGACTCAAGATGGAAGCCTATGAAGTTACAAGACACAAGGAGGTGATTCGGGAGCCGAACGAAGAAGTACGAGAAGCAGCAGCAGCTGCCAGCACCGCTGGCAGCCATGCCAGCGCCGCTGGCCCAGCCCCAGCGCCGCTGGAGCCCATTCCAGCGCCGCTGGGCGGCCCAGATCAGCAACCGACTTAACACCTATTTAAGTCGAAGTAACCCTCAAAACCCTAAGAGAGAGTCGATTCAGCAGCCCTAGCCGCCCATATTCAACCCTAGGTCGACTTTGCAGATTCCAAGGAGGTTTTGGAGCTTCTAACACCTTCCGATCTTCATCCTCAACCTAGATCTACTCTTTTACTTTACTTTCAGTTGGTAAACAATGTCTTTCTGTGAGTCCCTCGATAGCCAATGATCGCTCTCGAGATCGTCTATTGTTATGTCGTGAGTGCGGAATCCTCACGAGATAACTAGTTTGATTAGTTATCGTATATATTGCTAATTATATCAATATAATCAGCCTTATGTGATCTATCTTCGTTTTCTATAGCTTAGAAACGAACTTAGTCGCCTTTGGTGTGTATAATATGAACTGGATACCTCAATTTAGGGTTTCCATTCGTTTATATATGTTCACGATCGATATTGGGCCTGCTGGGCTTTGTTCTTACGAACTTAGCAGCCCAGCCCATAAAACGAAGATTATCTTCGTTAGTTCCTAACGAAGATCATCTTCGTTAGTACAACTTACCATCAACATCTATTCTTTGCTATTTTCCAAGTACTTCATGTACTAGGAACCTAACATATATTATGTTTGTACTTGTATAAAACACATAACAAACATCATATATAAACATATATATAACACCAAAACATGTAATCGATCATTACTAAAACACGAAGTCCATAATCTATCAATTACACATAAATGAATAAGACATAATCAAATCTAAGTTGCTGTTGTCACATCAACATGCATCAACAAACTCCCCCTTGACAGCAACATCTTCGATTTCTTCAGTCTTCAAAAAATCTTCATCATCCATCAAATAACAATCGTTTGCTATTTGCATGGATATTTTCATGTAAGCAGACTTGGAGAATCTTACGATATCGATCTTCTTCATTCTTCCAAAATGGTAAAAATGAGCATTCAGTATCGTATAATTTTCTCTGATCATTTCTTGAGAAGTTCACCAACTGCATTGGATCATACATCCTTCTCAACAACATCTTCTTCTTTGAGTCTGCATACATCTTGGCTTCACCAGAATTTCGATCAATCTCCCAATTATCCATTTTATCCAAGACATCTTGTGCCCATTTCTTGGCAGGGACTTTGATCATACATTTGATATCACGTTGAATATACTCAACACTTTTATCTGGCTTAACCACCTTCTTCTTTCGTCTTGGTTCAATATGAAACTTTGGTTTTTCAGAGTCTTTCATATTCGATCTCAACTTGAAATCTTCATGAAGATTCTTACCAATCACATCTGCAAGACCATAACCACTTGGATTGATAATCCTGTTATTTCCTAGTTCATGTAAGTCTTCTTCACACAAACTTCTGAAATGTCTCTCACGCCATGCTAGATATTGACAACCTTCTGGTCTTTTAAGAACAAACAGCTTCAGTTTTTCATCATAAAACCAACTCCAGATTATTGTCTTATATCTTGCAGCATCTTTATCTGAGATATGAGTCCAATACATGATGGGTTTCATAGTATCCCATGTGACTATATAATCATTAATTCTTTGACCAGGCACAAGTCGATCAATCTCATGTAGTGGATCATCTTCTCTGAGAGGTACAGGATAATTATTTGGATTAAAAGGTCTTGTCAAGTTGATTTCCCAGTGAAAAGGAATCAATGCATCATCAATCCTAGCATATACCACAAAGTTTAAAACTTTAGCGGAGCTACTAATTGAAGCTTGAAGCATTCTTTCCTTAACTTCTTTCCTCTTTATCTCCAACTCTTTTCTTTCTTCCAAAGATGGGTCTTCAAGAGTTGAATCCCAAACATCATCAAACCCATAAGGTTTCTTGAATATATTTATATCCGGTTCAGGAACAAGCTCACCCTCCTCAAGTTCATCACCATCGAAAAGTAATTCTGTATCATCTGTATCATCTATTAAGATTACACAAAATGAACACCAGAATACAATAAATAATCATGATAATAATAATAAAGATGAAATATAATTGCATTGAAATAAGATAGATTTCATTCATATGACGTAAACTTATTACATGCAACCTAATATACACTTTATCAATCTTTATCAAAATCATAAGTTGAATCAGAATCAGAATCAGATTCCAAGGCTGTTTGCCTTTGAATCTGTAATTCTTTTCCTCTTTCAGTTTCTGCTTCTTGCTGTTTATCTAATAAGTTATCAAATACAGAATGAAAAGCATTTTCTTCGGTATTACAGTCATGTCCAAATTTTGCCTTAACTTCACGCTTTAATCGTTCAGTTTCAGCTTCAACTGATCATCACTTAAATAATCAATCGATTTCGAAGAATTACCTGAGTCAAGTGCTTCAATAACTTCAGCCTCTCGAGGAGCACTTGATCCACCCGCACCAGAAGTACCAGTCTGGGTAGTATCTCTTTCTGTCTCCCCCTGAGTCTCAACCCCTTTTCCTTTGTCAGAAACTGGGCAAGAATCACTCCTATTACCAGCATTATCAGCATCATCATCATCATTCTGACGTCTTGGCTGAACTGCTGATAATCTGCAAACTTCTTCAGGAACATCTCCCCCTTGATTCTTGACCCAGTTGATTAAAAAGGTCAAAGTACCTCGAACATTTGTAAGATCAGACTCTAACGTATCAACACGAGCCTGAAGAACATCTATACGCCTAACTAGGGAGTAATCTGAAGGAATAGGAGGAAAAGTAGGCAATCTTGGCAATATTGGTATGGCAGGAGGCAACAATGGACGCAATGTTGCACTACCGGCAACAGAAGCAACCGGTGCTGTAGCGACAACAGGAATAGCAGCATCAGCAGCAGATACTGAAGTAGCCTCAGAAATTCGTGCACGCTTAGCTCTGTGATAAGTGAGAGTAGCATCCAGTGTCCTCTTTGGTCCAACAGTACTTGTACCTTCATGAAATGGACTTGATGGCATATTTCTATGTTCCAATTCTTCTTGATAATCAAGTATAGCTTCTTGTTCAGTACCAACATCCTCATCCAGATTAACTTCTTCTTGAGTAACATGTTCATCATGAACGGATTGATTCGTTTCAGAAAGAACCGGTGAAGAATGACATGCCTTACTCCGACGCTCTCGGCGTAAATCACCAGGTACATCTTCTCGAGAAAAGTGATATGAATGATCACTTCCTGAACCAGCAGGTACATCATGATCCATCTTAGTTCGATGCTCATTACTAGAATCAGCAGCGACACTATCATATTCATCATCACCATCATCATTCTCACTATCAGAATCATCAGAATCACCATCCGAACTATCATCTGAACTCTCTTCATCCTCATGATCAGAATTATCTTCATCGTCCACTAACATATCATTCTCAAAACGAGATCGATAATTTGGATTAATCAAATGACCAAACAATGGTGGATTATTTAGACCAGCCACATTTCGAGTGTTGGCTTCTAAATCAGCATATAGACGTAAAGGCCAAGCATGTGGTACATAGCGAGGACCTTGATCAAATACCAAGTTCGGACAGAAATGTCTAACTATCGCCATAATAAAACGAGGATATAATAGAAACCTATTCTTCGCCTTGGCATTGATTTGACCAATAAACTCATGAAAGAAGTATGTTGAAAACGGATAAGGTCGATTATAGACCAAAGCAACCATCTGCGAAGAAATCTGAGCAGAAAGCTGATCAAATCCAGCCTTACGATTGCTCAGACTTACTAACAAAACGTAAGCAAGGTATCTCCAACGTCCTTGAAATCCACTCTTATCAAAAGGAAGCTTTATTGACCAACAAATCCCATTCTTTGAAAACACCTACGAATAAGGTCAAAATCATAAGCTAATTCTACTGCGTCATCTGATTCTTCACCCAAATGTAGAATTTCACGAAGCATCGCAGCATTAAAATCAAAAGTGATTCCTTCGACAGTTGCTCTAACAAAACTACGACCATTAACCATGACCTGATGAGCAGTCCTCCAAAAGTCATCAATATACTGCCTAACCAATCTAGGTGAATCACAGAATGCAAAAGAGCCTAGAACGAGCAATAAAATCAAACATTTCATGATAGCGTTCACAATTATGCTGATCTGGATCCAGATTTAAGGCCAGATTGTGCTTCTTAAAGAACTGACGTGGAGCAAGAGCCATTTCTGCAAAAACAAATCATAATTGAAACAATTATAGGATTAGCACAAGAAATGAATAGCAGTCTTAGATGAACTTAATCAATAATCTCATAAGTTGGAACTGTACGAAATTAGTCTTTAAGTTCGTAAGTTAAGAATGTACGAAGATAGACTTTAAGTTCGTTAGTTAGGAATGAACGAAGATAGACTTTAAATTCGTTAGATAACAATAAACGAAAATAGATGTTAAGTTCGTTGGTTAACAATGAACGAAGATAGCTTTGAGGCATACTAAATTCGTTTGTCACAAGAACTTCTAAATTCGTTAGTTGAAAGAAGAGTCTAAGTTCGTAAGTCCTGTTTGAGAACCTAAGTTCGTAGAAATAAACGAAATCTAACTTCGTAGACATTCTGAACGACAGTTTGTTCCAAAATCAAATATTTGATTCTTAAAACATTGATGAACACTTGATTTGCCCAAAATTAATTACAAAAACATTTGTAACACTTAAAAGAAGCATAACCCATTTCGATTTTACAAACTGTTAGGACCAGTTCACTGGAACTGGCCAGTCACCAGTTCACACTGACCAGTTCACCAGTTGCACCTGGTGACCAGTAAACTGGTGACCAAGAAGATTTGTCGAGAAATATATTGAAGTCCAGTTGCACCGTACAGTTATCGCAACTGAAGACTTCCTCCAGTTGAGAACTGACCAAGTTGAAGAAGCATTCCAGTTGAAGTCGAAGACAACAAATGGAAGAAAGAGAATGGCAATGGCAGCGAAGCCCAGTTGCCATTCTAGTCAGTTACAAACTGGAGACCATCAGTGGAAAGCCCTTACAAAGCTTTACACTGATTACGAGGATTTGACTTGTATGCTTTATGTACCTTTACCCGGATAATAAGCCTTATCTTATTATTTAAGTATTAAAAGTACATAAAGGTGGTTATGTAAAGTCACTTTAACACGCGACTTTACAATGCTTTTTAAGGAATTAAATGCTATTCCTTAAATGCTCCCAACCACATTGTACGGCTAAAGTTAACATCCCAATGTTAACTTTGCCTATAAATACAAGTCATTGCACAACCAAGAATACAAGTTACTTCACAAAATCGAATAACTTCATACTTTGCAAACCTGCAATATTCTTGGTGAACTTGTGCAATATTCTCTCAATCGCTAAAGGAACATTTCACTACTTTAAGTGTTTCGATTGTTGAAGAGAATTCCGAGTATAGATCAATTGTATTTCATAGGTTGTTAGGATATTTACATTCGTGTATTATCTTGGTTCCGCATCAACCTTGTATTTGTTTAATATCAATAAATAAATTACACATTGAAAACTACATATTGTCTCATCAAGACTGTTTACAAGTTATTTGTATTATTGCATTGTTCTTTACTTATTGTCTTTTATATAAGTAATCTATCTAGAACTTGGTATATACCTCTGTAACTGGTCGTCTCCAGTTCAGTAAGTATATTGCAAAGTAACTCCACCATCGACATAGAGGTGTCTTCAGTAGTACCATCTAACAAGTTGGGACTTACAAAGTGGTATCAGAGCAGAAGGCTAATAAACTTGCCTAGATCTGCAAAGATGAACACTACTGAAGGTGGAGATGGTTCTGGTTCAGGTGAAAACCCATCGAACACTAATGCACAACCTTTTCAAAACGTTAACACCAACCCTCCTCCTCCTACTGCCCCAAACCACGTCCATGTACATTACTCCAACACTCCTGTTCCAAAATTTGATGGAAACAGTGAGACTTTTGGTACATGGAAAGCTAGAATGCTGTTGCATTTTGGTGGTATTGAGAGGTATATGTTGAAAATCCTTAAGGATGGACCATATATACCTATATCCATTGGGGTGAGTCCTCTTCTTGATCCTACTGGAAGAAGAGGCTCAAGGGAAAAGCCAGAAGACCATTGGTCTGATGAGGATCGCAGACTGGTGGACTTGGACACCAGACTGAAAAACATGATCCTTGGGGCTGTCCCTGAAGACCTAATTCCAACACTTGTGTTGTTTCCCAGTGCCAAGTCTATGTGGGATGAATTAGTGATTCAATTTGAAGGAGGTGATGACACAATTGTCACCAGAAAAGTTGCCTTGAACAAGAAGTATGAATCCTTCTTTGCCTTGCCCAATGAAAGTTTAACTGGTACTTACACCAGATTTTCTAGCCTCATCAATCAGTTGAGAGGTTTGGGTGTAGAGAAGGATAAGGATATTCTTCTTGAGAAGTTTTGTGATATTCTTCCTTCCAAATGGGAAAACATGGTTCTTGTCTTGAGACAAGGTAAAACCTTGCACACTCACACTCTTGCATCGCTCTATGGAGCCTTCAGATTCACTGAAGATAATAATGCTGCAAGACTTGTGGCTGAGCAAGATGCCATGAACCATGCCCAGAGTCCCAAGGTTGCTAATACAATTGAGCGACCTTGTGCTGCTTTAATGTCTGCTGAGAGTGTCCAGGTACACTCGATGAAGGAGATGTTGAACAGTTTTCTTAAACTCTGGGCTGACCACTGAAAACAGTGATGGTTATGATGAAACTGACGATGATGATCTGGTCGCCATGATTGCTAAAACCTTTAATAGGTTTAAGCATAAATCTAAAAGATTTAATGGCCCCAACAATGCTTCCAGCTCCAGCTCTCTGGATAAAGACCAATCTTACATGCTATAAGTGTGGCAAGAAAGGTCATTTTATGAAGGAATGCAGATCTAGTCAGTTGAATAACCAAACTGGCCCCTCTGTCCCTAATTACAATCGGCCTGATGATAGCTACAAAGCTAAATACAAGAAGCTTAAGGCCCAGATTGCCCTCCTGTCCATGCAAAAGGAAAAGGATCAGTGCTTAATGGCACAAAACTGAGGGAAAATGGGAGTACTCTGATGACTCATCTGATGATGAAGAAGAGGAAAGGGACATGTGTTTCATGGCCTTGGAAGATCAACAACAGCAGCATGTGGTGAAAGATGATGTCATCTCTGGAAGAGGTGGACATCATACTGAAAAAGGTATGTGATTATGATCACCAGGTTGACCCTGAATTAAAACTGGACCTGGCTGAATCATTAAGTGGTGATTTGGCATTTGTAGAAACTGTTAGAGCTGATAGTAAACGATATCTTGACACTATCTTAATTGAACTGAACAATGTCAAACCACAACTGAATGATTTGCAAAGTGTCCAGTTGGCTCTCAAGGAGTCAGTTTTAAAGATTGAGGCTTTAGAACTTGATAATCAAAAACTATCTTATGATTTTGAAAAGGCTCAAAAGATTATCAAGTCATGGGTAAAAGCATCTGGCAAAAACTATGATGCATTTTCAAGAACTATCGATGCCCAGAAAAATGCATGGAAATTTGAAGATCTGGAGATGGCAGCTCTTATACCAGATCTTCATGCATTGCCTCCAGCTCTCCAGGTTGAAACACCTTATGATCAACCTGAAGCTGTTGAAACTGAAACCAATGAGACCACCCCATTGAGGTTAAAACTGGAGCCAAACAGGCTAAAGCTCCAGTCAAAAAGGCCACTAGTAACAAGCCTTTACCTCATAAGTCTAAGGAGCCCAAGACCCGACAGACTAAATCTCCAGTTGAACCAATGTCCAAGGTTCAACTGCCTGAACAAAACAATATTTTGGTTAATCTGGAAAGGCAACTCCAACTTTTGTCTCGGCAGGTTCAGAGTTGCACTGCCCGGATTAACAATCTGGAAGGAGGTTCACCACCTCCAGTTTTAAAACAAAATATTAAGTCACTCCCTTCTGTACCTAAACAAAAGAATGTTCCATCAGGAACAAAATCTGGTAAACTTAAGGTGAGTAAGTATCAAATACCAATCGTTTTTACTTCTGCACCTGGAGCTGGTGATAATGCTCCAGATGTAGCCTCCAGTTCAACACCTCAACAATCAACTGTGGCTTCTATAGAGAAGTCCAGTGGACCCATCAAGAAAAGATGGGTTCACAAAAATAACTAATGATTTTTGTGTGTGTGTAGGGCGATCGAAAGAAAAATATCTGGTATCTGGACAGCGCTGCTGGCCGGACTATGACCGGATGTAAGCCCCTACTGGAAGAGTTCACTGTCCAAGATGGACCGACAGTGATGTTTGGTAACGATCAATCTTGAAAGACTGAAGGATATGGTGTGCTCAATAATGGACAAGTCGAATTCAAAAGAGTTGCATTTGTGAATGGTTTGAAATATAACTTGATCAGTGTAAGCCAACTTTGCGATGATGGCTTCAGAGTATTGTTCGATATTGCACAAGGCACCATATTTAACAAGGATTGGAAAGTGGTGATGATTGCACCAAGAAAAGGGAATGTGTACATCATGGATATGGAACCAGCTCCATAAGAGCAATGTTTCTATACCAAAGCTGATGAGGACACCAACTGGCTATGGCATAAAAGGTTATCCCACCTTAATTTCAAGAACATTAACAAGTTGTCTCGCAAACAACTGGTGATGGGATACCCCAGATTTCCTTCAATAAGGAAAAGCCATGTCCAGGGTGTGAGATGGGTAAGCAGAAGAGAGCCAGTTTCAAAACTAGGCAAAATTTTAGCATCACTGAACCTCTTCACATGCTTCATATGGATCTTTTTTGGTCCAGTGAATGTTCAAACTAGAGCTGGAAAGAAATACACTCTAGTTGTGGTTGATGAATTCACCAGATATTGCCGGGTGGTATTCATCAGATCCAAAAGTGATGCACCTGCTGAAATCATCTCCTTATCAAAAGAATTGAGCTCAAGTACACTCGAAAAGTTTGTCAGTTGCGAAGTGATAATGGTACTGAATTCCAAAATAAGGTACTTGAAACATTTTGCACTGACACTGGCATTTCTCAAAACTTCTCATCAGTTCACTCTCCAGAGCAAAATGGAGTTGTGGAAAGAAGAATCGTACACTGATAGAAGCGGCCAGAAGCATGCTATCTGAATCTGGTCTTCCCACCAGTTTTTGGGCTGAGGCAGTTGCAACTGCTTGTCACACCCAAAACCGGTCAGTCTACATCAAGAGACATAAGAAGACTGCCTACAAAGTACTCAGGAATCGTAAACCAAATATTGGATATTTCCATGTATTTGGTTGTCCAGTTTATATACTGAACGATTCCAGTCAGCTTGGAAAGTTTGATGCTAAAGCTGATGAAGGGGTATTTTTAGGCTATTCAGATATTCGAAAGGCCTTAGAGTTTATAATTATAGACTCCAAAAGGTGCATGAGACAATTCATGTCACATTCGATGAATCAACTGAAGCAATCAACAAGAGACCAAGCCTTGATATTTCTCCAGTCATTCCAATCAACTTTGGTAAAACTGACCAAGTTCATCGGTCAGTTGTTTCACCAGAAGATGCTTCCAGTTACAACAAACTGGAACCAGTCAAGAAGAAGAAAAGCACCAGTGACACATCATTTTATCCCTCCATCAATTTTAACTTACACAAGAATTGGTGATTGGATCAGATGTACGTGCCACTCCAATATCAGCACCAGTTCAATCACCTACTTCTCCAGTTACTCATGAATTACCTTCAACTGAGGAATTTCATGATGCCAATCGAGACCTCATTGACTCTGATGAGGATGTAGAAGTTGTTTGGACTGATCCTTCTCCAGATGCTGCTGCAACTGAAGAAGATCTCCAGGTGACTTGCACTGATATTGTAGTTCACCAGCCTAGTCAATACACTAGATGGACTAAAGCCCACCCAATTGAACAGATTGTGGGTAATCCAACTAGTGGGGTTTAGACTAGAAGAGCCACCAGTGAGCAATGCTTAAACGTCACCTTCTTATCTTTAATTGAACCAAAGAAGATTGACGAGGCTATGGGAGACCCAAGCTGGGTGGAAGCTATGCAAGAAGAGCTCCTCCAGTTTGAAAGGAACAATGTTTGGGAGATTGTTCCTTGTCCACCAGGGTTAAAGAAAGAACCTATTGGTACCAGATGGGTCTACCGAAATAAAATGGATGAAGATGGCCATGTCGTAAGAAACAAGGCCAGACTAGTTGCCCAGGGCTATTGTCAAGCAGAGGGCGTTGACTTTGATGAGACTTTTGCTCCAGTTGCAAGACTTGAAGCCATTAGAATATTCTTGGCTTATGCAGCCCATCTGCAGTTCAAGGTCTTCCAGATGGATGTCAAAAGTGCGTTCCTTAATGGAACATTGGAAGAAGAAGTTTATGTTAAGCAGACTCCAGGTTTCATCGATGAGAAGCATCCTCATTGGGTTTATAGACTGAAACAAAGCATTGTATGGTCTAAGACAAGCCCCAAGAGCCTGGTATGATACTTTAACTAAACATCTTCTTAAAAATGGCTTTCAAAGAGGTGCAATAGATAATACCTTGTTATCTTGAAAGAAAGAGGTAATATCTTATTGGTACAAATTTATGTTGATGACATTATTTTTGGTTCAACTGATGATGCAATGTGTAAAAAGTTTTCTAAAATCATGTCATCTGAGTATGAGATGAGTTTAATGGGTGAATTAACATTTTTCTTAGGTCTTCAGATCAAGCAAACTGAAAATGGAATTTTCATAAACCAAGGAAAATATGTCAGAGATTTGTTAAGAAATACAAATATGATTCAATCCCATCGAAAAACACACCTATTGCCGCACCATTGAATTTGGACTCTGACCCAACTGGCAAACCAGTTAACATAACTGACTATAGAGGTATGGTTGGTTCACTGATGTACTTAACTGCCAGTCGACCAGATATAATGTTTGCAACATGTTTATGTGCCAGGTTTCAGGCTAACCCTAAGAATCACATTTGCACGCTGTAAAGCGTATCTTTAGATACCTGAAAGGGTGTCCTAATCTTGGTCCTTGGTACCCCAAAGGCTCAGGATTAGATCTAATGGGTTATTCAGATTCTGATCATGCAGGTTGTAAGATTGATAGAAAATCCACAACTGGTGGTTGTCATTTCCTTGGAGGAAAACTGGTGAATTGGACCAGCAAGAAGCAGACTTCAGTCTCTATGTCCACTGCTGAGGCAGAGTACATTTCTGCGGCCAGTTGTTGTGCCCAGATTCTCTGGATCAAGAACCAGTTACTAGATTATGGTCAGAAGTATACCAAGACCCCAATCTTTTGTGACAACACCAGTGCAATTGCTATCTCTCACAATCCAGTGATGCACTCAAAAACAAAGCATATTGACATCAGGTATCATTTCATTCGAGATCATGTTATGAAAGGTGATATTGAAATTCATTTCATCCCCACTGACAAACAGTTAGCTGATGTTTTTACTAAACCTCTCGATGAGAAAACCTTTAAACATCTCATCAGCGAACTGGAATGTTAAACCCTTAACTGGAGCTTTCTTTGTTATTGAACGCGTCAGTGACACTGATGAAGTTCTCCAGTTGAGGAGGTCCAGATAATCTTTGCTCGCCAGGCTATCGAACGCCTTTGTGATACTATCTTGGCACTAATTGATTACTGGATCATCATTTTAGGGGAAAGACTCAAAATAATTTTCTGACTAAAATTCGTTTTTGGTTGAAAATGCAACTGGAGAACTCTTCAGTTGGAAACTGGTACTGGACTGTCCTCCAGTTACCAGGTTCAGTCTTTGTCTAAATTTTTATAACGTTACAAATACCTGGTCAATATGTGTGACACGTGATGATACTCGAGTGTTTTTAAACCACTTGATATCGTGATCTGACGTGTTTGAAACCATTTTAAGTACTTGACAACTGTTTGTATTGGGAAAACAAAAAGTGTGTGGGGTCATGGGTAAAGTAAGCCGTCGTAGCATTTAATGCTGACATGGTAACATTTAATGCTTACATGGAAAATTATATTTTATCTCAAAATTCAAAATCATTTTGTCAAAATATCTTCAAAATTGTTTTGGTTCAATAAAATATAATTTTGGTTTTACATTGGGATCTTGAATCCCCTTATAAATACCCTTATTTACTCCGAAACTCATTTACTTCTCTTTCTCTTACATTCCTTCATTTACTTCCAATCATAAACATTGCTTCATTCTTCTCTTTGCTTCACAAATCTAAAACCCTAAATCCTAAATTTCATTTTCATTCTATGGCTCCTAGATCATCCCGTTCAAGAGATGTAAATCTCTTGACTGTTGCATACAATCCCTCACCAGATGTCACCCAGGCACCTGGTGCTCCGAGTAGTGCTGCCCTTAAACTAAACCCTAATAATCCATTGGAAAGCCTACAAGGTTCTCAAGGGTCTAATACCCTTATTGGTAGAATCCGAAGGTTTTTGAAGGATTCTCCAATAGGACCCTTATTCTCTAGAAACCCACGCAAGATGTATCATAACTACTTGTGTGAGTTCTGGTACACTGCCACTCTTTCTTCTGATTGTTCCTCCATCAGTTTCACGTTAAAGGATGGAACAATCAAGTGTACCTTGACTGTTGAAGTATTGAGGGATGCTCTTCACCTCAATTACTGGAGAGAAGGTGAATCTCCAGTTGTCTTGCCCCCTAGTATCAATTTTCGTCAAGTACTCCTTGAGATGGGTCATAAGGAGTGTTTGGACAATGGGTGTTGAAGACCAAGGGTGCTATGACCATGAAGGGTCTTACACCTTCATGGAGGTATTTCTTCGTACACTTGGTGGAAAGTTTAGGTGGGAGTTCTGGTGGTCTTGACCAGATCAACTCCTCACAAGCAGAGATGGCTTACTGCTTGTGGAATGGATTGAGGGTGGATTTTGCTGACATTTTGTATAGGAGTCTCGTACAAAAGCTGAAGGGCTCCAGGGGTGTGTGTATCCCCTTTTCTAGATTCCTTTCACTATGTTTCAAACAAATTTTGGGCGATGAAGAGTATAGAAATACAGATTCACCGTTCACAAGGCCAGATTTGATGAGGAATCTAGACTCTCTTGTTTCTGAAGCTGGAGGTCGAAATTCCAGAGCAAATGCGACTGGCATTTGCTAAAACTGATGCACCTTTGGAAAGTGAATCAGAAAGACAACTGGGCGGGCCTCAAAATAATGAGGGACCCTCCAGTTCGTCTCAAGTTGTGGTTGAGGATAGAACAACCATAACTGAAGCCACTCCTATCACGTCTATCCCTGGTGAAGATGCTTCGGCATCTGATCCTCAAACTGATGAAACCATCCAGGTAACTGGAACTGGTCATCAGGAGCCTGAACTTGATGTTCAGCCATCCCTATCATTTATGAATCTAGGCATAAATGAGGATGAGTTCCATCTTTTGACTGGAACAACTGGAGAGGCTTCCTTTGTTTTACCTCCTCCAATTGATCTCGTGCAACCTGCTACTGGTCCAGTGACAACTTCTCCTTTGTCACTGGAAACTCAATTTGTCTCATTCTCAACCGACATCCAAAACCTGATCAAACGGGTGGAGGGTGTTCATAAGACAATTGAGCAGAATGCCAAGTTCATTTCCAGATTCAACAAGGAAACAATCACAAATTCGAAGGTTGTTGATTTGGGAATAAACAAATTTGCTGCAAATGAGGACTTGGTATTTCAGAAGTTGAATGAGTTAGTCACCAGCTGTAACAATCTGTCCACATCGTTGAAGGAAGCTTTTGACTTAACTCATTCCAATGTCAATACATCTATCTCCAACCTATTGAGTAACACTGTTCAATCATCAGAGGTTGATCTGAAGGAGATAGAGAGGCAGGTCAAGGAGTTGTTTGAAAGACCTGGCCTTAATGTAGTTGAAATTGGACAGCAGGTGGCCACTTCAGTTGGCCAGATGATTGATGACAAACTGGCTAGTCGAGAAGATGAGTTGGTTAAAAAGGTAATGGCTGAAATTGCCAAGCTCCCCACTACTCAGGTTAATCTGGAGCCTCTGGCACTTGAAGTAAGACAGTTAAGGGGTGCAGTTAATGCTGTTAACACCCAGTTAGCTTCTCACACTTCATCCATTAACAAACTGGTAACTGAAGTGGATGATTTGAAAAAGAAGGATGCTGAAGTGAAGGAACAAGTGGTTAAAGGTTTAGATGAAGATTCAAAGCTATTGAAAGACTTGAAGACTGGTCAGGACCAAACTGCTGCAAATGTCTTGACCCAGTCTCAAGAAATTAACCACTTGTGGAGATCCTTCCGGATGATTTGCACTGTTTTTAGAGAGTGCAAGGATATGCAATCGTGGCAGCCTCTAGCCCGTTTGCCCTCCAGTAATGAAGACTGGGCAGCTATTCGTGCAGGTCTCGATGCTGCCAAGGGGGAAAGGGAAAGAAGGAATATCCTTGCACCTGCACCAAGACTGCCAGGTCCAGTAAGTGCAAGACAGTTGGTTGAAAGAACTGTTGTTGGGTCAGATGAAAGTGATGACCAGCAGCATGTTATTGAACAGTTTGATGATGTTGTTGATAGGGGGAATAAGAATAAAGGAAAGGAAGTTATGTCGGCCACTGATGAACAAACAAAAGCAACTGGTACTGAAGCCAGTGTGCTAGAAACTGGTAACATTGATCAGCTGCCTCCAGTGTCAGATGATGTTAGTAGGCAAACTGGCAAGACTTGGGGACGCAATCAAGGAGAGAAAGAAACAGATGAGGGTTAATCAAGCTAAATGATAGAAAAACTTTAGCCCCAACTGTACTTGATATAAGTGATGCGCGTCTCCTGGGCATGACACTTGCAGAATATGCCAAAGTTAAAGCTGACCCCAGAATTATCAATGCCTTAAAAGAACAGCTGGAGGTTGAGCTTGACAAACATTATAAGGAGGATGAGGCTGAATATGATGCCAGATGTCTAAACATCACAGTGGATAAGGCCAAGGAAGTGAGAACTGAAGGAATTCTCAAAAGAGCTGAGCAAGTAAAGAAAGTGGTCAAACAAGTGTTGAATCCACCCAAGTCTAGAGGTAAACCTAAGTTGCTACCAAGAGATGCAGACCTTAGAACCTGGGGTAGAAACAACTGAACCTTCAAGTGAAGATATCAAAGCTGCAGTGCACAGTATGAGCACTGGCCAGATCAAACTGGCCAATGAATCTGAAGCTAGAGAATACTTATCTGAAGTGCAACAGCGGAGATATCACCCTGGTAAGATTGTTGATATGAAAGTTTTTATCAAACCAGGTACCAAACACTTCACTGTTGGGGTTCAACATCTTAATGGACCCTTAAGGCAAACTGAGAATCCTGATGTTACTGGATATGGTTATTCGGAGCTGGTGGAGATGGCAAACTTGTTGGGGGCCAAGCAAAAAAGAACAAGGTTGAAAGAGGATGGATGTTTGTTCTTCAAAGTCTGCTCAAGTTTAAAGAAAATATTGAAGAGAGACTAAATGGTGATCCAGAAGACAAACAGCCCATTTCTACAGTTGCCAAGAGAAGGAGAACTGGCGAAGGGCCATCAGTTTAAGTTCTTCTTCATTTTATCTTCTTGTAATTTGTTTTACATTCTGTAACTTGTGTAAAGTTCATTCCTTGTATAAATGAAGTTACCAGTTTGTAACCACAAGGTAGATAAAAGATTAAAATCTAACAAACATAAAAGAAAAACCTAAGGCATTTATTGATCTATAAAAATGCCTTAGATATCTTAGATAGATTTAAATCGAACAAGTCTCTATAGTTCACACTTGTATAGATACAAGAACTAGAAAAGACTTAGACTATATTTCTAGACAAATAGGGGGAATTTGTTAGGACCAGTTCACTGGAACTGGCCAGTCACCAGTTCACACTGACCAGTTCACCAGTTGCACCTGGTGACCAGTAAACTGGTGACCAAGAAGATTTGTCGAGAAATATATTGAAGTCCAGTTGCACCGTACAGTTAATCGCAACTGAAGACTTCCTCCAGTTGAGAACTGACCAAGTTGAAGAAGCATTCCAGTTGAAGTCGAAGACAACAAATGGAAGAAAGAGAATGGCAATGGCAGCGAAGCCCAGTTGGCATTCTAGTCAGTTACAAACTGGAGACCATCAGTGAAAAGCCCTTACAAAGCTTTACACTGATTACGAGGAATTGACTTGTATATGCTTTATGTACCTTTACCCGGATAATAAGCCTTATCTTATTATTTAAGTATTAAAAGGTACATAAAGGTGGTTATGTAAAGTCACTTTTACACGCGACTTTACAATGCTTTTTAAGGAATTAAATGCTATTCCTTAAATGCTCCCAACCACATTTGTACGGCTAAAGTTAACATCCCAATGTTAACTTTGCCTATAAATACAAGTCATTGCACAACCAAGAATATCAACTTCTTCGAATAAACTTCGATAGAATTCACACTTTGCAAACTCTGCAATATTCTTGGTGAACTTGTGCAATATTCTCTCAATCGCTAAAAGGAACATTTCACTACTTTAAGTGTTTCGATTGTTGAAGAGAAATTCCGAGCATAGATCAATTGTATTTCATAGGTTGTTAGGATATTTACATTCGTGTATTATCTTGGTTCCGCATCAACCTTGTAATTTGTTTAATATCAATAAATAAATTACACATTGAAAACTACATATTGTCTCATCAAGATTGTTTACATTATTTGTATTATTGCATTGTTCTTTACTTATTGTCTTTTATAAGTAATCTATCTAGAACTTGGTATATACCTCTGCAACTGGTCGTCTCCAGTTCAGTCAATATATTGCAAAGTAACTCCACCATCGACATAGAGGTGTCTTCAGTAGTACCATCTAACAAGTTGGGACTTACATAAACGAATTAAGGATTCAATGGATTAAAATTAAAAACGAAATTAAACCCTAGAATAAAAAATATATATCAAAACCGAATGAGTTCATGTAAAAATTGGGCAAAAACAAGAATCAAGAATTGGGGAATTGTGAATGACGAAGCTAGATAAGATACCTGAATCACTTATTTCAACAAAAATCGAAATAACAAACCGAGAATCAAGTGAAATCAAGTAATTTGATTGATGAAGATATAGGGGTTTAAGCAACTTAAATTCGTTTTCTTAACGATTTTGGCAATGAAAAAGAGAAAACGAATTAAGGTGAGATATATATATGGATGGTTAAAAGATGGGTCAAAACGGGTCGGGTAAACAGGTTAGTCGAAAATAAAGGAACGAAGTTAACCTTCGTAAACTCAAGTGGAACGAAGATAGGGGTTATCTTCGTTTAAAACCAAATAAGTTCATTATTTTTCTGAAGAACAAGTCCAAACGAAGTTAATCACTATCTTCGTAAGAACAATTTTGTACTTAGAAAATTTTTCAAGATTCGTCATCACGAAACTTTCCACGATGCGACCCCTTTGACCTAATCCTGTACATAGCAACAACTCGTTAAAAGCAACTTGTTCATGCCTTGTACCAAAAAGTACCACCATCTAAAAATCATCATCATAATGTAAGTATTTTACAAACATTATAATCTTGAATAAAAACAAACCCCAAGGTCTAAAATCAACCATCAACAAACTTGAAAATAATCAATGAACATATTAACAACGTTACCAACCGCGAGCATGATACGGAGAGCATTTCTCTAATCATTGAGATGCTTGACGGCAAACCATCTTGAAACACTTAAGTCCCATATTAGATGCCGTCTACAAAACTAACAAACAATGAATAGTCCAAAAATCCAATGAAGAACTTTGTAAAGTTTCCGAAATCATGTCATAAGTCAAGGTACGAAAATCAAAAGAAACAAGTATCAACACTGATTATTTTCACTAAATACATGAAATGTAAAGTAAATAGATACTCTAAAGACAGATTCATGTATTCTTCCTTCACGTGCTCATATTTGCATCACAATATAGTCATTTCACACCAAAATTCCCGTCTCCACGATATCATCTGTATGAATAACACTATATTGCAACAAAGATCAGCACTCCAACTTTATCTTCTTAACCTGAACACTGCACACTTACCAAAAACTCATTAACGCAACAAGAGCAAAGGCACAATAATGCAGAAAATTCAAGTGAAAACACACAACATTAGGATTAACAATTTCGAAATATTCAAGATTCGAATAAAAGATCAAGGGAGGTCATTCCGTTGTCAAACCCTAAAGATCACCAAGTTATTAATTAAATTCATAACTTGTAAACACAGAAACTTGTGAGATTTCAAAAAACATTGACTTGTCACATAAGATTTAAAAGATCATTTTCTAAACTTAAACAAATTAATGTCCATATCAGAAAATCTTCTTTTGAACTAATCACATAACCTCATCAAGAATTCAAATGAATGAATTCAGCAAAACATATACTCAACAGAATTTAAGTAGAATCTCTCGTGCAATAAGAACTCTTATGAT
>CM067171.1:14249455-14280271 GCA_034093135.1 Erigeron breviscapus
CTTAGGTAATGGAGTGAGACGTTGCTGACTTAATTTCTTCATATCCTCAATAGCAACATCCCACACTTTATCAATCCTCTTAGGGTCAATAGATTCTAATGGGAATTCTAACTCAGTATAGACCCTATTACTCTTATGAAGTGTAAAGTGTACAATACTGTCTTTCTGACCATAAGAAGTAGACTGATTTAAAGCAACACCTTTCAATTTCTCTTCCTTGTTAGGTTGAGAAGAAACTCCTTTAGACTCTTTTGTTCCCTCAGGCAACTTTGCCTCGGAAATTGAGTCTTTTGGTTTACCATCTACAACACTAGGTTGAAGTAGGATTTCAGGAATATTAGGTTCAACAGGAGTATAGTTATTATTGAAAGGAGGAGGCACATCTTTATAAGAAATCTTAGCAGTTTCAAGACTTTTAGAAGAAGAATTCTCAAACTTTTTCATATGCATCAAAAGCTCAGAATGTCTAGCAGAATCAGATTTAGCCTTAAATTCCAAGATTTCTATCCTAGCATCAGCAAGTTCCTTTTCTACGGCAGCACACTTTCTAGCTAACAAGGAATAAGCATCACTACTTACTCTTTCTAGAGTAAGTTGTCCATTGACGACATCTCCTGACCGGTGATGTTGCCGCCCTTGGATCCAGCAAAACAAACATACGACCCATTTATACCAGTAAAATTGGACAAGAGTTTCCTGTCCCCTGTCATGTGCCTGGAGCATCCACTGTCAAGGTACCATAAATGGATTGGTTTCCTAGGAACTCCCTGCACATAAAATGAGAGAAATTAGTTTTCATTGGGACCCAAACCTTCTGAGGTTTGGGTCGTCCCTTCTCATCCCTTAGAATCAGTTCAGTCCAATACCCATTGCTAGAAGCCGTGGGTGGAACATGATTCTCATCTCGTCTTCTCACAGGAGAAGACTTCTGACCTCTCGTCGGAGAAGATCTAGGAGAATGAGGGCCATAAGAAGATCGAACACTCGAATGAATTTGGTCATAGAATGAATTTTGACTTTTAGGAACAAAACGATCAGGTCGTGGAGGTGTTTGAAAACGATTTGAAATCCTATGAACATTTCCTGAGGAACCTTTCAGTGGAGATTCACGTCGTTGAGGTATAGTAAACGGTTTTGGAGAAGATTGAACTTTAGACTCATAAACCTGTTTATTATTACCCAACCCCCTTTTTCCTTCTGAAGTGGAAGCCTTTGAAGGAGAACCTGATCTTCGAGGTCTATTTGGACATACACTATAAACATGACCCTTTTCATGACAAGCAAAGCAAGAGAGGACCTTGAACTTTTTGTTTGTATCTACCTTTTTATCGGTACCTACAGATTCATTATTAGCACTAGTGTCCACTGACTTACTTGTTTTTCTTTGATTTTCCTTTTCAGGGTCTTGTTTAGTTGGTGATATCCTAGACTTCCTAGCACCATCTTTCTCATGTCTATCTTTACTTGAAGATTTCTTAAGTGCAGGCATTAAAATGTGCTTTAAAACCTTAGTTGCTTCTTCATTAACTGCTAAGTTATCTTCAGATTTTCTAATCCTAGACTGCTTAGGTAATGGAGTGAGACGTTGCTGACTTAATTTCTTCATATCCTCAATAGCAACATCCCACACTTTATCAATCCTCTTAGGGTCAATAGATTCTAATGGGAATTCTAACTCAGTATAGACCCTATTACTCTTATGAAGTGTAAAGTGTACAATACTGTCTTTCTGACCATAAGGAGTAGACTGATTTAAAGCAACACCTTTCAATTTCTCTTCCTTGTTAGGTTGAGAAGAAACTCCTTTAGACTCTTTTGTTCCCTCAGGCAACTTTGCCTCGGAAATTGAGTCTTTTGGTTTACCATCTACAACACTAGGTTGAAGTAGGATTTCAGGAATATTAGGTTCAACAGGAGTATAGTTATTATTGAAAGGAGGAGGCACATCTTTATAAGAAATCTTAGCAGTTTCAAGACTTTTAGAAGAAGAATTCTCAAACTTTTTCATATGCATCAAAAGCTCAGAATGTCTAGCAGAATCAGATTTAGCCTTAAATTCCAAGATTTCTATCCTAGCATCAGCAAGTTCCTTTTCTACGGCAGCACACTTTCTAGCTAACAAGGAATAAGCATCACTACTTACTCTTTCTATAGCCACAGAATGATTGACTTTGTCTTTCATTGCTCTAATGTCAGATTCTAAGGATCTAATCTTTTCCTTAAAAAATTTTTCCTTATCATTTACAGTTAGACCCTTTTTAATTAATTTATCTCTTTCATCATGAGCAGTATTGACAACAGATTCTAATTTCTTGATTTGTTCATTCTTTTGTTCAAGTTCATCAAACATGCGATTAACAATTTTGCAAACATGAACAATAGTATGTAAAGAACAAGATACCTGTTGGTCTGCCTCTTTGCAATCTGCCATGTAAGCAACAAAGTCATCCACAGTCATGCCAGCCGGAATCTCGAAATCTTGCATCTGCTCCTCAATAGTCTTTTCACCCTTTTCTGTGGCAGAATCATCTTTAACCTCAGCTGCTTTCACCTCTTCAGTAGCTTTCACTTCATCAAGGTTCTTGACTTCTTCTAACTCATTGTCAGATTCGGAATCAGTATCATATACACCAGCAGCAACAGATTCCACATTCGAACTTTTAGTATTTTCATACAATTGCTCTTCACTGTGGTAGACTGTGGTGTCCATGAAATCATCTGGAGAATCAACTATTTGAGCCATATCATCAAGAATTTCGGCCAAATAAGCATTATTGTTCTCATCATGAGGAAGATTCCAAACATAAGAACCATCTGGTTGAACAGCTACTATAGCCTTGTCATTTCCAGTGACATTAGCAGTAGGATCATCAGTCAACAAAAGAGCTCTAGTAGGATTTTGATTGAACGGACGATTACCACCTCTATCTTGACGTGCAGGAGTAACATTTGCCTCTTTCTTAGGCCGTTGACATTCTCTGGCAAAATGTCCAAAACCTTCGCAGTTATAGCATTTCACCTTTGACTTGTCAAATCCTTGAGTACCTCCTGTAAGCTGTCTGCCTGTTCTATTCATAAACTTTTGTACTCTCCTGGTGATCATTGCCAATTGCCATTTCAGATCCATTTCTTCAACATCATCTGGATCTATCTGATCGTAATCTTCATCAATAAGTGCTGGATCTGTGATTCTTCCTGCAACAAAAGCTTCATGTGCAGCACACATTGCAGCAAATACATTCATCCTACCCTCAGCTGATTTCATATTCATAGGCATGGATTTGTAACCTGCAGAAGAAGATGAAAAAAAAAAAAAAAAAAAAAAAAAAAAAAAAAAAAAAAAAAAAAAAAAAAAAAAAAAAAAAAAAAAAAAAAAAAAAAAAAAAAAAAAAAAAAAAAAAAAAAAAAAAAAAAAAAAAAAAAAAAAAAAAAAAAAAAAAAAAAAAAAAAAAAAAAAAAAAAAAAAAAAAAAAAAAAAAAAAAAAAAAAAAAAAAAAAAAAAAAAAAAAAAAAAAAAAAAAAAAAAAAAAAAAAAAAAAAAAAAAAAAAAAAAAAAAAAAAAAAAAAAAAAAAAAAAAAAAAAAAAAAAAAAAAAAAAAAAAAAAAAAAAAAAAAAAAAAAAAAAAAAAAAAAAAAAAAAAAAAAAAAAAAAAAAAAAAAAAAAAAAAAAAAAAAAAAAAAAAAAAAAAAAAAAAAAAAAAAAAAAAAAAAAAAAAAAAAAAAAAAAAAAAAAAAAAAAAAAAAAAAAAAAAAAAAAAAAAAAAAAAAAAAAAAAAAAAAAAAAAAAAAAAAAAAAAAAAAAAAAAAAAAAAAAAAAAAAAAAAAAAAAAAAAAAAAAAAAAAAAAAAAAAAAAAAAAAAAAAAAAAAAAAAAAAAAAAAAAAAAAAAAAAAAAAAAAAAAAAAAAAAAAAAAAAAAAAAAAAAAAAAAAAAAAAAAAAAAAAAAAAAAAAAAAAAAAAAAAAAAAAAAAAAAAAAAAAAAAAAAAAAAAAAAAAAAAAAAAAAAAAAAAAAAAAAAAAAAAAAAAAAAAAAAAAAAAAAAAAAAAAAAAAAAAAAAAAAAAAAAAAAAAAAAAAAAAAAAAAAAAAAAAAAAAAAAAAAAAAAAAAAAAAAAAAAAAAAAAAAAAAAAAAAAAAAAAAAAAAAAAAAAAAAAAAAAAAAAAAAAAAAAAAAAAAAAAAAAAAAAAAAAAAAAAAAAAAAAAAAAAAAAAAAAAAAAAAAAAAAAAAAAAAAAAAAAAAAAAAAAAAAAAAAAAAAAAAAAAAAAAAAAAAAAAAAAAAAAAAAAAAAAAAAAAAAAAAAAAAAAAAAAAAAAAAAAAAAAAAAAAAAAAAAAAAAAAAAAAAAAAAAAAAAAAAAAAAAAAAAAAAAAAAAAAAAAAAAAAAAAAAAAAAAAAAAAAAAAAAAAAAAAAAAAAAAAAAAAAAAAAAAAAAAAAAAAAAAAAAAAAAAAAAAAAAAAAAAAAAAAAAAAAAAAAAAAAAAAAAAAAAAAAAAAAAAAAAAAAAAAAAAAAAAAAAAAAAAAAAAAAAAAAAAAAAAAAAAAAAAAAAAAAAAAAAAAAAAAAAAAAAAAAAAAAAAAAAAAAAAAAAAAAAAAAAAAAAAAAAAAAAAAAAAAAAAAAAAAAAAAAAAAAAAAAAAAAAAAAAAAAAAAAAAAAAAAAAAAAAAAAAAAAAAAAAAAAAAAAAAAAAAAAAAAAAAAAAAAAAAAAAAAAAAAAAAAAAAAAAAAAAAAAAAAAAAAAAAAAAAAAAAAAAAAAAAAAAAAAAAAAAAAAAAAAAAAAAAAAAAAAAAAAAAAAAAAAAAAAAAAAAAAAAAAAAAAAAAAAAAAAAAAAAAAAAAAAAAAAAAAAAAAAAAAAAAAAAAAAAAAAAAAAAAAAAAAAAAAAAAAAAAAAAAAAAAAAAAAAAAAAAAAAAAAAAAAAAAAAAAAAAAAAAAAAAAAAAAAAAAAAAAAAAAAAAAAAAAAAAAAAAAAAAAAAAAAAAAAAAAAAAAAAAAAAAAAAAAAAAAAAAAAAAAAAAAAAAAAAAAAAAAAAAAAAAAAAAAAAAAAAAAAAAAAAAAAAAAAAAAAAAAAAAAAAAAAAAAAAAAAAAAAAAAAAAAAAAAAAAAAAAAAAAAAAAAAAAAAAAAAAAAAAAAAAAAAAAAAAAAAAAAAAAAAAAAAAAAAAAAAAAAAAAAAAAAAAAAAAAAAAAAAAAAAAAAAAAAAAAAAAAAAAAAAAAAAAAAAAAAAAAAAAAAATAAGTGAAAAATACTGTTCAAACGAAGATAAAAAAAAAGGAACGAATTTAGATTAAATTCGTAGAACGAGTCAGTACGAAGATAGCCTAATTTCGTGGACAAAAATTCTGAACGAAGATAGTTAAGTTCGTAGACAGGAATCTGAACGAAGATAAGTTAAGTTCGTAGACAGGAATCTGAACGAAGATAAGTTAAGTTCGTAAACAAAATTCGTTTGAAGAAGATTCAAAACGAAAATGAAAGAAACTTCGTAGTCTATCTTCGTTTGATGAATTTCGAACGAATTTAAGTTAAATTCGTTTGCTAACTTCGTTGAATAACTTCGTTTCGCTAAGTTCGTAAGGCAAACGAACTTAACGACAGAAAGTGTTCGGGAGGCTATTTTTGAGAAAAACAATCAAACAAACGATCTCAACCCTTCGATAAGATATCGAATGGCTCTGATACCACTTGTGAGTCCCTCGATAGCTACGGATCGCTCTCGAGATCGTCTATTGTTATGTCGTGAGTGCGGAATCCTCACGAGATAACTAGTTTGATTAGTTATCGTTTATATTGCTAATTATATCAATATAATCAGCCTTATGTGATCTATATTCGTTTGCTATAGCTTAGCAACGAACTTAGTCGCTTTGGTGTGTGTGATATCGACTGGAATACTCAATTTAGGTTTTCCAATCGTTTATATATGTTCATGATCGATATTGGGCCTGCTGGGCTTTGTTCTTACGAACTTAGCAGCCCAGCCCATCAAACGAAGATTATCTTCGTTCGTTCCTAACGAAGATCATCTTCGTTAGTACAACTTTCCATCAATATCTATGTCTTGTTATTTTCCAAGTACTTTATGTACAAGAACCTAACATATATTATGTTTGTACTTGTATGATATACATAACAAACATCATATATAAACATATAAATAACACCAAAACATGTAATCAATCATTATTAAAACACAAAGTCTATAATCTATCAATTACATATAGATGAATAAGACATAATCAAATCTAAGTTGCTGTTGTCACATCAACATGCTTCAACATGGTGAAGAGTTCATATCAAATTTATTTAAAAGATCTCTAACATATTTTTCTTGATTAATAAAAATACCATCTCTGGTCTGTTTAATCTGGAGTCCTAGAAAAAATGTTAATTCACCCATCAAACTCATTTCATATTCAGTTGACATTATTTTAGAAAATTTCTTGCACATGTTTTCATCAGTAGACCCAAAAATAATATCATCAACATAAATTTGTACCATTAACAGATTACCTTTTTTCATGAAGAATAAATAAGGTATTGTCAATTGCACCTCTTTTGAAACCATTTTTCAATAAATGTTTAGTCATAGTGTCATACCAGGCACGTGGGGCTTGTCTGAGGCCATAAAGCGCTTTGTCCAGATGATATACCCAATGTGGATGCTTTTCATTAACGAAACCCGGTGGTTGTCTGACATAAACTTCTTCTTCAAGCTTTCCATTCAAGAAAGCACTCTTTACATCCATCTGGTAGACCTTGAACTGATGATGAGCAGCGAATGCTAAAATTATTCTGATCGCTTCAAGTCTAGCCACTGGAGCAAAAGATTCATCAAAATCGACATCTGACTGGCAGTAACCTTGTGCTACCAGTCTGGCCTTTTCTGATTACGTGGCCATCTTCATCTACCTTGTTCCTGAAGACCCATCTTGTTCCAATTGGTTCTTTCTTTCCAACTGGGAAAGGAACCAGGTACCAAACCTTGTTCCTTTCAAACTGGTGAAGCTCTTCTTGCATAGCAGTCACCCATCTTGGATCTTCCATAGCCTCGTCAATCTTCTTTGGTTCATTCAGTGATAAGAAACTGACATATAAGCATTGATCACTGGAGGCTCTTCTGGTCTGAACTCCTCTACTGGAGTCACCTATGATCTGATCGATAGGATGAGCTTTTGTCCATCTGGAGTACTGACCAGGATTGTTACTAACAACAATATCAGTGCAAGAGTTCAGTTGAGTTTCAAGATGAGGATCCTGGTAAACTATTTCAATATCTTCATCTGAATCGGTAAGATCACGATTTGCATCATGAAATTCTTCAATAGAAGGCATTTCCTGAAGTACTGGTTCAGTTTGAAATTCTTTATATGAAAGCATTTCAGGAATAGTTTCAACTGATACTGATACTGGGGGAGTAGTACGTACATCTGATCAATAACAAGTTCATTGGGTAGTTTGAAACTTATTGAAGGATAGAAAGGTGTACAACTGGGGATCTTCTTCTTACGAACTGGTTCCAAGTCAGAATGACTGGAAACTTCTTCAGGTGAATTTTTGCAGTTAATGGGATCAGATTCACCGAAGATAATTGGAATTACTGAGGGAGAATCAAGGGCAGGCTTTTTATTGATTGCATAATTTGATTCATCAAAAGTAACATGTATGGACTCTTGTACCTTCTCCAGTCTCTTGTTGTAGACTCTGAAGGCTTTGCGAATGGCTAAATATCCTAAGAAATATCCTTCATCAGCTTTGGCATCAAATTTGCCTAACTGAGTGGAGTCGTTCAGGATGTAAACTGGACATCCAAAAACGTGAAAATAACCAATATTTGGTTTTCTATTTCTCAATATTTCATAGGAAGTCTTCTTGTGTCGCTTCACGTACACTGATCGATTCTGGGTGTGGCAAGCAGTTGCAATTGCTTCAGCCCAGAAACTGGTAGGAAGACCAAATTCAGCTAGCATACTCCTGGCAGCTTCTATCAGCGTTTGATTTTTCCTTTCTACCACTCCATTCTGTTCTGGAGTACGTGCTGACGAGAAGTTCTGGGAGACGCCAGTGTTAGTACAGAATTTCTCCAGAGTTGCATTCTGGAATTCTGTTCCATTGTCACTTCTTAACTGACACACCTTTCGCTTATGCTTCAGTTCAATATGCTTGATAAGAGAGATGATTTCAATAGCAGCTTCACTTTTAGACCTGAGAAAGACCACCCAACAATATCTGGAGAATTCATCTACGATCACCAGGGTGTATCTTTTACCAGCACGAGTCTGAACATTCACTGGACCAAAGAGGTCCATATGAAGCATGTGAAGTGGTTCAGTAATGCTGAAGTTCTGTCTGGTCTTGAAACTGGCACGTTTCTGCTTTCCCATCTCACATCCTGGACATGGCCTTTCCTTTTTAAAGGAAACTGAAGGTATCCCATCTGCCAGTTGTTTTCTAGACAACTTATTAATATTTTTGAAATTTAAATGGGATAACCTTTTATGCCATAACCAGTTTGTGTCTTCATCAGCTTGAGTATAGAAACATTGCTCTGAAGAGGAGCTTTCCATATCCATCACATACACGTTCCCTTTTCTGGGGGCAATCAATACTACCTTCCAGTCCTTATTGAATACAATGCCATGAACAATATTGAATAGAACTTGATAGCCATCATCACACAGTTGACTTACACTGATCAAGTTATATTTCAAACCATTCACATATGCAACACGTCTGAATTTGACTTGTCCATTGTTCAGAACACCATACCCCTCAGTCTTTCCACAACCATCATTTCCAAAAGTAATGGAGGGTCCATCAGAAATGATGAATTCCTCCAGCAGGGTCTTACGTCCGGTCATTGTCCTGCCAGTTGCACTGTCAAGATACCAGGTATGCTTCTTTCGATCGCCCTGCACATCCACCAGATATATCAGTTAGATTTGGGAACCCATAGACTGATGGGTTCACTGGATCCTCCTTTATGGATCCCTGGGGTATCTGGTTGAGTTCACTTTCTTCAACAGTAGTTTTTGTTGAAAACACTACTGGAGTTGATAGTTTAGAAACCTTTTTTTTTTCTCAATTAAAGGAATATTTTTCTCTTTCTTAGAAAAAGGTTTGGTATTTTGTATAGGGCCAGATGAAGTACCCTCAAAGTTGTTTAATCTTGCATGACAACTTTGAACCTGACGAGCCAGTAGTTGGAACTGGCTCTCCAACCTTAACAAAATAGATTCTTCAGATGAAACCTGAGCCTTTCCAGTTGACTGGACTTTTGGCTTAGGAAGGGAATAGTTCTTTTTCCTTTGAACCTGGGGTTCATTAGAAACAGTCTGAGGCAAAGGTTTATGCTTATTGACCTTTTTAACTGGAGCAGTCATCTGGGATGCTCCAGTCTTGACCTCCAAAAATTGAGCTGGTATAATACAAGATTTTGGGGTAGAAGGTTCATCATATATGGTACTAGGTTTAACCTCCTCTGGTAACCGGTCAATTACTGGTATTAATGCTGCAACATGAGTATTTCCATCCAGATATGCACGTTTTTGGGATGGAAATTGGTTTACTCCAGCATCATATGGCTTTCTTGTTTCAAGCCATGATTAAATAACCTGTTTTTCTTTTTGCAAAATTATTTCCAGGTCATGTTTTTCTTGAACCAGTTGTTCAGTTACCAAAACTTGTGCTTGAAATGCCAGTTCAATATCTTGAAGTTCTTTTAATTTTGATTTTAAAGCAGCTATTTCAGAGGAATCTGTTTCTAAGCCATTTAGACTGTCAAATCTAACAGTTTCCACAAAAATTAAATCAGAATTTAGAGCTTCAGCAATGTCCAATTTAAGTTCAGGATCAGTTTCATTATCATAATCACTAACCTTTTTAATAACAATGTCTACCCATCGACCAGATGTGACATCATCCTTCACCAGATGCTCTTGATCTGCCAGAGCCATAAAACAACAGTCTCTTTCCTCTTCTTCATCGACAGACGAATCATCAGAGGGAACCCATGCTTCTTCAGTGGTTGCTATCATGCATTTATTATTATCTTCCATTTGTTTAGACAAGAGAGCAATTTGAGCCTTAAGCTTTTTGTATTTCAACTTATAGCTATCATCAGGCTTGTTATAAGAAGCAGTTGGACCAGACTGAGAGACAAACTGACTGGACTTGCACTCTTTCATGAAATGACCTTTTCTGCCACACTTAAAGCATGTCAGATTGGTCTTATCAGTGGAAGAACTGGGTGCATGTTGTCCAGTGGGCCTATTTGCTCTGGCCTTAAAACGGTTAAACATTTTGGCCATCATTGCAACCAGGTCATCACTGTCAGTTTCATCACAGTTTGGAGAGATATCATTACAGACTCCAGAATCCATTAGTTCAGACATCATCTTCTTCATAGAAAATACATTCTCAGAAGATATTAATGCCGCACAAGGTGGTACAGTATTAGTGACCACTGTGGAACTACTGGAAGCATGATTAAAAGAATCTTTTCTGCCTCAATCCTCTGGGCTTGATTTTCTTCAGTGAATCTGAAGGCTCCATACAATGTTGACAAAGTATGGGAATGCAAGGTTTTACCTTGCCTCAAGACCAGAATCATGTGAGACCATTTTGTTGGAAGAATATCACAAAATTTCTCCAAAAGTATATCCTTGTCTTTATCAACCCCTAGTCCTCTTAACTGGTTAATAATACTCATAAATCTGGTGTAAGTACCAGTAAGAGACTCATTGGGGAGAGCAAAAAATGACTCATACTTTTTGTTTAAGGAGACTTTTCTGGTAACAACAGTATCATCACCTCCCTCATGCTGGTTCACCAGTTCATCCCACATGCTTTTGGCACTGGGATAGAGAACTAATGTGGGAATAAGAGTTTCTGGAACAGCCCCGAGGATCATATTTTTAAGAAGTGTATCAAGATTTACCAATCTTTTCTCCTCTTCGGACCAGTGTTCCTCTCTCTTTTCCCTTCCATTTCTTGATCCAGTAGGGTCAAGAAGTGCATTGATAGGAAGTCTTGGCACATAGGGTCCTTCATTTAAGATTTTCATCATATTCCTTTCAATACCAGTAACATGCAATATTATCCTAGCTTTCCACGTACCAAATTCATCACTGCTCCCATTGAATTTAGGAACAGGATTATTTGAATAATGCACATGCACATGTGGAGAAGCAGGAGGAGGAGGTGGATTATTATTTCCAGTGGGTGGTTCATTAAGATTAGTTTCATGAGTTTCTTGAGTATTTTCTGGGATTGCCATCGCGAAACAGATCTAGGTAAGTATATTAACCTTCTGCTCTGATACCAAATGTAAAGTCCCTCACACGATGGTTTAACCCACGAGTGTAAAATAACAAGTCAAGTATGAACTAGAATCGGACTAGTATTACTTTAAATATAAATGCAAGAATATAAATAAAGCAATAAACGACTTTAAGCAATATTTAAACAAGTAAATAAATGATGGAACACGAATGTAATTTTCAAGTGTATTTTCTTTATTGATGATAAACAAAATACAAGATTGTTGCGAAACCTAGATATTACAAGTATGTAACTATCTAAACAATCTTTGAAATACAAGTGATCTATACTTGCTAAATAATCTCCTTAGATCGATATACTTAGAGTTGTGAAGTATAACTGTTTAGATCGAGAGTATTTAAGCAAGTTCACCAAATTGCTAAAAAGTGATTTGAATGAGAAATATGACTTTGTATTTATAGGCAGATAAATTCAACAATGAATTTATTTGCCGTACAAATATGGTTGCATGCATTTAATGAACCGACAAGGTTATTAAATGCATTGGTTAAGGTACAAGGATAAAGTCCTTTTAACCAACCACCTTTACACACGTATGTACTTTTATCAATAGACAATTGGGATATCCGGGTAAAAGTGTGTAAAGGCATAAAGTCAATTCCTCGATATCAGTGTTCAAACTTGTAAGGTCTAGAACACTAATAAAGGCTCCAGTCGGGAGATCTGGTAAGACTGTCAGTGGGCTCCACTGTTTGTCAGTCTTCTTTCTTCAGACTTCAGTCTTTGACTTTAGTGAGAATGTCTTCAGTAGAATAGATCTGGACTGGGGTGAAGTCCAGTGACCTAATCTGGAGAATACTCCAGATTTCCTATACAAGTATTTGCTCACTGGTCTTCCATTATTTCTAAACAAATCTTCAGAGGGACTCCAGATTCCAAGTCTGGAGTAGGTCCAGTAATATACCATTTATGGACAGATCTTCAGTAAGGCTCCAGTAGTCGAGTCTGGAGCGAGTCCGGTAAATCTGGACCTAACACCGTTGAATCTTTATGGCTTAATTTCGAAGCAAGTCACTCAACAACAGGCGACTTCTATGATCCCTGAAGTCACGGTTAATGAAGTCAAGCAAGCGATTTTTTCTATGGGAGATGATAAGTCACCGGGTCCGGATGGCTATTCTGCTGCTTTTTTCAAAAGTGCATGGGAGGTCATTGGCAAGGATGTTACTGCAGCTGTACAAGATTTCTTTATTTCAGGGAAGCTTCTAAAAGAACTTAATCATACCACCATTGCCCTTATTCCTAAGGTCTCGAATCCCTCTTCTGTTACTGATTTCCGATCTATTTCTCTGTGTAATATTCTGTTCAAGTGCATTAGCAAAATCATTGCAAACAGAATCAAAGATTGTCTTGCGGGTATTGTTAGTATCAACCAGTCGGCTTTTATACCGGGTAGAAGGATATCTGATAATATCCTTCTTACTCAAGATATTATGCACAATTATCATCTTCACAGGGGACCTCCTAGATGTGCATTAAAAGTTGATATTCAAAAGGCGTATGATACAGTGGACTGGGGTTTTCTCAAAAGTATTCTGGTTGCCTTTGGATTTCCCCAACAGATGACGGATTGGATTATGCTTTGTGTTACTTCGGCCTCTTATTCATTGAGTATCAATGGGTATGTGCATGGATATTTTAGAGGTAAACGTGGGCTTAGACAAGGAGATCCTTTATCTCCGTACCTCTTTACCCTTGTTATGGAGATTCTTACTCTTATCTTGCAGCGGAATATTAGGCATTCGGATTCTTTTTCTTTCCATCAACATTGTCAAGAACTTCAGGTGTTAATCTTTGTTTTGCAGATGATTTGTTTATTTTCATGCGTGGTGATCTGGACTCTGCAAAGATTATTATGACTTCTATTGATGAATTTAAACTAGTACCTGGTTTAGCTCCTAGTTTACCTAAGAGTACAGCCTACTTTTGCAATGTTCGAGCTTCTATAAAATCTGCTATATTAAGTGTTCTTCCGTTTGAAGAAGGAAGCTTGCATGTGAAATATCTTGGAGTACCCCTGGTCTCTTCTAGACTGATTCTCCAAGATTGTAAACCGCCTATTGAAAAGGTTCGCAAGAGGGTTAATGATTGGCGCAATAAGTTCTTATCTTTTGCTGGAAGAGTTCAACTCATTAATTATGTCTTATCAGCTATTCATGTATATTGGTCTTCAGTGTTCATACTACCTATGAGTGTTATCACGGATATCGAGCAGATTATGCGTGGATTCCTATGGTGTCAGGGTGAGATGCAGAAAGGAAAAGCTAAGGTGTCTTGGGATGATGTCTGTTTACTAAAGAAGAGGGTGGGCTTGGTATTCGTAAGATTCGCCCTTTTAATGTTGCTCTATTCTCGGTGCATATATGGAATATTCTTACAGACAAGGAGCCACTTTGGGTAAAATGGGTCCATACAAATAAATTACGAGGTACGTGTTTTTGGAATCTCCCGTATCGAGGTAATTTATCTTGGAGCTGGAGAAAACTACTTCAGATTAGACCAATACTTCGCAATTTCTTTTGGGTTAAAATTAGCAATGGCCAAACTGATTTTGCTTGGCATGATATTTGGTGTAACAATAGTCCTTTGTACGACCGGGTTACTCCAAGAGAAATTAACAATGCTGGATTCACGATTGATTCTAAAGTGTGTGATTTAATCACTAACGGAGAATGGAAATGGCCTAGCGAATGGACTTCTAGGTTTCCTGCCTTGATTTCACCTCCTGTACTTACTACTAATGATGATCTATGGTTGTGGAAAGACAGCAATGGTGATTTTCAAAACTATTCGGTTAATGTTGTATGGGACGAACTTCGACCAAGGCATGATGTTAAGGAATGGCACAATCTGGTTTGGTTTAATTATTGTATTCCAAGACATGCTTTCATACTTTGGTTGGCTTTTAGAGGAAGGCTTAATAATCAAGACAGGATACTACAATGGGACGTGAATCAAGATCTTTGGTGCCCGTTTTGTTCTTCTCAACCGGACTCTCATTCCCATTTATTTTTCGAATGTGCTTTTTGCTTGCAGTTTTGGAGTCAAGTTAATCGCAAAGCTGGACTTCAACCTCGTCCACAACAATGGGAACTACTTGTGAACTATTTGCTATCGAGAGCAAAGAGGAAATCGATGCAAAATGTTGTAGATAAATTTTGTTTTGATGCTGCTCTGATACCACTTGTAAGTCCCAACTCAATAGATGGTACTACCTGAAGACACCTCTATGTCGATGGTGGAGTTACTTTGCAATATAAACGCTAAACTGGAGACGACCAGTTACAGAGAGTATATACCAAGTTCTAGATAGATTACTTATTTAAGTGACAATAAGTAAAGAACAATGCAATAATATAAAATACTTGTAAAGTAAATTGGTGAGACAATATGTAATTTTGAAGTGTAATTTATTTATTAACTTTAAATAAATTACAAGGTTGTTGCGGAACCAAGATAATACAAAGTATGTAAATATCCTAACAACCTATGAACTACAATTGATCTACACTTGGAATTTCTCTAAACAATCGAAACACTTAAAGTTGTGAAATGTTCCTTTTTACGATTGAGAGAATATTGCACAAGTTCACCAAGAATATTGCAAGTATGCAAAGTGTGAAGTCTTTCGAAGTATTATTCTTGTTGTGCAATGACTTGTATTTATAGGAAAAGTTAACATTGGGATGTTAACTTTGGCCGTACAAATATGGTTGAGATCATTTAAGGAATAACATTTAATTTCTTAAAATGCAGTGTAAAGTTGCAGTATAAAGCAACTCTACTCAACCAGCTTTATGTACCTTTTTGTACTTAAATAATAAGATAAATCTTATTATCCGGGTAATAGCACATAAAGCATAAAAGTCAATTCCTCGTAATCAGTGTAAAGCTTTGTAAGAGCTTTCCACTGACGATCTCCAGTTTGTAACTGACTAGAATGTCAACTGGGCTTCGCTGCCATTGTCATTCTCTATCTTCCACTTGTTGTCTTCGACTTCAACTGGAATGATTCTTCAACTGGTCAGTTCTCAACTGGAGGAAGTCTTCAGTTGCGTTAACTGTACGATGCAACTGGACTTCAATATATTTCGGACAAATCTTCTTGGTCTCCAGATGCAACTGGAGACTGGCCAGTTTCACTGAAACTGGTCCTAACAAATTCCCCCTATTTGTCCTGAAATATTAGCAAGTCTTTTTCAGTTCTTGTATCTATACAAGTGTGAACTGGAGAGACTTGTTCGATTAAATCTATCTAAGTTTTCCAAGGCATTTTTATAGATCAATAAATGCCTTGGGTTTTTCTTTTGAAGTTTGTTAGATCTAATCTATTATCTATCTTGTGGTTACAAACTGGTAACTTCATTTATACAAGGAAATGAAATATACATAAGTTACAGAATGTAAACAAAATTACAAGCAGATAAACTGAAGAGAGAACTTAATCAGATGGCCCTTCGCCAGTTCTCCTTCTTTTTGTCACTGAAGAGATAGGCTGAGAGTCTTCAGGATCAATATTCAACTTAAGCTCCAGATTTTCTTTGTATTGAATCTTGCCCTTCAAGAAGTTAACCCAAGCTTTCTCAAACCTATTCTTTTGTGCCTTAGCCTCCAAAAAGTTCACCATTTCTACCCATTCTGAGAACCCATATTGCATTGCACCAGGATTGTCAGTTCTAACCAGTGGCCCTGGCTTAATTGTAACAAACACACCATTGATTGCCCCACTGTGTCTTCTGGTTTCCATGATCTGGGAGTAGTATTCTCTTGCTTCAGATTCATTTGATATTTTAATACTCCCAGCACCAGCAGCCAGCACAGCATTCTTGATGTCATCATTTGATACATCGCCAGTTGGTTCAACAAAAGTTCTAAGGTCAGCATCTCTATGCAGTGGCTTTCTTGGTTGGGGATTCCTCCTGGGTGGATTCAATACCCTTTTCACAACCTTTCTAACATTTTCGATTCTTTTCTGAATCCCACTGGCCCTGTTTTCCTTTGCCTTCTCCACTGATATATTTAAGTTTCTGGCATCATACTCAGCTTCATCATCAGGATAGTGCCTGTCCAGTTCAATGTCAAGCATTTCTTTTAACATACCCACTATCCTGGCATCATCTTTCACTCTAGCATACTCCTCCTTAGTGATTCCTAACAAGTGACAATCACTAATATCAAGCAATTTAATCTTGGCCAGATGTTGTCTGGCTTCAGCTTGGTTGGCTTGTTTCATTTTCTTTCTTTCTTTGATTTGATCACCAAGCCTTGCCAGACGCTTGCTATCACTTTCAGAAACTGGAGGAAGTACATCAGCATTGCCAGTTTCCAACAATGGTATATCAGTGGCCGGCTGGGCTACATCAGATGCTAAACCTTTACCCTTATCAATATTCCCCTATCCATCACATCCACATTCTCTACCCTTTGCTCACCAGTTTCAGTACTGGTAGCCACAATCACATTACCACCAGATTGACTTTTAGTTGGAGTTCTTTCAGGTGCAACTGGTGCAAGGACTGCACTTCTTTCCCCCTTGGCAGCATCAAGACCTGCCCTTATAGCTTCCCATTCAGCGGGGTGAGATGGAAACCGGTCAAGAGGCTGCCATGTTTGTAAGTCCTTGCACTCTTTAAAAATTCCACACATCATTCTGAAAGACCTCCATAGATGGTTGGTCTCTTTTGACTGAGTCAGAACATTTGCAGTAACCAGTTGCTGACCAGTTTTCAGTTCTTCCAAGATTTTAGAATCTTCACTAAGACCCGAAACCACCTTTTCTTTAACTTCTTCATCCTTTTGTTTCAAATTATTCACTTCAGTTGTCAGATTTGCAATGGACTGAGTATGATTAGATACCTGGGTGCTCAAATTATCAATGCTGCCTCTCAACTGGTTGATCTCATTAGTGAGTGGGGCCAGATCAACCTGAGGAGTGGCCAGCTTGGTGATCTCAGATATCACCTTTTCTATCAATTGTGTTCCCTTGCACCCAGTGTATCATCGATCTTCTGACCAACTGAAACCATTAACTGTTGTCCAAGCTCAGTCACATTCAACCCAGGCTTTTCAACTAACTCTTTCACCTGTTTTTCAATCTCCTTCAAATCAATTTCTGATCTTCTAACAGTGTTACCCAGCAGATTTGAGATTGAGGTTGTGACATTGGACTGAGTGAGGTCGAAGGCTTCCTTTAGAGAAGTTGCCAGATTATTGCAGCCTCCGACCAGCTCATTGAGCTTCTTTAACACCAAGTCTTCATTTGATGAGAACTTGTTAATCCCCAGATCAACCACTTTAATATTGGTCAGATGGTCCTTGTGGTATCTGGAGAAAGACTTAGTGTTTTTGTCAAGTGTCTTTTGAATATTCTCCACCCTGGTAAGAAGGTTTTGGATATCGGCTTGAACAGACACAACTTGACTGTCCAGTGACGGGGGAGAGGGTGTCACTGGACCTGCAGCAGTTTCCACTGGAGCAACTGGAGGAGGCAAATTGAGAGAAGCCTCTCCAGTTGACATCGCAGCAGTTGAAGAAGTAATAATTGGAGTGGTAGAAGAAGAAGGAACTGAAGTAACAATGTGTTGTTCATGCTGAGAATGCTCAGGTGTGAACAACGGCGGCGGTGGGGGTGGCATTTCTCGAAGGAGTGAGAACTGCCCAGATAGTGATGGTGCCATACGTCTGTTTCCAGACATATAGTTATATGTGGGGAATGGTATTTCAGTAGGCTCATTTATATGGGATGGTAAAACTGAAACTGAAGCATCTGGAAGCGAGACTTGAGATGAAGGGTTTTGAGCTTGTACAGAAGACTCAAAAATCTCCAAGTCTGATTCAGTACCTTCTGAATCCGAAGACTCAATAAGGATTTCCTCGTCATTAACATTCATGTCCAGATCCATGAATGTAACTGAGGGCTGACCAGATGGGTCAGTCTCCAGGTGACCTTCTCCAGTTTCCTGGAAGGTTGCATCTGTTGGAGGATCAGATACCGAGGTATCTTCACCAGGGATAGAGGTCACTGGGGTTGCCTCAGTTATAGTTGCTCTATCCACAACCATAACATCATCGGTCGAAGAGTTGGGAACCTCAGTCTCCAGTAGTGACTGGCCAGAGACTTCGTCAGTTCGTGCAATAGAAGTGTCAGAAGGGTCGTGGACACTTTGTGCTGACTCATACTCTAATCTGGGTTGGGGTAGCCCAGTTTCATCTTCACCACCCTCTCCTACAGAAATTGCGAGGGTGGCTGCTTGCGGTTGTCCCGTTTGACTTTCTCCAGGTTCCTGTTGGGAGGAAACTAGAGGGCTGGTCAGGTTTCTACTGTCAGTGGCAAGTGCTGACAAGGTCCTAATGCGACGTGTTCTTGTTGCCTTTGGAACTCCTGAAAGACCTGTTGGGAGGTCTCCATGGTAAATGGTTGTGGGGACAGACACGCTGGAGCTGGAGGGGTTAGACTGTTGCCCGGGTTCGGCAATGGTCACAATTCCAGCAGACGAACTGGTGGGTCCCTCATTATTTTGAGGCCCGCCCAGTTGTCTTTCCGACTCACCTTGGACTGGTGCATCGGTTTTTGCGAATGCCAGCCGCATTCTATCTGGAATCTCGACCTCTCCAGCTTCAGATACTAGAGAGTCAAGATTCCTCAACAAATCTGGGACAGTGTAAAGTGAATCTGTGCTTAAATAAGCTTCACTGCCCAGAATTTGTAGAAAACAAAGAGAGAGAAACCTGGAGAAGGGGATACAAAGTCCCCTGGTGCCCTTCAGTTTTTGAACCAGGCTTCTGTAAAGGATATCAGCAAAATCCACTCTCAATCCATTCCACAAGCAGTATGCCATCTCTGCTTGTGCGGAGTTAATCTGGTCAAGTCCACCAGAACTCCCACCCATACTTTCCACAAGGTGGATGAAAAAGTACCTCCATGAAGGTGTAAGGCCCTTCATGGTCATCGCACCTTTAGTTTTCAAAACCCCTTTTTCGAGGCACTCCTTGTGTCCCATATCAAGGAGGACCTGGCGAAAATTGATGTTTGGGGAGATGACAACAGGAGACTCTCCTTGTCTCCAGTAATTGAGGTGTATAGCATCCCTCAATACATCTGCTGATAGGGTACACTGGACTGTTCCACCTTTTAATGTGAAAGTGATGGAAGAACAATCGGAAGAAAGAGAAGCAGTGTACCAAAACTCACACAAGTAGTTGTGAAACATCTTGCGTGGGTTTAAAGAGAATGAGGGTCCAATTGGAGAATCCTTCAAAAATCTTTGGATTCTCCCAATAAGGGTATTGGACCCTTGGGTTCCTTGTAAACTCGCCATCGGATTATTCGGATTTAATTTGATGAGCGTAGTATTACCAGGAGCACCAGATGCCTGTTTGACATCTGGTGGAGGAGCATATGGGACAGATAAGAGATTTACATCTTTTGAACGGGATGATTTAGGTGCCATTTGAAAATGAAATTGAAATTTTGGAATTAGGGTTCTTGATTTATGAAGCAGAGAGAGAAATGAAGCAATTTTAGATGATTGGGAAGTAAATGAAAAGAATGTAAAGGGAAGTAAATGTGATCGGAGTAAATAAGGGTATTTATAAGGAATTCAAGATCCCAATGAAATACCAAAAATTATATTTTATTAACAAAATCAATTTTGTAGATATTTTTACAAAATAAGTTTGAATTTTGAATCAAAAACATAATTCATGTGTCTGCTTCTTGCTGGTCCAACTTACCAGTTTTCCTCCAAGGAAATGACAACCACCAGTTGTTGATTTTCTATCTATCTTACAACCTGCATGATCTGAATCTGAATAACCCATTAGATCTAACCCTGAGCCTTTGGGGTACCAAAGACCAAGATTAGGACACCCTTTCAGGTATCTAAAGATACGCTTAACAGCGTGTAAATGTGATTCTTTAGGGTTAGCCTGAAACCTGGCACATAGACATGTTGCAAACATTATATCTGGTCGACTGGCAGTTAAATACATCAGTGAACCAACCATTCCACGATATTCAGTGATGTTCACTGGTTTGCCAGTTAGGTCAGAGTCCAAATTTAATGGTGCTGCAATAGGTGTGTTTTTCGATGGGATAGAATCATATTTGTATTTTCTTAACAAATCTCTGACATATTTTCCTTGGTTTATGAAAATTCCATTTTCAGTTTGCTTAATCTGAAGACCTAAGAAAAATGTTAATTCTCCCATTAAACTCATCGCATACTCAAATGACATGATTTTAGAAAACAAAGAGAGAGAAACCTGGAGAAGGGGATACAAAGTCCCCTGGTGCCCTTCAGTTTTTGAACCAGGCTTCTGTAAAGGATATCAGCAAAATCCACTCTCAATCCATTCCACAAGCAGTATGCCATCTCTGCTTGTGCGGAGTTAATCTGGTCAAGTCCACCAGAACTCCCACCCATACTTTCCACAAGGTGGATGAAAAAGTACCTCCATGAAGGTGTAAGGCCCTTCATGGTCATCGCACCTTTAGTTTTCAAAACCCCTTTTTCGAGGCACTCCTTGTGTCCCATATCAAGGAGGACCTGGCGAAAATTGATGTTTGGGGAGATGACAACAAGAGACTCTCCTTGTCTCCAGTAATTGAGGTGTAAAGCATCCCTCAATACATCTGCTGATAGGGTACACTGGACTGTTCCACCTTTTAATGTGAAAGTGATGGAAGAACAATCGGAAGAAAGAGAAGCAGTGTACCAAAACTCACACAAGTAGTTGTGAAACATCTTGCGTGGGTTTAAAGAGAATGAGGGTCCAATTGGAGAATCCTTCAAAAATCTTTGGATTCTCCCAATAAGGGTATTTATAAGGAATTCAAGATCCCAATGAAATACCAAAAATTATATTTTATTAACAAAATCAATTTTGTAGATATTTTTACAAAATAAGTTTGAATTTTGAATCAAAACATGGAGAACTTCATCAGTGTCACTGACGCGTTCATAACAAAAATCTCCAGTTTTAAGGATTTAACATTCCCAGTTCGCTGATGAGATGTTTAAAGGTTTTCTCATCAAGAGGATTTGTAAAAACATCAGCGAGCTGTTTGTCAGTGGGGATGAAATGTAATTCAATGTGTCCTTTCATAACATGATCACGAATAAAATGATACCTGATGTCAATATGCTTTGTCTTAGAGTGCATCACTGGGTTGTGAGATATAGCAATGGTACTGGTGTTGTCACAAAAGATTGGGGTCCTTGTATACTTTTGACCATAATCTAGTAACTGATTCTTGATCCAGAGAATCTGGGCACAGCAACTGGCCGTAGAAATGTACTCTGCCTCAGCAGTGGACATAGAGACTAACGTCTGCTTCTTGCTGGTCCAACTTACCAGTTTTCCTCCAAGGAAATGACAACCACCAGTTGTTGATTTTCTATCTATCTTACAACCTGCATGATCTGAATCTGAATAACCCATTAGATCTAACCCTGAGCCTTTGGGGTACCAAAGACCAAGATTAGGACACCCTTTCAGGTATCTAAAGATACGCTTAACAGCGTGTAAATGTGATTCTTTAGGGTTAGCCTGAAACCTGGCACATAGACATGTTGCAAACATTATATCTGGTCGACTGGCAGTTAAATACATCAGTGAACCAACCATTCCACGATATTCAGTGATGTTCACTGGTTTGCCAGTTAGGTCAGAGTCCAAATTTAATGGTGCTGCAATAGGTGTGTTTTCGATGGGATAGAATCATATTTGTATTTTCTTAACAAATCTCTGACATATTTTCCTTGGTTTATGAAAATTCCATTTTCAGTTTGCTTAATCTGAAGACCTAAGAAAAATGTTAATTCTCCCATTAAACTCATCTCATACTCAAATGACATGATTTTAGAAAACTTTTTACACATTGCATCATCAGTTGAACCAAATATAATGTCATCAACATAAATTTGTACCAGTAAGATATTACCTTTTTCTTTCAAGATAAATAAGGTATTATCTATTGCACCTCTTTGAAAGCCATTTTTAAGAAGATGTTTAGTTAAAGTATCATACCAGGCTCTTGGGGCTTGTCTAAGACCATACAAAGCTTTGTTAAGTCTATAGACCCAGTGAGGATGCTTCTCATTTATGAAGCCTGGAGTCTGCTTAACATACACAACTTCTTCCAATGTTCCATTAAGGAACGCACTTTTGACATCCATCTGGAAGACTTTAAACTGCAGATGGGCTGCATAAGCCAAAACTATTCTGATGGCTTCAAGTCTTGCAACTGGAGCAAAAGTTTCATCAAAGTCAACGCCTTCTGCTTGACAATAACCCTGGGCAACTAATCTGGCCTTGTTTCTTACAACATGGCCATCTTCATCCATCTTGTTTTGGTAGACCCATCTTGTACCAATGGGTTCTTTCTTTAACCCTGGTGGACAAGGAACAAGTTCCCACACATTATTCCTTTCAAACTGGACGAGCTCTTCTTGCATAGCTTCCACCCAGCTTGGGTCTGCCATAGCCTCGTCAATCTTCTTCGGTTCATTTAGTGATAAGAAGGTGACGTTTAAGCATTGTTCACTGGTGGCTCTTCTAGTCTGAACCCCACTATTTGGATCTCCCACAATCTGTTCAATTGGATGTGCTCGAGTCCATCTAGTGTATTGACTAGGCTGGTGTAAAACAATATCAGTGCAAGTCACCTGGCGATCTTCTTCAGTTGCAGCAGCTTCTGGAGGAGGATCAGTCCAAACCATTTCTATGTCCTCATCAGAGTCAATAAGGTCACGATTTGCATCATGAAATTATTCATTAAAAGGCATTTCTTGAAGAACTGGAGAAGTTGGAGTTTGAACTGGTGCTGATATTGGAGTGGCACGTACATCAGATCCAATCACCAATTCTTGTGGTAAGTTGAAATTGATGGAGGGATAGAATGATGTGTCACTCGTGGTGCTCTTCTTCTTAACTGGTTCCAATTTGTTGTAACTAGAAACATCTTTTGGTGAAACAACTGACTAATGAACTTGGTCAGTTTCACCAAAATTTATTGGAACGACTAGAGAGATATCAAGGCTTGGTCTCTTGTTGATTGCTTCAGTTGATTCGTCGAATGTGACATGAATTGTCTCATAACCTTTTGAAGTCTATAATTATAAACTCTAAAGGCCTTTCGAATATCTGAATAGCCTAAAAATACACCTTCATCAGCTTTTGCATCAAACTTTCCAAGCTGACTGGAATCGTTTAAAATATAAACTGGACAACCAAATACATGAAAATATCCAATATTTGGTTTACGATTCCTGAGTACTTCATAGGCGGTCTTCTTATGTCTCTTGATGTAGACTGACCGGTTTTGGGTATGACAAGCAGTTGCAACTGCCTCAGTCCAGAAACTGGTGGGAAGACCTGATTCAGATAGCATACTTCTGGCTGCTTCTATCAGTGTGCGATTCTTTCTTTCCACAACTCCATTTTGCTTTGGAGAGTGTGCTGATGAGAAGTTTTGAGAGATGCCAGTGTCATTGAAAAATGTTTCAAGTACCTTATTTTGAAATTCAGTACCATTATCACTTCGCAACTGACAGACTTTTCGAGTATACTTGAGTTCAATTCTTTTGATGAGAGAGATGATTTCAGCAGGTGCATCACTTTTGGATCAGATGAATACCACCCAACAGTATCTGGTGAATTCATCGACCACAACTAGAGTGTATTTCTTCCCAGCTCTAGTTTGAACATTCACTGGACCAAAGAGATCCATACGTAGCATGTGAAGAGGTTCAGTGATGCTAAAGTTTTGCCTGGTCTTGAAACTGGCCCTTTTCTGCTTGCCCATCTCACACCCTGGACATGGCTTTTCTTTATTGAAAGAAATCTGAGGTATCCCATCAACCAGTTGTTTGCGAGACAACTTGTTAATATTTTTGAAATTAAGATGGGATAATCTTTTATGCCACAGCCAGTTGGTGTCCTCATCAGCCTTGGTATAGAAGCACTGCTCTTTTGGAGCTGGTTCCATATCCATGATGTACACATTACCTTTTCTTGGTGCAACCATCACCACTTTCCAATCCTTGTTAAATATGGTGCCTTGAGCAATATCGAACAAAACTCTGTAGCCATCATCACAAAGTTGGCTGACACTGATCAGGTTGTATTTCAAACCATTCACAAATGCAACTCTTTTGAATTCGACCTGCCCGTTATTGAGCACACCATATCCTTCAGTCTTTCCACTTTGATCATTGCCAAACGTCACTGCCGGTCCATCTTGGACAGTGAACTCTTCAAGCAGGGGCTTACATCCGGTCATAGTCCGGCCAGCAGCGCTGTCCAGATACCAGATATTCTTCTTTCGATCGCCCTGCACACCCACAAAAATCATCAGTTATTTTTGTGAACCCATCTTTTCTTGATGGGTTCACTGGACTTCTCAACAGAAGTCACAGTTGACTGTTTTGGTGGTAAACTGAAGGCTACATCTGGATCTTTTTCACCAGATCCAGGTGCAGGAGTAAAAACGATTGGTATTTGATACTTGCTCCCCTTTTTCTTATCAGATTTGGTTCCAGATGGAACATTCTTTTGTTTAGGTTTTGAAGGGGGTTTAATATTTTGTTTTACAACTGGAGGTGATGAACCTCCTTCCAGATTTTTAATCCGGGCAGTACAACTCTGAACCTGTCGAGACAAAAGTTGGAGTTGACTTTCCAGTTTAAACAAAATATCTTTTTCATCAGGCTGCTGAACCTTGGACCTTGGTTCAGCTGAAGTTTTAGTCTTTTGGGTCTTGGGCTCCTTAGACTTCTGAGGTAAAGGCTTGTTACCAGTGGCCTTTTTGACTGGAGCTTTAGCCTGTTTGGCTCCAGGTTTAACCTCAGTGGGGGTGGTCTCAATGGGTTCAGTTTTAACAGCCTCAGGTTGATCATAAGGAGTTTCAACCCTGGGAGCTGGAGGCAATGCATGAAGATCTGGTATGAGAGCTGCCATTTCCAGATCTCCAGATTTCCATGCATTTTTCTGGGCATCAATTGTTCTAGAAAATGCATCATAATTCTTTCCAGATGCTTTTACCCATGACTTAATAATCATTTGTTCTTTTTCAAGATCAGAAACTAGTTTTTGATTATCAAATTCTAAAGCCTCAATTTTCAAAACTGACTCCTTGAGAGCCAACTGGACACTTTGTAAATCATTCAGTTGTGGTTTAACATTGTTTAGTTCAATTAAGATAGTGTCCAGATATCTTTCACTATCTGCTCTAACAGTTTCCACAAAAGCAAAATCACCACTTAATGATTCAGCAAGGTCCAGTTTCAGTTCTGGGTCAACTTGGTTGTCATAATCACATACCTTTTTCAAAATGATGTCCACCCATCTTCCAGTGATGACATCTTCTTTTGCCACATGCTGCTGTTGATCTTCCAAGGCCATGAAACACATGTCCCTTTCCTCTTCTTCATCAGCTGATGAATCATCAGAGTACTCCCATTTTCCCTCAGTTTGTGCCATCAAGCACTGATCCTTTTCTTTTTCCATGGACAGGAGGGCAATCTGGGCCTTAAGCTTCTTATATTTAGCTTTGTAGCTATCATTAGGCCGATTGAAATTTGGGACAGAGGGACCAGTTTGGTTGTTCATCTGACTAGATCTGCATTCCTTCATAAAATGACCTTTCTTACTGCATTTATAGCAGGTAAGATTGGTTTTATCCAGAGAGCTGGAGCTGGAAGCATTGTTTGGGCCATTAAATCTTTTAGATTTATGCTTAAACCTATTAAAGGTTTTAGCAATCATGGCTACCAGATCATCATCGTCAGTTTCATATCAACCATCACTAATTTCAGTGGTCAGGCCAGAGTTCAAGAAACTGTTTAACATCTCCTTCATTGAGTGTGCCTGGACACTCTCTACAGACATTAAAGCAGCACAAGGTCGCTCAGTTATACTAGCAACCTTGGGACTCTGGGCATGGTTCATGGCATCCTGCTCAGCCACCAGTCTTGCAGCATTATTATCTTCAGTGAATCTGAAGGCTTCATAGAGCGATGCAAGAGTATGGCTGTGCAGGGTTTTACCTTGTCTTAAGACAAGAACCATATTTTCCCATTTGGAAGGAAGAATATCACAAAACTTCTCAAGAAGAATATCCTTATCCTTCTCTACACCCAAGCCTCTCAACTGATTAATGAGGCTAGAAAACCTGGTGTAAGTACCAGTTAGACTTTCATTGGGCAGAGCAAAGAAAGATTCATACTTCTTGTTCAAGGCAACTTTTCTGGTGACAATAGTATCATCACCTCCTTCAAACTGAATAACTAATTCATCCCACATTGACTTGGCACTGGGGAACAACACAAGTGTTGGAATTAGATCTTCAGGGACAGCTCCAAGGATCATGTTCTTGAGTCTGGTGTCCAGATCTACAAGTCTACGATCCTCATCAGACCAGTGGTCTTCGAGCTTTTCTCTTGAACCTCTTCTTCCAGTTGGATCTAGAAGAGGACTACCCCAAGAGACATGGGTATATATGGTCCATCCTTAAGGATTTTCAACATATACCTCTCTATCCCACCAAAATGCAAGAGCATTCTGGCCTTCCATGTACCGAAGGTCTCACTGTTTCCATCGAATTTGGGAACAGGAGTGTTGGAATAATGTACATGGACATGGTTAGGGGCAGTAGGAGGAGGAGGGTTAGTATTAACATTTTGAACAGGTGGTGTATTAGTATTCAAAGGGTTTTCACCTGAACCAGAACCATCTCCACCTTCAGTAGTAGTCATCTAAGCAGATCTAGGCAAGTTTATTAGCCTTCTGCTCTGATACCACTTATAAGTCCCAACTCAATAGATGGTACTACCTGAAGACACCTCAATGTCGATGGTGGAGTTACTTTGCAATATAAGCGCTGAACTGGAGACGACCAGTTGCAGTGTGTATATACCAAGTTCTAGATAGATTACTTATTTAAGTGACAATAAGTAAAGAACAATGCAATAATATAAAATACTTGTAAAGTAAATTGGTGAGACAATATGTAATTTTGAAGTGTAATTTATTTATTAACTTTAAATAAATTACAAGGTTGTTGCGGAACCAAGATAATACAAAGTATGTAAATATCCTAACAACCTATGAAATACAATTGATCTACACTTGGAATTTCTCTAAACAATCGAAACACTTAAAGTTGTGAAATGTTCCTTTTTACGATTGAGAGAATATTGCACAAGCTCACCAAGAATATTGCAGGTATGCAAAGTGTGAAGTCTTTCGAAGTATTATTCTTGTTGTGCAATGACTTGTATTTATAGGCAAAGTTAACATTGGGATGTTAACTTTGGCCGTACAAATATGGTTGAGAACATTTAAGGAATAGCATTTAATTCCTTAAAATGCAGTGTAAAGTTGCAGTATAAAGCAACTTACTCAACCAGCTTTATGTACCTGTAAGTCCCAACTTGATAGATGGTACTACTGAAGACACCTCAATGTCGATGGTGGAGTTACTTTGCAATATATGCACTGAACTGGAGACGACCAGTTGCAGTGTGTATATACCAAGTTCTAGATAGATTACTTATTTAAGTGACAATAAGTAAAGAACAATGCAATAATACAAATAACTTGTAAGATAACTTGATGAGACAATATGTAATTTTCAATGTGTAGTTTATTTATTGATGTTAAATAAATTACAAGGTTGTTGCGGAACCAAGATAATACAAGAATGTAAATATCCTAACAACCTATGAAATACAATTGATCTACACTCGGAATTTCTCAAGACAATCGAAACACTTAAAGTTGTGAAATGTTCCTTTTTACGATTGAGAGAATATTGCACAAGTTCACCAAGAATATTGCAGGTATGCAAAGTGTGAAGTATTCAACTTATGTGATTTACTTGAATATTCTTGTTGTGCAATGACTTGTATTTATAGGCAAAGTTAACATTGGGATGTTAACTTTGGCCGTACAAATGTGGTTGAGATCATTTAAGGAATAGCATTTAATTCCTTAAAAGGCAGTGTAAAGTCGCATGTTAAAGCAACTTTACTCAACCACCTTTATGTACCTTTTATTACTTAAATAATAAGATAATGCTTATTATCCGGGTAAAGGTACATAAAGCATAAAAGTCAATTCCTCGTAATCAGTGTAAAGCTTTGTAAGATCTTTCCACTGATGGTCTCCAGTTTGTAACTGACTAGAATGTCAACTGGGCTTCGCTGCCATTGTCATTCTCTATCTTCCATTTGTTGTCTTCGACTTCAACTGGAAGGATTCTTCAACTGGTCAGTTTCTCAACTGGAGGAAGTCTTCAGTTGCGTTGACTGTACGGTGCAACTGGACTTCAATATATTTCTCGACAAATCATCTGGTCTCCAGTTTCACTGGGTCTCCAGATGCAACTGGAGACTGGCCAGTTTCACCGAAACTGGTCCTAACAAATTCCCCCTATTTGTCCTGAAATATTGCCAAGTCTTTTTCAGTTCTTGTATCTGTACAAGTGTGAACTGGAGAGACTTGTTCGATTTAAATCTATCTAAGTTTCCAAGGCATTTTTATAGATCAATAAATGCCTTAGGTTTTTCTTTTAGGTTTGTTAGATTTTAATCTATTATCTACCTTGTGGTTACAAACTGGTAACTTCATTTATACAAGGAAATGAAGTTTATACAAGTTACAGAATGTAAAACAAAATACAAGTAGATAACTGAAAAGAAAGAACTTAATGAGATGGCCCTTCGCCAGTTCTTCTTCTCTTGGTCACCAAAGAAATAGGTTGTGAGTCTTCAGGGTCAATATTCAGCCTTTGCTCCAGATTCTCTTTATGTTGAATCTTGCCCTTTAGAAGTTCACCCATGCCTTCTCAAACCTTCTTTTGTGCCTTCGCATCCAACACATTCACCATTTCCACCCATTCGCTGAACCCATACTGCATAGCACCAGGATTGTCAGTTTTAACCATTGGCCCTCTGGTATAACTACCTTCAACTTGAAAGACTTTGGTGCCTGGCTTGATTGTTACATTGACACCATTGATAGTACCACTATGTCTTCTGGTTGACATGATCTGGGAGTAATAGCTTTTTGCTTCAGATTCATTTGTTATTTTTATACTCCCAGCACCAGCAGCCAGTACAGCGGACTTGATGTCTTCATTAGATACCTCGCCAGTTGGTTCAACAAATGTGCTAAGGTCAGCATCTCTAGACAGTGGTCTTCTTGGTTGTGGAATCCTTCTTGGTGGATTCAAAACCTTCTTCACAACCTTCTTAACATTTTCAATTCTTTTAGAATCCCACTGGCCCTAATCTCCTTAGCCTTCTCCACTGAAATGTTCAAGCTTCTGGCATCGAATTCAGCTTCATCCTCAGGATAGTGTCTGTCCAATTCTACATCCAGCATTTCTTTCAACTGGTCAACTATCCTGGGATCATTCTTGATCCTGGCATACTCCTCCTTAGTGATACCCAAAAGATTGGCATCACTCATATCAAGCAACTTGATCTGTGCAAGATGTGCCCTGGCTTCAACTTGGTTTCTTTGTTTCATCTTCTTTCTTTCTTTAATATCATTGCCAAGTCTAGCCAGTCTTCTGCTATCACTATCTGAAACTGGAGGAAGTATATCAGCATTGCCAGTTTCTAACATTACATCAGTGGCCGGCTGGGCAGATGCCTCACCAGCTAAACCTTTTCCCTTATCCAACACATTCCCCCTTACATCATGCTCACCAGCTTCAGTACTGGTAGCTACAACCATTTCCAAACCAGCTTGTCTTTCAGATGAAGATCTTCCAGGTGCAACTGGTGGAAGGACTGCACTTCTTTCCCCCTTGGCAGCATCTAGACCTGCCCGAATACCTTCCCATTCAGAGGGGTGAGATGGCAACCGGTCAAGAGGCTGCCATGATTGCATGTCCTTACACTCTTTGAAAATCCACATCATCCTGAAAGACCTCCATAAATGGTTGGTCTCCTTTGACTGGGTCAAAACATTGGCAGTAACTTGTTCTTGACCAGTTTTTAATTCATTTAGGATCTTGGAGTCTTCATCCAACCAGAGACAACCTTTTCCTTCACTTCATCATCCTTCTTCTTCAAATTCTCTACTTCAGTTGTCAGATTATCTAAAGATTGAGCATGTAGAGATACCTGGGTGTTCAAATTCTCTATGCTGCCTCTCAACTGATTGATCTCACTGGTGAGTGGGGCCAGATCAACCTGAGGAGTGGCCAGCTTGGTGATCTCAGACATCACCCTTTCAATCAATTGTGCTTCTCTAGCACCCAGCATATCCTCTATCTTCTGACCAACTGAAGTCATCAACTGCTCTCCAAGTTCAGTCACATTTAGGCCAGGTTTTTTAATCAATTCCTTTACCTGCCTTTCAATCTCCCTCAAATCTACTTCAGATGTTCTTACAGTGTTGCCAAGCAGATTGGAGATTGAGGTTGTAACCTTGGACAGAGTAAGGTCAAAGGCTTCCTT
>CM067171.1:14281271-14313771 GCA_034093135.1 Erigeron breviscapus
GTGTCAAATATATATTGAAATATCTTAGAAACACTAAAGATATGTTCTTAATATATGGATCTGGTGAGGAGGAGCTCGTTGTAAAGGGTTACACGGATGCGAGTTTCCAAACTGATCGAGATGATTCTCGATCACAATCGGGGTATATATTCATTCTAAACGGAGGAGCTGTTTCATGGAAAAGCTCAAAGCAGGATGTGGTTGCGTTGTCCACTACAGAGTCTGAATACATCGCCACTTCTTTAGCAGCACAAGAAGCTGCATGGTTGAAGAAATTCATTGCCGATCTAGGGGTTGTTCCTTCCATTCAAGAACCCCTAGAAATTCTTTGTGATAACGAGGGCGCGATTGCTCAAATCAAGGAGCCTCGTGCACATCAAAAGACTAGGCACATTGAGCGGAGATTCAACTACATAAGGGATGAAGTTGAAAAGGGAAAGATATGTATTCACAAAGTTCACACCGATCAAAATGTTGCGGACCCACTCACGAAGCTCCTTGAAAGGCCTAAGCATGAGAGTCTACTTGTGCCATGGGACTTCGATATTCTAGTGATTGGATTTGATCTATTTTATGTATTTGGATATCGGAACACTTGTAGTTGTTAACACATTTATATGAGTATTGGTATTTTGCATTTAAATTGTGTTATGTTCCATTTTTGCATGTTTAAATCCATGAATAAGTTAATTATTCTAAATGTCCGTAGTCAATCATATTTGTGGGAACAAATATGAATGTAAGATTATTATGAACTTGGATTGGTAGATATTCAAAAGGTTTTGAATATAGAGCAAGTGTTGCTACCAAGGTTCATAGATATTTGTGGGATACAAATATTGGACTGACCTGCAATCAAGCATTACTACATGGAATCTCTGTGATTGATCATAAGTAATCTTGAGTTAAAGGCGAATATCATTGTATCCTCAGACCTGAGATACATATTGGGTCTTGATATTCACTGAATATTATACTTTGACTTCGCTCTTCGCTGTTCTGAAACATGGCAGTACATAAGACTAAGCTCAGGTATGATATAAGGTGATTGTGAAAGACGTATGTAGTCGAGATGGAATTTGTCCCTCTTATTCGTTGAGAGTTAGATGTCTAAGGCCTGTTACAAAGTTAAATCAATAGAGAATGATCACTCTGTGTCTCTAGGATTTAACATGACATCTGCGACAAAAGGATAAATGATCGATTCACCTAAATCATTTCAAGTAAGGGACTTGAAGAGGATGATGTTATTGAATGGCACTTCGCCATACGTATTAGGGGTAGCAAACCGTTGTTAGGCGGTATTTGCTGCTTGCGTCAATCTTCTATGAATCTTGTGCAAGTGGGAGATTGTTGGAATTCTTTGCCCAAGACACATATTAAATTGACGTGGCTAGTACGTGATGATCCAAGTCGGGTCATACCCAATAACAAGCTAGACAAACACTTATGACATTTATTTATATGATATGATCTTTAAATAAATATCAATACTTGAAACATTTAGAAAGTGGTTTTCTAAATACTTGCACTTGAGCTATGTAAATAAATTATATGGATGATTTATTTTGAGAGAAATGTGAATATGTTTATTTGGCAAAATAAACATTTATGTGTGTTGTATATAATATGTAACATGTTACATAAGATATGTAACAAGTTATGTTGCAATTTTATCTATCAATATACAAATAAGTGTTTTATAAAATTGACACAAATTTTGTTTGTGTCAACCCCATGTGGCCGCCCCCCCCCCCCATGTGGTTTCATGTGGATTTTGATCTACTTAAAACACTTGTAGTCTTGCATGACTTACAACACATAACATAGTGTGTATCACCATTCTTACATGCAATTGTAAGAATACTTTTCTCTCAACTAGCAAGAAAAAGACTCTTTTTCTCTCTTGATTTTCGGCACAAACAAGGAGCAAAAGGGAAGGCATTTCAAGATTAAATCCTAGCACATTTGGGTGTTTGTTGATAGTTTGGGGTATACAAGCTTGAGGTTCTTCTAGGTTGAAGACTTGTCACTTCAAGATCATCATCTCCTTCATATCAACCTTCTCATAAGCTTGGAAGAAGGTAGTCTTCTAAAACCCCCTATGGTTGTTGTTTTGTATGTATGTTATTCATATACATGGATCCTTATTGTTTGGGTTTAATTTTAAAAGTTAAAATTTGGTTCTTAACTATATAACACATTGAAATGGTTCAATATTCCGCTGCGTTTTAATATTATAAGGATAATATTACTTTGATAAAAACCCAAAATTGCTGACCTTTATACTAAAGCTTTTGATAGACCTCGTCATGAGTTGTTATATCAACTCAATGGTATGAAGAATGCCGAGTAGTTTCTCTCAAAGAACTTAAATTTTTCGGTTTTGTGTCTTTGTAGTTTAAGTCGTACATAGATAGAGTCAAAAAATACAAAAAGAGTTGTCTTAGTATAAGTCTGTATATATCTAGTGTCAGAAAAATACAAAAAGAGTTGTCTTAGTATAAGTCTGTATATATCTAGTGTCAGAAAAATACAAAAACATCTGAAAAATAGAAAATCCAAAAATATTATAAATAAAGTAAGGTTACTGCACTACATGATTAGACGTGACGATACTTTAGCTTTTAAGCCTACTTAATTGTACTTTAAAATGCTCAGTTCAGTAATACCATTATATGATGTATCGATAGGCACAAAGTACCAAGGTTTCCTTATAATCAGAACTTAAATGTATACAATGTTCTTATGGGAAACGTATTCAGATATATGGCTGAGAATACTTGTTCTTAAAATAGACAAGTCCTTTAAATCTTATGAAAGATCCTGCATTGTAATTAGGTATAATTGGTCTTTATATAGAAGGTCTCGGGTACATATATGTGTATGTATTGCTTTTTCGGATGTATATTTGTGACAAGATATGCAAATATCAAAATAAATCTGTTGAAAGTATGAAGCTAATGTGGCCTTTGAGATTCGAACAAGTAAGTCCTTGGGGTGTCTTTGTATACCTAGCCTACCTAAAGTTTTCAACTTGGGATAGGTTGTCAGAAAGTTCGCTACACGGGTCTCATAGAAAGTCATGGGTTTTCATAAGTGCTTTAAAGTAAATTAATGTCACAAATATGCAAGTACTTGGCATTATGCAATGTTAAGTATATTTCCGTACGTGAGTCAAGTTATGTCGCTTTACGCGTGAGGAATCACCGACCTGTCACCGCTGACTTGATTCTTAAAGACTTTCTCACTTTAATCACCAAATGTCTTAATTTTAGTGCTTGTTTCGATTGTGAGAGTGTATCTGAATATGGGGCACATAAGTTCGCAAACTAAAATTGTGGCATGAGTAACTTACTAGGTTACATGGTGACTGTCCTTGGCTTAAGTAATACGAAAGTGCCACAAACCAAAAAGGAGACTGGAAGTACCGAGTGTTTAAGAGGACAAACATATTGGTAATCGTTTTTGGATCACTGTTCATAACTAATAATAAGAGAATTATTTCTCGCAGTTAGGCTTATGTAAATGCTAATCTGATCTGATCAGCAGTACCCTAGTCACATGTGAATAATGAATACATTTAGATAACTATTGTGTATAGTATAGTTTATTATTCTGTAATTTTTATTCTAAGTTATTTTTCTATTTTATTGAGTCAAAATAAGTATTTTCATAAGTTCTTATTGCACGAGAGATTCTACTTAAATTCTGTTGAGTATATGTTTTGCTGAATTCATTCATTTGAATTCTTGATGAGGTTATGCGATTTGTACAAAAGAAGATTTTCTGATATGGACATTAATTTGTTTAAGTTTAGAAAATGATCTTTTAAAACTTTGTGACAAGTCAATGTTATTTGAAATCTCACAAGTTTCAGTTTTTACAAGTTATGAATTTAATTAATAACTTGGTGACATTTTAGGGTTTGACAATGGAATGACCTCCCTTGATCTTATGTTAAAATCTTGATTAGTTCATAATTGTTAATCCTAATTTTGTGTGTTTTAGCTTAACTTTTCTGCATTATTATGCCTTTGCTTTTAATGCGTTAATGAGTTTGTGGTAAGTGTGCAGTGTTCAGGTTAAGAAGATAGAGTTGGAGTGCTGATTTTTGTTGCAATACAGTGTTATTCATACTGATGATATCATGGAGATAAGATTTTTGGTGTGAAATGACAATATTGTGATGCAAATATGAGCACGTGAAGGAAGAATACATGAATCTGCCTTTTAAGAGTATTTATTTACTTTACATTTCATGTATTTAGTGAAAATAATCAGTGTTGATACGTGTTTCTTTTAATTCTCGTACCTTAACTTATGACATGAATTCGGAAACTTTATAAAATTCTTCATTGGATTTTTGGAATATTCATTGTTTGTTAGTTATGTAGATGGCATCTTATATGGGACTTAAGTGTTTCAAGATGGTTTGCTGTCAAGCATCTCAATGATTAGAGAAATGCTTTCCGTATCATGGTCGTGGTTGGTAACGATGTTAATATGTTCATTGATTATTTTCAGGTTTGTTAATGGTTGATTTTAGATCATGGGGTTTTGTTTTTATTCAAGATTATAATGTTTGTAAAATACTTACATTATGATGATGGTTTTAGATGGTGGTACTTTTTGGTACAAGGCATGAACAAGTTGTTTTTAACGAGTTGTTGCTATGTACAGGATTAGGTCAAAGGGGTCGCATTGTGGACAGTTTCGTGATGACGAATCTTGAAAAATTTTCTAAGTACAAACTTGTTCTTACGAAGATAGTGATTAACTTCGTTTGGAATTGTACTCAGAAAAATGGAACTCATTTTGTTACCATCTAAATTCGTTTCATTAGGTTATAAACGAAGATGACTTCTATCTTCGTTCATTCCAAAACGAATTTAAAGTCTATCTTCGTTCATTCCTAACTAACGAATTTAAAGTCTATCTTCGTTCATTCCTAACTAACGAATTTAAAGTCTATCTTCGTTCATTCCTAACTAACGAATTTAAAGTCTATCTTCGTTCATTCCTAACTAACGAATTTAAAGTCTATCTTCGTTCATTCCTAACTAACGAATTTAAAGTCTATCTTCGTTCATTCCTAACTAACGAATTTAAAGTCTATCTTCGTTCATTCCTAACTAACGAATTTAAAGTCTATCTTCGTTCATTCCTAACTAACGAATTTAAAGTCTATCTTCGTTCATTCCTAACTAACGAATTTAAAGTCTATCTTCGTTCATTCCTAACTAACGAATTTAAAGTCTATCTTCGTTCATTCCTAACTAACGAATTTAAAGTCTATCTTCGTTCATTCCTAACTAACGAATTTAAAGTCTATCTTCGTTCATTCCTAACTAACGAATTTAAAGTCTATCTTCGTTCATTCCTAACTAACGAATTTAAAGTCTATCTTCGTTCATTCCTAACTAACGAATTTAAAGTCTATCTTCGTTCATTCCTAACTAACGAATTTAAAGTCTATCTTCGTTCATTCCTAACTAACGAATTTAAAGTCTATCTTCGTTCATTCCTAACTAACGAATTTAAAGTCTATCTTCGTTCATTCCTAACTAACGAATTTAAAGTCTATCTTCGTTCATTCCTAACTAACGAATTTAAAGTCTATCTTCGTTCATTCCTAACTAACGAATTTAAAGTCTATCTTCGTTCATTCCTAACTAACGAATTTAAAGTCTATCTTCGTTCATTCCTAACTAACGAATTTAAAGTCTATCTTCGTTCATTCCTAACTAACGAATTTAAAGTCTATCTTCGTTCATTCCTAACTAACGAATTTAAAGTCTATCTTCGTACATTCTACAACGAACTTAAATCTATTTCATTTTTGTTGAAATAAGTAATTCAGGTATCTTATCTAGCATTGTCATTCACATTTCCTCAATTTTTAATTCTAGTTTTTGCCCAATTTTTACATGAACTCATTCGGTTTTAAAATATATTTTAAATTCTAGGGTTTAATTTCGTTCTTGATTTTAAATCCATTGGATTCTTAATTCGTTTTTCTCTTTTTTTATTACCAAACGATTTTAAGCTGCTTAACCCCAATATATTCATCAATCAAATACTTTGATTTCAGTTGATTTTCGGTTTATTATTTCGATTTTTGTTGAAATAAGTAATTCAGGTATCTTATCTAGCATTGTCATTCACATTTCCTCAATTTTTAATTCTAGTTTTTGCCCAATTTTTACATGAACTCATTCGGTTTTAAAATATATTTTAAATTCTAGGGTTTAATTTCGTTCTTGATTTTAAATCCATTGGATTCTTAATTCGTTTACAAAATCGATATGGGTTATGTTCTTTTTAAGTGTTACGATTGTTTTGTAACTAATTTCGGGCAAAACAAGGGTTAATCATTGTTATTGAAATCAACTTATTTGATTTTGGAACCAACAGACCGTTCAGAATGACTACGAACTTAAATGATGACAAACGAACTTAGACTTTTCCTTCAACTAACGAACTTAGAAGTTCTTGTGACAAACGAACTTATTTATGCTTCAAAAGCTATCTTCGTTCATTGTTACCAACGAACTTAACATCTATTTTCGTTTTTTTTTTTTTTTTTTTTTTTTTTTTTTTTTTTTTTTTTTTTTTTTTTTTTTTTTTTTTTTTTTTTTTTTTTTTTTTTTTTTTTTTTTTTTTTTTTTTTTTTTTTTTTTTTTTTTTTTTTTTTTTTTTTTTTTTTTTTTTTTTTTTTTTTTTTTTTTTTTTTTTTTTAATTTCTATATTACCATTACTTTTCTTTGTTCGTTTTCTTGTTTTTTTTTTTACTTTTTTTTTTTTTTTTTTTAACTTATGAAATTAGTGATTAAGTTTATTTAACCTGCAATTCATTTAATCTTATAATTTATTTTTGCAGAAATGGCTCTTGCTCCACGACAGTTCTTTAAGAAGCACAATTTGGCCTTAAATCTGGATCCCGATCAGCATAATTCTGAACGCTACCATGAAATGTTTGATTTTATTGCTCGTTCTAGGCTGTCTTTTGCATTCTGTGATTCACCTAGATTGGTTAGGCAGTATATTGATGACTTCTGGAGGACTGCTCATCAAGTAATGGTTAATGGTCGTAGCGTTGTTCGAGCAACTGTCCAAGGAATCACTTTTGATTTTAATGCTGCAATACTTCGTGAAATTCTGCACTTGGGTGATGAATCAGACGCACCAGTAGAATTGGCTTATGATTTTGACCTTATTCGTAGGTGTTTTCAACGAATGGGATTTGTTGGTCAAATAAAGCTTCCATTTGATAAGAGTGGATTTCAAGGACGTTGGAGATACCTGGCTTATGTTTTGTTAGTAAGTCTGAGCAATCGTAAGGCCGGATTTGATCAACTTTCTGCTACGATTTCTTCACAGATGATTGCTTTGGTTTATAATCGACCTTATCCGTTTTCAACATACTTCTTTCATGAGTTTCTTGGTCAAATCAATGCTAAACCGAGAAATAGGTTTCTTTTATATCCTCGTTTTGTTATGGCGATTGTTAGACATTTCTGTCCGAACTTGGTATTTGATCAAGGTCCTCGCTATGTACCACATGCTTGGCCTTTACGTATCTTTGCTGATTTAGATGCCAATACTCGAAATGTGGCTGGTCTAAATAATCCACCATTGTTTGGTCACTTGATTAATCCAAATTATCGATCTCGTTTTGAGGATGATATGTTAGTGGATGATGAAGATAATTCTGATCATGAGGATGAAGAGAGTTCAGATGATAGTTCGGATAGTGATTCTGATGATTCAGATAGTGAGAATGATGGTGATAATGATGTAGTTGAAGCTGACACAGATGAATACGATAGTGTACGTGTCGCTGCTACAGATGATACAGATGATACAGATGATACAGATGATACAGATGATACAGATGATACAGATGATACAGATGATACAGATGATACAGATGATACAGATGATACAGATGATACAGATGATACAGATGATACAGATGATACAGATGATACAGATGATACAGATGATACAGATGATACAGATGATACAGATGATACAGATGATACAGATGATACAGATGATACAGATGATACAGATGATACAGATGATACAGATGATACAGATGATACAGATGATACAGATGATACAGATGATACAGATGATACAGATGATACAGATGATACAGATGATACAGATGATACAGATGATACAGATGATACAGATGATACAGATGATACAGATGATACAGATGATACAGATGATACAGATGATACAGATGATACAGATGATACAGATGATACAGATGATACAGATGATACAGATGATACAGATGATACAGATGATACAGATGATACAGATGATACAGATGATACAGATGATACAGATGATACAGATGATACAGATGATACAGATGATACAGATGATACAGATGATACAGATGATACAGATGATACAGATGATACAGATGATACAGATGATACAGATGATACAGATGATACAGATGATACAGATGATACAGATGATACAGATGATACAGATGATACAGATGATACAGATGATACAGATGATACAGATGATACAGATGATACAGATGATACAGATGATACAGATGATACAGATGATACAGATGATACAGATGATACAGATGATACAGATGATACAGATGATACAGATGATACAGATGATACAGATGATACAGATGATACAGATGATACAGATGATACAGATGATACAGATGATACAGATGATACAGATGATACAGATGATACAGATGATACAGATGATACAGATGATACAGATGATACAGATGATACAGATGATACAGATGATACAGATGATACAGATGATACAGATGATACAGATGATACAGATGATACAGATGATACAGATGATACAGATGATACAGATGATACAGATGATACAGATGATACAGATGATACAGATGATACAGATGATACAGATGATACAGATGATACAGATGATACAGATGATACAGATGATACAGATGATACAGATGATACAGATGATACAGATGATACAGATGATACAGATGATACAGATGATACAGATGATACAGATGATACAGATGATACAGATGATACAGATGATACAGATGATACAGATGATACAGATGATACAGATGATACAGATGATACAGATGATACAGATGATACAGATGATACAGATGATACAGATGATACAGATGATACAGATGATACAGATGATACAGATGATACAGATGATACAGATGATACAGATGATACAGATGATACAGATGATACAGATGATACAGATGATACAGATGATACAGATGATACAGATGATACAGATGATACAGATGATACAGATGATACAGATGATACAGATGATACAGATGATACAGATGATACAGATGATACAGATGATACAGATGATACAGATGATACAGATGATACAGATGATACAGATGATACAGATGATACAGATGATACAGATGATACAGATGATACAGATGATACAGATGATACAGATGATACAGATGATACAGATGATACAGATGATACAGATGATACAGATGATACAGATGATACAGATGATACAGATGATACAGATGATACAGATGATACAGATGATACAGATGATACAGATGATACAGATGATACAGATGATACAGATGATACAGATGATACAGATGATACAGATGATACAGATGATACAGATGATACAGATGATACAGATGATACAGATGATACAGATGATACAGATGATACAGATGATACAGATGATACAGATGATACAGATGATACAGATGATACAGATGATACAGATGATACAGATGATACAGATGATACAGATGATACAGATGATACAGATGATACAGATGATACAGATGATACAGATGATACAGATGATACAGATGATACAGATGATACAGATGATACAGATGATACAGATGATACAGATGATACAGATGATACAGATGATACAGATGATACAGATGATACAGATGATACAGATGATACAGATGATACAGATGATACAGATGATACAGATGATACAGATGATACAGATGATACAGATGATACAGATGATACAGATGATACAGATGATACAGATGATACAGATGATACAGATGATACAGATGATACAGATGATACAGATGATACAGATGATACAGATGATACAGATGATACAGATGATACAGATGATACAGATGATACAGATGATACAGATGATACAGATGATACAGATGATACAGATGATACAGATGATACAGATGATACAGATGATACAGATGATACAGATGATACAGATGATACAGATGATACAGATGATACAGATGATACAGATGATACAGATGATACAGATGATACAGATGGCGGGTGGTTCAAGTGCTCCTCGAGAAGCTGAAGTTATTGAAGCACTTGATTCAGATGATACAGATGATACAGAATTACTCTTCGATGGTGATGAACTTGAGGAGGGTGAGCTTGTTCCTGAACCGGATATAATATATTCAAGAAACCTTATGGGTTTGATGATGTTTTTTTTTTTTTTTTTTTTTTTTTTTTTTTTTTTTTTTTTTTTTTTTTTTTTTTTTTTTTTTTTTTTTTTTTTTTTTTTTCTTTTTTTTTTTTTTTTTTTTTTTTTTTTTTTTTTTTTTTTTTTTTTTTTTTTTTTTTTTTTTTTTTTTTTTTTTTTTTTTTTTTTTTTTTTTTTTTTTTTTTTTTTTTTTTTTTTTTTTTTTTTTTTTTTTTTTTTTTTTTTTTTTTTTTTTTTTTTTTTTTTTTTTTTTTTTTTTTTTTTTTTTTTTTTTTTTTTTTTTTTTTTTTTTTTTTTTTTTTTTTTTTTTTTTTTTTTTTTTTTTTTTTTTTTTTTTTTTTTTTTTTTTTTTTTTTTTTTTTTTTTTTTTTTTTTTTTTTTTTTTTTTTTTTTTTTTTTTTTTTTTTTTTTTTTTTTTTTTTTTTTTTTTTTTTTTTTTTTTTTTTTTTTTTTTTTTTTTTTTTTTTTTTTTTTTTTTTTTTTTTTTTTTTTTTTTTTTTTTTTTTTTTTTTTTTTTTTTTTTTTTTTTTTTTTTTTTTTTTTTTTTTTTTTTTTTTTTTTTTTTTTTTTTTTTTTTTTTTTTTTTTTTTTTTTTTTTTTTTTTTTTTTTTTTTTTTTTTTTTTTTTTTTTTTTTTTTTTTTTTTTTTTTTTTTTTTTTTTTTTTTTTTTTTTTTTTTTTTTTTTTTTTTTTTTTTTTTTTTTTTTTTTTTTTTTTTTTTTTTTTTTTTTTTTTTTTTTTTTTTTTTTTTTTTTTTTTTTTTTTTTTTTTTTTTTTTTTTTTTTTTTTTTTTTTTTTTTTTTTTTTTTTTTTTTTTTTTTTTTTTTTTTTTTTTTTTTTTTTTTTTTTTTTTTTTTTTTTTTTTTTTTTTTTTTTTTTTTTTTTTTTTTTTTTTTTTTTTTTTTTTTTTTTTTTTTTTTTTTTTTTTTTTTTTTTTTTTTTTTTTTTTTTTTTTTTTTTTTTTTTTTTTTTTTTTTTTTTTTTTTTTTTTTTTTTTTTTTTTTTTTTTTTTTTTTTTTTTTTTTTTTTTTTTTTTTTTTTTTTTTTTTTTTTTTTTTTTTTTTTTTTTTTTTTTTTTTTTTTTTTTTTTTTTTTTTTTTTTTTTTTTTTTTTTTTTTTTTTTTTTTTTTTTTTTTTTTTTTTTTTTTTTTTTTTTTTTTTTTTTTTTTTTTTTTTTTTTTTTTTTTTTTTTTTTTTTTTTTTTTTTTTTTTTTTTTTTTTTTTTTTTTTTTTTTTTTTTTTTTTTTTTTTTTTTTTTTTTTTTTTTTTTTTTTTTTTTTTTTTTTTTTTTTTTTTTTTTTTTTTTTTTTTTTTTTTTTTTTTTTTTTTTTTTTTTTTTTTTTTTTTTTTTTTTTTTTTTTTTTTTTTTTTTTTTTTTTTTTTTTTTTTTTTTTTTTTTTTTTTTTTTTTTTTTTTTTTTTTTTTTTTTTTTTTTTTTTTTTTTTTTTTTTTTTTTTTTTTTTTTTTTTTTTTTTTTTTTTTTTTTTTTTTTTTTTTTTTTTTTTTTTTTTTTTTTTTTTTTTTTTTTTTTTTTTTTTTTTTTTTTTTTTTTTTTTTTTTTTTTTTTTTTTTTTTTTTTTTTTTTTTTTTTTTTTTTTTTTTTTTTTTTTTTTTTTTTTTTTTTTTTTTTTTTTTTTTTTTTTTTTTTTTTTTTTTTTTTTTTTTTTTTTTTTTTTTTTTTTTTTTTTTTTTTTTTTTTTTTTTTTTTTTTTTTTTTTTTTTTTTTTTTTTTTTTTTTTTTTTTTTTTTTTTTTTTTTTTTTTTTTTTTTTTTTTTTTTTTTTTTTTTTTTTTTTTTTTTTTTTTTTTTTTTTTTTTTTTTTTTTTTTTTTTTTTTTTTTTTTTTTTTTTTTTTTTTTTTTTTTTTTTTTTTTTTTTTTTTTTTTTTTTTTTTTTTTTTTTTTTTTTTTTTTTTTTTTTTTTTTTTTTTTTTTTTTTTTTTTTTTTTTTTTTTTTTTTTTTTTTTTTTGTTGGTGAAGCCAGATAAAAGTGTTGAGTATATTCAACGTGATATAAAATGTATGATCAAGGTCCCTGCCAAGAAATGGGCACAAGATGTCTTGGATAAACTGGATAATTGGGAGATTGATCGAAATTCTGGTGAAGCCAGATAAAAGTGTTGAGTATATTCAACGTGATATTAAATGTATGATCAAGGTCCCTGCCAAGAAATGGGCACAAGATGTCTTGGATAAACTGGATAATTGGGAGATTGATCGAAATTCTGGTGAAGCCAGATAAAAGTGTTGAGTATATTCAACGTGATATAAAATGTATGATCAAGGTCCCTGCCAAGAAATGGGCACAAGATGTCTTGGATAAACTGGATAATTGGGAGATTGATCGAAATTCTGGTGAAGCCAGATAAAAGTGTTGAGTATATTCAACGTGATATCAAATGTATGATCAAGGTCCCTGCCAAGAAATGGGCACAAGATGTCTTGGATAAACTGGATAATTGGGAGATTGATCGAAATTCTGGTGAAGCCAGATAAAAGTGTTGAGTATATTCAACGTGATATTAAATGTATGATCAAGGTCCCTGCCAAGAAATGGGCACAAGATGTCTTGGATAAACTGGATAATTGGGAGATTGATCGAAATTCTGGTGAAGCCAGATAAAAGTGTTGAGTATATTCAACGTGATATAAAATGTATGATCAAGGTCCCTGCCAAGAAATGGGCACAAGATGTCTTGGATAAACTGGATAATTGGGAGATTGATCGAAATTCTGGTGAAGCCAGATAAAAGTGTTGAGTATATTCAACGTGATATCAAATGTATGATCAAGGTCCCTGCCAAGAAATGGGCACAAGATGTCTTGGATAAACTGGATAATTGGGAGATTGATCGAAATTCTGGTGAAGCCAGATAAAAGTGTTGAGTATATTCAACGTGATATTAAAATGTATGATCAAGGTCCCTGCCAAGAAATGGGCACAAGATGTCTTGGATAAACTGGATAATTGGGAGATTGATCGAAATTCTGGTGAAGCCAGATAAAAGTGTTGAGTATATTCAACGTGATATAAAATGTATGATCAAGGTCCCTGCCAAGAAATGGGCACAAGATGTCTTGGATAAACTGGATAATTGGGAGATTGATCGAAATTCTGGTGAAGCTAAAATGTATGCAGACTCAAAGAGGAAGATTTTGTTGAGAAGGATGTATGATCCAATGCAGTTGGTGAACTTCTCAAGAAATGATCAGAGAAAATTGTATGATACTGAATGCTCATTTTTACCATTCTGGAAGAATGAAGAAGATAAATATCGTAAGATTCTCCAAGTTTGCTTACATGAAAATATCCATGCAAATAGCAAACGATTGTTATTTGATGGATGATGAAGATTTTTTTGAAGACTGAAGAAATCGAAGATGCTGCTGTCAAGGGGGAGTTTGTTGAAGCATGTTGATGTGACAACAGCAACTTAGATTTGATTATGTCTTATTCATCTATATGTAATTGATAGATTATAGACTTTGTGTTTTAATAATGATTGATTACATGTTTTGGTGTTATTTATATGTTTATATATGATGTTTGTTATGTATATCATACAAGTACAAACATAATATATGTTAGGTTCTTGTACATAAAGTACTTGGAAAATAACAAGACATAGATATTGATGGAAAGTTGTACTAACGAAGATGATCTTCGTTAGGAACGAACGAAGATAATCTTCGTTTGATGGGCTGGGCTGCTAAGTTCGTAAGAACAAAGCCCAGCAGGCCCAATATCGATCATGAACATATATAAACGATTGGAAAACCTAAATTGAGTATTCCAGTCGATATCACACACACACCAAAGCGACTAAGTTCGTTGCTAAGCTATAGCAAACGAATATAGATCACATAAGGCTGATTATATTGATATAATTAGCAATATAAACGATAACTAATCAAACTAGTTATCTCGTGAGGATTTCGCACTCACGACATAACAATAGACGATCTCGAGAGCGATCCGTAGCTATCGAGGGACTCACACACCATCTAAACCAACTCCGATTTCTGCACCACTGACACTGGACTCCGATCCAGATGGTAAACCAGTGAACACCACTGTTTACAGAGGTATGGTTGGTTCACTGATGTATTTAACTGCCAGTAGACCAGATATTATGTTTTCAACATGTTTATGTGCCAGATATCAGTCTAATCCAAAGGAATCTCATATGCTTGCTGCAAAGCGCATACTGAAATACCTTAAGGGTGTCCCCAGTTTGGGTCTTTGGTATCCCAAAGGCTCAGGCATGGATCTAATGGGTTATTCAGATTCAGATCATGCAGGTTGTAAGATAGACAGGAAATCCACTACTGGTGGATGTCATTTCCTTGGTGGCAAACTGGTCAGCTGGACCAGTAAGAAGCAAACTTCAGTTTCATTGTCCACTGCTGAAGCTGAATACGTGTCTGCAGTCAGTTGTTGTGCTCAGATACTCTGGATGAAGAACCAGTTGCTTGATTATGGTATTAAGTACTCAAAGACCCCAATCTTTTGTGATAATACCAGTGCCATTGCTATCTCGAACATTCCAGTCATGCACTCCAAGACGAAGCACATTGATCTCAGGTATCACTTCATTCGTGATCATATTATGAAAAACAACATTGAACTCCATTTTATTCCCACGGACAAACAACTCGCTGACATTTTTACTAAACCTCTGGATGTCAAAACTTTTGAATATCTTGTTGGTGAGTTGGGAATGTTAAACCCTTAAATCTGGAACCTTGGTATTGAACGCCATTGTGTACTACTGAGGATCTTTGATTTAAAGATTTATAAATTTATGACTGCTCAGATATTGAACGTCGTTGTATACTATCTTTGCATTAATAGATTTCTGGATCAACATTCCAGGGGGAAAGACTTGAAAGATATTTTTTGCTCTTAAAAATGTTTTAAGTTCAGGGGGAATTTTTTATTCTTCAGAAAATATTACTGGTACTTTGTAAATATGTCCCTCCAGTGTACCATCAGTACATGCGTCACTGGACTAATCCACCAGTGATACTTGAGTGTCCCTCCAGTGTACCATCAGTACATGAGTCACTGGACTAATCCACCAGTGATACTGGAGTGTCCCTCCAGTGTACCATCAGTACATGAGTCACTGGACTAATCCACCAGTGATACTGGAGTGTCCCTCCAGTGTACCATCAGTACATGAGTCACTGGACTAATCCACCAGTGATACTGGAGTGTCCCTCCAGTGTACCATCAGTACATGAGTCACTGGACTAATCCACCAGTGATACTGGAGTGTCCCTCCAGTGTACCATCAGTACATGAGTCACTGGACTAATCCACCAGTGATACTGGAGTGTCCCTCCAGTGTACCATCAGTACATGAGTCACTGGACTAATCCACCAGTGATACTGGAGTGTCCCTCCAGTGTACCATCAGTACATGAGTCACTGGACTAATCCACCAGTGATACTGGAGTGTCCCTCCAGTGTACCATCAGTACATGAGTCACTGGACTAATCCACCAGTGATACTGGAGTGTCCCTCCAGTGTACCATCAGTACATGAGTCACTGGACTAATCCACCAGTGATACTGGAGTGTCCCTCCAGTGTACCATCAGTACATGAGTCACTGGACTAATCCACCAGTGATACTGGAGTGTCCCTCCAGTGTACCATCAGTACATGAGTCACTGGACTAATCCACCAGTGATACTGGAGTGTCCCTCCAGTGTACCATCAGTACATGAGTCACTGGACTAATCCACCAGTGATACTGGAGTGTCCCTCCAGTGTACCATCAGTACATGAGTCACTGGACTAATCCACCAGTGATACTGGAGTGTCCCTCCAGTGTACCATCAGTACATGAGTCACTGGACTAATCCACCAGTGATACTGGAGTGTCCCTCCAGTGTACCATCAGTACATGCGTCACTGGACTAATCCACCAGTGATACTGGAGTGTCCAGTCAACCTCCAGATGCACTGAAATGAGTCATAATATTTTTTAAATACTTGGTCATTGTGCGTGCCACGTAAGCAAACTTTTTAAAGAAATTTGATATGAACTCTTCACCATCTAAACCAACTCCGATTTCTGCACCACTGACACTGGACTCCGATCCAGATGGTAAACCAGTGAACACCACTGTTTACAGAGGTATGGTTGGTTCACTGATGTATTTAACTGCCAGTAGACCAGATATTATGTTTTCAACATGTTTATGTGCCAGATATCAGTCTAATCCAAAGGAATCTCATATGCTTGCTGCAAAGCGCATACTGAAATACCTTAAGGGTGTCCCCAGTTTGGGTCTTTGGTATCCCAAAGGCTCAGGCATGGATCTAATGGGTTATTCAGATTCAGATCATGCAGGTTGTAAGATAGACAGGAAATCCACTACTGGTGGATGTCATTTCCTTGGTGGCAAACTGGTCAGCTGGACCAGTAAGAAGCAAACTTCAGTTTCATTGTCCACTGCTGAAGCTGAATACGTGTCTGCAGTCAGTTGTTGTGCTCAGATACTCTGGATGAAGAACCAGTTGCTTGATTATGGTATTAAGTACTCAAAGACCCCAATCTTTTGTGATAATACCAGTGCCATTGCTATCTCGAACATTCCAGTCATGCACTCCAAGACGAAGCACATTGATCTCAGGTATCACTTCATTCGTGATCATATTATGAAAAACAACATTGAACTCCATTTTATTCCCACGGACAAACAACTCGCTGACATTTTTACTAAACCTCTGGATGTCAAAACTTTTGAATATCTTGTTGGTGAGTTGGGAATGTTAAACCCTTAAATCTGGAACCTTGGTATTGAACGCCATTGTGTACTACTGAGGATCTTTGATTTAAAGATTTATAAATTTATGACTGCTCAGATATTGAACGTCGTTGTATACTATCTTTGCATTAATAGATTTCTGGATCAACATTCCAGGGGGAAAGACTTGAAAGATATATTTTTGCTCTTAAAAATGTTTTAAGTTCAGGGGGAATTTTTTATTCTTCAGAAAATATTACTGGTACTTTGTAAATATGTCCCTCTCACTGGTAATTGGACAGGTTGAAGTGCATGTTTGAGGTCACCAGTCTCTTTCAAATGGTTTTCACTGGTACTTTACTGGAGTGTCCAGTCAACCTCCAGATGCACTGAAATGAGTCATAATATTTTTTAAATACTTGGTCATTGTGCGTGCCACGTAAGCAAACTTTTTAAAGATATTTATCTTATAATCCTACGTGGCATGTAAATATTTCAAAGAAATGATGGTATTTTTACCTTGGGAAGACAAAAAGTGCAACTTGATACTGTTTGTGGGCTGTAAACCGTCACACATTTATGTGTGATGTGATGTAATTAATGCGGATCTCAGAACCCCGATCAAAATTATATTTGATAATTTCAAATAAACCGTTTGAGTTCCACATTCTCTCTCCTATATATACCCACTTTCACTTTCAATTGCATTTACTTCGAACATATTTACTCCCCAAATCCTTAAAATTCCTTCATTTACTTCAATTCATTCAATTTCCAATCATAATCATCTCTCATATTTACTCCATTTCCATTCAATTCTTCATCAAATCTTCATCAAAACCCTAAATATTCAATTTCATCTTCATCTATTAATATTCAAATGGCACCAAGACAATCTAACTCTCCTAAAAATCTGCTTGCTGCAGAATATGCTCCGGTTGCCAATGTTGAAAAGGCACCCCATATTACTCTTGAGGCTAAGGCCATAAGGATAAATATGAATAACTGGATGGAAAAACTCTCACTTTCCAGTGTTCATAATGCCCGATCCATTATTGGGAGACTAAATACATTCTTTCTCTCATGTCCATTATATGGTGCTTTGACCTTAAATCCAGGGAGGATGTACCACGATTATCTATGTGAATTCTGGTACTCTGCAATTTATAATGATGAAAAACTTCATCAATTACTTATACTCTCAAGGGAGGTACCAGATCCTTGAGTTTCTCTGTTAGTTTACTCAGGTCTGTTCTACAATTGAATTATTTTGAACAGAATGAGTTGCCCATCGAACTTCCCTCTGGTATAAATTTCAGGGAAGTATGCAGATTGATGGGGCACACAGAAATTATGGATGAGCATGGCCAACTATCCAGAAAGGGAACAGTCTACATGAGCAGGCTGACAGACTCATGGAGATTCTTCTTCACGCACATTGTTGAATGTTTGGGAGGCAGTTCTGGAGGGTTGGACCAGATAAATCAGACTCATCTCCAGATTGCCTACTGCCTCTGGTTTGGTTATAGAGTGGATTTTGCTCAGATCCTATTTGATGATCTGGTAGAGCGTCTTAAAGTGAAAGGTAGAAAAGCCTTTGTTCCATATATCCATTTTCTTTCACTGTTGTTTAAAAGCGCTCTAGGAGACCAGTACGAATTTTGAAACTACTCACTTTTCTGTGAGTGAGTATATGAGGGATCTGACCAACCTAAGATCTCCACTGAATAAGGTAGATATTCCTCAGTCCATGCTCTCTTTTCAAAGGGAAGAAGTAGAAGTGGCTCCAGGTAGAGGTCAAGTTGGTGAAGGACCCTCTGGTGACCAAGATGTTCAGATTATAGAAGCTGTACAACCCATCAGACAAGTGGCTCCTGAAGGTCAACAACCAAATGTTGAGCCTTCCAGACGACCAAGATCAAATAGGCGTCTGATGAGAGATGGAGTTCAGGTGAATCCAGAAAGACATCCTGGTGATGTAATGAACATTGACGGGTCTCCTATTTTTGAAGAGGAGAATGTTGAAAATATACAAGTTATTGAGCAGACAGAAAATGTTGTACAGACTGTCGTGCAAGAAGAAAATGTGACTCAGATTGTTGAGCAGGTAGAACAAATTGTTCAGGCTGATGAACAAGTATCTGGTGAGCAAGAGGCTCGAATCGATTTGAATGTTGAAGCAAGTGAACAGGCTGGTGAACTGGTTGGTGCTCAGCTGGTGATACAACTGTTGGTGAAATGTTTTGGGATGAGGCTGATTCTCCCATGTTAGAAGATCAGAATTTTGATGTCAATATGAACTTTCTGGGTGAGGATGTTGTACAAGTTGAAAGTCTACCAGAAATGCCACCACCTCCACCAGAAACAAATATGCCGCCACCAGAATCAGAAATGCCACCACCCCCACCAGACTCAAACATGCCACCACCACCACCACCACCTTCAATTCCAGAAAATACTCAATACTTCACTCCTCCAACCATTCAAACTTCACAATCTCAACCTCCACCACTTGAAACTCCAGTCAACGTATCTGAACAACGTATGCTGGACTCAACAGTTTTTACTGATGAAACTGCAACTGAAGAGGTCTGGGCACAAGTACCCTTAATGAACAGAATGACTTCAAACCTTGAACCTCCCAGTGGTCTCTCCACTTCGTCTTCAGCCGAGGTCCAAGGCCTTTTAAGTAAGGTGGCGGACCTGGAGAGATCACTCCAGTCATCATCTCAGGTTGTTTCCGATTTTAAATCTTTATTATCAAACAATCTAGCATCTGAAATGAATATATTTGCTGGGAATGAAAAGCTTGTTTTTGAGAAGCTGGATGAGCTGGTACTGGCCACTAATAACAACACTGAAAACATCAAAGTGGCAGTCCAGGGATTGGAGACAGGGCTGGTGAATGCTGTTCAGACTGCAGTGAAAGGTGAACTTGTTCAACCACTGACAGGTCTGAAGGATGAGGTTCAGAAGTTGGTTACTAGGGTTAGTTCATTGGAAAGCAGGCCCACATTTGATCAGGCTGCTGTTGTTAGCACGATTAGTGATGAATGTACAAAGAAGTTCAGACTTAGTATGTTGAAAGAAATATCTGAAGAAATTTTTGGGTCTGTTCTTCGAACTATTCAAGATGGGCTGTTACCCCAAGTGGAGAAGTTGATAGAAAAAGAATTGCCAAAGCACTTGCCTCAAGAAGTTGAAAATGTTAAAAAGGAAGTGCAGGCACTCCGAAAGAATGTGAATGATACAACTCCAGTGACTGGAAGAACTTTTAGTGCACTGGACAGACACATGCTAGAACAATTATGGAATGATCTCAAGTCCAAAACTGGTGATCATTCCAAGGGGGAAAAGTCATCTGGTGTCCAAGAAGATTTGATTAGAAAGAAGAAAGAAGTTGTGGCCAGTGCTGTTGAAAAGGCCTTTGCTACTGAAAGCATTGTGCAACAAAAACAAGTGACTGGTACTGATGCCAGTGCACGATTAGCACAAAGAGCATTTGGCACTGAAGCCACTGAAGAAGCTGCTGGTACTGAAGCCAGTGAGCCCCAGTTTGAATCTTTCCCAGATATACCAACTACTCTGAAGTCTGTTAAAGGAAAAGAACAAATGGTATCTGGAGAAGAAGAGCAAACTGTTAAAGAATCATTAGAGTTTCCCACTGCTGATGATGAAACCTCTAAGAAGCTGGAACAACAATGCATAATGATTGAAATCTTCAAGAGAAATCAAAGAGATGAAATGCTGGCCCATCATAGGGAGATGGCAACTATGGGGACTCTAGATTCTTATAATGTTGGCAGGTTGGGCATAAACATTGATGTGTACAAAAAGATGAAGGAAGACCCCAGAGTTCATCAATGTCTGAATGCATTGAATGATGTTCATGTACGCTCCTTTTACGCTGAAGAAGAACAAATTTATGATTCAATAATTTATAGTGTTAGTGTACCAGAACTTATCAGGCAGAGAAAGGAGGAACTGGTGAACCTCCAGAAGAAGATAAGGAAAAATGCTGGTGCTCTGGAGTTAGAGTACAAGAAGAAATTGACTGGCTTACCTAAGCTTACTGCCAAACAGCTCAAAGCAATTAAAGATGCAGATGTGAGCACATTCATTCCCCTGGACACTTCTCTGAAAATCAATCGTCAACAACTCCAGTCTGCTGTAGAACAACAGAGAATGTCAAAGGAAACTGAAGCAATGATCCAGACAGCCAAATGGAAAGACAAGTATAATGAAATGTTGAATTTCAGGGCTGATGCTAGAAGGATCACTGGTGCAGAGATTAAGCTTGCTGATAATCATGAAGGTATGTCAAAGTTTGAAATAAAGTTGACCAGGGAAGGTAACTTTACTGATGAAAGAAAGAGTACTTCAGTCCAGGCGTTTGGATGGACTGAACTGAAGGAGATTGCCTTAACGTTCAGGGGGAAGACAGATTTGTCGACTGAAGTTAAAGCATTTCTGAAGAGGGTTGAGAAGGTATGGAGAAGAAAGCAACAGATGGAAGTTGCAATAGGCATGAAATCACCAGAATCAGTACCATCTTCTCCATCACCAAAGAGAAAGGCTTCTGAAGATGCTCCAGGACAGACATCGAAGAGAAGGGCCTGACTCTTATATCATTTACTTATTGTAATTTATCGTTTGATAAAAATTGTAACTATTTATCAGTTGATGTATGTAATATTAGTTGCAGTTTTTAATTCATAAAAGTAAATGATCAGATTTAGTCTAAGTTAGTATTAAAAGATGAAACTGGAACACTGATGATCTATAAAGTGTTTTCCAGTAACTTAGATTTTTTAGACTAAGTCAAAACTTGTGTTTTTTAAAGCATACAAAGTTGTATAGATTTAAGCTTGAAAACACTTGCATTATTTCTAAACAAATAGGGGGAATTTGTTAGGTCCAGATTTACCGGACTCGCTCCAGACTCGACTACTGGAGCCTTACTGAAGATCTGTCCAGAAATGGTATATTACTGGACCTACTCCAGACTTGGAATCTAGAGTCCCTCTGAAGATTTGTTCAGAAATAATGGAAGACCAGTGAGCAAATACTTGTAATGGAAGACCAGATCTATTCTATAGAAGACATTCTCACTAAAGTCAAAGACTGAAGTCTGAAGAAAGAAGACTGACAAACAGTGGAGCCCACTGACAGTCTTACCAGATCTCCCGACTGGAGCCTTTATTAGTGTTCTAGACCTTACAAGTCTGAACACTGATATCGAGGAATTGACTTTATGCCTTTACACACTTTTACCCGGACATCCCAATTGTCTATTAATAAAAGTACATACGTGTGTAAAGGTGGTTGGTTAAAAGGACTTTATCCTTGTACCTTAACCAATGCATTTAATAACCTTGTCGGTTCATTAAATGCATGCAACCATATTTGTACGACAAATAAATTCATTGTTGAATTTATCTGCCTATAAATACAAAGTCATATTTCTCATTCAAATCACTTTTTAGCAATTTGGTGAACTTGCTTAAATACTCTCGATCTAAACAGTTATACTTCACAACTCTAAGTATATCGATCTAAGGAGATTATTTAGCAAGTATAGATCACTTGTATTTCAAAGATTGTTTAGATAGTTACATACTTGTAATATCTAGGTTCCGCAACAATCTTGTATTTTGTTTATCATCAATAAAGAAAATACACTTGAAAATTACATTCGTGTTCCATCATTTATTTACTTGTTTAAATATTGCTTAAAGTCGTTTATTGCTTTATTTATATTCTTGCATTTATATTTAAAGTAATACTAGTCCGATTCTAGTTCATACTTGACTTGTTATTTTACACTCGTGGGTTAAACCATCGTGTGAGGGACTTTACAAACGGGTCCACATTACCTGCCTTACCAAGAAAATTCATATAATGGGTTACAAAAGCCTTATAAACATCATTACCTTCAACCAATCTGCCACACGAGTCATGGATAGGAGATATATGTTTTGAGCTGTTCTAGATTTCACAACTCTATGGAAGTAGGTAGAATTTGAATCACCAACACGAAGCCACTCAATCTTAGCTTTCTGTATTAAGAATCTTTCTTCTTCAATTACAGAATCATTATAAGCTTGAAGATAAATAGCTTCCTCCTCCCGTAACAATACATTATGAGGATCGGTATCTAAGGCAGCTTGAACAGCCTCAAGTTCAGTTTTTAGATTAGTAACATTGGTATGGAGATTACCTTTGTCAACAAGCATCTTCCGAAATGGCTTTTTTAACATCTTCAACCTTTGTACCACAATGTACATTTTAAAGCCTTCAACATGTTCATCCCATCCTTGCTTCACCACATCCTGAAATTTCTTGTCAAACACAAGTAAATTTGCAAATTTAAATGATTTCGGCTTAAACTTGGTTTTTGTTGGAAGTTTGAGGATAGCAGGAGTGTGATCAGAAGCTAGGTACGGTTTAAATACAGCCGTAGAACCAATAAATTCTTGATGAAAATCAAAATCAGCCATTATTCTATCTATTTTCCTTAGAATACCATGCGATCCCCGGGGTTTTTGGTTCCATGTAAAATTCAGCCCAATTCTATTAACATCCGTAAGTCCAAGATTTTCAATGCAATCTCGAAACTCACGCATAGAAATATTAACAACCGAGGCACCAACAGAAATATCACAGAGACTAAGGGTAGCATTAAAATCCCCCAAGATGCACCAAGCTTTACCCACCGCAAAAAATTTATGCCGAGATAGATTAAGCCATAAATCACGACGGTCAATATAATAATTATGGGCATATACAAACGAAGCCAGTAACATCTTTTTATCATCTTTAAGGAAAATCTGAGTATGAATAACCTGGTCAGATAATGACAGAACCATTAAGTCAACCTTACCCGGATCCCATCCAACAATAATACGAGTACCTCTATTACATAAAGTACAATTCGAGACCCAGCTCCAGTTTGAAAAAACAAGGGAACACACACTTGTAATATTACTATTAGAGAGATGAGCCTCTAAAATAGCACAAACAGCAATAGAATTTTCAGAAATGACCTGGCGGACCATCTTTTGTTTTGAGGCATGGTTCAGACCTCTTATATTCCAAGAAGCGATGTTAACCATTGGAAACCTCATTAACAGGAGTGCTTGCCCCTTAGAAAGGATAAAATCAACCATATCATTAGTCTTTTCATCAAAAATGACTTCATCATCATCCGAATCAGTAACATAACCATCTTCCTTCTTCTTTAGAACATTAACCCTGTCATCATCCAAATTAGTCAAGATACTATACGGATTACTAGTATTAACATTGCCTTTACTAAAAGAAGTAGAAGGCTTGTTTGAATCTTGTTTATCAGCACCTGAACTCACATCTTTCTGTTTTCCAGCCTCGTCCTTCTTTTTTCCAGCTTCTTCCTTGTTTTGTTTTCCCCCTGTTGGTACTTGGCGATAAATAAAATTCTGTTTTGATTTATTCACACGAAATCCATCAGCCGGCCGGTTCTTTTGTTGCCCACTCTTTCCTTTCGACCTCTTGTGAACCACAGGGATAAAACCATCACCCTCATCTTTATTTTTTCCTTTTTTCGACTCCTTTACACCTTTACTGATTAGTGGACACAAAATAGTCTCATGTCCAAAAACCTTGCAGTGAGAACAGTGAGGAGGGCTCCATTCATACTCAACAGTTATCACATGTTTCGAGAATCCCTCGCCTGATAAGTTAGGTATTGAAATAGTCAGTTCATGTTTCATCTCATCTTTTGCATCTATTTCTATTAAGGCTCTCGCAAAGCTATATCTTCCCCAAGACGACACACACATTTGACTAGTATAAGAGTCCAACATCTTCGGTTTTCCAAGCTTTGATGCAATCATACTAAGTCCATCTTCTGTAAATGCCACCAGGGGAACGTCATATAAGTCTACCCAGACAGGGATAGAGGTAATTTCCTGTTTCGATAAACAAGTGTTTGGAGTCCATACATTCAAGAGAAGTGGTGTAGATCTAATCATCCAAGGTCCCCTCTCCAAAACCTGTTCCATACCCTGCTTAGAGTTAAATTTAAAGAAGAAAAAACCTGCATCATTCATCATTAATCGCTGCAAACCAAATTTAGCCCACGTATTCTTAACATAATTTTCCACAACTGGGAATGCCAGCCGTTCACCCAAAAAGTATCCATACAGCGAATTAGCGAACCTATCAGTAATCTCTTTAACAGAATCAATAGGAATAACTACATCAACACCCTCAACTTCTGAAGTAACTGGGATAAATCGAAAATTAACCTTCTTTCCATCAACATTAGTCTTAGGAACAGAATCAGATACCTTCACAGCATATGAAGGTTTAACATTGGCTGATTCGCTCGTAGTATCTGGAGTATTAACCTTCACTTCTTGAGCAGGGGGTGGTGGTTGATTTAAATGATCAGACCTACCATCAGCTTCATTATCACGTTTATTCTCATCATCATGTCCTTCAACATCCTTAAATGAAGCATCATGATCAGATGTCGAGAAAACAATATCAGGGTTTTTAAGAACCCTAGTTGGTTGAATAGGAGCAGAATTATGAGACATATCACGTTGTTTTAGCTTATTAATACGATCAAATATAACAGAAAAATCAATAGTATCAGCTCTCTTCATAAATCAGGTAACCATAATAATTAAAACAGAAGATAATCAAACAGTAGCAGGAAAAACCCTAACCCTAGAAAACCCTAAACTAACGACTCATAATCTTAATCCATTAGCAGGTTAGTCGGTGATCTAGCTGAACTAAACAATTAGCCGCGATCTGACAGGCCTGCTAAGAGATCAGAAAAGGGGGAAGCTAGGGTTTGAGTGATTTAAAAAAGAATGATAACGAAAAACCCTAAATAAAACGAAAGCTAACAACCTCTAACATGCACGTCACCAATTCAGAAATCCAAAGATTCAAAAACTAGTGAGAGGGACACATTAACAAGGAAGAAGATTCGAATCAAGAAGAGTAAATCATGGGAAGAAGAAGAACAGGAATCGCCATTAGGGAGAGAGCGTAGGTTTAGTTATAAGGCATATATAGTTCCAATTTTAAGAGACATTACTTAGTCTGCCTTAGATAGCTAATCATGTCACTATAACTTCATTACTATTAGGCCTACTTATTTTAGGCATTATTATTATAATATTATATATTTCTTGTACCACAAACTTATATCTCCTTATCTCCACTATAGTACCTAACTTAGGCATTGAGCCGCTTACTGGTGCAAACTTTGCTTCATGAAAAGATTAATTACCTCTAACTCTAAAGATACTAGACCATGACTATGTCATTCGCCATAATGAACCCACTGCTATTATTGCTAACATTTCAGCAGCTCAGAAAGCGAATTTTAAAAAGTGGGATAGGGCGAATCACTTAATGATGGTCAAGAACTCCATTAATTTCAGTATCCGAGGAACTATCACTTCAAGGGAACGTCTAAGGCACATGCAAGTATCTTAAGTACCAAGGAAATAGCAGTGTTCGTGAACACAGATGACTGCTATGGTTCATAAGCTTAAGAGTCCTAAAATGAAGGTCTCTCACAATTTTCTTGTGCACTTTATAATGACATCATTGCTTGCTCGTTTCAACATCTTCAAAATTAACTATAACTCAATGAAGGATAAATCGTCGATGAGTGAATTAATTGCAATGTGTGTGCAAGAAAATGGTCGCCTCAAGTTGGTCCAACCATGAAGTTGTTCACCTTATTACCACTACTAATTCCAATAAGGGTAATAACAATAATAAGACTGCAAATAAAGTTCAACAGTCTAATCATGGTGCTGTTGCCTCTAGCTCTAATTCCTTGACGAGCAATCCTAACTGTAAATTCTGATTGTGCCCAGATTGCCCTAAATTCAAGAATGGCTAGCTAAGAAAGGTAATTTACTTCATGTAATATTTGATTCTTTTACGTTTGATGTACCTATTAGTACATGTGTGGGTGACTTTGGTTCTATGGTCCATGTGACCAACTCAATACAAGGATTTCATACAATCCAGAAGCTATCAAAGGGCCAAAGAAAGCTTAGAGTTAGAGGAGTGATCTCTTAGATGTCAAATCCATGGAAACGTATAACTTACATCTAAACACTGGAAAGTGTATTAGACTAGTAGATACCTTATGTGTACCGAGAATTTCTCGGAACCTTGTATCTATTTTTCTAGTCTAAGACCTTGAAGGTTATGTAATAATTCATGGTTGCGGAGAGATTGCCAATACTCATAATAATGAATTCCTTGGTCTTAGTTTCTTGGATGGATTATTGTATAAGTTAGAACTAGACCATAATTTCTCATAGTCTTTGTTGTCTCCTAATATTGATGACATAACTAAAACAAAGACAAAATCACCTAAATAATTAGAGAATTCCTACATGTTGTGACATAAACATCTTGGCCACATCTCACGAGTTCGCATAATACGACTCATAAAGGATGGAATATTACATTCTCTTGACTTTAGTGATTTTGAAACATGTATTTAGTGCCTCAAATGCAAAATGGTAAAGGGAATAAGAAAGGATCCACTAAAAGTTCCAACATGTTGGAAATAATTAACTATGATATTAGTGGCCCCTATCTCGCATCCATCTCACGACATACATCATTTATTACATTCATTGATGATTATTCGCGTTATATGCACCTATATCTGATCTGAACCCTTACTCACTTTTATTGATCTTAAAACTTTGGTTTAAAACCAACTTGATCGTAAAATAAAAGTTGTGAGATCAGATAGAAGAGGTAAGTGTTATGGTAGACATACTGATATTGGTCTGGTCATTTCCATAACTTTTGCAAGGAACATGACATAATTATTCAATACACCATGTCTGGTTTTCCTCAGCAAAATTATGTTGCTAAAAGGAGAAATGGAACCTTAATGGACATGGTGAAAAGTATGTTTGCCAACACTAACTTACCTTTCCTTTGGACTGAGGCCTTAAAAACAGCCGTTCATATACTCAATAGGGTTTCATCAAAATCTGTCCCTAAAACTACTCATTAGATCCGGACAGGTAGGAAACTGAGTCTAAATATATGAAAGTATGAGGTTGTCCTGCCAAAGCATAAGTCTATAACCCTAACTTAAAGAAACTGTATCCTAAAACTCTTACATGTTTCTTTATCGGTTACCCTGATAACTCAAAAGGTTATCGGTTTTAGTGTCCTTCTCACACTACTAGCATTATTGACACGCATCATGCCACGTTTCTCGAGAACTCAGAGATCAGTGGGAGCACGACAAATCATAACTTGGATTTACAAGAAGTACAAGAAGTGGGGGGAACCACTCGTCGGTTATTATTACTCCTCCGATAATTCCTCTTGTACCCAATGCTGCTCCTAATATCACTGATCCACCTTCTCCTAATTAAAATTCTCTTAATATGGATACTACTAATGCAGAAGCATCTTCCTTATTGAACCTGTAAATCAACTCAGGAGATCATCTAGGTCATACAAGACCACAATTTCCGATGATTTCATAACTTATTTCACTGAAGTTGAGGACATTGGAAAGCTTACTGATCCTTCCTCTAATTTAGAAGCCATGAATAGCGATCAGGCGACTTAGTGAAATGAAGCCATGATTTAAGAGCTTAATTACATGTAGCATAATGACGTTTGGGACTTGGTTGAATTTCCTAAAGAATCCAAACCTGTAGGTTGTAAATGGATCTTCAAAACCAAATTAGACCCGAATGGAAACTTCAAACGCTATAAGGCCAAACTGGTTGCGAAGGGCTTTACTCATAAGGAAGGAATCGATTATCAAGAGACTCTTTCTCTTGTCTCTCATAAAGATTCCTTAAGGATCGTCATGGCATTCGTAGCTCATTATGATTTTGAGTTACATCAGATGGATGTCAAGACCACTTTCCTGAATGGCAACTTGCAATAAGACATATACATGCGGCAACCTGAAGGATTCATTCCAGAAGGTAAAGAACATATGGTCTGTAAGTTGATAAAGTCCATATACGGGTTGAAGCAAGCATCACCATAATGTTACCTTAAAATTGATGAAGTCATAAAAGGATAAGACTTTCTAACGAATCAAGTGGATCAATGCACCTATCTCAAGATCAGTGGGAGTAAATTTATAGTCCTTGTTTTGTATGTGGATGATATTTTACTTACAAGTAACAACTTGGATATGTTGCGTGAGTCGAAGCGTATAATTTTCGCAAAATTTCGACATGAAAGATCTCGATGATGCCTCTTATGTCATAGGTATCGAAATACATCGGGACAGGCGTAATGATGTTCTGGGTCTTTCTCAAAAGGCTTATATTGAACACATCTTAGAACGCTATAACATGCAACACTACACACCCACTATAGCTCTAATAGTAAAAGGAGACGTATGTGATTGTTTCCAAAGTCTGAGCATTGAGATTGAAAAGGAGCAAATGGGGATGATACCTTACTCATGAGTAGTTGGGAGCATTATGTACGCTCAGGTTTGTACTCGTCCGGATATCGCTTACATTGCCGGCTAAAAGGTTCTGAGATATCTGCAAGGGACCAAAGACTACAAATTAACTTATAGAAGAAGTGACAACTTAGAAATAGAAGGATGTTCTGACTCCGATAAGAAATCTACTTCTAGATATATATTTATGATTAGCTGGCGGACCTATCTCTTGACGGAGTCATAAACAGAACTGGCTGCAACGTCCACGATGATGGCTGAATACATTGTTGTTTACAACAACACTTGTCATGGGATGTTGTTAAAGAACCTGGTCAGTAGACTCGAAATCGTCAACTCCATTACCAGACCATTGAAGCTTTACTGTGATAACTCAGATGTCGTAACTTTATTGAACAGTAATAGTTCAACTGGCACTGAGCTGTATCTCGATACAAAGTATCTGTTTGTACGCGAATGGATTGAGGAAAATGTTCTTTGTATTGAGTACATAAGTACACATAATATGCTAGTGGATCCAATGACCAAAGGTCTTCCTCCTAAAAATCTTCGTAGGACACGTGTCGAAGATGAGGCTTACTAAAGGACCTAATATAATAGCATGTTGTACTTATTGGTCATTATTATTATCTTAATAAAAATTTTCCTCTATATTCAGATTTTGTTCGTCTATTAGTTACACTTTGAGCGCTCATGATGGTGTATAGACATTATATAACAAAATTTGTCTTAGTCAATTGATCATTGCTTATTAGTTTTAAATTTGAGTCATAGTTTGACTAGTGGGGGTCCTGAGTTGATGTTCTTCTCTACGACTGTACTTATTGACTATGATTTCAGTTTAAAACAAAATGAGTATTATCCCGGCCGGACTTATTAAATACTCATAGATAAATGATCGCTTAGTCAAGTGGGAGAATGTTGGAACCATGTTAAATGTGACCGTCACTGATCGTTTATCATTCGTGATATGATAATTGACGATAACTAAAATCCCTATGTCTAGTAAATATACGATGGGTGTATTTACTCTTAAAGGCATATTATAGGGTTTCCCATTAGATGATTGGAACTACGGGGACTTATATTGCACATACTAAACACCAGGGGCTAAAGTTGTAAATGCTCTCTCTATAAATAGAGAGTCATTTCCAACCATTTGAACCCTAATGTTCCACCCTCTTTGTGTGTGTTTTTCTCTCCCAAACTCATACCCATCTAATAACAATCATCTTGTTTTGGGAACCCGACACAACTGGCAAGTATGCTTAATTATCTTACAGGTTCCTCAGGATCAACGGGTATGTTTTCTATCATGTTTTCATTATATTTATAATACGAATCATAGTAATTCCAACATATCAAACATGTTTCATTAATTTTGTTGAAAAATTAGATGTAAAATTATTGTTAATGGTTGGTGATGAGAGAATCTGAAAGAGGAAGACGGAAGGGGAATAGGTGAATGATTAAGTAACTAGAGAAAGTGTTCTTGAGCATTAACTCAGTGGTCGAAAGGACATCCTTCTATTCAAGAGGTCTTATGTTCAAGCATTGGATATATGGAAATAGGAAGTCCCTCTATGAAGGTTTGGTTTGGGTATACTCAGGTTTAAGTCCGAGGGGGCAATGTTTACCCCTATTAATCGCCGTGCCTTCAGGCGGATTAGTAGAGAGTTTTTCCCCCATCGGATATTTGAAATATACATTTCTATTTTGAGGGAGTTCTCTAACAGGGACTTGGTTAAAACAACGTATCCCGTTGTCGAATCGCGACACGATGTTTTAAGCAAAATTCACCTTTCAAAAAGAAAAGTAACCAGGAGAGGACGGAGTGATGGGGAATAATGGATTTTATTTTATTTTATTTTATTTTGAGGACTATGAGTTAAAAGGGAAATTTATTAGTCAAAGGAGAAAAAATAATAGTAATAAGAATATGATTCTAACATGATAAAAGTAATTCATATAAATGATAGAGTGAAAGGTTAAAAGTTGTTTAACAAAATTATTGAGTATATAAATTTGATCAAAGATTACGACGTTTAATTTAATTTATAGGTTGTGGATTAGTTGTTCTGGAAGTGTCTTCAAATTTTGGTCCAGGTTCAGGTCTCGTAAGTGGTCCTAATCACCTGTACTTTCAACTTGTGGCTACCATGTCTAGTTGGAGGGTAATGAGACATTTTTCTTTTATAATACGATTTGTCTTACAAAATCATATACCCAATTACCCATTTGCAATTTCATTTCTCATATTGATATTTCGATAAACAATGACATTATTAAAATATATAACTAGTACAATATAATATGTATCAATAATCGCGAAGTCTTAAAAATTACTTATACTAATAGAATAAAAGCCACACAATAAAATGTCAAATGAACGAACATGAACGAGATATTGTTCATGTTCATCTGTTAAACTTAACAAAAGTTTTAGAAAACAAATATTTGGAGATGAAATCATGTTCTCGTTCGTTCATTTAAATTCTTCGAAAATATCCAAAACTTTGAAAAAAAGTCAATAATGCATATTTTATTGTACTTTTTAGGGCTTTTCGTTTCTAAAGGTACTGAAGTTGTCCATTTTTACTTTAGGAGGTACCAATCTTTAATTTCGTATATTGTGGGTTATGTCGTGACAAATTACATATAATGTGGGGACTAAAACCACTATCCGGTTTTATTTGATCTATGTGGCAGTGGTTTTGTGTGTGTAGGGTACACATCCTCACCAGCATGGATG